>OZ012737.1:124864622-125516122 GCA_963859935.3 Lathyrus sativus | reverse complement strand
AGAATTTGGATCGATAATAGATTTTTCTGTATATAAATAGCGGAGATGTTTTCCTACAAAATGCTATCTACAATTTGAATATGTAATTTTTTATAACATTGATTTTTACTATAACCATTTTATATATTTTTCACTATGCTAACACCATTTTCTTCAGTTTTGTGAAGGAAAATTCTGCAACCTTTCATATTAGATGTTACAGGAAAAACCATCTCAATAATACCTTCATGAATAATGTTCTGCTATCTTTAAAGCCAATTAGCCCAACAACTTGAATGCAACCTCTCAAGTAATAAAAAATGTTTTAAATAGTTAATTGACTTATGCTTTATGTTTCATCAATTTATATTTAAAAACTTGATCTAGTTTTAAATTTGAAATATAATAATGAACTGACTTATAATTAAAATAAAATAATAGACTTTTCAAATGATGGTAACCAAGTATTTATAATTATATTTATTTTAAAAAGTACATGTCATAATTCGGAGTGTTAAAATGACCCTGTTCCGTTGGACATATCTGTTTTAACTACACCTTAATGGAAATTTTACTCTAAACCCTTACACTTATACTCATATTCCTACATTTTTTTTAAAAATACCCATTTTATCTTTATATATTTTAATATTTTTTTTTTTTTACTTTTTAGATTTTTTAGACTTCCAAAAAATTCATCTCACGATCTATCGGAACACTTTAAAAATGACTTCTGGTAGGCTTTTTTTCTCAAACCGGAAAGACTTGGGTAAAGAGTTTCGGTTCACAAAAATAATGTACCGGAAGACTTTATGAAAGACTTTCGGTTTGATAATTTTCGTGGGTGTTCACCGGAAGAGTTGTAGCAAGAGTTCTGGTAGCCAAAAAAACAAACCGGAAGACTTTTTACAAGTCTTCCGGTTTGTTTTTTGACTACCGGAACTCTTGCTACAACTCTTCCGGTTTAAATTGTCTATTTTTTTTTTGATTTTTTTAATGTAGTTTCAGAAATTTCTTTACAAATATGCGATAAAGATCAGATATGCGTAGATACGTCTGATGTTTTTTCAACAACTCAAAGATTTGGTACACGAGAAGAGGTAATAAGATGGATTAAAGAGATTGGAATCCGAAATAAAGTTACAGTTATCATCACTCGCTCAGATATTAAAACAGGCAAGAGAGAAAGAAGTAACAAATTAATATTTGGATGTCATAAAGGAGGAAAACACAGAGATATTGATAGTGGAACCCAGAGTGCGACGAAAAAATGTGGATGTCCATTTAGAATCAGATCAATTCCAGCGACTGATGGATCTGGATAGAAGATTGATGTAAAATGTGGAGTTCATAACCATGATTTACCTGTTAAATTAGAAGGTTACGCATTTATCGGTAGGTTGACAGTGAATCAGAAGCAACATGTTGTTGATTTGACAAAGAGAAAGGTTCCACCTAGACATATATTGCTTTCATTGCAAGAGTAAGATCCAGATAATGTCACTCGGATCACGCAAATATACAAATAGAAGAGTATGATAGAAAAAAATATAAGAGGTCCTAGAAGTGAGATACAACATTTGTTTAAGCTTATTGAGGAAGCAGGTAATTGTGGATTTAGAGTCATTGCTTCATTGCATGGATTTGGTAAAGATGGTTGGCCAATGGTTCGTCGAGACTTGGGGTTGGAAATAATACATAATGAAAGATCAAGTTTGTATGCCAATTTATTTACTGATCAGTTAGCAATGGTGAGAGAATCTTTGATGATAGAGGAAGTCGGTCATCAACCACCACATAAATGATTAACTCTACCAGATATGGGTTACGTGATAGCGAATCGTTATAATATTGTACTTGTTTGCTTAGGAATTGAATGTCGGACTTTCTTCCCTATGACAACTTCATTTTCACCGAATGTAGCAATTTACTGCATTGGTTTTGTAAACATAAATCATTGGGTTCAGGTACTTAGTTGTTTTTAGATAATGCGGTTAACCCTAAGTCTTTTTCGTTATTTTTACTTACTATTTTGATTATTTTTTTATTTAGGTAAACATGAAAGAAGGGTTTCCATTGCCACCGGTGACAGTAGATTGAAAGAATTTTCGTTCTCCAGCAGCAACATCTTGGATGCTAGGATTTGCACGACGTCTACAACATTGGCAACAACTTACGCCTATATTACCAACGCATTATATATTATAAATTATGTTACTCATTTTTAATTTCAAAACATGAATAATGAATTATGCTACTCGTTTTTAATTTCAAAACATGAATCGTGAATTAAGTTATTCATTTTTTATTTCAGGCTACAAGTTAACACTTAAACATAAACCAACTAGATCAAATGAGTCTAAAAGTTAACAAATAAACATAAAACAATTAGGTCAAATGAGTCTAAAAGTTAACATATAATCATAAATATAAATATAAGTCACTGTGATCGAGCAATATGTAAAGCTTTAAAAAAATCCACAAACTGTGGGTCATCATCTTCAGCACCAGCCTACTGAAGATAACGATGAATCAACGAAGACACACGAGCCCAACTAGGATCAGATGGTCCTGCTTCATATACAGGAACTGACATCTCTGCTGGCACATCATGATAGGGTGGCGGTACCAGACGAGGATGAGAGACACGATAATACCACTCAAGATATCCATCATTTGTCTCATATGGGGTGATGGCCGGTGCTGTCGGATGAATCATATTCTGAATGCTCTGATGGTAACTAATCCAGTCAACATCAATATCACCAGCCATCGTATGATCAAGAGGTGGATGTGGAACATACTGCCTGTATCCAAGCTGACGCATACATCTATCTGGCAAGTATGGAACAATAGTGTCACCCCACCTCAGACACCCCCTATATAGACATATCTAATCGAACTGACGCCATACTCGATGATTCTTGAATGGGTGCCATATGACATCAGCAGGTGTCAACTCGTCCAAAATAGGTCGCAACTCATCCACCTTCAAGGCACCTTACCTATATGACCATCTCATCGCTCGAGGGAGACCCACATTATTAGCTGGTATCCAGTTCTCTCCTTTTTTTTCCAAGTGTTGGAAAATACTCACGAATCCAGCATTGTTACAAAATTAATATGGTTATTAAATTTAAAATAATTAATTATAACATAATAAACTAGATAAGTAAAATTAATACACTAGATAAAATTTATTAAAACAAAATATACTAAATTAAAATAAATACCTGTAGGAGAGTCAGATAACCACCAAGCTGCTTACAGCTGAACATGGAAGCATCTCTAAGATATCTGTAAAGAGTAACGAACACAACTACTCCCCAACTGTATCTTGATAAGCCATCCAAGTCTATAAATAGTGAGAGGTATCGTGTCTCGACAAGCGTAAATGTCTTGTCCGCGAAAATAGTGGAACCCACTAACATCAATAAATAAGCTCTAGTGGCATAATGCCATATAGATGCAGCTCTATGCTCTACAAACCGATCATATAACCACTCCAGCTTATAGTAGGAACCCCTGCATTCACGTACTTGTTGTTGTGCTATCCTCTGTGACACTCCTAAATAATCAACAGCCCACTCAACAGCAAGCGCTTCACTGATATCTTCAGGGCTCCAGAAGACTCCCCTGATGGGCAAGTGAAGCAGACAAGATATGTCATCTAGAGTAATCGTCATCTCACCAAACGACATGTGAAATGAAGATGTCTCTAGATGCCACCTCTCTGCAAAAGCGGAAACTAGGTTTGTGTCTATCTTTGTTAAACTGGTTCTCTAGAGTGAAGTTAGACCAGACCTAGATATCCAACTCTCCATCTCTCTGGGTAGCTGTAGTGGAACCCTCTGAGTCAACTTCAACCCATGTCCCACCACCTTTAACTCTTTCTTCGACCCTCTCTCCTGAAAAAAATTAAAAGTAAATATATTATAAAATTCAATATTAAAAATTCGAATTCTATTCAATATTAAATAATTTTCGTTTACTTACCTCATCGAACCATATACGGTATGCAACATGCTGCTCGTACTTAACTAACAGAGATGTATCATACGATCCTCCTGGATATCCAACCGGCTCGGATGCTGATGCAGATGCATCAAAATGCTCTTCTTTAGCCATTCTCGATGACTCGCTATTGTGGTGAGAATCGTGATACCAAGCTATTGATTAACTTGAATCTTAAATTCTTAAATTCACAACCGGACTTTAATTTATCCAAAGGAAAGGTCTAAAGAAAGAAAAACCCTTTTCGCGATGTAACAACAACGCTAAGAGATTCGGGGATCGAATTTTGGTTATGCATAGGGTAGGTATTTCACATCCTAAACATCTGTAGTACTCTACAAGAACCTTTTGATTGCTTGCATGCTAAGTTTGGTAAATGTTTGCTAAGGATTGGGATTGGGTAAAAGGATGAAGGTTAAAACCTAAAGATGGCTTCTAAGTTTGCTCGCAAAGACGTCGCATGCTCTGCCTACGTATCCTAACTAGGATAGAATCAGAGCAATCATAGTTCACCTCACTAGGGTTGAAGAACACTTGATTATGATCAAGGTTCAAAGGGGAACAAACATAACAATGTTTGTATAGAGTTTCACAAAACTCTCTAGATCTATATTGAACTCTCAAGAAAGGGAAGTAAGTAATCTTGTCCATGATTCTTACATAGAGTTAACCAAACTCTATCCTAAAATTCTATGTTGTGAGACCAATTGGTTCTATCCAGACCAAAAGGTGGGAGAAAAGGGGAAGGTTGCTCGTCAAGATATCGCATCTTGTGCCTACATATTCTCATTGTCCAATGAGAAATCAGAGCGGTCGTAGTTCGGGCATGAACTACAGAATAAGGATCAATTGGTTCTTTCCAGACCAAAAGAGGGAGAAGGTTCTATCCATACCTACGAGTTTAAATCCTATTGGTTCTATCCAGACCAAAAAGGGGGAGAAGGTTCTATCCAGACCTATGAGGGTAAATCCTATTGGTTCTATCTAGACCAAAAGGGGGAGAAGGTTCTATCCAGACCTATGAGTTTATTGAGCTATCTATGACCCAAAGGTCAATAGAGAGACTTTCCTTTGGAAGGGAAAAGATGAGGCAACTTGGATGAGAACTAAAGAGTTTCATCACTTTGGGGAAATAAACTTAACAAAGCATAAACATTCAAACATGATGAATATAAAGAGATATGGTTACAACCAAGAATAAACAAGCACATTACAATAAGCAAGGATTTCAATCAGGATGAATGGTTACAACCAAAAGCAAGCATTTAAGATATTACAATATCAAGCAATGATTTCAATCAAGATAAATGGTTACAATCAAAGCGGACATCAAGATATTACAATATCAATGATTTCAATCAAGGTAAATGGTTACGACCAAAGCAAGCATCAAGATATTATAATATCTAGAAGGGGAAAGTTCTTTCAAGACTTAATGAAAGGTGAAAACCAAAGCATATCTTAACAAAGAATGGGGTACATCTTAATAAAGATGGAAGGGGATCTTAACAAAGATGCATCTTAACAAAGATGAGGTTTCATTAGGGCTTACAAGATGACATGTATACTTACAGGCATCATGCCTAATCAAATAATGTCACAACAAATGTAAGTGAGAAGTTCAAAACTTCATGGGAGAAAACTTTCAAGTTTTAATGATGATTAAACACAAATGCTTACAAGCAAGAGTTTTAGTCAAACTCAAGTACCCAAGGATGCTAACAAGCCAAAATCATAACTTTAAAATAAAACTCAGAAGAGAATGAAATTAAAGTTTTGAAATGAATAAATGAGAGATAGGAAAGTGAAAACCCTAAAAACATTCATGGTAGCATGTGAAATGCAAGTAGAAAGTTCACATTTATGAGTTTTAGGTTTACCTCTTGAAGCAAGCTTAAGAAATAATAAAACCAAAGATATTGAGAGCTCTTACAAGGTCTTCAAATTTTCCTAGGTTGATGAATAGATGCTCCAAAGAACCTCCAAGCAAGCTAGTGGACGAAATGCCTTGTAAATGAAGGAAAAAAATCTAAAATCCAAAGATTTCAAAGACCCACTCACTAAAACCTTGTTACATAAGTTTGGAAGTGATTTGGATAGCTTCAATACATCATATTTGATGTGTTTGAAGTGTTTCTTGAGTTGGAAAAAGTTTGGAAATGGTTTTGGAAGGTGTTTTACAAAAATAGATTTTGAGGGATTTTGGAGACTTAGTGAGATTTTGCAAGAATTTGGTGATTGTGTAAGGGAGAGAGTTCTAGATGGTTTCTAGCATAGAACTGGTGTGTTTGTGATGTAGGAAGTGAGTTCTATTTATAGCCAAAGGCCTTGGATCAAGGTATGGGCAAAAGTGAAGCAAATTGCTAATTTTAACCTTCCATCATGAAAATCTTTGAGTTTTCCAATGCAATCTTCATACTTGTCTTTAAGCCACTCTACTAAGATATTCTCCATACCCTATATATTTTTTTCATCATGCTTTATAGGTTAGGAGGTGACTTGTTGATGTAAAGTTGATGATTTGACAAGGGTAGCCACATTTTTTCTCTTTCTTCACTATTCACTTTTGCAACTTGCATTAAATAATGATTTCCTTTGATCTTTGTGCCATTTTCATGGGAATTGATATTAAAAATGTTCATTATCAATGAAAACATCATAAATGAGGTTTATTCTTTGATTAACGTCGATTTGGAGAGGTTTTGGAATAAAAAAACTCATGTTGACCTAGTTTTGCGAATGTGAGTTTTTGCCAACTTGTAGATCTTGGTTCTCTCTAACCAGGAAGAGTTATGGAACCCACTTGTACTTTTTAAAAATCCCCAATTAGGTACTACAATATTTATGCTTGTGTTAGGAACTCATTCCCCTTGAAAATAGGTCAAAAACCCTTGTGTGGTTAAGGAGTTATGGCTTTGCCCTTTTCAAAACCTTAAATTCCCAACTTTTCGATTACTTATCAATTCTTGATCCAATGGTTACCAAACTTCATGAATAGATGTTATATACCATTAGGAACATAATTGCCTTCAATTTTGGTTCAAAACCATGTTGGTCAATGAGTTGACATTTCAGTCAGACGAACCGATTGATTGAAGAACTCTGAATCGACTGTTGGTGTTCTGGGTCCTCTGAGGTCTTGAAACTTCTTGAGTGAAATTCACTAAGCCATATGAGCTTCTTGGAACATGATTCCATCATTGGAACACTATTTAAATTAAAAGTCAAACTACAGTTGACTTTTCCTGATCGAAAATCCTAATCGGGTATCCTGAACTGCACTGTTCTCAATTCCTGGGTGACAACCTCAAATTGGATTCATACTTGATCCAATGGAATACATTTGATGATATGGAGACTCAATTCAAGGAGAACCAATCCAAAACGTTGACTGATTAACCCTCGAAGCCTCGATTTCAACTGTACAAAACCCTGATTCCTGTATCTTGACAAAGACAAACTTGAAATAGGTTATGGTTAGATAATCAAATGAATATGATCCTAAAATGATGATGAGGATCTAAGGGTTCAAAATTTGGGGTGCAACAGTTGCCCCTATTTAAATATCTTCACTAGATAGCAATGAGAAATGACAATCCTCATTGAATCATAGTGAAAGGTATTTAAATATAGCAAACTAGAAATTTTGTCCCTGAGATCCGATGGTATGCAAAAGGACCAATACCGAAATGCAATGAGTTCTAAATGATGTTTTATGATGCTTGAATGCAAGACAGATGCAGACACACGAGAAAATGTAAAAGAACGACAATACGACGAGTAACCACTCACGAGGGACTCAACACACTGGGGAAAGATCCAAGGCAATTTAAGCAAGATAATTCAAACATGACTAAAGATGTTGTTCAAGGGAATCTTTCACACAGGGGACACAAATTCCACCAGGGAAGACACATCTTCATTGGGGAAAAGGAGACACACCGCTGGGGAAGAAGACAATTCTTCACTGGGGAAATGAAAGAAAAGAAACGCAAACCTCACCGGGGAAGAAATCCACTGGGGAAAACTTCGTTGGGGAAAAAATCCACTGGGGAAGCAAATCTTCACCAGGGAGAAGATGGAACGGAGACACGAACCTCACTAGGGATAACCGGATGAGAAATTTCCTATAACGAAGAGTTCAAACGGGATCTTCAGGAAAAGGTTAGAAACAAGACTGAACGCCCCGGGGAAGCTAGTATCCACTAGTTCTCTTAGACTCGACTAGGAAAGCAAAAGCTTCAATGGGGAAACCGGTGACGACCAGAACAACAAACAGTTTCAAGTGGTGTTAGTTTTCACTAGACTTACTGGGGATGATGGTGACGACCAAACCAAAGTTCCAATTACAATTGGGGATCCCAAACAACATTGGTAAAATACAGGACTTCGGCCAGGGAAGTTGGTAACAATCAACTTTTGGTACTAAAAACGATTAGTTTTCAAGCAATGCCAGTAACTACTGGACTTAGAGGGGACTGGTGATGACCAAATCGGCGTATACCAATAACAATTGATTCTGGATAATGCTAGTAACCACTAGATTTAACTGGGAAGATTGGTAACGACCGAGTCCAAGGAGACCAATAACCATTGGATTTGGGTAATACCAATAAATACTGGATTTTCAAAGAGTTTGGTGACAACCAGGTCTGCAAACAGGAAGCATAAGTATATCCCTCAATACTTTAGGAACAAAAGCTAATATCCTCAAAGCGTTAGGATACAACAGAGACACAACCCTCAACACGTTAGGATTGTACGAAGACCCTCAAAACCTTAGGATCAAAAACTAATACCCTCAAAACATTAGGAACGGAAGCTGAACATCCTCAATACATTAGGATATAGAAGAGACACCACCCTCAACACATTAGGATTGGACGAAGACCCTCAAAACCTTAGGATCAAAAACTAATACCCTCAAAACATTAGGATATAGAACACTTCATACAAATGCAACCACTTTAGTCTCTGGGAATTTCTGAACTCGGGATTCAAAGTATACATCTCCAAAGATACACAACCTGTGCTCGGGATGGCAACAAACATCTTCCAAAGGTACAAAACATGTGCTTGGAATCCAACAATACATCTCCAAAGGTACGAAACCTGAGCTTGAGATGGAAACCAACATCTATCTCCAAAGGTACACAACTTGTGCTCGGGATAGAAACAAACCTCTTCCAAAGGTACGGAACATATGCTTGGAATCAAACAATACATCTCCAAAGGTACGAAACCTGAGCTTGGGATGGAAACCAATATCTATCTCTAAAGGTACACAACCTGAGCTTAGGATAGAAACAAACTTCTTCCATAGGTACGAAACCTGTGCTTGGAATAAAACAATACATCTCCAAAGGTACGAAACCTGAGCTTGGAATTAAACAATACATCTCCAAAGGTACGAAACCTGAGCTTGGAATTAAACAATACATCTCCAAAGGTACGAAACCTGAGCTTGGGATCAAATAATACATCTCCAAAGGTACACAACCTGAGCTTGGGATGGCAACCATCGTGACTTAGTTTGGAATGATATACAACCAAATTGTCAGTATTTATTGTCCATTGATTTTCATAATGCCAGTTACCAACGAGCCTTACTTGAAATATGATTGGTCACCACCAATATCCAATGGATTTTCAAACAATGCTGGTTACAACCGTACGTCGACGTCCTTAAGATAAACTTCTCAAATGAGACTGCCATTTATTGTTGAAGAATGATAAGCTTCTCTCAAGAGACTGCCACTTATTGCTGATGAAGGATAAGCTTCTCCGAAGAGACTACCAATTATCGTTGAAGACGATTAAACTTCTCCGAAGAGACTGCCATTTATCGTTGAAGACGATTAAACTTCTCCGAAGAGACTGCCATTTATCGTTGAGGATGATTAAACTTCTCCGAAGAGACTGCCATTTATCGTTGAGGACGATTAAACTTCTCCGAAGAGACTGCCATTTATCGTTGATGAAGGTTAAGCTTTTCCCAAGAGATTGCCACTCACTGTTGAATACGATTAAACTTCTCTGAAGAGACTGCCATTTATCGCTGATGAAGGTTAAGCTTCTCCGAAGAGATTGCCACTCACCATTGAAGATGATTAAACTTCTCCGAAGAGACTGCCATTTATCGTTGATGAAGGTTAAGCTTCTCCCAAGAGATTGTCACTTACCGCTGAAGACGGTTAAGCTTCTCTGAAGAGACTGCCATTTATCATTGATGAAGGTTAAGCTTCTCCCAAGAGATCGCCACTCACCGCTGAAGACGATTAAACTTCTCCGAAGAGACTGCCATTTATCGTTGAAGATGATACAAAAATGTCCTTCTTGATAGATAGTGCAAAATAAATGCACATCCAGGTAGGTTCAGCGACCGACATGGACCAAAGTTCAATCTAGAATATAGCCAGAAAGAAACTGTCAAACAAGACTCCAACCATTAGGAAATGAACTCGAATGGTGACACATCTTATCCAATCATGAAAAAAGATAACTGAAGCAACCATCATCCACGAGGATTAAAATATGTGGGGAATTGATAAAGGATGGACGTTTTATGCTTAAGGGTTAACAACTCTATTAGAGAGAGACAACACACCCAATCACTGAGGAGGGAACCAAAGTGAAACAGGAACAGGTAACAACCAGAGATAGTAAAAATGCATGGATGCTATGCATATGCTTATGTTTATACTGACGAAACAGAAAAAACAAAATAGGAGATGAAATAAACATCTCGACACGGAGACCTAACCAACTTCACCAAAATTGGACACCAAAGGGATGATCATGAAGAACAATAATTCCACTTCAAGGTTACCACCTTCTTTGGGAGAGAGTAATCTTCTTAGGCCGAAACGTCAGGACTTTACTTGGATTACCATCATGAGCTTGAATTCTTTGCTGAAGGAAAATCACACCGAGAGATTCCCAGATCAACTGAAGTAACAACTTAACTGGAGAGCTTGGAAAAAGGTACCATGAGAACAAAATATTTATGCCCCATTATGATAATAAATCCTCCTCAAGTGAGCAACGGTTCTTGCGACAAACAATCTTCAAACCTTTTCTACCCCAGATTACATGGTCTGTGAGAAGAAGTCATAAGGATGCTTTTACGAAAGAACTGGCATAAAGACGCTTCAATGTCTTCAAACACTTAGAGAGATTTTCAAATGTCAACGTGATTGCCCCAGTTTAACGGTGTTTGTTACAACAAAGTCCTCAGACTGCGGAAGTAACGACTGGGTAACAAACTTGCCCATGCTAGCTGGTAACTGCAAAAGATTTCCCCTGACTAAACTCTTCATTGAGAGCTTCCTTTATCAAATCCTTCAAATTGGTTTCCCCAGGCTGAGCTTCCTTTATCAAGTCAATTTCCCTAGCTGGAAGCTTTTGTTGGGATTCCTTTGACATTGGATTGTTTTGCACGCAATGCTGATCATTAAAAATTGGCAATTTTCAATTTAAAATTCATGCAATCTTTTGAAAACATTTTTTAATGAAACACACACGGCGGAGTGATCAAGTGATCAAAGTGAAAGTGATCCAATCTTTTTACAGATGATGGATAAAGTGATTAACACACACAATTAACAAAGATCATTAGGAGTCAGGTTATCCAACCTTGCTGTAACATGCTTCCAAAACAACCTTACCTCAATTAGGTCTTTTAAATGTTGTAACGTGGCTCAGTTCATGGTTCATGAAACAAAGGATAAAGGCTCAAAGTTATTTGTCCCACCCACTCTCCATGATGAACTCCAATCCTACGCTCAACTAACTACACATTCAGGTTCTTACAGACTTAAGAATTGAACTGATGATAGTTGGTGATGGTTTACAAACCTAGGGTAGTCACAACTCCCTTGCAGTATTTGATAGCCTTTTGCTATTTAAGGATTTTTAGAGTGAAGAATCTTACAAAAATCCTCACTTTTTATCCCTGACTTTTGTCTGAACTTCTTTGTTCGATTATATAGTCAATGGGATGCCCCATTTCTGCCTAAGTCTCCTTCATAGGTTTTGACTTAGCGGGCTTTTTATTTTTTTTCTTTCTTTTTTTTCACTTTTCCCTTTTTTTTTAGGAAGGAGGTGACTACCTAGCTTAATGGATACGGTGAACCATCAACGTCTTTTATGCTGAAAAGCATCTTCGAAACTTTCTTGTTGTGTACGAAGGAAAACCCGAGTGCACCACCTTTATATGAAAAGTGTCTTGTATGTACATATCTTCAAGTTAACTGAGAACTACCCGCCCCAGGTTTGAGATTTAAGGTTTCTGTTTTGTAAAGGAAGAAAAACTCCTACTTCTAGGCTCGAAGGGGTTAACGGGGGATTATCTTCCTTATTTCTCCAGTGTTTAGGGATTGAAACAATGCCTTACATCATCGGCAAAGTTAAATTGAAAGCATATTAACAGCAGTTATGGATATAGTTTTCATCATCCTCCCCAATCTTTGCTTTAAACAACAGTTTAGTAAACAAAAGAAATTTTTGCATTTTTCGTATTTCATAACAATGAAAGAAATAGTGAAACGAATGGACTTAATCAAAAGATGCACAAACATTTCATTAATATTGCCAAATTCAAATAAACAACAACTTACAAGCAAATCAAATACAAAGAAGTTACAACACACGCTGAAACAGTCCACAACTGCCAGCCTTAGGGAATTAAAATTGTTTAACAAAACAAGAAAAGAGCACTATCAAGGGCCTTCTTCTTTAGTCCACCCTATGCAAGGATGGGGTTGCTTCTTCGTCAAACAGAAGGTTGATTTGCACTCGGGGTTCGCATATCTTGAAAGATATGACTCCGGCTTCAATAATCTCTTTCACCTTGTTCTTGAGGATGTAGCATTCCTCAATATCATGACCTGGCGCTCCATGATGGAAGGCGCAGAAAGCGTCAGCGGTGAAATAACTTTGATGGCCCGGAGGAAGAACGGGTGGAAATTCCTTTTGGACTAAACAATTCTGCAAAAGTAGGGGGAGCAACCTTGCATAAGGTATAGGAATACTCAGAGACCCACCATATGGCTGATTGGTGGACGAAGTCGATCCTTCCTGTCGTTGGGACAAGATCAAATCTTTGATAAAATTTGTCAGACTCCTCTTGGCACGTTTTACCTTCTCTAACTCGCCACTGAGTTTCTGGTTTTCCTGTTCTTGAGTGTCCATTATATCCCTGACGATAGTAGCGAAAGCTTCGATGTTACTCTTCAAACGAGCAACTTCTTCCCGGAGGGCTTGGTTTTCCTGCTCAAGGTGATCCATCCCTTTGAATGCTAGCTTTTGTGATATACTCTCTCCCTTTGATATCAACATAACACAAAAGTGTCGCGGTGAAATTCGGATACCAAACTATTGATTAGTTTGAATCTTTGATTCATTTTGCAACCGAACTTTGATTTGTCCAAAGGAAGGGATAAAGATCGAAATTCCCACAATGCAATGCAAATGCAAGATTTAGAGAGTTATAGGTTCGGGGGTTGGTTAAACTTAGGGAATGTGCTAGCATCCTAAGTTTCTGTAGTATCCTACAGGAACCTCTTGTTTTATGTTTGTTTATTGCTAAGTGTTTATCTGCCTAATGGATGGAAGACCTAGGGGTTTATTTCTAAGTATACTCGATGAGATATCGCATCTTATGCCTACATATCCTTACGGGAGTGGAATCAGAGTGTTTGTAGTTCCCCTAAAGGGTTTGAGGAGTGCTTTGATTGTGGTCAAAGTTCCTACGGGTTTAGGGTAGTTGGTTGATTGATTTAAGGAGAAGAGATGAGTCGTCATTTTAAGGGAGATTTAACCGCCACAAGTTGTAGAAAAATAGTCTTTGCATCGTCTTAAGAAGAGGGCTTACGTACTCGGATAGGGATCGACGAGGTACACCTTTATCTCTCTTAAGGCAAAGTCCCTACTGCTTGATTGTGTTGTTGTGGGGTGGAGATTCTATCTCACTTAAGATGATTGAAATCTTTCTCTAATGTGTTTGAATTGAATTGAGTTGTTGAATGTTTGAATATTGGGTTTGTTTCTATGTTGAAAGATAAAGGTCCTTCCTATGGGGTAGATCCTAAACTTAAGAAGATCGACTTGAATGGGATCAAGGATCTTATGGGGAGAATGATGCAAATGTGAATGCACTACACACGATTGTTGAATCATGTGTAGGGTTTTCCTTTGGACGGAATGCAATACGATAATATAAAGATAAATTGCGATGAAAGTAAATCACAAAAATGTAAAAGCATACACAACGCATGAAAGCGCTACGTGAGTGTGTGAACTGTGAATAAAATAAAAGTGGATGAGGTAAAACGTATGTACGCATGAAAGCGCTAAGGTGTGTGAAAGTGTGAATTGTGAATAATGTGAATGTGCGGAGGCATGCGCGATTGGTTATATTTTACGCTGTGAGTTGATTTTAATTAGTTGACTTTAAACGGCTTGATTTTAAGATGAAAAAACCTGCTTCTTTGGATGAGATTGGTTTATGAGTTACAGATTTTAAATAAAAGTTACAATGATTTAATTTATGATTATAAAAAAAGAGTTAAATTACTTATTGGTTTCATTTTATTTCCAAAAGATTAATATTAAGAATTTTATTATATTTTTTTACAAAAAGTTCAGATGGTGAATTAATTTGAGAAAAGTTATTTGCTTTAGCTTTAAAAAGGGGGGAATTTAATTAGTTTTGAAACAAGTGGTTCTTTTTAGTTATTATGAAAGGTTACTATTATTATTATCAAGTGAATGTACCTTTTAAAAATTAAGAAAATGGTTTTCTTTATTATAAATATAGTTTTTTACTAAATAGATACAAATTATTAAATTGAAAATGATTTGTATTACAAATAAGTTGGATATTTATTTTAAAAGTTGTTAAGTTATAAAAAAGAAATAGATTAATTAAAAATTAATAAAAGATTAGTTAAAAGAGTTATTTAGTTATCTTCTTATAAATAAAAAGTCTATTTCAAATTATTAGATTAATTGATTAAAAGAAAACAATTATATTAAAAGGTTAGTAGAAAATTGATATTAAACTAATTAATAAAAGGATTAAAGTTAAGATGTCAAAAAAGATTAAAGTTAATTTATCTAATTGTAAAAAGATTTGATGATGATTAGATAGAAGATAAAGGTGAGGTTAACGGTTGATTAGGGTGACTTGTGGGTGATTAGGGTGTGTGTTGTGATTAGTGTGTGTGGTTAGTATGATTACCATCATTAATTAGTAAACAATATACAACAAGAACAGAACCCTAAGTCACCCCCAATTCCCAAATCGAAGAGGAAGCATGCCCCTCTCTCTCTCGATCATTCACATCTCTCTCTTTTATACATCGACCTCGAAAACCTCATTTCTGTTTTCTCTTCTTCTACTGTTTCAATTTCGTTTCAATTTCCTACACATCAAACACAAACAAAATTAGATTGTTAGAAAACATAAATCTCACGCTTTAAGGGACTTTTCGCAGGTCTCGATGGCGGTTTGGCGATTTGCGGTGGCGGATGTGGTTCCGACGGTGAAGATGTTGAAGGGATCCCGGTGGAGATTGTTTTCTGGTGGAGGATTCGCGGCGAAGATTGCGAGGAAGGTGGATTCACGGTGAAAAAGGATAAGTTCTTTCTTTTAGGGTTTAGATTTGGGCTTATGGAGTTTTTGTTTTATCATGAATGGATGTGTGGATTTTTTTTGTGTATTCGCGGTAGTCCCTTTCTCTTCTTTCTGATCCTCTTATATAGCCTCTGAGGAATAAATGTTGCAAATTTCCTTCAAAGCATTTTTGAAGATCTGATTTAAACTTTCTGTTTTGGTAAAACGAATTTGAAAAACTTCCCTTTTTGTTCCAATTTCTGTTAAATGAGAATCAAATCGCATTAATCCGTCTGTACTCAAATGATTGGGGTTTGGATATTCTTTAAATATTTGTGGAATATTCTCTGATTGGTTTTGCTAATTCATGATTTGATTTTGGCAGGTGTAGAAAGTGGTTTGACTTGGGCCAAGGGAGAATTAGCAGCCCAGAAGAAAAAAGTTTGCCTCTGGTACGCTTTGGTGAGGGCTTCCACGCAGGGGATAGTTCTTTTCAATCCAATCTCTATTCGTATGGTTTCTTCTTTAAACTGATATATGTCTGAACATTATTTGTTTTCACGCGTTTGGTGATGATGTTATAACTTGGATACTGAAACTGGTATGACAGGTATCAGCAGTAGATGCCTATGAAATTGAAATTCTGCCCAAAAGCTTGATGGTAGCATAGTTGACCTTTAGCTCACCAAACACGGTTATGGGGACATTGGAAGTCCAACAGTAGGCGAAGTCTCCACAAGGCAAAGGGCATGGTCCAAGTCTTTTCGAAGATGGCTTTCTTCATGAGCGTATACAAATGAGGCTTCCTTCCATAACTCTTAACTGGTGTGAGTACCAGCTATGTTTTGGCAAGGAGAGATTGTGATAGCTGATAAGTTGTACTCCTCCGATTTATCATGTAGGGAGCCTGGCCTGGAGGATCTGGTGGTGCTTTCAACAACTAAAGCAGATGGAAGAGGTATACCCAAAGGTTCTTCGTATCCATATTGGCTTGCAGCTTGTTACTCACGATTGGTTTACTCCTGCTACTACTTTATCAGCATCTTCAAAAGCTTTAGCATCTTAGACTGCCCATTCAAACTTCGAAACGGGAGGGACAACACAAGTCTCATGACTTTCCGGGCGGATGCAGAGGTAGTGTGTATCATGTTTTCCTTAATTATGAACGCGTTTCTTTCATTTCTGATAACAATTTCTCTTTTTGTATTTGAAACAGCTTTGGAACAACGGCTGCCTCTGGCTTATATGATGGATGGCCTTCTGCCGTAATTTCCTTTCGTTGTGAAATGAGTTCTCTGTGTCCTTCAAAGTCACAAGGTCTCTTTTCATGTTGAAGTTTGCTGGCAGGAAGCAAGTCTCTACGTGATATTAGTCAGGTAACGAATAGACACGCGTTTCTGCTTGTAGTGTATGACTGTTATCAAGATCCCTTCATTGTGTATAGCGATGAACAATAAAGTTATTATGGATAATTCCATTTACATGTTGGCCCTGTTTTTCGTGAACGATAATTATCATGCTGGGGAATGCACCTATCTATTATTTGTGGTGAAGTCCCTATAATTGTCTTGTGTTGGTTGTTTGTGACAACTTTAATACGTTTCTTGTAGCTCGCGCACAACCTCAATTGGGAGCGACCTTGGCTAGGCTTGGGAGCAGGAGTGGTACCGGTGAATGATTTAATCAATCCAGCATCAATGAGTGAGGCAGAGGCCTCAGCTGAGATGTATGCATCAACAGGTGTGCGAGCAGCTAAAACATCATTCATGTCTCTGTCCGGGAGCTTCAAAATAAGGACAGTTTTTGTAAGTGATGCAGAAGCATCTTGGTGTGGTAAAGTTGTGACTCAGAGTAGTATAGGAACTAATCATTGTCTGTCCAACTTCCGGGTCATTTAATCCATCGTTTGTTGATCGAATTTGTGTAGAAAACGGACAATAGCTCCCACGTGCAGCTTGTGTGTCCCCCAAGGTCTAAAGCCACTATGCCGATGCGCGGCACAAGCAATTTGGCGTAATTGCAGTTATATCCAGCATATGCTACAAAACAGATACGTGCCAAAATAGTCTTGCACTTAATCACCAATCTGAACCTGCTATGAAGTTGAAAAACTAGAACAAGAATGTTACAACCTAAAACAAAATCAACAGCTATGCCCAACGATTCAGGTATTTAAATACTTCCCTGCTGAGTAATCTTCCTGTTAGTAATATATCCAAATGAATTTCCTTGAGAACAAATCTAGCCGGAACGAGGCTTGCTCTTACGGTAAGGAAGGAAACTACGAGACTGATTCCAGCATCGTAACGGACCTGCACTTGGTGGAGGTACCTGAGCAAAGTGGTATGGTGTTCTTGGCCCTCTCTTTTATATTAAGGATTGGTATCTTCTCCTTTGTAATTCTATTGAGTTTCCGTTGGCAGATTCTTCGTGTTGCTCTTAATGTCAAGACTTGGTTTTGTGGTCCTGCATCTTGAGAGGGAGTTGTGCTGAAGAAAACTGAGTATGTGACTGTGTCGTTGAAGAGTAGAGTTATGCTGCGGAAATCTCGTAGTGATTCTTGGAGTATCTCGTATTGACCTGTCAGGTAATTTGCTTTCATGGCTTGCAACTCTTGTAATAATTCTTTTTGCTAACTCCCTTTAATTGTTCAACATGTAGTGTGAAATCTAACGATACTTGTGGATGCTTCAAGAGGAGCTCTTTGGGACTGATTGCTTTTGACGATCAAGAGCAAATGGCTATTGGTGCAAAGACCCTGATGTTTGTAGTTTCTGCTGCATATCTCGGTGTAACGAACTTGGCTGCTGCTGATTAATGCTTCCTTATCCGTGCTCTGCAGGTGTACCGAAAGTTGCCATGGATAATTAAGCTTACAAGTCTTCGCTCCAAATTCCCTTTAACTTGTGACTGAGATCACTTGTTACAAAACCTCAATATGCCTTGAGAGGAGAAATAAAACAGATGGCCTGAAATGGTATTCGTAGAGTTCCACGAAATTACTCCCAATTTAATTTGTAATCATAGTGGCATGTAGTTGACTAGGAACAAATGTTAATGTAGGGTTCATCTTTTGAAAAAAAAAACAACTGTACCAATCTTGTAACCTTGATATCATGTATGTATTCTCAATAATGGTAATAAATCTTGGCTATAATCACCTTCAGAATGGATACTTAACTTCTCGCAATAATTTGAATGTTTTTAAACTCCACCTAAACTTGAAGAAAATCCCTTAGCTTTGTACTCTCCCTAAAGGAAGTTGTACTTCTTGAAACTTGATGTTGAAACATGACGCGGAAGCTTCCGGAATTATTCAGAACCCACTAATAATTAATTACTAATGAGAACAAAGAAAGTCAACTCTTTCTCTCATAAGCAGAAGAAGCTCAGGTGGTGGCCCAAATAATAAAACAAAAATTACTCCTCAAACGACCGCGTTCGAAGGGAAGCTCTTGAGAGGTCCTGAAAGTGGCTAGTACACTCTGATGTTGAGTTGAACCTGTAAAATTTCTTAAATTAGGCTTGAACTCTTGAATAGTGAACTTTTGAACCTCAACTGAGCTAGTCACGTCCTTGTGAACTTTTGAACCTCAACTGAGCTAGTCACGTCCTTGTGAGCTAGTCACGTCCTTGAGATATCACAGGGGACGAACTGGACACAATACGCGAGAAACAAAAGGAGCAACAGACGCAACGAAGCGGGACTCCATGGGGATATGACACAACCACCAATGGGGAAACTTCCTAATATAACAATAGCACATACACCAAGGATATGGAGATTTGAAAGATAGGTTTACTACCAAAAAAGTGGTGGTCGGTAATAACCATAATGACTTTTGAATAGTTCAGTTTTATTTGTATTCTTTTCTTTTTTCTTGTTTTTCTGTATATCTTTTTCTTTTGGAACTCAACTTGAAATAGTAAAATGTATAATTTTCCCGAGCGTCATGATAAGGGTACCATGAGCTGGTCTCAGTCTCTGCCCGAAATGTCAAAATTTTGCAGACGGTAAAATCACTGTAGTTTGTAGATGTAGATGTAAATGTCGTTGTAGATGTTGTAGTTGTAGAACTTCCCCGAGCATCATGGTATGGGAACCATGAGCTGGTCTCAGTTTCTGATGTAAAACTTCCCCGAGCGTCACAGTCTGGATGTTATGAGCTGGTCTCAGTCTCTTCCTGAAATGATGAAAACTCGTGAGAGCATCTTCACAGGGGTTGTAAATTTTATAGATTGTGGATGTCGTTGTAGATTGTAAATGTAGTTCGTTGTAGAACCCTATAGATGTAGTTCGTTGTAGAACCCTGTAGATGTAGTTCGTTGTAGAACCCTGTAGATTGTAAATTTTGTTGATGTAATCTGTAATATACTTCGTTGTTGTAGATGTAATTTGTAATTGTAAATTGTAGATGTAGTTGTAAAGCTTCACCGAGGATCTTCGAAAAAATGTGAGCCGTTTGAATTGTAAAGTATGTCTTCTCTAATAAAGAGAGACTAATGTGGTAAACTTCCTCGACTTCTTCGGGGAGATGTCGCTTGACGGAAGTAAACCTGTGTGATGCACTCGCTGGGGAATAAATTCCTGAGGAGCACCCTAGTTATTGTAAAAATGTGTGAATTCTCAAATAAAGCGAAATGTCTGTAATGTCTTCGGTAAAGCTTTCCTGATGGATTTATGAAGCGACGCCATTGACGGATTGATGATGTTGAAGGACCCACTAAGGGTAGATGATCTGTCTTGTGAAAACTGTCATTTGTCGTTTTGAACAGGATCTTGATCAAAACGAGTTGCTCAAATAAAGAGATTGTTATGGTCCAAGATATAGATGTTTGAGAAAAATCCTATGATGCTTTTATTGAAGAAATGTCTGTCTTTACGGATATTCTTCCTGGGGAATAGGGTGCACAATAAATGCACACTTAATCCATGTTCAAAGGTTGGAGATGTCCATGATGCGATTGCCAAAGACCGAAGTTCAATTCAGGAAATAACTGAAGAGAAACTATCAAGCAAGCCTCAACCATTGAGGTATGAACTCAAATAGGATTGTACTAAGATAACCATCTTCCATGAGGGTTGAACTTCACGGGGAAAATGAAACATTGTGCTCTTTCCGCCTAGGGTAACAGCTCTATTTGGAAGGAGAAGACGCACCCAACCACCTAGGGATAACTATAGCCAAAGCGATGGAACAAAACAAATATGAAGAATGCGACAAATGCACATGCCATGCTGTCTACTTATATGCTATGCGTATGCCAACGGATTGGGAGAAACGAAATAAACGCCTTAAACGAAAGGGTACTCAAGCAAAATCTCCATAGATCCTTTATCGTCTGCGAAGAGAGTCTTCGAACAGAAGCAACCTTCGTGTCTGGATAAAATAAATCCTCTTGCCTTGGGGAAGCATATCATATTGTTGTCTTTCTTCGGACGAGATAAACGCCCATGGTCATCCTCTTGTTATTCATATATCAAGTAGAGCATAAAGTTTTGAAAAAGTTTAAGTCAATCTGGATTTTGCTATCAATAAAACAGATTTGTGATTAATGAAAAACTTTTTGTTGAATGGTGGTCAGCAGAAAAGCGTGACCCCGATTTTACAGCGTTGGAAAACAATATCGATTACATAAAGGGAATAATGACTTGCTTCTCTTAAACAAAATATTTCTTAACAGCATCCGCGTTAACAGGGCGAGTGATCTCTTCTCCGTCCATTGTTGCTAACATCAAAGCGCCTCCTGTCAAAACCTTTTTTTTACTACATATGGTCCATCATAATTCGGGGCCCATTTTCCCCTGACGTCGGTGAGGAAAGACTGAATCTTCTTAAGCACGAGGTCACCTTCTTTGAATGCACGGGGTCAAACTTTCTTGTCAAATGCCTTCTTCATCTTCCGTTGATACAACTGCCCATGGCACAGCGCGGCCATCCTCTTTTCTTCGATTAAGTTCAACTAATCATATTTGTTTTACACCATTCAGCTTCTGATAACTTTGCCTCCACCAAAATTCTCATAGAAGGAATCTCAACTTCTATCAGGAGTACTGCTTCCATACCATAGACAAGTGAAAATGGGGTTGCCCCAGTCGATGTGCGTACCATCGTACGATATCCATGTAAGGCGAATGGGAGCATTTCGTGCCAATCTTTATAAGTAACAACCATCTTCTGAATGATCTTCTTGATATTTTTGTTGGCGGCTTCAACAGCCCCATTCATCTTTGGTCTGTAAGGGGAAGAGTTATGATGCTCAATCTTGAATTCTTCACACAACTCTTTCATCATCTTGTTATTCAAATTAGAACCGTTGTCTGTAATGATTCTGCTTGGCACACCATATCGACAAATGAGCTGATTCTTGATAAATTTGACAACCACATGTCGAGTTACATTAGCATAGGAAACCGCCTCGACCCACTTGGTAAAATAATCAATGGCTACTAAGATGAATCGGTGTCCATTAGACGCTTTCGGCTCTATCATTCCAATCATATCAATTCCCCACATAGAGAATGGCCACGGTGATGAGATAGCATTCAACAAAGTTGGAGAGGTACATGAATCTTATCTGCGTAAATCTGACACTTGTGACACTTCCTAGCAAACTTGTAACAATCTGATTCCATTGTGATCCAATAATAACCAGCCCTTAAAAGCTTCTTAGCCATGGCATGTCCGTTGGCATGCGTGCCAAAAGATCCTTCGTGAATTTCCGTCATTAACATATCTGCTTCTTGCTTGTCGACACATCTCAGCAAGACCATGTCAAAATTCCGCTTGTACAACACATTGTTACTCAGAAGAAAATTTCCAGCCAACCTTCTCAAAGTTTTCTTGTCTTTGTTGGAAGCTCCCAAAGGATATTCCTGAGTTCTAAGAAACACTTCGATGTCGTGGTACCAGGGTTTGCCATCTTCAACTTCTTCGACAGCAAAGATGTAGGCAGGTCTATCAAGACGCTTTACTTCAATCCGAGAACACTCGTTCCAAAAGTTTACCATAATCATCGAGGCCAAAGTTGCCAACGCGTCTACCATTCTGTTCTCATCACGAGGGATATGATGAAACTCCACCCTATCAAAGAACGGTAACAGTCTTCTAGCGCAATCTCTGTATGGGACTAAATTATCATGTCGAGTTACCCATTCTCCAGTGATTTGGTTGATTACCACTGCAAAATCACCAAACACATCCAAATTCTTAATTCTCAAATCGATTGCTTCTTCAAGACCCATAATGCATGCCTCGTACTCAGCTTCATTATTAGTACACTGGAATGTTAATCTGGATGTAAATGGGAAATGAGTCCCTTGAGGAGTCACAATAATGGTACCTATCCCTTTTTCATGAGCGTTGATAGCTCCATCAAAAACTAAACCCCATTGAGAACCTGGCTCTGGCCCTTCATCATGTACGGGTTCTTCGCAATCTTTCATATTTAAAAACATAACATCTTCATCAGGAAAGTCATCGTTTGAGGGTTGATAATCCAAAATGGGTTGGTGAGCCAGATGATCAGCCAAAACACTTCCTCTAACAGCTTTCTGAGTGTGGTACTCAATATCATATTCAGACAACAACATCTGCCATCTAGCAATTCTCCCAGTCAAAGCGGGCTTCTCAAAAATATACTTGATAGGATCCATCTTTGAGACTAACCAAGTAGTGTGATTCAACATATACTGGCGCAAACGCCTAGCGGCCCACGCTAGAGCGCAACAAGTCTTCTCTAACATAGTGTACCTTGTTTCACAATCAGTAAATTTCTTGCTCAAATAATAAGTGACATGATCTTGCTTTCCTGTTTCGTCTCGCTGACCGAGTACACAACCCATTGAATCTTCTAAAACGGTCAAATACATAATCAAAGGTCGTCCTTCAACTGGCGGTATCAGGATGGGTGGTTCAAGCAAATACTCTTTGATACTATCAAAAGCCTTTTGATAGTCCTCAGTCCAAACGTACCCTTGTTCTTTCCTCAGAAGCTTAAAAATAGGTTTGCATGTAGTAGTCATGTTAGATATAAACCTGGAAATGTAGTTTAAACGTCCCAAGAATCCTCTGACTTGTTTCTCGGTGGCGGGAGCTGGCATTTCCCGGATAGCTTTCACTTTGTCAGGGTCCACTTCAATCCCTCTTTGACTAACAATAAAACCCAATAGTTTCCCTGATCGTACTCCAAATGTGCACTTGTTGGGGTTTAAACGAAGCTTGTATTCCCTCAAACGACCAAACAGCTTAGCCAGGTGCTTAACATGATCATCTTCGGTCTTCGACTTAGCTATCATATCATCCACATACACCTCGATCTCTTCGTGCATCATATCATGGAACAAAGTAGTCATAGCTCTCTGATATGTTGCCCCTGCATTCTTTAATCCAAACGACATAACTTTGTAACAAAAGGTGCCCCAGGGCGTTATGAATGACGTCTTCTCTCTGTCCTCGGGAGCCATTCTAATCTGGTTGTAACCTGAAAAACCATCCATGAAGGAGAAAACCTCATATCTTGCAGTACTGTCCACCAAGATGTCAATGTGAGGTAATGGAAAGTCATCTTTCGGACTGGCTTTATTCAAATCCCTGTAGTTTACACACATGCGAACCTTACCATCCTTCTTCGAAACGGGTACAATGTTAGCTAACCATAGTGGATACTCGGCGGTGACAAGGAAACCTGCGTCAATCTGTTTCTGTACCTCTTCCTTAATCTTTAAAGCCATATCAGGTCGAGTCCTTCTGAGCTTCTGTTTTACTGTCGGGAATTCCGGCTTTAACGGTAAATGATGTTCGACTATAGCTGTATCCAAACCGGGCATGTCTTGATATGACCAAGCGAACACATCGACAAATTCTCTAAGCAAATCAATCAGCTGTTTCTTCACGTCGGGTTTAAGCAGAGCTCCAATTTTCACTTCTCTACGGATTTCTTCTGATCCCAAGTTGATTACTTCCACCGGCTCTTGATGAGGTTGGATAGCTTTTTCTTCTTTCTCAAGCAGTCTGGAAATTTCTTCTGGGATATCATCTTCTTTGTCCTCGGCTTCGTACACAGGAAACTCGAAATTTGGAGAAGGCAGTGGATCATTATTCCCAGGATGTATTTTATGTAGCAATCTGCGCAAGTGACGTGATTTTCAATAAGTTTTTTTTTTTGAAGTGGAAAGTGTGTGTACGCGAGATGCTACTTATTATTTTCCAAAATTGTGGATAAGTATTAAACACAAATGTAAATGAAAGTAATTTATTGATGATAGAAAAACCAAAGAGACACGCCCAACAAAGTCACCTTTGCCTTGGGCAGAGCAAAGGGAATTATTGGAAATAAGCCCTAACAAATGCAGTTTCGCCTTAGGCAGAGCGAAATTTTTTAAAACAAATGCTTTACTTAGATATATGAATGACAGTAGGGGCTTCAACTGCACTCCAGTTCTTGACTGCAACGCCTGGGGTCACAAAGTTTGGGATGTCCTCATCCGGATCTTCCTCGGTGAAGGCATAAACTCCAAAGGTACAGTCAAATTCATCCGAAACATAGCCTGGATCTTCCATATAGGGCTCATAGTCTTCGTTAGGAATGGAGGACCTTGTAGAACCATCTGATATGTAGCCCTCAAGTTTGTCCTCTGACACAACATTGATCTGAGGATGATGGATGATTCCTCCACTATGGAACACTTCATTGATTAGCGGAAACCCTTGATTCTTGGTGTCTTGTTGAGTGGAACTGCTGGTGAAACCGAGACCCTCCTTGTTTTTGTTCTCTGGCAAAGACAACACCTTTCCCCACATGGTTTGGTGACCATTGTTCACTACTCACTGTGCGTCTTTGAATGATGACATGGATGCTTGAGACTTCTGGGCACCCTCACCCACAATGGACAAGGCTTGGAATTGCGTGCCGATTTCCTCCTCAGCCTCGACATATGAGAATGATGACAAGTGACTTACCACCAAAGCTCTTTCTCCATAAACCGTAACTATTTTCCCCTCAAAAACATATTTCAACTTCTGATGCAGGGTAGAAGTAACGGCTCCAGCTTCATGTATCCATGGCCTCCCTAGCAAACAGCTATAAGCGGCACGAATGTCCATGACCTGAAATGGGATCATAAAAGTCTGTAATCCGATAGTCATGGGTAAATCTACCTCACCAATTACCGTTTTCCTTGACCCATCGAAAGCTTTGATAATAACGTGACTTGGCCTCATCGGCGGTCCTTGGTATGACAGCTTAGATAAAGTAGTTCTAGGCATTACATTTAGCGACGATCCAGTATCAACCAACACACTAGACAGAGAGTCGTTTCCACAGTTCACAGAAATGTGTAGAGCCATGTTATGTTTCCTTCCTTCTTCTGGGAGCTCGTCTTCATTGAAACCCAGATTATCACTCGAAGTAATACTGCCAATGATGTTATCAAATTGTTCCATAGTCACATCCTGCTCGACATAGGCTTGTTCCAAAATCTTCTGAAGCGCTTCTCTATGAGCCTCAGAACTCATCAGCAATTGTAGCACAGAAATCTTCGACGGGGTTTGCAGAAGCTGATCTGCAACCTTATATTCACTTCTTTTAATTACTTTCAAACATTCATCGGAGTTGGATAAATTAGACCCACCAGATTGCCCCACAGTTGGGTCTTTTGAGCCTGATGGTTCGAACAAAACCTCTTTTTCTTTCGGTGGCACAGTCGGGTAGACTCGACCGCTTCTTGTCACTCTACTGACATCTGCAATATTAACTATTGAGGGTATAGTGGGCAAAGGCACTTCTTTCCCATCCTCCAACATAGTAGCATTGTACCTGTATGGGATAGCCTTACTAGAGGTATAAGGGACAGGTCCAGGCACATTGATTACTAAAGGAGTAACAGTTGGCTTCTTGCTATTGTAAATAATCTCTATACGTTCCACTTCCTTAAAGTGGGGTATTATGACACAAACTTCTTCAGCCTCTTCATTTGAAACTTCTTGACCATCACTTTCCAAACAATCTTCAATCATATTGACAGAAGGTGAACCATGTGGTGATAATGGATTCTTCTGTACATTAGGGTCGGAATCCCTAAAAGACAAGATTTCATTTTTAATGAGCCTCTGGACATCCATCTTCAAACCGAAACAACTCTCAATATCATGTCCTGGAGCGCCCTGATGGTAAGGACAAAACTTGTCAGCTCTATAAGAAGGGGGAGGATTCGTGGGAGCCGGAGGTGGAGCTCTCGTCTGAATATGACCCTTTTTAATCAAAGCGGGGAATAGATCAGCATATGTCATTGGGATCAGATCAAAGTTTATTTTTCTATACACACGTCCTTGACTGCTGGATGGCCGATTCTGCTGAGGGTACTGTAGACTTTGCTGAAGTTGGGGTTGTTGAGCAACGGGAGACTGAGGTTGCTGATAGGGTTGCGGAGACTGTAGCTGATAAGCCGGAGCATTAAACACTGGCGATACTGCTGCAACTTGATGTGGGGGCATGTACCTCTTTCTAAATTGTCCCTTTTGAATGGCGTTTACACCTTGCTCCTTTTTCTTCACAAAACCGGTCCCATACCTCTTAGGAGCACTCTCTTCTTTGGTCAGTCTTCCTTCCCGAACACCTTCTTCCAAGCGCATCCCCATATTGACCATTTCAGTAAAGTCACTGGGTGCACTGGCTACCATCTTTTTATAAAAGAAAGGACTCAGAGTCTTCAGAAAAATCTTGGTCATCTCTTTTTCTTCTAATGGTGGTGTGACTTGCGCGGCCAACTCGCGCCAACGCTGAGCATATTCTTTGAAATTCTCCTTATCTTTCTGTGCCATTACTCTCAACTGATCTCGGTCGGGCGCCATGTCCACATTATACTTATACTGCTTGACAAAAGCTCCTCCCAGATCATTGAAAGTTCGAATCTTCGTATTATCCAGCCCCATATACCACTTGAGTGCAGCGCCTGTCAGACTGTCTTGAAAGTAGTGAATAAGTAATTGGTCATTATCTGTTTGGGCAGACATTTTCCTGGCGTACATAATGAGATGACTCTGAGGGCAAGTATTCCCCTTGTACTTTTCAAAATCAGGGACCTTAAACTTCGGTGGGACTTTAACATTTGGAACCAAGCATAGCTCAGAAGCACTCTTACCAAACAAATCTTTCCCACGAAGAGCTCTCAACTCCTTTTGTATTTCAGAAAACTGGTCTTGAAATCCATCTGTCTTCTCTTCTAAACCCACAGTTTCGGTTGGCGACCCATGTAAAATTGGTTCATCCAGAATATACGGGACATCGTTCACGTGCGGAGACGCAGTAGTCATCACAGCAGAAATTACAGGAGTAGCTTCAACAGTGGTCACAACAGGGATCTCAGACACAGGCGGACGGTAACCGGTCGAAAAGAAATTAGGGGACAATCCCCATGGGAAGCCTTGAGGCATACTGTAGGATACTTCAGCAACAGAAGACACCACTGGGATCGGTGTTGGCGTCACTTCGGATATGACAGTCCTTGGGACTTCTTGATTGTTGATCGAGATTTGACTAGACAAAGCTTCCACTAGACCACTCAACTTCTCCAAACTTTCCTTCATACTTGCAACATCATCACGGAGCACTCTGTTCTCTTGCTCTAGTTGATCCATCTTCTGGCGTTGGCTAGCTCGAGTGTTGTATCGATGATTCAGCTTGTTCTGCGGAGATGAAGCAAGAGTGAGACCCTGGAATGCAAACGATGCTATGCTTATGCAAAATGCAAATGAGTATGAGACTTTCAAGAAACTCAAATTATTTCGGTATTGTAACCCTGGAGGAAAAACTTATTTTATTTTGAGGATCGAAGCATTACAAAACGGAGTACTCTTTTAAGAGTTTATTACATTGAATCAAAAGCGAAAGAGAAACTCGGAGATCTACTCCTTATGCTCCTTCTGTGTACGAAGTTCTCTTTCTAGCTGACTGATGCGTTCCTGCAGCTCGGCATTCTCTCTGATGAGTCGGTCGACACATTCTTTCCAAACCACAGTATCTGGGGGAAGATCGTCACTGGTAACAGCTCTTGAAGAGGTATGAGAGGAAAATAAATCCTCTCGCGCCTTTCTTTTCCTTGCAAGTTCTACTTCTAGCAGCCTCTGGGACTTCTCTTTCTCTACCTTGAGTGTGAAAAATTTGTTCCTCCAAGCGTCCTTTAGTTTTCGAACCTCATCCAAGGCGGTCTTCAACTGGTCTACTTCGCTCACGTCGAACCAATCTGGATCGTGAAAAGCCAATACCATAGGTTCATGGAAAATGAACGGCATCTTGAGGTCGAGAGCTCTTTCCCGCACCCAATGTAGGTATTCTTCAGAGACAGCACACTTGGGGTATCCTAAAGCAGCTTTTCCTTCTTTATTGATGTATCTCCATGCATAGATTATGACGGTCTTCAGGTCTGGGTCTTCTCCTTCCTTGAGAAAAATTCCTTCTAACAGAGTCTGGTCAGGTACTTCAATCATGGGATGCCCAAATTGGAGACGGGCCAGAGCGGGATTGTAACTTATGCACCCTTCTCTCGCAATGAGCGGTATGTTAGTAAATCCTCCGATGCTATGGATCATACATATATCTCCATAAGTAGGGTCGTACCACACAATGTCAGAGTGAGTAAGGGCCATAACTATCTCAGACCAACGAGGTGACTCCTCCTCTTCCCAAATAGATGGATGCCGAGTTAGGCGAGCAATGAACCAGGAATACAACAGAGTGGTACAACAAACGATATGTCCTCCTCCTTCAGCATTCTTCGAGTGGATTGAAAAGTATGTGTCAGCGAGCAAGGTGGGAACTGGATTCTTGAGTATGAATAGTTTAATCGCATCCATATCAATGAAATCATCGATCTTTGGGAACCAGAAAATCCCATAGACCAACAGGGCAAAGGTGGCTTCCATGATAAGGACTTCCTTTCTTTCAGCATGGTAGCGAACTTTTTCAATCAAAAAGTCAGCAGGGAGTTCAAGGACTCCTTCCTTGGTGATTAGGTGCGCTTGCACATCTGCCAAACTGAGATGAGTAGCATTGGCAATTTCTTGATGACTGGGTGTGTCTTCCTGGCCGATAAATATGGGACGAGCCGTCACAGGCATCCTTAGGAAATCAGAATACTCTTCCAGTGTCGGCATCAACTAGTAATCCGGGAAAGTGAAGCAGTGGTACAACGGATCATAAAATTGAACAAGGGTCTCCAATAGCCCTCCTTTCATCTTGAGTTCGAGAAAACGGAAGACTTCTCCATATTCTGCTGCGAAGGTGTAACGGTTCTCGATGAGGTCTGCTAGTTCCCTCAAGCTTTCAATGTTAGGGCTCTGGAAAGTGTACTCCAATACTTCTCTTTTGAAATCCATGGTTACAATACCTGAGAAATAAAATTGAGTTTCTTGAGTAAAGAAAGAATGCAATGCAAGATGAGTAGGACTTCATGGGATCCTAACTATTTATAAACATTGTAGTAAAAGAAAACGTTTTTTATTAATTTTGAGACGGAATACAAATAATTGCTTTTAAAAGTCCCAAATAAAAGCTAAATAAAATCTAATAAAGACACTAAAGAAGTTTCGAATTCTGCTGCTTGAGCTGCTCTTCTAGTTGCATCTTCTCACGGATAAGGTTGTCCATAATCAATTTCCAAATAGTGCATTGCGGGTCAGAGAAAAATAAATCCTCCATGACCTCCCTCTTCTTCCAGGGGAGTAACTCTTCATCCTTTGACTGTAGCTGCTTCTGGAGTTCCTCTTTCTCTTTCTGGAGTTTGTCGATCTCTGCAACAGACACTTGGTACTTGTTCTTCCATGACTCTAACTCTTGTCGTAACTTCTTCATAGCAACCTCTGACTTCTCAGTTTCGGACATAAAGACATAGGTGGGCTCCCTTCTTGGAGGCATAGGGTCTTGACGAGAATAAGGCATCCTTAGCTTGATTGCCCTGTCTCTTACCCACTGGAGATACGGTTCTAGAGACACACAATTAGGCCTTCCTAGACTTTTCTTCCCCTTCTTGTACATATTACGCCATGCATTCAGAATCTTTCCTCGAAGCTCTACATCATTGTTAAAGAAAATACTCTCTACATGAGCACTCTTAGGAGGTTCCTTCAACGGGTATCCCAACTGTCGACGGGCCAAAACGGGATTGTAGCTGATTCCTCCATCGAAACTGAGCAATGGTACATTAGCAAAGTTGCCACAACTATTAATGATTAACACCCCATCATACACCTGGTTGTACCAATCAATGTCAGAATGGGTCAATGCCATAACCCTCGGAGACCAAAACTCTTTGCCAATGTTTGTAAAAGAGCTAGACTTTGGCAAGTGTGAAATAAACCACTTGTAAAGTAAGGGTACACAACAAGTAATCATTCCCCCACCACGAAGGTTTCGGAGATGTATAGAGTGATATGTATTACCCAACAGAGTTGGCACTGGGTTTTTCTTCATAAAGATCTTGAATGCTTTGAGATCGATGAAACCTTCAAAACTCAGAAATAAAAACAACCCATAAACAAGCAAAGCAAAAATTGCCTCAAACGGAGCCTTATTAGAATAATCAGCGTAGAATGAAGCCTTCTCGACTAGGAAACCTATCTTTAAACCAAGAATTCCATCCTTAGTAACTAGGTTGGCTTTGACGTCAGATACCTTCAAACAGAGGGCTTTAGCAATATCTTTCTCATCAGGGTCGTTTTCCAAGAAGGGAAAAGGAGATTCTTCTAGGACAGGTAGACCAACCAAAAAGGAATACTCTTCCAACGTTGGTAACAACTGAAAATCCGGAAAGGTGAAACAATGGTAAAGAGGATCATAAAACTGTAGTAGAGTGGCAAGAAGTCCTTCATTCACTGAACGGCCCAACAAAGATATCAGCTTCCCGTATTTGTTCTTGAATTCCTCTTGATCCTTGATAAAGCCCCACAACTTCTTTAGGTCGTCCAATTTGGGACTTTTAAAAGTATATTTCACAGTACGTCTTTCATTTGAAGTCATAGTGACCTACAATGTTCATAAATGAAAGTGAATCCCATGAAGTCCAATGCAGAATGATGTTATATGAATGTAACAAACACAAGTATTCACATAAGGACGCAGAGATAAACAAACAAAGGGGAACCCTAGGTTTGCAACGAGCATGGAGCATAGGGTATACCCATTCCCAAAGGATGTGGACTAAAGGTTGATTGTACCTGCAGAACAGGGTTCTAATAAGGTTCCCAAAGTCATTAGCCCATCTTTCGGATATTATCAACTTCCCAAGTACTCGATGGTTAATAATATTCTCAAGAGAACTTCTTTTGAGTGTAGCATCGCGTATCACTATTTCGGAAGTACTCCCTCATAGTCTCGCACTACATCCTAATAAAGGCCAAAGTTGGGTTAAGGTAACTATGGTTCTCAATATCATAGGCTCCAAGGTCGAAAATAGCAAGTGTCTTCATGATTACTCGTTCAACAGTCACTATGCCAAAAAAGACCTTTAGCAGCGCTTTAAAGCGTTGCCAAAAGTGGCGCTGCTAAAGGTAAAGGCAGCGCTTTTTTTCAATGAAAAAGCGCTGCTAAAAGCTCCCTTCAGCAGCACCTTTAGCAGCGCTTTTTTAGCCCTTTAGCAGCGCTTTTGTAAGCGCTGCATAATTCCCCCAACCATCCCCCCCTTTAGCAGCGCTTTCAAAAAGCGTTGTCTTAGACCCCCCCCCCCCCCCTTTAGCAGCGCTTTTGCAAAAGCGCTGCCATAGCCCACCCTTTAGCAGCGCTTTTTACAAGCGCTGCCTTAGACCCCCCCCTTCCAAACCAATAGCAGCGCTTTTATAGCGTAATATTTGTGACCTTTAGCAGCGCTTTTATGTAAAAGCGCTGTCTAATGTCCCAGATTTTAAAAAAAATATTTATAAAATATTCACCCTGTTTTGTATATTTTACCAACAACCTGCTTATATTACACAAACCTGCTTATAATTCAAACCTTTATTTCAACACTTTGGCCTTATAAATAAAATTCAAACTTTGGCCTTAAATATACAATTCAAACTTTGGCCTTATATGTACAATTCAAAACTTTGGATACATTGTAACTCATGACTTTGTTCATAAACATTTTAATATACACATAAACCTGTTTAAATATGTTACAACAAAATTCGATCCTCAGAATTACAACAACACAAATACATTCAATTCACATATAATTATAAGTCTTCCAATCCGATAACTCTATACAATTCTCAACCCAAGAATAAATTGACACCATTCCTCTTTAATTTCTTCCAATTTTGCTTTCGTGTAAGTAACGCACTTGAATTCATCATAATACTACATAATATAACATATCGAATAAGATTTAAGTTTAAAACTAATTACTCAGATGAAGTATCAGATAATTATCAAAATGAATCATATAACTTATATAATGAATTGATCCATACCAGGACTGGAATCTCAAGTTGACTAGAAAGAATAATTTCCCTCATAAAGCGCAATACAAAATATCCACAGTCAATACCATTGCGCTGCCGAGGACACTGTAAATGGAAAAAACAAACGAACATTTATCCGGATATATAGTTTAAATAGTTTTATCAAGTAGAAACATGCGAGAATATACCTCCACTCTGATCCAGTTGATGTTGTTAGCCTTACTTTTTGGCACCGTTGCATCTTGTAACACCCCCCTTATTCCTACCCCAAAATAATTCAATTAATCATTTAGGCATAAGTCAAAATTTTATCAGAGTACATGTAAGTCATAGCACAAAAGGGGGTATGTCACATTATCATAAAAATTCCAATGCAATACAACACCTGCTCTACAGATATGCAACAACGGGTCAGCGCCCACGAGAAAATATTTAGAACAAGGCGGAAACATCTAAATATTTCATATCTCCAATACATGTATTCACATATACAATTATCATCCCACATGTTAACAAAACATAACATCGGCAGATACATGCACAGATGTATCGCAAACGAATCGAAATAACTCCTATCTACCCGGTGCTACATATCAGAGCCGACCGACCAAAAGGGAAATGAAGTCATGCTTCACAAAATATCTCCAGCCATCTAATCTGCAATGCCTCATAGAGCATTATAAAACAGCAGAAGGGTGAGAAACAATATCATAATAAATAATGCATAAAGACATATATAAATATCTCATATCAACAATTATGCATTCTACGCATTCTCACCACAACTCACCTTGTACAATATAATATATCTGTATACAACTATAACACCAAGCATACTCAATATGCATCATCAATGTTTATATCTTTTCATAAACATGCAACCACATATATATATATATATATATATATATATATATATATATATATATATATATATATATATATATATATATATATATATATATATATATATATATATATATATATATATATATATATATATATATATATATATATATATATATATATATATATATATATATATATATATATATATATATATATATATATATATATATATATATATATATATATATATATATATATATATATATATATATATATATATATATATATATATATATCCTCCAGTATCTACATTATGCCAAAACATACATTTCACGTTAATTCAATAAACATACACAACATGTTTATTTCACTATACATCATATACAGATGACAAATGCAAATCATAGAGGATAACTCGCTACTCTATGTAAATGCAACACAACATCGATCTAGTCGATCGTCAGATCCTCCTAAGGATCAATCTACGCTCACCCCTCATGGGTATTCTATCACTTGTCAGATTCTCCTAGGAATCACAACACTCATCAGACTCTCCTAGGAATCACACCATTCATCAGATTCTCCGAGGAATCACGCCACTCGTCAGATTCTCCGAGGAATCACACTGTTCATCAGATTCTCCAAGGAATCAGGTTAATCAGCAGACTCTCCAAGGAATCACATATCTCGTCAGATTCTCCGAGGAATCAATTCATTCAGCAGATTCTCCGAGGAATCACACCATCCATCAGATTCTCCGAGGAATCAGGTCATACAGCAGACTCTCCAAGGAATCACACCTCTCATCAGACTCTCCTAAGAGTCATGTCTCTCCTCAGGCTCTCCTAAGAGTCCTATCACTCATCAGATTCTCCTAGGAATCAACAACACAAGAATGTATTCTATACAATTCTTGAAATGCACACACATACACATAATATGTTCATGCATCTTCACCTCATTCAATTTCATACAATCATCATACATTGCAATGTATATTACATGACACATTAGTCATTCACCTCATTATCATGCATTTTAAATCAATTTAAACAATGCACATATTTGCCCAAACGGCCACAATTCACAATCGAGGATTTACGCACGAAGGCTACCCACAACACATGTTATCACAATAGATCACATACTTATTCATATCATAGAGGTATTAACCTATGTGAATCAACCAAACAATCACCACATGAGCAACACAGCACAAGAAAAATGCTGTCACGTTCGCCTTTATTCGCCTGGCGAACCCCCGCAGCGAACCTTCGCTAGGCTTCGCCTGGCGAACTCGCCAGCGAGCCCAAGTCAGTAGCTACTGACTTTATTCGCCACCATTCGCCAGCACCTTCGCTGGGCGAACCTTCGCTATCCACCTTCGCCTGGCGAACTCACCAGCGAAGTCCACTGGGACTTAAACATAATTACTCGCCAGCATTCGCTGGGCTTCGCCTGGCGAAGCTTCGCCTTCGCTCGCCTGGCGAGAGCCAGCGAACCTGCGCAGAACAGCATTCTGTTCTGTCTCTCCTTCACCAATCCATCATCAACCATCTCTTAAACATCTAAATCAGTACAAATAGCATCAATACATGTTACCCGACTATTCTACGGCGTTATTACTCAGTTTCAACCGATTAAATCTTCAATCTACCGATTATTCCAACTTTTGCCCTAGAAATGGATAGTGTAGAAAAGCTACCAACAAGCCCAAACTAATACATATATGATGCTACACATTATTAAGATGATAAAACTTCTCACCCTTACCTGATTAATCGCAAGCTTTGATCGATTCTTGATGATTCTAGGTTTTCCTCTTTCTCTTCTCTTTCTCTTCCTCTTCTTTCTTTCTCCTTTCTTTCTCTTCTTCTTACTATCCTTTCTTTCCCTTCTATTTCCTCTTTAATATCTTTTCCATTATTTTTCCAAAACATCTATTAATTCAATATCTCACAAATATCTCACTTAATATTAAATAGGAAATGTCCAAAATACCCTTCCAAACTATTTCCTCCGAAACCTCCCAATACCGGTTAAAAATATGATAATATGTAAATATAACATATTTCCACACAAATTCTACATCCAAATATTATTCACCCAATTTAATTAAATTGGGGCCCAATAAAAGTGAAAATCGAAATCGGGGCGTTACAACTCTCCCCCACTTTAGAAATTTTCGTCCTCGAAAATATCACTTGATTCAAAACACACCGGACACGATTTCTGCGTCCTTTCCTGAATTCCCAAGTTACACACAATCGTCCACATACATACTTCCTTATCACAATCACAGCCATGCCACGTGGCTCATAAAAGACTGTCACCCTCATCAACTCCCATTGGAGATTACGGGTACACCACTCGTACTTCACCAGGAACAACATCTAGGTCATTCTACCCCGGTGATTCTTTCCACTAGGAACGACACATAGCCATTCTACCCTAGCGAATACAACCATGATACTTATACCTCATCAGGAATAACATACTAGTCATTCTACCCCAATGAGCTCAAATCTCAAACACGTACGTTGTCCAACGTCACCATCTTAAAGTCTTCACTCTCAATTACCATCGCATCAACGGAAAATCAAAACCAAACACTAAGCGTACTCAAAAGAAACGAACAAATGAGTCGCTCCGATATCAAACATAACAACTAAAGGTGCAACATAATTAAAGCACATACCTCAAATCAAACGATCCGCATTGGTAGTGTCTGACCCTGCCAATGCAAACACTTTCCCACTTACTGAAGCTTGCTTCGGTTTAGGACACTTCGCACTGATGTGACCCACTTCTCCACAATTGTAGCACTTCACTGCACCCATTCTACAATCCTTAACATCATGTCCAAGAACTCCACAATTAGAGCATTTGATCTTGGGCTTTCCACACATAAAAGACTTATGACCCATCTCGCCACACTTGTAGCATTTAATGGATCCAGAACTCCCTCCTCCAGATCCCTTAACAAAGTTTCCCTTATGCTTGCCCTTATCAGCTGGCGTCTCATAAGGTTCACTCCTTACTTGTCGCTTTTCTTTCTCCTCCTTCAAACTCTTGTAGTGAGTAGAACGAGCTTTGCGATCTTCTTCAAAAATTCGACAACATTCGGTCAAGTCCGAAAATCTCCTTATCCTCTGATAGCCCACCGCTTGCTTGATCTCGGGACGCAAGCCGTTCTCATACTTAACACACTTAGAAAATTCTGCCGTCACCGCATCATAGTGAGGATGAAATTTTACTAACTCCATAAACTTAGCCGTGTAATCCACCACAGACATATTGCCTTGTTTCAACTCAAGAAATTCCATTTCCTTCCTTCCTTTCACACTCTCAGGATAATACTTCCTCAAGAATTCAGCACGAAATAAATCCCAAGTTATTTCCTCGTCATCTACTTCAAGCACTTGCCTCATGCCGATCCACCAGTCATCGGCTTCTTCCCGCAACATGTGAGATCCAAGCCTCACCTTATTGCCCTCAGCACAGTTCATAACTCTGAAGATCCTCTCGATCTCTTTCAACCAATTCTGGGCACCGTCCGGATTAAACCTTCCTTTGAACACAGGTGGCTTATTCTTTCTAAACTCATCATTTGCGTTCACATTCGGCGCACCCTGCACCGCTCTAGCCATCGCCTCCAATGCCGCAACCATAGCACTGTCATTACGACCTGCCATAATCTTCTTAATCGCAAAAACAGCAACAAGGTTAAACAACCGCTCAACCAACAAAACAATAAGACAAACACAACTGACTCAACACTGGCTCTGATACCACTTGTAACACCCCCCTTATTCCTACCCCAAAATAATTCAATTAATCATTTAGGCATAAGTCAAAATTTTATCAGAGTACATGTAAGTCATAGCACAAAAGGGGTTATGTCACATTATCATAAAAATTCCAATGCAATACAACACCTGCTCTACAGATATGCAACAACGGGTCAGCGCCCACGAGAAAATATTTAGAACAAGGCAGAAACATCTAAATATTTCATATCTCCAATACATGTATTCACATATACAATTATCATCCCACATGTTAACAAAACATAACATCGGCAGATACATGCACAGATGTATCGCAAACGAATCGAAATAACTCCTATCTACCCGGTGCTACATATCAGAGCCGACCGACCAAAAGGGAAATGAAGTCATGCTTCACAAAATATCTCCAGCCATCTAATCTGCAATGCCTCATAGAGCATTATAAAACAGCAGAAGGGTGAGAAACAATATCATAATAAATAATGCATAAAGACATATATAAATATCTCATATCAACAATTATGCATTCTACGCATTCTCACCACAACTCACCTTGTACAATATAATATATTTGTATACAACTATAACACCAAGCATACTCAATATGCATCATCAATGTTTATATCTTTTCATAAACATGCAACCACATATATATATATCTATATATATATATATATCCTCCAGTATCTACATTATGCCAAAACATACATTTCACGTTAATTCAATAAACATACACAACATGTTTATTTCACTATACATCATATACAGATGACAAATGCAAATCATAGAGGACAACTCGCTACTCTATGTAAATGCAACACAACATCAATCTAGTCGATCGTCAGATCCTCCTAAGGATCAATCTACGCTCACCCCTCATGGGTATTCTATCACTTGTCAGATTCTCCTAGGAATCACAACACTCATCAGACTCTCCTAGGAATCACACCATTCATCAGATTCTCCGAGGAATCACGCCACTCGTCAGATTCTCCGAGGAATCACACTGTTCATCATATTCTCCAAGGAATCAGGTTAATCAGCAGACTCTCCAAGGAATCACATATCTCGTCAGATTCTCCGAGGAATCAATTCATTCAGCAGATTCTCCGAGGAATCACACCATCCATCAGATTCTCCGAGGAATCAGGTCATACAGCAGACTCTCCAAGGAATCACACCTCTCAGACTCTCCTAAGAGTCATGTCTCTCCTCAGGCTCTCCTAAGAGTCCTATCACTCATCAGATTCTCCTAGGAATCAACAACACAAGAATGTATTCTATACAATTCTTGAAATGCACACACATACACATAATATGTTCATGCATCTTCACCTCATTCAATTTCATACAATCATCATACATCGCAATGTATATTACACGACACATTAGTCATTCACCTCATTATCATGCATTTTAAATCAATTTAAACAATGCACATATTTGCCCAAACGGCCACAATTCACAATCGAGGATTTACGCACGAAGGCTACCCACAGCACATGTTATCACAATAGATCACATACTTATTCATATCATAGAGGTATTAACCTATGTGAATCAACCAAACAATCACCACATGAGCAACACAGCACAAGAAAAATGCTGTCACGTTCGCCTTTATTCGCCTGGCGAACCCCCGCAGCGAACCTTCGCTAGGCTTCGCCTGGCGAACTCGCCAGCGAGCCCAAGTCAGTAGCTACTGACTTCATTCGCCACCATTCGCCAGCACCTTCGCTGGGCGAACCTTCGCTATCCACCTTCGCCTGGCGAACTCACCAGCGAAGTCCACTGGGACTTAAACATAATTACTCGCCAGCATTCGCTGGGCTTCGCCTGGCGAAGCTTCGCCTTCGCTCGCCTGGCGAGAGCCAGCGAACCTGCGCAGAACAGCATTCTGTTCTGTCTCTCCTTCACCAATCCATCATCAACCATCTCTTAAACATCTAAATCAGTACAAATAGCATCAATACATATTACCCGACTATTCTACGGCGTTATTACTCAGTTTCAACCGATTAAATCTTCAATCTACCGATTATTCCAACTTTTGCCCTAGAAATGGATAGTGTAGAAAAGCTACCAACAAGCCCAAACTAATACATATATGATGCTACACATTATTAAGATGATAAAACTTCTCACCCTTACCTGATTAATCGCAAGCTTTGATCGATTCTTGATGATTCTAGGTTTTCCTCTTTCTCTTCTCTTTCTCTTCCTCTTCTTTCTTTCTCCTTTCTTTCTCTTCTTCTTACTATCCTTTCTTTCCCTTCTATTTCCTCTTTAATATCTTTTCCATTATTTTTCCAAAACATCTATTAATTCAATATCTCACAAATATCTCACTTAATATTAAATAGGAAATGTCCAAAATACCCTTCCAAACTATTTCCTCCGAAACCTCCCAATACCGGTTAAAAATATGATAATATGTAAATATAACATATTTCCACACAAATTCTACATCCAAATATTATTCACCCAATTTAATTAAATTGGGGCCCAATAAAAGTGAAAATCGAAATCGGGGCGTTACACATCTCTTTGTGCTCTGAATATTTGTATAACTCTAACATAATATAAACGCATATTTAGAACAATGTCACATAATAAATAAATATATATAATTAAAGACAACAGTATATGTCATCACTTACGTATCAACAAAGTTCCTCAGATTTTCATATTTTGTTGTATCGCCATCCAATGAATCTATATAATACACTATTTCTTTCGTCGGATTAATTGCGATCAACAACCAATGTCCACTATAAAATAAGACAACAGTTTAGACGGAAATGTTATATATATAGAAAGGGAAAAATCGAACAATTATAATAAATGAATTTAGAATAAAATCTAACCCATGGCCAGTGTTATATGGCAACAAGAACAACTTCTCCGTAGTCGCGCGTATAAATCTCTGCACTGTGTACTCTTTGACTGTATCTGGTGACTGGTCTATTATACGTGAGTTGACACAGCTAGCAGATAAGAATGCGAATACTGAAGTCAATTCATTCGGGACCAATAACTTGTCATACAAGAACCTAAAAAAACATAATCAACATTAGAATATTAAGTTAAACGAGCAAATTTTAAAATGTTCAATTATTTAATTAAAATGGATCGAAGTACCTGATGTATGAATGCATAACACCGACGCCCAGTTCATAATGGTTGAAAACCTGATCAAAATCCTCCTTAGCAATTGTTTCGGGATATTCAAAACCGAAAATACCAGCCTCCATATGTATTTGACGGACGCCACCCTCAGGCACATCTGATGTTCCGACATATGTTTCAAGGCACATCCTAAATCGAGGAACAATTGCTTTTCTGGGAACCTTGGAAGTTTCAGGCATCTTACCCTTGCTGACTTGTTGCGACTGTTGATCATGAACCTAAACGTCATATATAAGTTCAGTAATTAATATTGTATAACAAGATAGTCATGTAACTGTAGTAGTACCTATTTCTTTGATGCAGCTGAACCGGTATCCCGCATAATAATTCTATCATCTTTTGATTTGGATTTTGTAGGAGTCTAAGATCATCATGTAAATAAGAAAATGTAGATGTAAGAATAACTTTCATGTATGAATCATAAAACATTTGAGTATTAAAAGGTTCAACCTACCTCATCATCTATGCAAATCAGATTTGCCGGCCATGCCACATACGATCCTACTGCGTCTCCCACCACTGTTGCGCCTGAAATATCATCTGGTATAGGCAACAACGCACTCCCCTCTAATGCAATATCAATAGATACTTTCAAAAATCCAGAAGGGAGCGGTTTATGGTGAAGTAAGTCTCCCAGAAAGTTATGCACCTTTCCCTTGCCAACCATTCGATGAGTAGGTGACGATAAATATAGCTGGCAAAGTGAAATGCCCTAAACAAATAATGATCAGTTAATGTGTCAATTAAGTAAAGTGTGCTAAATTAATTTCAATGTAATATATACAATTACCTCTGGAAGCTTCTGCGGACAACCGGTACTATCTTTGTCACTAGTAGCTCTACCCTCTGGAGCGCGTCTTTCCGCCATGTATCTCTCCTTATACTTCTGTAATTCACGGATTTGCGCTTTCAATTCCTCCAAAGTCTCCATAACTTCTTTATTGGTTGGATTTTTTTTCTTTGGCTGCTTATACAGTTTGGATGGAGTGACACCAAATCCCTTACCCCTCACACGCCCAGAATATTCAGGAATATTCAGCACCCGGCTCAGTAAGCTCCTGCAATCATTGTCCTCGGCGGGAGTTATGGTCTGGGACAGAGTCTCCTGAAATATAGATAAAAACATATATAAATATATTACACACTTTTGATCAGTTACTGACAAAGATAACGTTGTACTTACACATTGTTCAAAGACTTGTTGAACTTCTTCCTGAACGACTCCATCTCGTCCCACACGGGCAGCCTTCCATACAACATGGTCCGGAAGAGATGTCGCATCACTCTTCTCCTCTTCCAACTACGCATTAAGACGAATAATAAAGCATTGTATCCTATTATATGTACTTACTATTTTTTGTAAATATATCATATTAAAGCATTTATATGTACTTACTATTTTTTGTTCTAATCGTGCATATCCCAACCGGCCCTTTCTGTATGGATATGCGGGATTTGATGCCCGTTGATGATTTACGCCACTAACAACCTAAAAAACAAGTTTATCAGAACTCCTGTACATGGAAGAAGTATATATACTATACATAGTTCATGATAAGTTGTACTTACTTCAAATTCTTTTGATCTTCGCTTTGCAACAAACGTCTCCCATTCTTCCTCCGAAATCAAATCCGCGTACTTCATCGGACGCTCTGAGTCAACAAAGTTTCCTTCAGAATCTTTTAGAAACTTGTTTGTTAAAAACGCTCTAAATCCCCTCAAGCGTTTTCCGGCCAATTGAATACAATATTTTCTCCTACGATCTTCAATATTGAAAGATCTCTGCAAACAAACACACATACATATAACATGTTAGTATATTTAATTTAAAGACGTAAATGTCAACAATAATTAAACAATTCCAATATTATACCTGAATCTCGGTCCAAATCTTATCTTTAGCCGGTTGTAATGAAACAATTCTCCAATTATCGCAAGTAATCGGAACTTGCGAACGTACAAGTGCTCCGATGTAACTTGTTAGCAACGCACCGTTAGGCTCAACTAACTGATCTCTTTCATTCCAATGGACATCATACTTTACTCATTTATCTCTCGCACGGATGATTTTTTTTCATAATTGTTATGCCTCTTTTAATATCGCCTTCCACGTCTTTTGTTGTTTGTTTTCCATCATGTGATGTTTCCTCGTTGCTGGCCATAATATATATACCTGTAATTCAGAAAAACCAAAGTATCAAATGAATGACATGCAAATATGTAAATAACAAATATATACATAAGAAATGTGTAAATAAGAAAAATATGGTATAAATAAGAAATAACAAAAACATGGTATAAATAAGACATGTGTAAATAAGAAAAACATGTTACAAGTACCTTTAACATCTCTTTCTTTTTTTCGTTGTAACGGGGTTTACTTGTCTCTTAGCAACACGGACAGATGGATTGATCCAAATTCCCTCGTTATGATCATTTCTAATATATGATTCGTCCGCTCTAATATACTCATCTGGATCATCTATAATATAAGATTCATTCTCAACATAAACATCCCCCTTTTCTCCAATGTTATCATCGATTACTTTGTTGGAAAAAAGAACTATAGACCATTTTGTACTTGTCGGATCAGTGACATAGAACACTTGTTTAGCTTGCGTGGCTAGAATAAAAGGCTCATCTTTGTACCCCACCTTATTAAGATCCACTTTCAAAAAACCTGATTTATCCATTTGTATGCCACTATTATTTTCAACCCACTTGCATCCAAAGATAGGAATCTGAAACTTCTCATAATCAAACACCCAAATGCGCTCGATAACCCCATAATACGAGGAAATATGCATTGCTTCGGCAAGAACGGTGACACCACTATTTTGCATTGTACTTTTATCATCTTGTTCCTTGGTATAAAATGTGTATCCATTAATTGCGTATGCGCTATAAGAAAACACATGCAAACTTGGACCATATGCTAAAATGTGTATCCATTCTCGTTACTTATCTCACCATGTAATGTCCAACATGTGTAACTTCGATCAGTTCCATGTCTCATTAAATGAGATTCCAACTGAACGGCGTCAACTCGACGCCCATAACAGCATCCTAAGCAAGGACATGTGATCCTACTGTGGTCTTTGGCGTGTTCAACAGCAAACTTAACGAACTTCGATACCCCATTCTCGTACTCTTTTGACAATCGATTACCAGACATCCATTTTTTATCCATACTAATTGAGTAATCTACACTAAACTATAAAAGTTAAACAAAATAGAGAATACCTGTAAGGAAATCACTAACTTCTAAGAATGCTACGCAATAGGATGCTTGGAAACGATCACAACTTTGCTCTGCACAGGTAACCCCTATAGCAGACAAAATATAAATTTTATTAAAATCATATTAATAATTAACCAAGACAAATCATATTAAAAATACTAGATAATCCACCAAAACAAATCATATTAAAATTACTAGATAATCCTTAAACCAAAATGACACCCTTACTAAACATTGCGAAATCCTAACTAAACATATAAAACCATAATAACTTATATATCATATAAACATTGAGAAATCCATCATAATAACATAATAACATATCAATATATAAAACCTTCACTAAACCTTCAATAAGTCATTTCTACACAACAACAACACTAAAATTTACTTGCATGCATGTCCTCAAACCTTCAATACAAAACAACAATATACGTATCATACTTGAACGCAACAACAAAAACAATTACTCAACAACAATATACGTTATCAACACTAAAATTTACTTGCATGTCCTCAAAAGAAACATATCTACACAACAACAAAAACAATAGTATACCAACAATGGTGAAAAGAAAAACCATCAATATTTAGATAACAAATATTTAGATAACAAAAACAATAGTATACCAACAACAAAAACAATAGTATACCAACAATGGTGAAAACAAATATTTAGAAAAACCATCAAATACCAACAATGGTGAAAAGAAAAACCATCAATATTTAGATAACAGTATTAACAAAAACCTTCAAAACCTTTAATGTCTTCAAATACCAACAATGGTGAAAAGAAAAAAAAACAAGAAAATCCCTTGAAACTGTCACATACCTTAACAATGGTGGAAATGCAATGCAGACGGACGGATTCACTCGAAAACGGACGGTGAACGGATGGCGGGCGACGGTCGGACGGTGGATGACGGCAACAGAAAGTTTGGGAATAGGGCAAGTTCGTTCGCCAGAGGAGAAAGACAGAAGAAAAGAAACGTACGCGACTGTTCTGTTTCTCTTAAAATTCTGGAGGGTATTTTAAAATTATAATACTAATACCTATAGCAGCGCTTTTAAACGCCTTTAGCAGCGCTTTTAAAAGCGCTTTCTTAGGGTGCCTTAGCAATGCCATATAACAACGCTTTATAGAAAAAGCGCTTTCTTAGGTCCCCCTTTAGCAGCGCTTTTAAATGCCTTTAGCAGCGCTTTTAAAAGCGCTTTCTTAGGGTGCCTTAGCAATGCCATATAGCAGCGCTTTATAGAATAAGCGCTACTAAAGGGGACACCTTTAGCAGCGCTTTTTAAAAGCACTTTCTTAGGTCCCCCTTTAGCAGCGCTTTTTAAAAGCGCTTTCTTAGGCCACCCCTTTAGAAGCGCTTTTTAAAAAGCGCTTTCTTAGGGCCCCCCTTTAGCAGCGCTTTTTCAAAAGCGCTGTCTTAGGTGGGAAATTTTTTTTCTTTTTTTTTACCCACCCTTTAGCAGCGCTTTTTTAAGAAGCGCTGCTAAAGGGTGCGCTGCTAAAACTCATTTCTGGCGTAGTGAGTACTATCTCAAGAGGGCCTCAATTGAGCGGGATTCTCGATTTAACTTAGTCGGGATTCAACTCCTTATAAGCCTCCTCGACTATATCACCATCCTATCTTAATTTCTCTCAAGTTCGGGTGTAGAACTTTATCTCACCACTCAAAGACAAATAATCCCAAAAGAAATACAAGAGAAAGCATATAAACCATTAATCAAGTAGGCAGATGTATAAAGCAGTAAACAAATAAAATAAGATAGGGAAACCCACTAGAGTGGTCCCCAGTGAAGTCGCCATTTCTGTCACGGTGAAATTCGGATACCAAACTATTGATTAGTTTGAATCTTTGATTCATTTTACAACCGAACTTTGATTTGTCCAAAGGAAGGGATAAAGATCAAAATTCCCACAATGCAATGCAAATGCAAGGTTTAGAGAGTTATAGGTTCGGGGGTTAGTTAAACTTAGGGAAGGTGCTAGCATCCTAAGTTTCTGTAGTATCCTACAGGAACCTCTTGTTTTATGTTTGTTTATTCCTAAGTGTTTATCTGCCTAATGGTTGGAAGACCTAGGGGTTTATTTCTAAGTATACTCGATGAGATATCGCATCTTATGCCTACATATCCTTACGGGAGTGGAATCAGAGTGTTTGTAGTTCCCCTAAAGGGTTTGAGGAGTGCTTTGATTGTGGTCAAAGTTCCTACGGGTTTAGGGTAGTTGGTTGATTGATTTTAGGAGAAGAGATGAGTCGTCATTTTAAGGGAGATTTAACTGCCACAAGTTGTTGGAAAATAGTCTTTGCATCGTCTTAAGAAAAGGGCTTACATACTCGGATAGGGATCGACGAGGTACACCTTTATCTCTCTTAAGGCAAAGTCCCTACGGCTTGATTGTGTTGTTGTGGGGTGGAGATTCTATCTCACTTAAGATGATTGACATCTTTCTCTAATATGTTTGAATTGAATTGAGTTGTTGAATGTTTGAATATTGGGTTTGTTTCTATGTTGAAAGATAAAGGTCCTTCCTATGGGGTAGGTCCTAAACTTAAGAAGATCGACTTGAATGGGATCAAGGATCTTATGGGGAGAATGATGCAAATGTGAATGCACTACACACGATTGTTGAATCATGTGTAGGGTTTTCCTTTGGACGGAATGCAATACGATAATATAAAGATAAATTGCGATGAAAGTAAATCGCGAAAATGTAAAAGCATACACAACACATGAAAGCGCTACGTGAGTGTGTGAACTGTGAATAAAATAAAAGTGGATGAGGTAAAACGTATGTACGCATTAAAGCGCTAAGGTGTATGAAAGTGTGAATTGTGAATAATGTGAATGTGCGGAGGCATGCACGATTGATTATATTTTACACTGTGAGTTGATTTTAATTGGTTGACTTTAAACGGCTTGATTGTAAGATGAAAAAACCTGCTTCTTTGGATGAGATTGGTTTATGAGTTACAGATTTTAAATAAAAGTTACAATGATTTAATTTATGATTATAAAAAAAGAGTTAAATTACTTATTGGTTTCATTTTATTTCCAAAAGATTAATATTAAGAATTTTATTATATTTTTTTACAAAAAGTTCATATGGTGAATTAATTTGAGAAAATTTATTTGCTTTAGCTTTAAAAAGGGGAGAATTTAATTAGTTTTTAAACAAGTGGTTATTTTTAGTTATTATGAAAGGTTACTATTATTATTATCAAGTGAATGTACCTTTTAAAAATTAAGAAAATGGTTTTCTTTATTATAAATATAGTTTTTTACTAAATAGATACAAATTATTAAATTGAAAATGATTTGTATTACAAATAAGTTGGATATTTATTTTAAAAGTTGTTAAGTTATAAAAAAGAAATAGATTAATTAAAAATTAATAAAAGATTAGTTAAAATAGTTATTTAGTTATCTTCTTATAAATAAAAAGTCCATTTAAAATTATTAGATTAATTGATTAAAAGAAAACAATTATATTAAAAGGTTAGTAGAAAATTGATATTAAACTAATTAATAAAAGGATTAAAGTTAAGATGTCAAAAAAGATTAAAGTTAATTTAGATAATTGTAAAAAGATTTGATGATGATTAGATAGAAGATAAAGGTGAGGTTAACGGTTGATTAGGGTGACTTGTGGGTGATTAGGGTGTGTGTAGTGATTAGTGTGTGTGGTTAGTATGATTACCATCATTAATTAGTAAACAATATACAACAAAAACAGAACCCTAAGTCACCCCCAATTCCCAAATCGAAGAGGAAGGATGCCCCTCTCTCTCTCTCGATCGTTCACATCTCTCTCTTTTATACATCGACCTTGAAAACCTCATTTCCGTTTTCTCTTCTTCTACTGTTTCAATTTCGTTTCAATTTCATACACATCAAACACAAACAAAATTAGATTGTTAGAAAACATAAATCTCACGCTTTAAGGGACTTTTCCCAGGTCTCGATGGCGGTTTGGCAATTTGCAGTGGCGGATGTGGTTCCGACAGTGAAGATGTTGAAGGGATCCCGGCGGAGATTGTTTTCTGGTGGAGGATTCGCGGCGAAGATTGCGAGGAAGGTGGATTCACGGTGAAAAAGGATATGTTCTTTCTTTTAGGGTTTAGATTTGGGCTTATGGAGTTTTTGTTTTATCATGAATGGATGTGTGGATTTTTTTTGTGTATTCACGGTAGTCCCTTTCTCTTCTTTCTGATCCTCTTATATAGCCTCTGAGGAATAAATGTTGCAAATTTCCTTCAAAGCATTTTTGAAGATCTGATTTAAACTTTCTGTTTTGGTAAAACGAATTTGAAAAACTTCCCTTTTTGTTCCAATTTCTGTTAAATGAGAATCAAATCGCATTAATCCGTCTGCACTCAAATGATTGGGGTTTGGATATTCTTTAAATCTTTGTGGAATATTCTCTGATTGGTTTTGCTAATTCATGATTTGATTTTGGCAGGTGTAGAAAGTGGTTTGACTTGGGCCAAGGGAGAGTTAGCAGCCCAGAAGAAAAAAGTTTGCCTCTGGTACGCTTTGGTGAGGGCTTCCACGCAGGGTATAGTTCTTTTCAATCCAATCTCTATTCGTATGGTTTCTTCTTCAAAATGATATATGTCTGAACATTATTTCTTTTCACGCGTTTGGTGATGATGTTATAACTTGGATACTGAAACTGGTATGACAGGTATCAGCAGTAGATGCCTATGAAATTGAAATTCTGCCCAAAAGATTGATGGTAGCATAGTTGACCTTTAGCTCACCAAACAAGGTTATGGGGACATTGGAAGTCCAACAGTAGGCGAAGTCTCCACAAGGCAAAGGGCATGGTCCAAGTCTTTTCGAAGATGGCTTTCTTCATGAGCGTATACAAATGAGGTTTCCTTCCATAACTCTTAATTGGTGTGAGTGCCGGCTATGTTTTGGCAAGGAGAGATTATGATAGCTGATAAGTTGTACTCCTCCGATTTATCATGTAGGGAGCCTGGCCTGGAGGATTTGGTGGTGATTTCAACAACTAAAGCAGATGGAAGAGGTATGCCCAAAGGTTCTTCGTATCCATATTGGCTTGTAGCTTGTTACTCACGATTGGTTTACTCCTGCTACTACTTTATCAGCATCTTCAAAAGCTTTAGCATCTTAGACTGCCCATTCAAACTTCGAAACGGGAGGGACAACACAAGTCTCATGACTTTCTGGGCGGCTGCAGAGGTAGTGTGTATCATGTTTTCCTTAATTATGTACGCGTTTCTTTCATTTGTGATAACAATTTCTCTTTTTGTATTTGAAACAGCTTTGGAACAACGGCTGCCTCTGGCTTATATGATGGATGGCCTTCTGCCGTAATTTCCTTTCGTTGTGGAATGAGTTCTCTGTGTTCTTCAAAGTCACAAGGTCTCTTTTCATGTTGAAGTTTGCTGGCAGGAAGCAAGTCTCTATGTGATATTAGTCAGGTAACGAATAGACACACGTTTCTGCTTGTAGTGTATGACTGTTATCAAGATCCCTTCATTGTGTATAGCGATGAACAATAAAGTTGTTATGGATAGTTCTGTTTACATGTTGGCCCTGTTTTTCGTGAACGATAATTATCATGCTGGGGAATTCACCTATCTATTATTTGTGGTGAAGTCCCTATAATTGTCTTGTGTTGGTTGTTTGTGACAACTTTAATACGTTTCTTGTAGCTCGCGCACAACCTCAATTGGGAGTGAACTTGGCTAGGCTTGGGAGCAGGAGTGGTACCGGTGAATGATTTAATCAATCCAGCATCAATGAGTGAGGCAAAGGCCTCAGCTGAGATGTATGCATCAACAGGTGTGCGAGCAGCTAAAACATCATTAATGTCTCTGTCCGGGAGCTTCAAAATAAGGACAGTTTTTGTAAGTGATGCAGAAGCATCTTGGTGTGGTAAAGTTGTGACTCAGAGTAGTATAGGAACTAATCATTGTCTGTCCAACTTCCAGGTCATTTAATCCATTGTTTGTTGATCGAATTTGTGTAGAAAACGGACAATAGCTCCCACGTGCAGCTTGTGTGTCCCCCAAGGTCTAAAGCCACTATGCCGATACGCGGCGCAAGCAATTTGGCGTAACTGTAGTTATATCCAACATATACGAAACAGATACGTGCCAAAGTAGTCTTGCACTTAATCACCAATCTGAACCTGCTATGAAGTTAAAAAACTAGAACAAGAATGTTACAACCTAAAACAAAATCAACAGCTATGCCCAACGATTCAGGTATTTAAAAACTTCCCTGCTGAGTAATCTTCCTGTTAGTAATATATCCAAATGAATTTCCTTGAGAACAAATCTAGCCGGAACGAGGCTTGCTCTTACGGTAAGGAAGGAAACTACGAGACTGATTCCAGCATCGTAACGGACCTGCACTTGGTGGAGGTACCTGAGCAAAGTGGTATGGTGTTCTTGGCCCTCTCTTTTATATTCAGGATTGGTATCTTCTCCTTTGTAATTCTATTGAGTTTCCGTTGGCAGATTCTTCGTGTTGCTCTTAATGTCAAGACTTGGTTTTGTGGTCCTGCATCTTGAGAGGGAGTTGTGCTGAAGCAAACTGAGTATGTGACTGTGTCGTTGAAGAGTAGAGTTATGCTGCGGAAATCTCGTAGTGATTCTTGGAGTATCTCGTATTAACCTGTCAGGTAATTTGCTTTCATGGCTTGCAACTCTTGTAATAATTATTTTTGCTAACTCCCTTTAATTGTTCAACATGTAGTGTGAAATCTAACGATACTTGTGGATGCTTCAAGAGGAGCTCTTTGGGACTGATTGCTTTTGACGATCAAGAGCAAATGGCTATTGGTGCAAAGACCCTGATGTTTGTAGTTTCTGCTGCATATCTCGGTGTAACGAACTTGGCTGTTGCTGATTAATGCTTCCTGATCCGTGCTTTGCAGGTGTACCGAAAGTTGCCATGGATGATTAAGCTTACAAGTCTTCGCTCCAAATTCCCTTTAACTTGTGACTGAGATCACTTGTTACAAAACCTCAATATGCCTTGAGAGGAGAAATAAAACAGATGGCCTGAAATGGTATTCGTAGAGTTCCACGAAATTACTCCCAATTTAATTTGTAATCATAGTGGCATGTAGTTGACTAGGAACGAATGTCTTAATGTAGGGTTCATCTTTTGAAAAAAAAAACTGTACCAATCTTGTAACCTTGATATCATGTATGTATTCTCAATAATGGTAATAAATCTTGGTTATAATCACCTTCAGAATGGATACTTAACTTCTCGCAATAATTTGAATGTTTTTAAACTCCACCTAAACTCGAAGAAAATCCCTTAGCTTTGTACTCTCCCTAAAGGAAGTTGTACTTCTTGAAACTTGATGTTGAAACATGACGCGGAAGCTTCCGGAATTATTCAGAACCCACTAATAATTAATTACTAATGAGAACAAAGAAAGCCAACTCTTTCTCTCATAAGCAGAAGAAGCTCAGGTGGTGGCCCAAATCATAAAACAAAAATTAGTCCTTAAACGACCGCGTTCGAAGGGAAGCTCTTGAGAGGTCCTGAAAGTGGCTAGTACACTCTGATGTTGAGTTGAACCTGTAAAATTTCTTAAATTAGGCTTGAACTCTTGAATAGTTAACTTTTGAACCTCAACTGAGCTAGTCACGTCCTTGTGATGTTTGGCTGTAAGAATTTATACTCTGGCACTACTGCACTTGCATGAGTTGGTTAGCCGCAAAAACATAAAATATTAAATTTATATTAAAATAAAAACAGGGAAAAGAAAAAAAAACGCAAAGAGAGGTGGGGTCTTGCGGTCAAAAATTGAGGTGTGACAAAAAGGAACCAAAGGACCGACGCGATGAAGAATGATATGCAAAATGCTGATGCAAGTGCAAAAGCGCAACTGGTTTTACAAAACTCAGAAGTTTGATTAGGTTAAAACCCCTCATTTCATCAATCGTTGGAAAATTTACAACTTTTAAAAATACCAGAGATCGACTGAGTTTTACAAAACTAGTTGCGACCTGATATGCTTGTGGTGATATGATGGGATGATGCACACATAACATGATGGCAAGTATTCACAAATACAATGCATACACAAAGACCTCCTAGGCTCAAGATCAAATCAAGGAGTTCAAATGTCCACCCATCCCTTAAGGATTTATACTATGAGCTGATTTGTACCTGCCGAACGGGTTCTTAACAAAGTTCCCAGGGTCAACAACCCATCTTTCGGATATTACCAACTTCCCAAATCACTTGGTAATCGATAATATTCTCAAGAGAGTCTTGTCCGAGTGTAGTATCGCGTATCAACTATTTCAGAAATACTTCCTTATAGCCATCACACTACATCCTAACAAGGCCAAAGTGGGGTAGAATGTATTCTAAAAGTCCACAGTGTCACGGGCTCCTTCGTTGAAAGTAGCATTGTTTTCACGAATACTCGATCAACAATACTAAACTTTCAAGAGGGCCTACACTGAGCGGTGGTTTCTCAAGTCAGCTTGGTCGGGAATCAACTCCCTATAAGCCTTATTGAATATACCACCATCCTATCATAATTTCACTCAAGTTCGGGTATAGGACCGTCTCACCACTCAAAGCACCCAATACCAAACACACAAACAAATATATTGACAAATATACATGTTAAGCAAATATTCAGAAATATAGCATGCAATTAAACAAAATAGGCTAAACCCTCAAGTATAAGTATTTCGTCCCCAATGAAGTCGCCATTTCTGTTGTGGTGAGAATCGTGATACCAAGCTATTGATTAACTTGAATCTTAAATTCTTAAATTCACAACCGGACTTTAATTTATCCAAAGGAAAGGTCTAAAGAAAGAAAAAACCCTTTTCGCGATGTAACAACAACGCTAAGAGATTCGGGGATCGGGGGTTGGTTATGTATAGGGTAGGTATTTCACATCCTAAACATCTGTAGTACTCTACAAGAATCTTTTGTTTACTTGCATGCTAAGTTTGGTAAATGTTTGCTAAGGATTGGGATTGGGTAAAAGGATGAAGGTTAAAACCTAAATATGGTTTCTAAGTTTACTCGCAAAGACGTCGCGTCCTCTGCCTACGTATCCTAACTAGGATAGAATCAGAGCAATCGTAGTTCACCTCACTAGGGTTGAAGAACACTTGATTATGATCAAGGTTTAAAGGGAAACGAACATAACAATGTTTGTATAGAGTTTCACAAAACTCTCTAGATCTATGTTGAACTCTCAAGAAAGGGAAGTAAGTAATCATGTCCATGATTTTTACATAGAGTTAACCAAACTCTATCCTAAAGTTCTACGTTGTGAGACCAATTGGTTCTATCCAGACCAAAAGGTGGGAGAAAAGAGGAAGGTTGTTCGTCAAGATATCACATCTTGTGCCTACGTATTCTCATTGTCCAATGAGAAATCAGAGCGGTCGTAGTTCGGGCACGAACTACAGAATAAGGATCAATTGGTTCTTTCCAGACCAAAAGAGGGAGAAGGTTCTATCCAGACCTACGAGTTTAAATTCTATTGGTTCTATCCAGACCAAAAAGAGGGAGAAGGTTCTATCCAGACCTATGAGGGTAAATCCTATTGGTTCTATGCATACCAAAAGGGGGAGAAGGTTCTATCCAGACCTATGAGTTTATTGAGCTATCTATGACCCAAAGGTCAATAGAGAGACTTTTCTTTGGAAGGGAAAAGATGAGGCAACTTGGATGAGAACTAAAGAGTTTCATCACTTTGGGGAAATAAACTTAACAAAGCATAAACATTCAAACATGATGAATATAAAGAGATATGGTTACAACCAAGAATAAACAAGCACATTACAATAAGCAAGGATTTCAATCAGGATGAATGGTTACAACCAAAAGCAAGCATTTAAGATATTACAATATCAAGCAATGATTTCAATCAAGATAAATGGTTACAACCAAAGCAGACATCAAGATATTACAATATTAATGATTTCAATCAAGGTAAATGGTTACGACCAAAGCAAGCATCAAGATATTATAATATCTAGAAGGGGAAAGTTCTTTCAAGACTTAATGAAAGGTGAAAACCAAAGCATATCTTAAGTAAGAATAGGGTACATCTTAATAAAGATGGAAGGGGATATTAACAAAGATGCATCTTAACAAAGATGAGGTTTCATTAGGGCTTACAAGATGACATGTATACTTACAGGCATCATGCCTAATCAAATAATGTCACAACAAATGTAAGTGAGAAGTTCAAAACTTCATGGGAGAAAACTTTCAAGTTTTAATGATGATTAAACACAAATGCTTACAAGCAAGAGTTTTAGTCAAACTCAAGTACCCAAGGATGCTAACAAGCCAAAATCATAACTTTAAAATAAAACTCAGAAGAGAATGAAATTAAAGTTTTGAAATGAATAAGTGAGAGATATGAAGGTGAAAACCCTAAAAACATTCATGGTAGCATGTGAAATGCAAGTTGAAAGTTCACATTTATGAGTTTTAGGTTTACCTCTTGAAGCAAGCTTAAGAAATAATAAAACCAGAGATATCGAGAGCTCTTACAAGGTCTTCAAATGTTCCTAGGTTGATGAATAGATGCTCCAAAGAACCTCCAAGCAAGCTAGTGGACGAAATGCCTTGTAAATGAAGGAAAAACTCTAAAATCCAAAGATTTCAAAGACCCACTCACTAAAACCTTGTTACATAAGTTTGGAAGTGATTTGGATAGCTTCAATACATCATATTTGATGTGTTTGAAGTGTTTCTTGAGTTGGAAAAAGTTTGGAAATGGTTTTGGAAGGTGTTTTGCAAAAATAGATTTTGAGGGATTTTGGAGACTTAGTGAGATTTTGCAAGAATTTGGTGATTGTGTAAGGGAGAGAGTTCTAGATGGTTTCTAGCATAGAACTGGTGTGTTTATGATGTAGGAAGTGAGTTCTATTTATAGCCAAAGGCCTTGGATCAAGGTATGGGCAAAAGTGAAGCAAATTGCCAATTTTAACCTTCCATCATGAAAATCTTTGAGTTTTCCAATGCAATCTTCATACTTGTCTTTAAGCCACTCTACTAAGATATTCTCCATACCCTATATATTTTTTTCATCATGCTTTATAGGTTAGGAGGTGACTTGTTGATGTAAAGTTGATGATTTGACAAGGGTAGCCACATTTTTTCTCTTTCTTCACTATTCACTTTTGCAACTTGCATTAAATAATGATTTCCTTTTATTTTTGTGCCATTTTCATAGGAAGTGATATTAAAAATGTTCATTATCAATGCAAACATCATAAATGAGGTTTATTCTTTGATTAGCGTCGATTTGGAGAGGTTTTGGAATAAAAAAACTCATGTTGACCTAGTTTTGCGAATGTGAGTTTTTGCCAACTTGTGGATCTTGGTTCTCTCTAACCAGGAAGAGTTATGGAACCCACTTGTACTTTTTAAAAATCCCCAATTAGGTACTACAATATTTATGCTTGTGTTAGGAACTCATTCCCCTTGAAACTAGGTCAAAAACCCTTGTGTGGTTAAGGAGTTATGGCTTTGCCCTTTTCAAAACCTTAAATTCCCAACTTTTCGATTACTTATCAATTCTTGATCCAATGGTTACCAAACTTCATGAATAGATGTTATATACCATTAGGAACATAATTGCCTTCAATTTTGGGTCAAAACCATGTTGGTCAATGATTTGACGTTTCAGTCAGACGAACCGATTGATTGAAGAACTCTGAATCGACTGTTGGTGTTCTGGGTCCTCTGAGGTCTTGAAACTTCTTGAGTGAACTTCACTAAGCCATATGAGCTTCATGGAACATGATTACATCATTATAACACTATTTAAATCAAAAGTCAAACTATACTTGACTTTTCTTGATCGAAAATCCTAATCGGGTATCCTGAACTACACTGTTCTCAATTCCTGAGTGATAACCTCAAATTGGATTCATACTTGATCCAATGGAATACACTTGATGATGTGGAGACTCAATTCAAGGATAACCAATCCAAAACGTTGACTGATTAACCCTCGAAGCCTCGATTTCGGCTGTACAAAACCCTGATTCCTGTATCTTGACAAAGACAAACTTGAAATAGATTATGGTTAGATAATCAAATGAATATGATCCTAAAATGATGATGAGGATCTAAGGGGTCAAAATTTGGGGTGCAACATTCGCCCCGTCCTAGTCCACGAGGGATCCTACCATCTCTGCCTCGTATGCGCACCACTGGAAAAAAAAATCAATATAATTAAAAATAAATAAATAAATAAAATTAGAAATTAAAAAAAAACAATGAACTGGAAGTCTTCAGGAAAGAGTTCCAGAGAAGAAACGCAAATTGCGTGTACCGGAAGACTTACTGCAAGACATCCGGTGAATAAACTCAAAATTTTGTGAACCGGAAGACATGCATTAAGTCTTCCGGTGAAGAAACAAAAATAAAGTACAAAGCGGAAGAATTACTGTTAGAGTTCTGGTATGTATTGAAAAACAAATGCGTTCCGGAAGACTTGGTGGAAGAGTTCCGGTTTGTAAATGGATGAAGAGCTCTCCGGAAGACTTGAAATAGAAATAAGTGGAAATGAAGTGAAAGTGAATTTTTTTTTTTAAAATTATAGATATTTAAACAAGGGTATTTTGGTCCAATATTTTTGAGTGTAGGGGTGTGGGTATAAGGGTAGGGGTATGGGGAAAAATCTTCCAATTTAATATAGTGTGGACCAAATATTTATGCCTTCATCCTCTAATGTGTTCGTTTCGTTCCATTTTCTTTGCGAGATTTTGTGCACACGAGTCTTTACATAAAATTTTGCATTTTTAAAGTTAAAATGTGCAGTGCCCGCGAGCTTTTCCTATATCTCCCTCACTTTTTTGCAGGGTAAATCTAGATTTTAGGCATGCATCCTCAACTATAACCGCCTTATCTTATCCCATTTTCTTGCGGATATTTATGGGGTAGGCATGCTCGTTTGCCACCCTTAGTCATAATAATGGAAAATAGACACAAATCTATTTTTTTTTTACGGATTAGAGAATATTACTGATATTATAATATTTAAATTAATTTATAAGATATTCCTTAATACCAACATTCCATTAATCGAGTAATAAAGCAAATACATCCGATTATTACTTTTGAATTAGTGATTTACTTTTGTATTTATTAATTAATATTTTTAAAATGCAAAATTATGTTATTAAATTATCATAATTAATTTTCTTTAATATTTATTTTTGAAAGATAATAAAGATAATATATTTTATCATTATTGAGACATAATTGATTTTAAATAAGATTTAATTAACTTTAATTTTGATACAATATTTTTAATGTTTCATAATAAAAATTTCTATTATATTATTTAATATGGTCGTAGACGTAGTGGCATCTATAATATTTATAAAAAAAAATTATAAATAAATTATTATTTGAATTTTCATCATTATTTAATTTTGGTCTATATATTTTAATTTTTTCACTAATACTTTTTGTCAATGCTTGTATTGCTAGTTTTTACACGATTAATATATTTATTCGCCAACATTATTTTTAGTTAAATTTATATAAATTTTCTTTTATAATACAATTAAAATTATAAAAAATAGTTTCAAAATTTTTATTAAATTTTTTGAATTGACATTCTTTACAATAATATAAAACCAAACAAATCAAACTAAACACAAATAAGAAGAGTTTTTTTCACAAATAAAAAAAGATATTTTAAATTATATCTAAATAAAAAAGTTACATAAATAAAATTTAATTTTGTCTTTTTGTGATATTTTTGAAGATACAATCTAACTCATTGAAATAATTAATAGAAAAATTAATTATAAATTTTGTACTCTCTAATAGTTTAATATCTTTTAATACTTATTAAATTTTATTTATTGACACTTATTAAAAAGAAATATAATAATAATGATAAATAATTAAAAACTATTAAATAATTTTTTTAAAACAAAAATACTATTGAATAATTTGTCGGAACTAAAAAGTTGTTATTGATAGGTTATGGAAAAGAGTATGACTGTAAATCACAAGCATTTATGAAAGAATCTTTAATTGATTTGACTATCATTGACATAAATATTAATCTAACCTGATTAGAAGGGGATCACTGGCTGGCCACACTCTGTTGGACTGCCACCTGTTCACCGGTGATGAGGAGGAGAAGGGAGGTGTACCTGCAAGACACTCTGATGCCAAAGTAAGGAATTGGGCAGAGTATGAGCAAAGTACAGAAATGAGATAAGAAGTGAATTACCTGACCCTCTTGTGAAAGAGGGTATTTATAGAGAGACCCCAGCGCTGGGCCAACGGTCACTTGTGTTGGGCTCGACTGCCAGGCCCAACCCAAGTGACTGCTAGGGCTTACGTGGCGCAGTGAAGACCAAAACGTGGTCTTCGCCCTAGATCAACTGTCCCGTGATCTCCGGAAAGTGGGTTTGACCTGCTCTTTCGGAGGTGGGCAGTTGGTCAGTGACGTGTCCCCGCGGAGGGGAGCACGTGGAGAACGTGCGCAGGACACGTCGCTCTCCCCGCGGAGGGGAGCCCGGGAGGTTCCCCTGACGTGTGTTGTTCTCCCCGCGGAGGGGAGCACACGAGGGCGGGGGAGAGGCACGTGGTCCTGCCCAGCGACATGGGAATTCTGCCCGCGGAGGGTTGTTCTGCCCGAAGAGGGAAGGGCGCCGAGGGCGCCTTGAGGCACGCCGTTCTGCTCGGCGGGAGCATATCCTGTCCGTCGAGGGGGTCGATAGCCCGACCTGCCTAATTAAATCATACTGGGCCTTGGCTGTGCATCATTGGGCTGGGCTGCAAGGTGAGGCCGGGCCCAGGCCAGAACAGGAGCCCCCCAAGTCGAAGCTCTTCGGCGGGAGAGCGAGGACTTGAGATCGTTGCTTCGGGGAAGGAGATAGCAAGGTGTGAGGCCCGCAGGCTTGTGTTCAACGGGGAGCGCGTGTGCGAGGGTCTCTTCATGTCGCCGGGTGCGCAGGGCGGAGACATTTGAAAATACACGACTGTCAGCTTACCGCCACGTGTCATGCGCCGAGTGGGTGTGAGGGCGGCTACCCTAGGGCACTCAAAGGCCTAGTGTCGCTTCGAGTTCTACACCGGGTTATAAATATGGGGGTCCCCGTGCACTTTTTACTTTTCACCTTGCTTTCTCACCTGCGAAGCTCTGTAATTCTTCCCCGTCCACCGTTGCTGTGAATCGCCGCCGCGCCGTTAGTTTTGCATCCCGTCCCTCGCCGTTTATAAAGTGAGTTTTCTTCTTCTCTTCTTTTATTTTCGCCATTTAAATTGGGTCTGTGGTCGGGGCACGATGAATGCCCCGAGGAGAGATGCGAGTTTCCGCCGTATCTGGTGGATTTTTAGGGTTGTTTAGATGAATGCCCCGGGGATGGTTGCTTTCTCCGATGAAGCCCCCGGGGAGGGGCGATAGGTTAACTTTGAATGCCCCGAGGAAATGCGGCGAGGAGTGCCCTCGGGGCCTGCCCAGGCGTTTGTCTTTTGTTCGCTGGCCCACCATTGTCGCCCATTCACTTGACCTGCGGTGGAAGGGTGGATTTGATCTTGGCTATCAAATTCACCATTATCCTCTGCTTTTCAGGTGTTCATGTCGGCCTTGATACCGGGGACGATGGTCGAAGACATTGAGCCCGAAGTCCCAGATCTTGACGAGAGGGTTCTCCCCGTCGAGGAGTGGGTGGCCGAGGAGCCTCTGTCCACCCCGTCTTGTTTCGCCTTTGATACGTCTGGTGCCCATACTACCGTAGACGATCGGATGGAGGGGGAGCCGCAACACTGGCATGTGTACCGTCCTAAGGAGCATCATCGTATCTGCTCGAGCTACGGGCGGCGGACGTTTCCTATGCACGAGTTCTATTTCAAAGAGGCTCGGCTTAGATTACCGTTCTCTGCTTTCCATTTGGGTCTTTTCGACTGGTTACGTTTGGCCCCTTCCCAGCTGCATCCCAACTCCCTGGCCTTTATCCGTGCGTTCGAGCTGGTGTGCCGCTTTCTCCAGGTCGAGGCCACGGTACCCTTATTTTTCCGCATCTTCCATCTGCAGCGCCAATCGTTGAATGGTTGTCAGGGTTGGGTCTCGTTTAAGCATCCGACCACGCTTTTTAAGACGTAGAGCGACTCTGTCCGGGACTTCAAGGGCCGATTATTCCTCGTGCGGCCGATCACCAGGGAAGGGTCGGACTCTCATTTTACTGAGGAGGAACGAGTGGTGGACAGCCAGCGGTTCGTCGCGTGGCTCCCAAAGGTGCATTTGTTGTGGACCTCGGAGCACTTCAACTGCGGAACCGACCGGTATATAGTGCGGGTCGGGACCCTCGACGAGGGGGACATGGCCGCCTATATGAAAATAGTGGCGTTTGTGTGGGGTCTTCCCCCGTCGAAACTGGTGACGCCTGATGGTCGGTATATCTTCGACGCGCAGGGGAACGTGCGGACGAAGAAGAGGCTGATCAACACGAAGACCTTGCTCGGTTGCGCCTCGGGGGCGGATGCTCTAGAGTACCTAGGTAGGGACGCTTCTTCTTTCTCGTGATTATATGTTTTGTCTGTTGCTGACTCTTTTTGTTTTTTGCAGCGAACATGTCATTTGTTGAAGAGCGGGTGAAGAAGCTGCGCGCCTCGAAAGTCACCAGTGCTGCGAAGACGCGGGTGAGCCAATTGGTCGGGCAGGAAGTTGTGGTCCAGGGTGGTCAGAGCTTACTTTCACGAGAACTGAGGAGAGGCGAAGAACTGAGGAGCCCAGTAGACTGATTGATCTGACGACCGGGTCAGCCGAGGAGGGTTACGTCGTCCCGTCGTGCCACCAACACCCGGGTTACTTTCACGGGGCCCGGTCTCCCACTTTTTCTGCCGGTGAAGTGAAGGCGGTCCTGGATGCAGATCGAGAGTCTCGTCGTCGCATCTTGGCGGAGGATTTGGCTGCGATGATGCAGACTTTTGTCACGGTGTTAGCTCCCAAATTCGACACTGCCTTGGGTTGCTAAAACACTAAGACATAATTAAGGTCTAAGTTAAATGAAGCAAAGAGGTTTCGACAGCCTCTAAGGAATTTTTCTAAAGTTGAACGGTTGAAATAACTTAGAAAAATTAAGAAACCTAAAGTTATGAGCATTTCGACCGTGTCAGAGGTCATTCGACCGAAATTCCGCAAATGGCATTGCTATGTTGTTTTGAAATTCAAAAATTGGAGGGAGGAGTTTTTGTTCATAAGACACGTGGCGAGTTCTAGAGCAGGTGGTTACATGCAAATGACACTTGTTAGATCGAGGAGATACTAGGAAGTTATTAGCGGTTAATTATTAGCATTATAAATAGGGATTTGTTAGACAGATTTCTGGGTGTGTTTTACCATTTGTACAAAGTAACTCCAATCAAATTTACTCAAAGTACCCGAGTGTGAGAAAAGAGTATTTTTACGGAGAATGTACGTTATGTAAAATCACCAACTTCTCAATAAAGTCTTTTACTATTTCAGTAATATTTACATTTCCTCTGTCGAACCACTTATGCAAGTGTTACATTTTGCCTTTTACCTTTCCTGCATCTTTTACTCCAATTCCTTCTTTCCTTTAAACTTTCTACCATTTTCAAATAGTTTTTTTTTACAAGTCTTTTATAGCGTTTCCTTTAAGTTTATGCACTTTAAAATATCCAGTCGAAGTCCTTTTCATTACAAGCACATTTACCAATTTATTATCCCAAGTACTTTAAATTTAATTCTAAACGTAGAATATTTTAGCACATGTCCTAGGATCAATCTGATCGATCCTGTGAGTCACCAAAGTCAAATTTGGAAGATCAGCGGTTGTTTTCCGATTTTTAAGGGAAACAAAATGGCACGCCCAGTGGGACGGTGCTAAATATCCCCGCGATTTAGAATCAAAGAGTTCTCATTCGCAAGCCTTAATAATCTTCGTAGAAAGTACATTATATGTTACTTAGAAGTGGTAGAATTACCGCTGCTAACGAAGAAAGACGAGCAATCCTTAGGAATATGGCGACGGAAACGAACCAGCCAAACAATCCTAACCCACAAGTCCAAGGTTCTGGCGAAGGAACCAGTAACAACATGGTCCCGTCGCCTATACCATCAACAGGAGAGCAAGTAGCGCCTCCCGCAAGGTCAGAACAAACCGTCGCCCCAGTAGGATCTGGGACAACGATAGTTAGGCCTTACACACAACCCGTATTGGAGTATATTGGGCCACCAGTGTCGAATCCCCAAACTCCAATAACAGGACCATCTGTGTCAAGGCAGTTTGCCCCTCTTGGTCTTTCGCAATTGCCAAGGAATCCCCCGTATGGGATGCCAACGACTGTAATGCAGGGGCTGCAAAATGCGCCCCCAATATTTTCTGAACACACAATGGCGTCACCTTTACAAGGATCAGGACCTGTTTCAAATATTGGTCGAAACCCACAGAGTTTAAGTCTAGGATACTCGACTCAAGGTCCCAATTTAACCAATACGTCTGTTGCCTGTTTGAGGCAGCAGATGGATGAGAGTAACTTACAGATGGTTCAGACCCTCTCCCAGACTATGGGCGAGATCTTTCAGCCATTAATTCGAGACACAACTCACGCTAACCAACGACTGGCGACACAGTTAACACGCTTGACTGAATTTATAGGTTAGAAAGAAACCAAGCCCCTGTGGAGAATATTCCACAACAAATTCCAGGAGTGGCGCCAGAAGCCAATTTAGAGAACCAAGGAGGAATAGGCCCTTATGTTGTCGAGACTCCTAGAGTCCAGGTCGAGAGAAACCCAGAAATAGATGTGGTGAATCGAAACCAGGATGCAAACAATGTGGTCCAGCAAGTAAGACGCAACAACCTCGCGGTCGAAAACAATTTGGCTACGATGGTAGAAAGAATCATGACTCGAAATGGCCTAAACACTGGGTTTACTAGGCCAAGTTATACTTCACCAATAGTCGACTACATCCTTCGAGCGGAATTACCCCCTAGGACTAAGGTGCCTAAGTTCACTAAGTTTTCAGGGGACACAACGGAGTCCACCGTTGAACACGTAGCACGCTATATAATTGAGGCTGGGGAGATAGCCAACGACGAAAGCCTTAGGATAAAATACTTCCCAAGTTCTCTTACAAAGAACGCCTTCACGTGGTTTACCACTTTACCACCAAGTACAATATGTAACTGGACGCAGTTAGAACGACTCTTCCATGAACAGTTTTAAATGGGCTAGACGAAGATTAGTTTGAAAGAGTTGGTCAGTGTAAAGCGTAAGTTTTCAGAGCCAATCGAAGAATACCTCAATAGGTTTCGATTACTCAAGGCAAGATGTTTCACACAAGTTCCTGAACATGAGTTGGTCGAAATGGCAGCAGGACGTTTAGATTACTCTATTAGGAAGAAATTAGATACGCAGTATCTGAGAGATATGGCCCAATTGGCCGACAGAGTCCAACAGCTAGAAAGGCTGAAAGACGAAAAGTCAAGATTTAACAAAGGCAAGAAAGTAGCTTTTGTCGAACTCAACGAAAGTAGCGAAGGGGCCTGCGAAGAGTCCCTCTACTTCGAGGAGAGTGAAGTCGATCTTGCTGAATTAAAACAGGGTCCTCCATATTCCTGTCGAGTACTGGCCCCTCCTCAAGGAAAAGGCTTTGTCGAATCAGAAAAGAACGACAGGTTCCCTAAGAAAACTTACACCTTTGACATCACGAAATGTGATGAAATCTTCGATTTGCTAGTAAAAGATGGGCAGATGATAGTGCCGCCTGGTGCTAAAACACCGCCCGTAGAGCAGCGAAAAAAGAGAGGTTTTTGTAAGTACCATAATTTTCTGGGTCATAAAACATCTCAATGTTTTCTTTTCAGGGATCTCGTCCAGAATGCGATACAGGAGGGACGCTTGAAATTTGGAGATAAGGCAAAAGGCCAGATGAAGGTGGATGCTGATCCGCTGCAATTGACTGATGCCCTTTATGCTGAACCTATGGAAGCAAACATGATAGATGCTACTGAGGGCATCGAGTTTTCTGTTAATATGATGGAGGTTACTGAGGACCTCATTTCAGCACCAGTAATGGCGAAATGCGTCATGGGTTTCGGTTTGGACGATACGGCAGTCACAGTTGAGGAGAATACTGGTCGAAACGATAACAAGTCAAGTCTAAGGGTTCAAAATCATCCAAGTTACACCATAGTAACCAAGGAAACAGCTGACCATTTTGTCAGAATGGACCAGGCCACTAAGGGCTTGGAAAGAATGGAGCTAGGCGGGACGGTCGAAGTCAATATGGTCGGCATTAACCCACCAGAGACCATGGAAGAGAAAGAATCAAAACACCATGAGGGATGTAGCAGGTTAGCATACCCAAAGACAGAAGAGTCAATCGTTGGCTTTTTACATCGATGCAAAGACAGCGCCATTTTCGATAGAAAAGCAGCAGAGAAGCTAGAGGGAGAACATCGAAGTCATTTGAACAGAGGTGGCCATGGTTTTGATCAACGAAAGAGCTACCACAGGAGGACAGAAGACCAACGCTCTGAACCTCGAATCAGGCCACCAAGTGCTAGGCCCGCCAGTTTCAAACCTGTTGTCGATTCCGCTGATGGAAAGTGGAGGAAGCCTACTGAAGAGAGGGCGCAAGGGCAGCAAAGGTGGAAGAGCTTCGAAGTGAATCGAGGATCTTTGGTCTCCTACAGCAAGGAGTATCAATCCTAAAAAACAGCGCACATATCTGAAAACTATAAGGGTAAGAATCCGATGACCAGGTCTCAATGGAGGAGAGAGCAAAGAAGAAGAAAGGCTCTCAGAGAAGAGACGGAGAAAAATCAGTCGAAGAACAGTTCAAACCCCCCGGAAAAGAAGAACAGCAGTCGAAGATAGCGGAAAAATTACCAGTTGGGCGAAGGTTTTTTTCGCCTAAACAAGACAGACCGACGGAAGGGGACGAAGACATGACAGATAACTTTGACTCCGATGATTCTTTAGACCTGGTGGTCAACGTGGTGTCGGTGATGCCCCGGGAGTTCAATCGGGTGTCAGAGGTCGAAGAACCAGGCGTAGACGCTGAGTGGGAAATGGCAGCACATAAACCTGTATGCTATTATGTGATGAACAATGGTTATGTCGAAGAGCAAAACGCTTTTTTCGAACGGCCCACTGAAGAAATGAGGACCCACCTGAAACCGTTGTATATTACAGCAAAAGTGGAGAACATCCCCATCAACAAAATACTGGTAGATTGTGGCGCTACGGTAAACCTGATGCCACATTCTTTGCTGACCAAAATAGGAAAGCATGACGCTGATACAAAGCCACATAATATGGTCTTGTCGAATTATGAAGGAAAAGTAGGAACCACCAGGGGGTGATTCAGGTGGATGTGACCGTCGGAACAATCACAAGACCAACAGTATTCATGGTGGTCGAAACCACGACCAACTACAATTTATTGCTTGGCCGAGAATGGATACATGGCATTGGAGCAGTGTCATCATTGATGCATCAAAGGATTGCCATCTGGAGGCCGGATGGCATAGTCGAAAATATTGAAGCTGATCAATGGTACTTCAGGGTGCCAAGAAGTCAAATAGATCAGTTCCAATTCGACAAGCACTTGGCCAGCATTGGCCCTTGTGCTCCAGCGGACTTTGAGTTCGCACCAAATGACGAGGTGTACTACTCACTATACCTCCACACTGTCGACGGATTTCGTTGGGATAGGGAAATACCTGGGGAGAGACTCTCATACCTGGGGGCAGCCCCAGTTGACCCCACGGGGTGGGGCAGTGAATTTGATGACTGAAGCGGCGGTGCTGCGAAGAATTTTGGCCTATGTGGCTGAAACTAAATTACAAACGGCCGCAATGGCCGCCCATGACAAAATGGCTGAAGAAGCCACCAAAATACAGCGGGAGAGCCAGAGGCTCGACGCCATCTATGACGACGAACCTCTGGGGTTCGAGAGAGATCCTTTGGGGAACGACATCAAAATGCTCGCACAGGATCCATTAGAGGAAATCGATTTAGGAGAGGGTCCAACCAGGAGGCCAACGTACGTTAGTGCTAACCTCGACCCTCAACTGAAGATCGAAGTCATCCAGTTGCTCCGAGAGTATAAGGATTGTTTCGCCTGGGACTATGACGAAATGCCTGGGTTGCAAAGAGATTTGGTGGAACATAAACTACCAATAAAACCGGGAAAGAAGCCCGTCAAACAGGGCCCAAGGCGTTTTGCTCCAGAGATCATGTCGAAGATCAAGGAGGAAATCGAAAGGCTCCTTCGTTGCAGATTCATTCGCACAGCGAGGTATGTCGAATGGCTGGCCAACATTGTCCCAGTCATCAAGAAGAACGGGTCCTTAAGAGTGTGCATTGATTTCAGAGATTTGAATTCAGCCACTCCTAAAGACGAATATTCGATGCCAGTGGCGGAAATGTTAGTTGATTCAGCCGCTGGCCATGAATACCTCAGTATGTTGGATGGCTATTCTGGATATAACCAGATTTTTATCGTGGAAGATGATGTTCCCAAAATAGCGTTTCGTTGTCCAGGGGCCTTAGGCACTTACGAATGGGTAGTAATGCCATTTGGGCTAAAGAACACTGGGGCAACGTACCAGCGAACAATGAATTCTATATTCCATGATTTCATCGAATCGTTTATGCAAATATACATTGACGATATTGTGGTAAAATCTGTTTCAGGAAAAAGCCATATGGGTCATCTGCGACAATCGTTCGCCAGAATGAGGAAGTTCGACCTCAAAATGAATCCGTTGAAGTGCGCGTTTTGTGTACAGGCGGGAGACTTCTTAGGTTTTGTTGTCCATAAGAAGGGAATCGAAATCAACCATAATAAGACGAAGACTATTTTAGAAACCAAAGCACCGTCGAACAAAAAGGAGTTGCAATCGCTGCTGGGGAAAATTAACTTTCTAAGGAGGTTCATCTCTAACTTAAGCGGCAAGATGCAAGCCTTCTCACCTTTGCTTCGAATTACTAGGGACAGATTCGAGTGGGGCAAAGAGAAGCAGGAAGCCTTCGACAAAATCAAAGATTACTTGGCTCATCCCCCAGTCCTTTCGCCTCCGTGTAGAAACAGGAGCATGCGATTGTACATAGCAGTGTCAGATAGAACTTTAGGGAGCATGTTGGCTCAGGAGGATGAGAATGTCGCCGAAAGGGCTATTTACTACCTTAGTAGAGTTTTAAATGACGCAGAAACTAGATATAGTGAAATCGAAAAGCTATGTCTATGTTTATATTTCTCATGTACAAAGTTAAAGCAATATATTAAACCAGTAGATGTTTGTGTTTCTTCGCACTTTGATGTTATTAAACACATGTTATCAAAACCTATTTTGCACAGTCGAATTGGAAAATGGGCACTGGCATTGACAAAATATTCTTTAACTTATAGACCGCTAAAAGCAGTCAAAGGGCAAATAGTGGCAGACTTTATCGTTGACCACTCTGTAAACGAAAATGCCTTGAATATAGTTGAAGTTGAACCATGGAAATTATACTTCGATGGCTCTAGCCACAAACATGGCACGGGTATTGGTCTGATGATTATTTCGCCAGATAAAATTCCAACAAAATTCAAGTATAAAGTCGAGGGTTTGTGTTCCAACAACGAGGCTGAATATGAAGCTTTAATAGCTGGACTTGAGATTTTGTTAGAATTGGGGGCAACTCAGGTCGAAATAATGGGCGATTCGGAATTAGTGATAAAACAGTTGACAAAGGAGTACAAATGCGTTAAAGAAAATCTCATCATGTACTTCGTAGTGGCCAATAGGCTGCTTAAAAAATTCAAAGCATCAACTATTCGACATATACCTAGAATACAGAACCGAGTGGCCAATGATCTAGCACAGATTTCCTCGGGATATAGGGTCTCGAAGGAAGACTTGCAGGAAGTAATCGAAGCTAGAGGCAAGGTAGTGTCAGTTGGATTGAAGCCATCAGACCTAGAGGCTAAAAAGTTTGGATATATGGATAAAGAGACTTTCGAAGTCTTTATCATCGAAGAATTGTTGGACAATGACTGGAGAAAGTCTTTAGTCGAATATCTCCAGAATCCGTCGATAACCTCGGATCGAAAGATAAAATATCGAGCGCTGAGTTATGTCTTGATGGGCAACGAATTGTTCAATAAAAACCCTGAAGGAGTTTTGCTGAAATGCCTGAGTGAATCAGAGGCGTACTTGGCTTTGTCAACAGTCCACAGTGGGGCATGTGGTGCACACCAAGTTGGCCATAAAATGAAATGGTTGTTATTTCGACAAGGTTTGTACTGGCCTACAATGTTGAAAGATTGTATCGAGTTCGCCAAGGGGTGCCAGGAGTGTCAAGTTCATGCAGGCATACAACACATCCCAGCAAGCGAATTACATTCCATAATTAAACCATGGCCGTTTAGAGGTTGAGCTTTGGACCTGATTGGAGAAATTCGAACAACATCCTCAAAAAACCAAAAGTATATCTTAGTGGGGATAGATTACTTTACCAAGTGGATCGAAGTAGTGCCTTTACCTAAAGTGGATCAGGAAGATGTGATTGAATTCATTCAGAAAAATATCATCTTTAGGTTTGGACTGCCAGAGACGATAACAACGGATCAAGGGTCGATCTTCACGGGTAGAAAGATGCAGGGCTTTTCCAGAGAGATGGGGTTCAAACTCTTAACTTCGACCCCTTATTACGCGCAGGCTAACGGGCAAGTCGAGGCAGCAAATAAAGTGGTCATTGACATGATAAAGAAGCAAGTAGGAACCAAGCCAAAGAATTGGCACAAAGTGTTGGATCAGGTTCTATGGGCATGTCGAACGTCACCCAAAGAGGCAACCAACGCCACCCCATATCGTTTGACCTTTGGTCACGATGCAGTGTTGCCAGTCGAAATCCACATACAGTCGATTAGGGTTCAAAGGCAACACGAAATTCCTAGAGAAGTCTATTGGGATATGATGCTCGATGAGGTCATAGATTTAGACGAAGAAAGATTGAAAGCTCTAGAATTACTGAGAAGGCAGAAAAAGAGAGTGGAAAAGTCATACAATAAGAAGGTTAAAGCAAAAACATTTTTAGTTGGAGACTTAGTTTGGAGAGTCATTTTACCTATGGATTGAAAGGCCAAGACGCTGGGTAAATGGTCCCCAAAGTGGGAGGGACCCTTCCAAGTGTCGAGGGTGTTCTTTAATGGAGCCTATGAAGTGGAAGAATTGGGCGAAGATGGGAGGATATTAAAAGTAAATGGTAAGTACTTGAAAAAGTATAGGCCTATGCTACAAGAAATTAAAATAACAATAGAATAACAGAAAGTATAAAGCAAAGCCACAAATGGTATTAATATTTGCCAAAATGGCGCGATAAGTTACAATAACAAAATGGCTTCAAAGGCCAGCAAAATATAGTCTGTTAAAATATATCAGTAAATCAGAAAGGAAGATCAGCCTTCATTTTAAGGTAGCTCGCCTTCTGAGACTCGATACGTTGTTGGAACGAGGCCCTTTCATCAGTTAATCTGACAACTTTTTCTTCTAAGCTTCGAGCCTCTTCTGCAAAAGTGATAGCATGTTCGAGTTCAGCAGCAAGGGCCGAATTGTCTTTGGAAGACAGTTGAGAAATCTTCTTTTCTTCCTTCTTGATCTTGCCTTGAAGTTTCTTAATCTTGCGTTTCCAACAGACGATATTTTCCTTGCTGGAAGCAATCTCTAGTTGGTCTTTCTTTTTCTCTTCCTCCAGCTCTTCGATCCTTTGTTCCGATTCCGCTGCACTTGTCCAGGCAGCTGCTTCGCAACCAGATTTCGTCGAAAGGTCACTTTCGAGGCGGGGCAGCAACGTGAGGTCTTTGTAGACTTGATCTATCAAAATGCCCACCTCTCGAATGACGTTAGCAGCTTCAGGCGATATGGAGTCAAGTTTCACCTGTTGAAGAAGCGTTTTCAAAGATAGGTGGGTGACGGAATCCATCTTCAGCAACATGAAAAGGTCTCCTTTAAAGATTTTGGCTTTGATCTTTGCCAAAATATCATCTGAAGGTTTGCTACAGACCTGACCCTCAGAAGTCGAAGTACTCCGAGTTTTGCTAGAAGAATTGCCTCGACTGCGCAGCAGTAGTTGGACGTATCGACGAGGGTCGCTTTCTTTTAGCGCAACCATTTCTTCCTTAGAGAGAATCATTTCACTCTGAAGAGGCATTGCCTGTGGCACCTCGACGGGAGTAACTTTGGTAGTATCAATGCAAGCAGGCTCATCAGACTTTCCCTTTGTAATTACTTCCCTTTCTACGGGGGCAACTTTTGTGGGGTCTTGAGCCAAGGTAGCCTCTTTCTCCTCATCATCTGACTCACCTAGCTTAGATTGGTGCATGGCTTCATCTTCGCATGCGTTGGCTTCGTCGGCATCAACGTCGTCAGTAGCGGGTTTTGTGTGAACGAGAAGGGAACTTGTTGAGGTGGCAAGGTTGGTGTCCTCAGGTTTGGGGTTTTCATCTTCATCTGCCACGACTATTGTCTCAAGAGCTCCCTCTTCCTCATGGTCGGACCCATCAGTTTGTGATTGTTAGGTAGTAGTTTTTAGGGGCGAAGGGGCTGCATAAAATTCAGGTTTGTTAATTTCACCAAGAGAACTCACACCAGAGCCCAAATCAGATGTAGGAATATAAGTGGGTTCACCTTGGCTGTTCAATGGATAAGTAGGCGAGGGAGACGGCTGCGTCGAAGGTTTAGAAGCCTCAGTAGTAGTCTGCAGTTGGGAAAATAAACCTCATGAGATGCGAGATGAAAGAAACAAGAGTTTGATATAGAAAGGTCAGAGATTCTTTCACAATACCTTTGCGGCCTCCTCAGCCGGACTAGAGTTATCACTCTCTATGGGAACGGCAGAAGGATTTGGATCATTTGTTGTGAGAGCTTTGACAGGAGATTCAGGAGGCGTGTTCTGTTTCTGTATCTTGGTGGGAGATGAAGGAGTTTCGACGCTCTCTAGCCCGTGAGTTACCCTTCGTTTTCTTTTTAGGGGAACATCTTCACGAGGGGATTCATCATCGTCGGAGTCTATGATGACCTGGGCTGCAACTTTTCTTCTTTTTTGAGGAGTTGGAGGTTTGCGGCCAACCTGGGAAGATCGAAGTGATCAGCAAAATACAGAGAAGCTTCAGGTGAATAAGAACATGTAAGAATTTACCTTTGAACTTTCGGTCTTTCCTTCTGTTTTATTTGTCGGAGCATTTCTTTTGGGAGCAGCTGCGGATAAGTAAATATAGAAGATATAAGTTAGTAACGTTGAAGCTTCGTGAGAAGAATCCAAATCGAAGGGAGATATCCTTCAAGGATTTCGGTCTCGATGTGAACATCTCCGATACTGATATGAAGGTGCCCTCTAAAAGTATCAAGTGTATATTTAGTCGGAACCACCCGCTGCGCTTTAGGCTTCGACTGCTGTCGAAGTATTTTTATACTATCCTCACAGATAAACCAGTCTGGAAATGGAGGGGCAAGAGCCACGCCAAAATCAGCGGTTGGTAATCGAGGGGTCTTTGAGGGAAAGAGTTTAAAAGCAACCTCATATCGTCTATCATAAGGGATAGATGAGGGGATTTTTAGTTTCTCTATTCGTGTGGAAAATTTTTCTTTTAAAGTGACAGCAACCTCGCGGACGTTTCGACTAACATCATTTGGTCGATAGGCAGTTTCGAAGTACTTCTGGAAAGCTTGTATCTCTTTGATATGAGTAGACGTACCTTTCTTGACTTTTTCCTGCACATCAATAAAAGCCTGGTCAATCAAGCGTGAAAAACTCAAAACATCAAGAAAATTATTGGAGTAATGATTGGTCCACCAGTTGTAAAAGTCTGGGGTACAAAGGTGAGAGGGTTCAAAATAAGTTGGAGTAAAATGAGACTTATGGGCGTAACGGGCCATTTGAGTAGAACACTCAAGTGGGTTGAAGTTGGTAGAGAGAAGAATAACATGAGACTTCTTATCATACAAGCACCTAGGCAATGATTGAATTAACCCAAATTGCCTTGACACCAAGTTGGATTGATAAGCGACTAATATTGCTTGTCCTCTGACAAGGTTGAGCTTATGAGCTATCAAGCGTGGCGTCAAGAATCTCTCCCATATCAGGTTTGATTCTGCTTCTTGTTTTTGTGAAACTGGAGGAAATGACCTGGTAAACCATTCAGGGTCATACAACCTATGAGCAAAAGGGGCCATCCTGGGAGTGAATTCATGCCTTTTTGCAAACAAGTGGATGAAGCTGGTAAGATTGGCACGAAGACTTCGACCCTCTTCATTTGGTGTCAACTGAACCAAGTGTGGCCATTCGACCCGACGTTCAGATACCTGGGCTTCGTCGACTTCTCCTTTAAAGGGAAGGTTGTGTTCGTAGGTGGCATTCAACCATAGTTGAAGCAACCAAAATGGCCCCGCCATTATGAGAGGGCCATGGGTTTTTGGATCCCTCAGTTTATCAGCGCCTTCTCCCAAAGCCTCATACAGGCTGGCTAGTATCATCTCACTAAGGCATATGTCCCTTTTTAGGTGTAACTGATTCGCCAGGGTCAGGTATTTCCTCGCCACCTGCAAAGACTTTGTGCAAAAAATGCAGCGAGACAACCACATAGCCAGAAAAGCTATGTGATCCTCGTCTTCGACTACGTCGGTGTCCTTCTTATGATAGTGATTTATGAAGGGTGTGTAAGTATGCTTCGTGATACCAAAACCTATGGTGTCCCGTGCATCAATTTCAGGATTGTAAGCCAATCCATTTGGTCTTAATCCAACGATAGCAGCCATGTCGAAAAGTGTGGGAGTCACCATTCCACAGGGAAGATGGAAGGTATGGTGAGTACTGTCCCAGAAATACAAAGAGGAGGCCAACATTAACGGACAGTAAGGTGGCCCAACCTTCGACAGCATGATTAGGTCATAAATACCTATTTCTCTCCAATGTTGTGCCTTCGCTTTCTCTATTTTCGCCAACCAGTTATGATAAAGTTCAGAATCTTTGAAGTACGGCGTAGCTCTAAATAGTCTTGCCCCATCATGTAAATATTTAAGGTCCACGTTGAAGAGAGAAATGTCATCTGGGTTATCAGAAGGGATTTTGCTAGCGTCTTTTTGCCCTAAGGGTTTGGTTTTTCGATAGGAAGGGAAAAAGTCGCTCAAAGTGGAATAATCAAGGTTTGGGGGTGACAATGGGCCAGACATGGCTAAAGTTTTTCCAGCCACATCAACGGGGATGATTACCTGAGATTCGTAGATGTGTCGTTTCTCTTCCACTAACGGTTCCCTGATGAACTGTTGGTTCTTCGTGATTTTTGATCCGCTCAAAGTAGCGAAAGATGGCAATGCAGATGAAGAGGATGGTCTCCTAGTTTGACTTTTCTTCTGTTGTTCAGCCATGATTGAAGTTTCCAGAGAGGAAGGATATTTTTCTGGTGTTTAAAAAAAAAGGGTTTCTTCAGCAAAGGGGAGAGGAGCAAGCGGTGGTAGAAAGTAGAAAGTCTTATGAAAAATTTCTTTGGTGATTTTATAAGGGTTCAGAAAATTAAGAATTTTACGTGGGTGAAGTTAGTGGGCCACGTGTGCTACCTAGTGGAAGAAGTAAGGGGAGGTTGTAACCTATACCCCTAGGCGCTAAAAGGGTGATGATGTTTTCTGAATTTTTGTGAGTTCCAAGAAACCTGCCATGATGATGATGACGTCAGAAGCGTGCAAAGTGGCACAGTTTTAATAAACATTTCTATTTCTTTTGTTTTATCTTCCAAAGGATAATAGGCAAACCAAAGGGTCTGTTAGTATCGAAAAGATGGTGTCGAATGGGATACTATCAAAAACTGTCCTTTTCCTGCAATAAGGTCGAAAAGAACATTCTTTGGGGGCAATTTGTTAGCTCCCAAATTCGACACTGCCTTGGGTTGCTAAAACACTAAGACATAATTAAGGTCTAAGTTAAATGAAGCAAAGAGGTTTTGATAGCCTCTAAGGAATTTTTCTAAAGTTGAACAGTTGAAATAACTTAGAAAAATTAAGAAACCTAAAGTTATGAGCATTTCGACCGTGTCAGAGGTCATTCGACCGAAATTCCGCAAATGGCATTGCTACGTTGTTTTGAAATTTTCAAAAATTGGAGGGAGGAGTTTTTGTTCATAAGACACGTGGCGAGTTCTAGAGCAGGAGGTTACATGCAAATGACACTTGTTAGATCGAGGAGATACTAGGAAGTTATTAGCGGTTAATTATTAGCATTATAAATAGGGATTTGTTAGGCAGATTTCTAGGTGTGTTTTACCATTTGTACAAAGTAACTCCAATCAAATTTACTCAAAGTACCCGAGTGTGAGAAAAGAGTATTTTTACGGAGAATGTACGTTATGTAAAATCACCAACTTCTCAATAAAGTCTTTTACAATTTCAGAAATATTTACATTTCCTCTGTCGAACCACTTGTGCAAGTGTTACATTTTGCCTTTTACCTTTCCTGCATCTTTTACTCCAATTCCTTCTTTCCTTTAAACTTTCTACCCTTTTCAAACAGTTTTTTTTACAAGTCTTTTATAGCGTTTCCTTTAAGTTTATGCACTTTAAAATATCCAGTCGAAGTCCTTTTCATTACAAGCACATTTACCAATTTATTATCCCAAGTACTTTAAATTTAATTCTAAACGTAGAATATTTTAGCACATGTCCTAGGATCAATCTGATCGATCCTGTGAGTCACCAAAGTGAAATTTGGAAGATCAGCGATTGTTTTCCGATTTTTAAGGGAAACACACGACGATGGTCCTGAGTGAGGAGGGTTGCTCTGCCGCCGAGCTGACCAAGTTGTGGGGAGATCTCACCTTCATGCAGTCGCGCCCAACCAAGCTCACCGAGGAGCTGGAGAAGAGTCAGAGGGACGCTGCTGACCAGCACATGCGAGCGGAAGGTGCCGAGGAGAAGGTGACGTCTGTCGAGGAAAAGTTGGGGGCGGCGGAGGCCGAGGTGCAAGCGCTGACGGTTCATGTGGAGGTTCTGGATAGTGTAACGCCCATTTTAATTATTTTTGGTTTCAGTGTTATTTTATTCACGGATGTGTTTTTGGTGAAATGACTTGGAGGATCAAGAACTCATGATATTGGTATGCATTGATACAAATGTGATAATTAATAGTAATGTAATATTATTATTAATTATTATCATTATTATTACTAATATTAATATATGAGAGAAATATAATAGAATTTTGGAAATTAAGTGGATTTTGTGAATTAAAGGAAATAAGAGGATTATTATTATTATTATTATTATTATTATTATTATTATTATTATTATTATTATTATTATGAGAAATCATATATTATTTGGAAAAGGTGAATTATTGGGATGAGGGGTAACTTTGGTATTTTGGAAAGAGGAGAAGAAGAGAACACGCTTGGAAGAAGAAAAAAGAGGAAGAACGCGTAGCAAAAGCAAGAAAATGATCGAAGCAAGAGCAAGCTTGAGCAAGAGGAGGCTGGGCTGTAGGATTTTCGTGTGGATTGAGAGGCTTCATCAACATCAACATCTAATTTGAGGTAAGGGGGGAGGTAGATCGGTTAAATTCGGTATTGCATGAAAAATTGGTAGAACGGGGGATTCCCTAAACCCCATAGATGAATGATGAAATTATGTTGTTGCATGTTGTTGATTTCTGTTGTAATTGTGATTATTGTGTTTGAGTTCATTGCATGTGCTATGGAATGGTTGTTTGATGATTTTGGGTTTCCGGTAAATTCAGAGTTAATGCCGGAAGTTGGAGAATTGAGTAGAACTGAGGATTCATCGAGTATGAACTAGGATAATCGGTGTAGTCTTGTGGGATAGTACTGTATTGGTATAGTGTAGGATTTCGTGGGATTTAATCGGACGAAATCGGAGTGTGGGGCTGTTTCTGAACAACAGTTTTTCTGCAGAATTCGCGTGCATTCGCTGGGAGAATGGGGGCGAGCCTTCGCCAGGTTTCGCCAGGCGAATTGGGCAGCAAATGCTGCCTGTTGCTTCTGTTTGGCTTCGCTAGGGTTTTCGCCGGGCGAGTCCCAGCGAGTGTTCGCTGCGGGGCTTTGCCAGGCGAATGGCAGCGAGCATGACATCATTTTATGGTTTTTATGTTGTGTTGTTCCGTTTCTCGCGTAGTTAGACCCTTGTTGGTCGTGAGCGAGTACGTGGTTATCGTGGATCGGTTGAGAGCATGAAGATGATGTAGGGAGCGTGTGCTCGAATAGTCGTTGATATGAACGATTGAACCGAAATACGCTGTGATGCCTAAAGTGGCTATGTATCCTTCGGTTAGGAACGAATACGTGTGATACGGGAGTGTGATTCACGTGGTAATTGTATAACCGAATAAGTGACCTGATATACGTTATGAGTGTATGTGATATTGTAAGAAACTCTTGAGATGTAGTTGTATGAGATTCAGGTGATAGGTGGCGAGCATAGCAGAACTTGTTTTCCCTGGAATTGTGTGCAGCTGTGATTGCTGAGCGTGGCCAGTCTGAAGTATCGTGATGATTTACGGGTGTTGGGTGTATGTTGGGTGTTAGAGGGCTATGTGGTCGGCGTTTAACGCATGCGACGTGATCGGTGGATTATGTGGTATATTTATATGCGTTGTGATTATATGTTGTTGTGTGATGAGTAGATTAGTGGGATCGATATGCCTTATATGCATAGTGTGTAATATGTTGTAGTGATGTGTTGTGGTGAGTGGGTCCGTAGGACCGATACGCTTTACATGCGTTGTGATTATGTGATGTTGTATGACGATTGGATCGGTAGGATCGGATGCACTTGTGTGCTTAATATGGAGGTGATATATGATTGGATCGGTAGGATCAGTATGCCTTATATGCATAATGTGTGATATGTTGTGTAGTAGTGTGATTAGTAGGATCGTTACGCCTAGTGCGCGTGGTATTGATGTGTTGTGTGCGAGATATGAGGATCAATATGATCGTTACGCCTTGAGTGCGTTGTGTTGGTGTGCTGTGGTGAGTGGATCCGTGGGGATTGGTACGCTTATTATGCGTTGCGCTTATGTGCGGCTATGTGATATATTTGGGTCAGAAGGACCGACAGGCCTTGTGTGTATTGTATGTGGTATTTTGTGTGGTGAATGGATCCGAGGGATTGGTACGCCTTGTGCGTCGTGTATATGTTGTGTGAGGGATGGATCAATAGGATCGGTGTGCACTTGGTCTGCTAGATGTCTGATGCGTGTAAATATTGTTGTGTGCTCCCGTAGAGGAGGGTGATGGCCAATTGTCCATCGATATTAATTATTGAATGCTCCCGTAGAGGAGGGTGATGACCCAGTGACCATCGGTATTGTTGGTGTGCTCCCGGTGAGGAGGGTGATGGCCATGTGTCCATCGGTATTGATGAGGTGCTCCCGTTGTGGAGGGTGATGGCCAGGCGTCCATCGGAGATGTGCTCCCGTTGTGGAGGGTGATGACCAGGTGTCCATCGGTATTGTTGATATGTGCTCCTGAGTGGAGGGTTGATGGCCAAGTGCCCATCGTGATTGTGAGTCGGTACCGTATGTTAAGAGTTGTGTGAGTGCATTTGTTGTGTGATTGTGTATTGTGGTTGATGGTGGGACCGTGAGTCCGGATGATATGTAAATGAAATAGTATCATTATTGATTTCTGTCTTTCATTTCATGTACTATTATACCATTATCATTTGATCGTGATTCTCACCCCTTTGTTGCTGTTGTGGTCTGTGCTTCTTCGGAAGTACAGACAATCCAGGTGTTAGCTAGTTGAATTGTGGTGTCTCCGTAGGATTGCTCTGATACGTAACACCGGTGCGTTTTTGGGAGTATTTTTATGTATTTTTGATATGTGTGCCCCCGTGGCGTATCTGATGTTTTGTGAGATGTCTGATGTTGATCGGTGAGGATGTTATGTATTTTGAGGCAGATGGTCGTTATTGTATATATGACGAGGATGATGGATATGGATAATATATATCTATGATGTTTTGTGATTTATGACAGACTATGTATATATTTTCCGCTGCAGTTTTATTGAGAAATTAACTTGAAAAAAATATTTTGTGGAATTGTAGTGTGAATTGTGACATCTCGTTGTGGGAGTTACTCTGATGTGTGCTTATTTAATTGTTTTATTTTATTTTGGGAAACGGGGTGTTACAAGTTGGTATCAGAGCAGGTCGATCCGTCCGACCAGGTTGTCTAGTATTGTGTATCCCCGTTGTGTGCGACATGTGTGGAAACACTGTTGTTACATGGTTGTTGTTTAACCTTTATCTACAGGTGTGAGAATAATTAAAGTGGGGGAGGAGCTCGTGCTTCTCCCGGGTGCTGCAATATGGAGTTGTAACTCGGCGTGTGGTTGAACGCTCTCATAGTTTCGCAAGGATCGTTTATTCCCCATCATAATTTCGGCTGTCTATTGATAAATTGAGGAACTGATCACCCTTAATCTGTTGTTGATAGCAGTTGGGATTGTGTTGGATAGGATGGACGTGTCTTGCGAGCTTAGATGGCGTGAACAGTGAATTGTTTGGATTTCAGCTGGGTGCTTGAGAATTGTTTGGGCGGGTCGGCTCAGAACAGTGTTGAAGTGTTTGAATTTTGATGGAAATCTTCGAGTTATAATGGAAGTTGGAAAGTTGGCGATTTGCCGATTGATTGTGGTTGTTTGAAGAGTTATCTTGACAAGGTAGTGATTAGCAATCAGAACGTGAAGTGGAGTTGTGACCGACTCAGTTACGGGAACCGGTCCGAGAGTGAGGACTCCATATGGTATGTTTGTTTGGATGGACAAGGATTGAATCGAGGGAGTAGTTCTGAGACTGGTATCGAGCGTGTGTGCTGTGACGACAGAATGTGAAGCCGAGTATGTAAGTGTGGATCGTGACATCTGGTGGATGTTAAAGAAAGTAAGAATGTGGAGTGCAAATCGATGTAACTCGGCCTTTAAGTGTTCCAAGAGTTGAGGATGTGTTGAATGGTCTTCTAAGTATGAAATTGTTGTAGTACGTCGAATTCCGAGATCACAGCTTTTTACGGAATCGAAATCGGACACTCGGAAGTCAGGTAACATTCGAAAATGAGATTTTGGACTGTCATGTTCGTCAGACCCTTCACCTAGCGAGCATGCTAGCGAAGGGCTCACTACTATGTTCGCCTGGCGAGGAAGTCTTGGGCAGGGAAAGTTGTTTTGGTGTTTTTGTCGTAACGGGAGAATCGTAACTCAGAATGACGCACGGTTCGAAGCGTTGGAAAGCTAGTCCAAAGATCTAGATGATGGTGAAGTATTGGGATGGAATTAAGTTAATTATTGAAGGACTATTTTTGGATTTTGTTTTAGATGCAGAGCGTGTGGTGTGTGTTTCCGCCATAACTTGCGAGAGGGAGTATCCGTTTGGCATGGGATTTTCCCTACTTGATTGAACGAGGAAATGGTTGTGTTAACCTATGATATTTTGGTATATTTAAAGAAGATATGGAATCATGTTGAGCATAGGGAACTTAAGTTATCAGTGTGAAAGGAAAAGCAGTTTTTATGCCAAGGCGAAGAAGGTTTCAAAGAGTTTCGGAGAGCTGTCAATAACTCGTGTATGGGTTGTGCCGAACTCGATAGAATTATTTGTTATGTTGTGTGAAGCTCTGTTGATATGGTTGGAAGATGTGTTCAGTGCAACATCAGTGAGTTGTGGTTATGCTTTATGGCAACTTGGAGTACATAAGAGTAATCGTCTAACAAGTAATTTGGAGTTGGCTAATGTTGTGGTTGCGCCAGAGTTGGGGGCTTCAATTGGTTAGTTTGAGATTTGAAATGTTTGGTGACCGCCAGAGCTTGAGGTATCTGTTTAATTTGGAAGCGTAGTATATGAGGCAGAGAAAATAATTGAAAACTCTAGAAGGATTATAATTTTAGATTGAGATTATCATCCGGGAAAGGATAATGTGGTAGCTTATGCTGTAATTTAAAGATCCTTACATATGATGAAGAGGGTGATAGAGAGAGTTGGGACTGATTAAGCAGTTTTGCGATATGAGTTTGGTTATGAGGAGACTTCTTGTGGAGCTTAGCTTTGTGTATTGGACCTTACTAATTGACATTCTTGATGAGATTCGATGAGGTCAAAGCGCTGGGTTGAGTTGGTAGACTGGAAGAATTTGAGGAATCAAAAGTTGAAAGGAAGATTTTCATATTTATGGAAATGGTATCCAGATATGTGGTGATAAGAGTTTGTGTTCTAGATATTATTGAGTGGGATATGAGTGATGAAGTAGATGGGGTATTCACCACGGTGCTATGAGGATGTAACCGGATTTGAGGGGATTATTGTGATGGCTATAGAGGGGAAGATAAGTGGTTGAGTTTAATTATGCTGGTTAGAATTTCCAGAAGTCGAAGATTGAACATTAGAGACTGTGGAGTCTGATGCAGCTGTCGAAATCTTCCAGAGTGGAAATCGGGTAGTAGTTCCGCGGGTTTTGGAGTTGGGTTTTCCGAAGAATTGAGGAATATGATTTTAATTTTGGATGGGTTAACTATTCTATGTTGAGGACTATAAGGTGTATATCGATGAAGTTGTGGAGTTGTATGAGATGTCGTCACATATTGTGCCGGATAGGAATCTGAGATTGCATCGAGGTTTTGGAAGAGTTGGAGGACGCTTTGAGTATCATGTAGAAGTTGAACTTTGCCTTTCATCCGTGTACGGATGGACGGAGAGGGAGGGATGTCCAGTGTTTAGAGGGTTTGTGGAGAGCCTGTGTGTTGGATCGAGATGGATCGAAGAATGGTTAATTATCATAATTGAGCTACCTAAATGACGGTTACCATTCTGGTGTCGAAATGGCGCTGTGTGAGGACTTGTGCGATAAGAGGAGTATGACTCCTTGTGTTGGAATGAGTCAAGCGAGAGTGTAGTGTTCGGATCTGAGAATTGGGCATGAGACGACTGGGAGGATCAAGAGGATCCAAGAAAAGATATGTTTTGGGAATCACGCCGGTGACCGATGTTGGTCGGATTTTTGGAGTCTCAGAAGCTCGCACCATGTCGGTGGTTTATATCAGAGTGGCGCAGTGAAAGCGCGGGAGAAATAGCATGTTAAACCGTTTTGCTACTGTCGCACGCGATTGGTATGATGTGTTCCATGTGTCTCCGTTGAGGGAGTACATTAATTCAGATGGATGATGTGCAAGTAAGAAACGATTTGATGGTTGAGGCATTACTAGATCGGGTTGGTAAACGATGAACAACTCTGAGGGAAAGAAACACCTTTGGTGAGAGTGGCTCAGTGAGGTGCTGCAAGAGGTAGTGTGACCTGGGAGATGGGATGCGGGATGCGTATCCGGGATTGTTCCATCAGGTATTTTTGAGGACGAAAATAATTAAAGTGGGGGAGAGTTGTAACACCCATTTTAATTATTTTTGGTTTCAATGTTATTTTATTCACGGATGTGTTTTTGGTGAAATGACTTGGAGGATCAAGAACTCATGATATTGGTATGCATTGATAAAAATGTGATAATTAATAGTAATGCAATATTATCATTAATTATTATCATTATTATTACTAATATTAATATATGAGAGAAATATAATAGAATTTTAGAAATTAAGTGGATTTTGTGAATTAAAGGAAATAACAGGATTATTATTATTATTATTATTATTATTATTATTATTATTATTATTATTATTATTATTATTATTATTATTATTATTATTATGAGAAATCATATATTATTTGGAAAAGGTGAATTATTGGGATGAGGGGTAACTTTGGTATTTTGGAAAGAGGAGAAGAAGAGAACACGCTTGGAAGAAGGAAAAAGAGGAAGAACGCGTAGCAGAAGTAAGAAAATGATCGAAGTAAGAGCAAGCTTGAGCAAGAGGAGGCTGGGTTGTAGGATTTTCGTGTGGATTGAGAGGCTTCATCAACATCATCATCGAATTTAAGGTAGGGGGAGATTGATCGGTTAAATTCGGTATTGCATGAAAAATTGGTAGAACGGGGGATTCCCTAAACCCCATAGATGAATGATGAAATTATGTTGTTGCATGTTGTTGATTTATGTTGTAATTGTGATTATTGTGTTTGAGTTCATTGCATGTGCTATGGAATGCTTGTTTGATGATTTTGGGTTTCCGGTAAATTCGGAGTTAATGCCGGAAGTTGGAGAATTGAGTAGAACTGAGGATTCATCGAGTATAAACTAGGATAATCGGTGTAGTCTTGTAGGATAGTACTGTTCTGGTATAGTGTAGGATTTCGTGGGATTTAATCAAACGAAATCAGAGTGTGGGGCTGTTTCTGAACAGCAGTTTTTCTGCAGAATTCGCGTGCATTCGCTGGGCGAATGGGGGCGAGCCTTCGCCAGGTTTCGTTAGGAGAACTAGGCAGCGAATGCTGCCTGTTGCTTCTGTTTGGCTTCGCTAGGGTTTTCGCCGGGCGAGTCCCAGCGAGTGTTTGCTGCGGGGCTTCACCAGGCGAAAGGCAGCGAGCATGACAGCATTTTGTGGTTTTTATGCTGTGCTGTTCCGTTTCTCGCGTGGTTAGACCCTTGTTGGTCGTGAGCGAGTACGTGGTTATTGTGGATCGGTTGAGAGCATGAAGGTGATGTAGGGAGCGTGTGCTCGAATAGTCGTTGATATGAACGATTGAACCGAAGTACGCTGTGATGCCTAAAGTGGCTATGTATCCTTCGATTAGGAACGAATACGTGTGATACGGGAGTGTGATTCTCGTGGTAATTGTATAACCGAATAAGTGATCTGATATATGTTATGAGTGTATATGATATTGTAAGAAACTCTTGAGATGTGGTTTATATGAGATTCAGGTGATAGGTGGCGAGCATAGCAGAACTTGTTTTCCCTGGAACTGTGTGCAGCTGTGATTGCTGAGCGTGGCAATTCTGAAGTACCGTGATGATTTACGGGTGCTGGGTGTATGTTGGGTGTTAGAGGGCTTTGTGGCCGGCGTTTAACGCATGCGACGTGATTGGTGGATTATGTGGTATAATTATATGCGTTGTGATTATATGTTGTTGTGTGATGAGTAGATCAGTGGGATCGATATGCCTTATATGCATAGTGTGTGATATGTTGTAGTGATGTGTTGTGGTGAGTGGGTCCGTAGGACTGATACGCTTTACATGCGTTGTGATTATGTGATGTTGTGTGACGATTGGATCGGTAGGATCGGATGCACTTGTGTGCTTAATATTATGTGATATATGATTGGATCGGTAGGATCAGTATGCCTTATGTGCATAGTGTGTGATATGTTGTGTGGTAGTGTGATCAGTAGGATCGTTACGCCTAGTGCGCGTGGTATTGATGTGTTGTGTGCGAGATATGAGGATCAATATGATCGTTATGCCTTGAGTACGTTGTGTTGGTGTCCTGTGGTGAGTGGATCCGCGGGGATCGGTAGGCTTATTATGCGTTGCGCTTATGTGCGACTATGTGATATATTTGGGTCAGAAGAACCGACAGGCCTTGTGTGCATTGTATATGGTATTTTGTGTGGTGAATGGATCCGAGGGATCGGTACGCCTTGTGCGTCATGTATATGTTGTGTGAGGGGTGGATCAATAGGATCAGCGTGCACTTGGTGTGCTAGATGTCTGATGCGTGTAAATATTGTTGTGTGCTCCCGTAGAGGAGGGTGATGGCCAATTGTCCATCGATATTAATTGTTGAATGATCCTGTAGAGGAGGGTGATGGCCCAGTGACCATCAGTATTGTTGGTGTGCTCCCGGTGAAGATGGTGATGGCCATGTGTCCATCGGTATTGATGAGGTGCTCCCGTTGTGGAGGGTGATGGCTAGGTGTCCATCAGAGATGTGCTCCCGTTGTGGAGGGTGATGGCCAGGTGTTCATCGGTATTGTTCATATGTGCTCCTGAGTGGAGGGTTGATGGCTAAGTGCCCATCGTGATTGTGAGTCGATACCGTATGTTAAGAGTTGTGTGAGTGCATTTGTTGTGTGATTGTGTATTGTGGTTGATGATAGGACCGTGAGTCCGGATGATATGTAAATGAAATAGTATCATTATTGATTTCTACCTTTCATTTCATATACTATTATACCATTATCATTTGATCGTGATTCTCACCCCTTTGTTGTTGTTGTGGTCTGTGCTTCTTTGGAAGTACAGACAATCCAGGTGTTAGCTATTTGGATTGTGGTGTCTCCGTAGGATTGCTCTGATACGTAACACCGGTGCGTTTTTGGGAGTATTTTTGTGTATTTTTGATATGTTTGCCCCCGTGGCGTATCTGATGTTTTGTGAGATGTCTGATGTTGATCGGTGAGGATGTTATGTATTTTGAGGCAGATGGTCGTTATTGTATATATGACGAGGATGATGAATATGGATAATATATATCTATGATATTTTGTGATTTATGACAGACTATGTATATATTTTCCGCTGCAACTTTATTGAGAAATTAACTTGAAAAAAATGTTTTGTGGAATTGTAGTGTGAATTGTGACATCCCGTTGTGGGAGATACTCTGATGTGTGCTTATTTAATTGTTTTATTTTATTTTGGGAAATGGGATGTTACAAGTTGGTATCAGAGCAGGTCGGTCCGTCCAGCCAGGTTGTCTAGTGTTGTGTATCCCCGTTGTGTGCGACATGTGTGGAAACACTGTTGTTACATGGTTGTTGTTTAACCTTTATCTGCAGGTGTTAGAATAATTAAAGTGGGGGAGGAGCTCGTGCTTCTCCCGGGTGCTGCAATATGGAGTTGTAACTCGGCGTGTGGTTGAACGCTCTCATAGTTTCGCAAGGATGGTTTATTCCCCATCCTAATTTCGGTTGTCTATTGACAAATTGAGGAACTGATCACCCTTAATCTGTTGTTGATAGCAGTTGGGATTGTGTTGGATAGGATGGACGTGTCTTGCAAGCTTAGATAGCATGAGCAGTGAATTGTCTGGAGTTTAGCTGGGTGCTTGAGAATTGTTTGGGCGGGTCGGCTCAGAACAGTGTTGAAGTGTTTGAATTTTGATGGAAATCTTCGAGTTATAATGGAAGTGGGAAAGTTGGCGATTTGCCGATTGATTGTGGTTGTTTGAAGAGTTATCTTGACAAGGTAGTGATTAGCAGTCAGAACGTGAAGTGGAGTTGTGACCGACTCAGTTATGGGAACCGGTCCGAGAGTGAGGACTCCATATGGTATGTTTGTTTGGATGGATAAGGATTGAATCGAGGGAGTAGTTTTGAGACTGGTATCGAGTGTGTGTGCTGTGACGACAGAATATGAAGCCGAGTATGTAAGTGTGGATTGTGACATCTGGTGGATGTTAAAGAAAGTAAGAATGTGGAGTGCAAATCGATGTAACTCGGCCTTTAAGTGTTCCAAGAGTTGAGGATTTGTTGAATGGTCTTCTAAGTATGAAATTGTTGTAGTACGTCGAATTCCGAGATCGCAGCTTTTTACGGAATCGAAATTGGACACTCGGAAGTCAGGTAACAGTCGAAAATGAGATTTCGGACTGTCATGTTCGCCAGACCCTTCGCCTAGCGAGCATGCTAGCGAACGGCTCGCTACTATGTTCGCCTGGCGAGGAAGTCCTGGGCAGGGAAAGTTGTTTTGGTGTTTTTGTTGTAACGGGAGAACCGTAACTCGGAATGACGCACGGTTCGAAGCGTTGGAAAGCTAGTCCAAAGATCTAGATGATGGTGAAGTATTGGGATGGAATTAAGTTAATTATTGAAGGACTATTTTTGGATTTTGTTGTAGATGCAGAGTGTGTGGTGTGTGTTTCCGCCATAACTTGCGAGAGGGAGTATCCGTTTGGCATGAGATTTTCCCTACTTGATGGAGCGAGGAAATGGTTGTGTTAACCTATGATATTTTGGTATATTCAAAGAAGATATAGAATCATGTTGAGCATAGGGAACTTAAGTTATCAATGTGAGAGGAAAAGCAGTTTTTATGCCAAGGCGAAAAAGGTTTCAAAGAGTTTCGGAGAGCTGTCAACAACTCGTGTATGGGTTGTGCCGAACTCGATGGAATTATTTGTTATGTTGTGTGAAGCTCTGTGATATGGTTGGAAGATGTGTTCAGTGCAACATCAGTGAGTTGTGGTTATGCTTTACGGAAACTTGGAGTACATAAGAGTAATAGTCTGACAAGTAATTTGGAGTTGGCTAATGTTGTGGTTGCGCCAGAGTTGGGGTCTTCAATTGGTTAGTTTGAGATTTGAAATGTTTGTTGACCGCCAGAGCTTGAGGTATCTATTTAATTTGGAAGCGTAGTATATGAGGCAGAGAAAATAATTGAGAACTCTAGAAGGATTATGGTTTTAGATTGAGATTATCATCCGGGAAAGGATTGGGTTCTTGAGAAGTTTGGTTGTTTGTATTTGGTTAATCTCTTAACCTGAGGACCAATTGAAGACCATCAGTGGGTTATGGAGCCTTGATAATGGATAGAGTGTGGATAGAGCTCATGGAGTGCCTTGAGGGTCACGGTGGAGCTCAGTCAAGTCATTATGTTAAGGGTGAAGAGCCACAGTTGAGGGTATTGCAATTAGGGTTTTCATCTGAGTAACCTTAAAGTCAACTGTGCAATTGAAGAGGAAAAAAACCTATTTATAAGTCTTTGTGATCATGTAAAGTTGTGTTGAGATGCATGAGGTGATATTCCAAGATCAATTCAAGAAGAATTCAAAGTGTGAGGAGTTGCTAAACTAGGGTTCTCAGGGTAAAATCCCCTATTTAGTGCCTAACTTCAAGACCACTTATCTCAAGATGAAAGTTTCATCTCAACTTTTGGCCAACATGAAACTTGTAGAGCATGCTCTTAGATTTAATTTGAGTACTATAAGTCCTCCATTGGATTTATAGAACTCAAGTTATGATCCAGACAAGTTACAGGTCATCAGATGATTGTGAAATTTGTCTACAAAAGTCAACCAACTTCCAAGGAACTTTTGACCTAGAAGGGTGTTTCTCATAAACTTTTAGCCAACATGAAAGTTGAAGGTCTTGATCTTAGCTTTCCAAATTGTACTAGAAGTCTTTCATATGATTTGTAGAACTCAAGTTATGAGGTTTAAAAGTCAAAGGTATTTTGGGAAAGTAAGATTATAGGTTATTTGGCATTATAGGTCATTTTCACTATCTTGCACACTTCAAATGGAGTTTTGTCCAACACAAAAATTGCTCAAAATGGAATTTTTAGGTCAACCATGTATCAAGGATGTATTGATTTGGCTTAGGGTGGGACTTGGTGTGAAGAAATTTGACAAAAGGGGAATTAAAAGGCATTTATGTGAAAAAATTCAAATTAATTCATATGTGTTCAAACCAATGCAAATGAGTTCTCATTTTTAATCAGAAAAATCATTTGGAGCACAATGGCAATATTAGAAAATCCATTTGAGGCATAATTCATGGTGTTTTACTTTGAGACTTCATGAGGAAGAAACATATTCAACCTTGGCCCTTGGATGGAATTAAGCTCTCAATTTGATCCCTACACTCTCTACAGTCCACAAGCATTACAATTGAATCTTCTTGGAGAAGGAACTAGTGCAAAACCGTGTACACCATAGTTGGAATTTTGAAGAAAAAGTGGAAATTGGATCTCACTGTTTGGGCCTCCAATGGGCCTCCAAATCAATTCTATATAAGTTCAGAAATGCATTAGGATCAAGGTTGGTGGTATTTCGTGCTAGATCCAGAGATTGCAGAGTGAATTTTCAAGCTTCAAGTGATAAATCGAATTTCAATTCTAGAGAAAATCAAGGCAATTCTTGGATTCTATCATCTTTATCCTTCATCAAGGAACGATTCTGCATCATTTGGAAGCTTGAATCACAGTGGAACTGATCCAATTTCAAGCTACAAACCAGGTATGCAACCAATGGGCCTCCAAATCATCAAAATCAATTCTATATAAGTTCAGAAATGCATTAGGATCAAGGTTGGTGGTTATTTCGTGCTAGAGACAGAGATTGCAGAGTGAATTTTCAAGCTTCAAGTGAGAAATCGAATTTCAATTCTAGAGCAAATCAAGGCAATTCTTGGATTCTATCATCTTTATCCTTCATCAAGGAACGATTCTGCATCATTTGGAAACTTGAATCACAGTGGAACTGATCCAATTTCAAGCTACGAACCAGGTATGCACTTTTCACGATTGCACTGATTTTAGGTTGATTTAGTTGAAATTGAATTGAGGTTAGACATTAGGAAGATGATCAGATGGTTTTAGGATAGAAATTTGGAAGTTTAGAGATGATTCAAGATGCAACATGATTTCTGTTTGGATTCAAATTGGCTTGATTTTGAGATGTTAGCTTGATCTAGATAGTTCATGATGATATATGAAGAATGAGGAAGAGATCCATAATCTTAATTGTGAGATTGGTGATGATCAAGAACTTGATGCATTTTCTGTTTGTGATCGGGTTTTAAAATTCATGAGGAATTAGGGGAAACAGAGATGATATTTGGATTCAGCGTGGAAAATTGAGTGGAATGATGTAGGTTTTGTTGTGTTTTCTTGACCTGTAATTGTGAGTTCACCGGAGAAGACGGTGGCGTGGCCACCGGACCACTGTCTGGTTCACCTGAGAAATCTCCCTCCATCTGGAAATTCAAACGAGGAAGATGAACTCCCCACCCTTGGATCTGCTTAAACCGAAGACTTAGTCTCTCCATCCAATGCACGCGATTTAACCTCAGACTTGACCTTGACCAGCCAAAACGCTGCGCATCATTAATGCGCTGGCAGCACGTGGTTCCTCAGATGTGAATACAAAGTCCATTGATCCAACTGTCCTGATTAATTCTCAGCTTTTATTTTCTTTAATTCATTTTCTTTTTTATTTTAATTGCTTGCTTCTTTTAAAATTCATATTAAATCCAATTTTGATCAGAAAAATAAAATAAAAATATGTGCATGATCTAGATTTTATTTTTGATTTTCTGGTGCTTTTACATTTTATTTTCATGCAATTTTCAATTTAATTTGATTTTTTTGCATTTTGTTTAATTCTTTAATTTTGGCATATTTCTTCATTTTCTTGCTGATTTTTGTATGGTCAATTGGTATGGAATTTGAGTGAGATTTTTGGCTGGCTATTAGTATAGAGATGCATGATCCCTTAGGAGTTATTTAATATTTTTTAGATAACTTTAGGTTCTGTTTTGGATTAGGTTCCCATGACCTTCCATTTTAGGGTTCCTCCTTTGACACCTTGTGATTTAGGAATTCTTTAGGGCCTTTAAGCATTGTTTTAGGCCCTGACCCTTCTACCATAGGTACCAAACACATGTAGGATCCCTTAGAAAAATTCATAGGTTTTTAGAGGTTGATTTAGTATTTTAATTAGATTTAATACTTAGCTAGTTTTATGTTGCTTCTAACATGACCTTTCCTTTAGAATGACCTCAATGGTGACCCATAACATGAAATAAATTTCCCATTCCTTTTGGATAGTATTTTAGACTCGTTAGAGCTTCTGTGTGCTTAATTGTAAGGCTTGGATTTGGTGTTTTGGTTCCCTTTGAATAGATTTCTTTAAGCTTGTAAGATTAGGGTTTTTTAGAGCCTTAGAAGTTGTTTTCTTCTTTCACAAACATGGTTTGCTTTGTGTGCATTCCATTCCCATCCTATGATGCAAGGTCCCTATGTGGAAGCCTCATCCTTCCTTTGGAAGGATGTGTGGCATATCACAAGAGGGTTTGAGGATGCCTATCTCAGATGTGTGGTTGAGTGCCATGATGGATTCCCTTGGTTTCCATCATGCTTCCCATCATCATGCAATAATCTTGATGTTAACTCTCTTCTCTTTTGTTGGAGATTTTTGGAGCTTGAAGATGGAGCTTTCATTTCCTTCTCTTGAAGATGGCTTATACTTGAAGTTGACTGTAGACTGTTTGATTGTTTTGCTGTTGATCTGCTTTGCTGTTGAGCTTTTTGTCTGCTATTTTGTCTGCTGTATTTTCTGATTGCTGTGCTGTTGCTTGTGGGACTGATTGGTGTGTTGCATTAGACTAGGCCTCCATGTAGTTGACTATAGGCCTAAGAGCATCCTAAAGGTTGAGTTTCTCCCTTTGCTTGTCTGCATTAGAGGTTGAGCCTGTCTCCCTCTGCTTGACTGTTATTGCTTGGCTTTGCTTGCTGGTTTAAGGTTGAGTCTGTCTCCCTTGCCTGTGCTTTGTGTTGCCTCTGGATTGTTTGGTTTAGAAGTTGAGTTTGACTCCTTATTCTTGTATTGTTGCATAGCATGCATTTTACTTACAGTTATTTCTTTACAATTATTTCTTTTGCTGTTGCTTTCCTTTGCCATGTTCCCCTAGGAACTCTGACTTCTCTTATTCAAGAGAAGTTATGACAGACATTAGGGTTCTAACCATGCATGATAACATTAGGTAGTTCCCTCCTAACCTCAACCATAGGATCAACTTTGCATGACAACTTTAGGTTTGGATTAGTTCCCCTTTAGTTCGTCCTTTCTCTTCTCATCTTCAAAAAAATCAAGATACAGTAATAAAGGTTAAGTGATGTCGTACGCTACGAGCCTTAAGCTACTTGAGAAAGGGTTGTTGGAGAGTTTCTTTCCAATAGCTTGGATGTTTAGTATGGTACCCTTTGTGTGACATGCGACGCATTCACTCTCAGGTCATAGTCTCTAGTGCGATATTAGTTGCAAACATCCATAAAAAACACTTCTTCTTAAAGAAAGAAAACAAAGATCAAACATCTTTTTGTCCTCTTGGACCTTTAATCCTTGGAAACCCTTTTCATAAGGAGAGTTCTGTTAACTCTCAGTTCTACCGCAAACGGTAAACGCCTAAGTCTCCGTCGAGCGAGCTGCATACATCAACTGCTGGAACTGTCTGTTAACCCTACTCGGATAAAAATAGTTGAACAACCTGTGTTTCCTTGTTAGTCCGAACTACGTTTGCTCTGATCTTTCATGCCGTGTGAAAGTACGTAGGCACGAGATGCGATATCTCAGCGAGCAACCTTCCCCCGTAACCCGTAGTTAGGCGAACTACATTGACTCTGATTTCTCGTTCCAGACGGGAATACGTAGGCATAGAACTGATGTGTTCTGCCGAGTCATTTTTATTTTCTTTTCAGACCAGACTTTTAGCGTAGATAAATATAATCAACCCTTCAGATAAACACAACGAGCATGGATCCCATCGAGTATGATGGACGTGATGGGTGCTAATACCTTCTCCTTGCGTAACCGACTCCTGAACCCAGACATTGGTTGCGATGACCTTGTCTTATACCTTTTCGTCAGGTTTTTCCGATTGTTTCCTTTCCTGTTCTGTGGGATAAATAACGAAAGGTGGAGACTCTTCTGTTTTGCCGGCACCTTATTTTCGCGGTAGCGACAGCTGGCGACTCTGCTGAGGACTTTGGTTCCCTATGCGAGTCAATCCTAGCGCTTGTGTGTTTACCTGTTGGGTTTTATTTATCGCTTTTTACTTTCCGCATTTTATTTTCAGTATGATATCATTATTGTGCTGTTGTGGGAAGGGGCTCTGAGGAGTGATAAGCCAGACCCAGGCTTGAGTGTACCTAGCTTTAGTTATGGAAAGTAGTGGGCGCGTGCTTGCTTTGCAGGTACTAGTGTCTCACGAAATCCACGCTCAGACGAGATTCTCCCGGTTGACTTCTTTTCCGGCCCTTTAGGCTTGAGGGGTTATTGGTTTGGAGGATTGTCGACTCTGGGGACCGATCAATTGTGACTCAGCCGAGTGAGGCCACTTCAAGAGATGATGATGCCATACCTTCTGGGTGTCGTATCATCGTTTCTTGAAAGTCTGTGACGCTGGGAAACGCATAGGATGCCATATCTTGTATGTGATTAGGTCCATACCTGTGAGCAGGGTCGGGTTATTGCAGGAAACCTTAACCTTCAGACTACCTGGTTTTCTTGACAGTGAATCAGTATTGTTGGGATCAGAGAGTTCTCATCATCAGAGATGTGTTCGTTCTCGACAGTGCATAATTATTGGTCCGCTTCAGGGTTTTGTTATCAGAGCAGTGTTGTGATTATGTTGAAACAGAGCCTTGGTCTCCTTAACAACGCACCCTTGATCCCTTGCTACATGTTTGCATTTGCATCTGTATATCATTTTGCATAACAGGTACCGCAAAACCATTGATCTTATTCCCTATGCTAACCAGTGTTGTAGGATATCCGATCAGGAAGATTACAGTAATCCCCACAAGGCTATGGAACAGGTACGAGCAGAGATGGGTGAGGTCCGAGGCCAGATGAGGCAGGTTATGGGGAACATGCAAGAGTTGCGTCTGGAGAAGAAGGCACTCAAAGAGGAAAACAATCAGCTGAAGACCTAGGTGGTCTTTGTTGCACCCTAAAATTTGCTCAACCTATTTCACTTGGTTTATGTTTCAATTGCATTGTCATTTGCATACTAAGTCATGTACATAGTCTAATCATTTGCATAACATAGCATAACAAGGCATCTAACAAGGGATCAAGTGCCATTTTCATCAGAAAGAGGCCCATCAAGGGGTGTTATTCAAGATCAAGACCATCCAAGTAATCAAGAAATGAGTTGAAGCTTTGAGAAGTTTGAAGGTCAACCAGTAGATTTCTCTCCCAATCTGGGGGATATGTTGAAGATCATCGATGAATGTGTGAGCCATGGAAGGTGTACAAAGATCATGGAAGACCTAGAGGGTCATTTTGAAGATGAGACAAATCATTAATACAAGTACCAGAGCTACAGTTGAATGCAGTCAACTAGGGGTTTCATCTGGGTCAACCCTAGGTCAACCCTAGGTCAAATGGTTGATTGGAGGGCATCAAGGCCTACTTGGAGTATATGGAATTCATGAATTGGTATGTGGATGCATGTGTGGCGTTGTGCCAAGGAGAAATCAAAAGGAATCAAGAAGAAGAGGAGTTACTAGATTAGGGTTTCAGTGTAAAAAAACCCTAATTTAGGCCTAACTTCCAAGCCAGATAAGTCAAAATGCATGTTTCAAATGAATTCTTGGTCAACATGAAACTTTTATAGCTTCTCAATAGCTTTAATTTGAGTACTAGAAGTCTTTAAGTAGATTTATAGAACTCAAGTTATGGTTCTTGCAAGTTATGGGTCCTTAGAGGATACGGAAATTTATCTGTGAAAGTCACTTGACTTCCAAGCAACTGTTTCCCATCAAGGAGTTTTCAAATGGATTCTTGGCCAACATAAGAGTTGTATATCTTGATCTTATATTTAATTTGAATACTAGAAGTCCTCAAGAGGATTTGTAGAATTCAAGTTATGGTCTTGGCAATCCAGGGGTATTTTGGGAAAGTTGAATTACAGGTCATTTTTGAGCATAGGTCAAAATCTCCATGTTCCACTTCTCAAATGAAAAATTGTTCAACATGGAATGTGCTTAAAATGATGTTTTTAGGTCAAATAAGTCATCATGGTGGATTGATCGGCTTATTTCAAAAAGTCACTTAAAATGGCCTAAAAAAAAGGGAATAAGTCAAATAAAGTTTGGTGGAAAAAAATCAAATTTTGGGTTAGAGGTCACAAACAAGCCATATGACATACCAATTTGATTGTAAAATTCATTTTAAAGACAATGGCATTGCCACAATTTTAAATTGAGGGTTATTTCAAGGACTTGCTTTGTAAATGGGCTACTTGCATCATAAGGCACATATGCAAAACCACACTTCCAAGCAAATGCAAGGCTCCTTTCCATCCATACACCTCCAATATCTCATTTGGAAAGAATTTAAACTCATAACCAAGTGAATTGCAAGCCAAAAGCATGAGATGATATGTGCATAGCATAAGAAGAGATTTTCATGACATGAGAAGTTAATTTTCTCATTGGATCAATCTAGAACTTTCTAGGGTCTTCAAATACATTCTATATATAATTGTGAAGAGGTTCAGAGCAAGAGTTGGTGATTCATTTGTGCAAAAACCATAGATTGACATTGGAGTTTGGAAGAGAAAAAGTGAGAGATCAAAGTTGGATTCAAGGCATTTTCAAGAGTTATCAAGAATTTAATCTTCTCCAACAAAAATCAACAAAGGTTTTCCGCACTTTTTGGCAAGAAAAAACGAGCTCCAACTACTCCGTTTCGACGCTCCGAAGCCGGTATGTGAAATTCACTTTTTCTATGATTTTAGGACGAATTAGATTAGATTATTCATGTGGTTAGGATCTGGAAAATGTATAGATGAAATTAGGATCAAGAAATTAAGGATTAGAGACTTTTTTGGATGAGTATGTTTTCTTGATGATGATATATCTCTTTGATCATGGAGTTTTGGTGGAATCTAAGAGCATATTTGGAATCCTTGATTTTTTTCCTTCAAGTTTGACTAAAATTTCGTGCGAAACGGTTAAGAATCGATGGAGTTATGTTGCTCGGAAGTTACCAAAAAAATGTCACCGCCGGAACAGCTACAGTACCGCGCGGGTACTGTTCCCACCCCCACTCGCGAGGCCCACACGGATATTGCTTTGGAATTCTGTTGTTCGCACCCCTGGCCCAATGCACATTAACTTAGTTTAATTCATTTTCGTTCTTTTTTTTCTATTTTAATAGCTATTTGGATTAATTGCGTTAAAAATATTAAAAATAATCAAAAAATTATGAAATTTTTTCTGTAGATCTTGATTGTCTTAAGGAAATGTAGGAGTTGAGTTTGTATTTTTAGGATTTTATTTGGATTAGTTACGAATTTTCTTTTGTGCTAATATCCATTGTTATGCATAATTGATATTGCTATTTGTTTAATTTTGTTCTCTTTGATGCTTTATGCTTTTGAGCTGATTCTTTCGATATGATTTTGAGGACATACATAGGGTTCCCCTGGAATTTTCTTAGATTTTTTAAAATTGATTAGATTCTGTTTTAGGTGTGTAGTTTAGAGCCTTCCCAAATAATGGTTTCCCATGACCAAATTTCATTTAGTAATTGTTTAGATGACCTAGAAATTGATTTAGGTCCTGATTCTGGAATTCTAGAATGTTCAAACATGGATGTTCACATAGGAATTTTATTAGAATTTTACAATTTAATTTGCTATTTTTTTTTGGGTTTTGCAAATGATTGTTGCTTTCGGTGATCTCTCTTGAGTGCTTTGCCTTGTTTGGAGCGTTTGGTGGACTTGGAGCTTGAAGACTTTGGATTCCTTTTTAGAGGAGCTTTTGGACATGATGAACATGATTTGGATAGAAGAGTGGGGCTTGGAGTGGAGCTTTCTTTCTCTTTTAAGTTTGTTTTAGGAGTTGGTAGAATTAGGCTTTTAGGGAGAGCTTTTGTAGAATTAGTTCATTTCTTCCATCAAACATAGAATGCATTGTTTGCTTCTATTCTATCCTATGATGCAAACTCCTCTTAGGGAAGTTCCATATCTACTTAGGAGGGAAGTGGGGCATACCCTAGAGAGTAGAACTTTTGAGGATACACCTCCACTTCGATGTTGGTTCTTGTTGAATTCCTTTGGTTTTCAGCAAGTATGCCAACATTGCAACTTGATCTTGATGACAAATCTCTTCTTGGAGTGTGCTTGCTAAAGCTTGGAGATGTAGATTGAAGAAGCTTGAAGATGGAATCTAGCTCAAAGATAAGACCTTTGCTGTCATTTCAACTTTGCTGTTAAGAGCGTGTTGTTGCTGTTTGTTGTAGGAGTTTGTTGCTGCTGCTTGGGCTGCCTCCTTTGTATCTTTTGTTTTTCTCTGTATTGTCTGTTGGCTTGTGCTGCTTGCCCTTTAGGCTTGATGTGAATTTGATTCACTTTGCCTGTTGCTTTCTTAGGTTCGAGGTTGAGTGGGACTCCTTTGCCTTGCTTGTTTTGCTGCATCTCATGCATACTTATTGTTTACTGTATATCTGCTGTTTCTTTTCCGTTTATCCCCTAGGATCTCTGATTTCCTCTGCGCAGGAGGGAATTATGACAGACATTAGGTGTTAATCCATGCATGACAACATTAGGGTAGTTTTGATTCCCCTTTCAAACCCTAGGTTTTTAGACTTTTCTTCTACCTCAGAACAATTCAAAACACAGTAATACGGATAATCGATGTCGTACGTTACGAGCCTTAAGCTATTTGAGAAAGGTTGCTGGAGGGTTACTCTTCAGTAATCTGATTACTTAGTGTGTTACCCTTAGGGTGACATACGATGTAGTCACCCTCAAATCATAGTCTCTAGTGCGTAAGAGATTGCAAACATCATAAAAGACAGTTCTTGCGTAAAAGACTGAAAACAAACATCAAAGTGTCATTTTTGTCCGCTTGGACTCTTAATCAGGAAAAGCCCTTTCATAAGGAGATAAAAAAACATTCAGACAAGCTTGTGTCTTCCGTGGCCCGAACTACGTTTGCTCTGATCTTTCATGCTGTATGAAAGTACGTAGGCACAGGATGCGATATCCTAGCGAGCAACCTTCCCCTCCTTTCCCGTAGGTAGGCGAACTACGTCGACTCTGATTTCTCATTCCAGACGGGAATACGTAGGCATAAAGTGCGATACTTTGCCGAGTCATTTTATTTTCTTTTAACCCCAGACCTGTAGAATAGATAGAATAACAATCCGTACTAGAAAACAAGCGTGGATCCCGTCGAGTACGGCGGACGTGAGGGGTGCTAATACCTTCCCCTTGCGTAACCGACTCCCGAATCCAGGATTTGGTTGCGATGACCATTCCTTTCCCGTCTTTGCGTTAGGTTTACTTCGAGCGTTCCCTTTCCCTCCTTTGGGATAAATAACGCACGGTGGCGACTCTTCTGTCTAGCCGGCGCCGATTTTCGCAGTAGCGACAGTCTTGATCATGGAGGTGTTAAAGGATGTGCTCAGGAAAGAAGATGATCAGCTACCTGAAGCCGCAGCAAAGATGCTTGTTCCACTTGTGCCTGTGGAACCCGTGCAAAGGGTTGATAAGCCTCGAATGTCTAATAGGTGACAAAGAGCTTTGAATTTTTCTCGTCAACACATTGCTTCTCGGGATAATCATGTGACTAGGAAGGGGTACGCTCAGAAGGCAAAATCAGCTGACAGAACTTTCGATCCGATCCCAATGACATACACTCAGTTGCTGCAAGTCTTGCTGCAGCTTCGGTTGGTCGAACGATGAATGTTACATCCACTAACTGGGACCCCACCGCCTGGCTATAATACAAACGCCCATTGTGATTTCCATGAGGGGGCACCCGGACACCATATTAAGAACTGCAAATCTTTTAAGCATGTAGTTCAAGATTTGATCGATTCAAAGGTTGTTAAGTTCGCGTCAGGCGACACGAGTATAACGGAGGGTCCCATTCTAGGCATTACAGAAAAGATGGACACTCCTGCTTTCGTCCCCAAAATTGCATTGGACCCAAAGGATGCCTTGCAATTTATGACTTCTAAATCTCCGTGCCCGCAGTTATTGCCAATTCCGGGGCTAAACCTGAGGATGAGTGCATCCGAGAAAAAGGAGTCCTTGGCATCTCAGGCTCAATCTCCAGATGTCTTGGCCATTCAGAGTCAACAACCCCTAGGGTCCATGCATCAGACATCCTCTCCCTTCCGGAGTCAACGGTCATATCGCCATCAACAGGGGCAGCACGCCCGAGGAAGACCAAGGAAACCTGAAAGGCAGTTTACTCAGCTACCGGTGTCATACAGTCAATTGTTGCCAGATTTGGTCAAAGGTGGGCTGATAGTGCCGAAAGAGACTAATCCAATGATCCCGTCGTATCCTCCAGGTTTTGATGTCAGGGCCCACTGTGAGTACCATGTTTGAGCACAGGGGCATTCAACGAATGACTGCAAGGTGCTTAAGAGCCAGGTTCAGACTCTATTGGACACCAACAGGTTCTCATTTACGCCTCAGGGTATTCAGATTAATGATATTCCTTCATCCAGCCAGGTAGGCGCATCAGTTCATGCTGTGGAAGAGTCCCCAGAGAACGAAGGTTCAGAAGCCTTTCAGACTGACCTCAACGAGTAAACTCTGAAGATGGCTGCCTCAGCGGCGAATCAAGTTCGAAAGCCCAGTTCCTAGAAACTGGCAATCTGCATTTTTCATGTCATTTCTTTACATTTGTAGTTTCTTTCCTGTTTAATTGTAAATTTCGTTTGTAAAGCTTGTTGTTTTTGATTGACATTGATAATGAAATAAATATGCATGTTTCAAATTAATCCATTCGTGTTCACTCTATTGCTTTCTTTTATTGCAAACTCTTGTTTAATTGGAACCTGGGGAGGATGACGAAATCCAACGATGCGTAAGCTTCCGATGCTATGCTGTTGAATAAAAACCTGTTGATGATGTACATGCATTGTTTCAAACCCCAAACACTGGAGATATAAGGAAGATAATCCCTTGTTAACCCCTTTGAGCTGAGTAGTAGGAGTTTCTTTCTGAAAATGAAAAACCCTCAATCTTAACCCGGGGCAGGGTAGGTGTCAGTTAATTTGACCAAGAATTCAAATTACAAAAGGAGTGTCCGTTCGAGGATAGATCACACCCATATAGGGCGTACCTAAAAACCACAATGGTTAAGCCTGGTCGATCAGGAGTGAAACAGTCACGATCTCTTTAACAAGTCATGCGAGCCGATGTCATACGATTTGTTCCAAAAAAGAGAGAAAGAAAAGAATCGGAAAAAAAAGCCCGCTAAGTCGAATCTTGAAAGCAAGCGACTTAGGCAAAAATTAGGGTACCCTGCTGGACTTCAAAATTGAAGAAACTCTAAAGAGTTAGTCCAGGAAAAAGTTAGGGGAAAACGAAAAACGAAAAGCGAAAAGGGATTGCGAAGGAAAATCCTCAAACAAGAACGAAATCGTGTGGCTCCGGACACCAAAAGACGAAAAGAGAGTGACTGTCACTTCGAAAAGTGTAATTTCTTGAATTTTCACTCAACCTTTGAAAGGAGAACGCTAAGGTCGAATTAGCTGAACGTAGGATCGGAGAACATCACGGAGAATGGGTGGGTTAAAATGAATTTTGAACCTTTATCTTTTCTTTCATAAACCGTGAACCTGACCACGTTACAACCTTTAAAAGTACTAATTGAGATAGGTTTGTTTCGAAAGCATACTTCGGTAAAGATCACATCAGAATTGACTCCTAAAAAGGATTCCCATTACAGCGTTGCATTGATGTTGACATACTGATGAATGATTCATGCATTTTATGTCATAAATTTTTTTCCAGTGAACAAGAATGGATTTTGAAAACTGCCATATGCATTGCATTTGATATCTCTTTTATGCAGAACAATGTGTTTTACTAGCAAGTAAGCGCTTGACAGCGGGAAAGTTTCCATAATGGAAATATTTGATCAGGACAGAATGCAGGACACCAGAATATCCCAGTGAACCGGGGTAAGCTATGTCAAATGATCGCGGCATAGGAGTCAGCCATCTAGAGATCAGGTAATCCGGGGCAATCAGGTTGAGATTTGATGAATCTCTCGCAGCCAAGGGTACTACTCCCCACAGATCAGCCCATGAGGGGCAAAGTCATGACAAGACTGGGGCAGGTCACCCCGAGAGCGCCAAAGCTATCCTTATCCTGAATTCGATTAACGTGAAGTACCTCCGTGAGGTTCGAAGTGCTGAAGCCGTTCGTATCAAACCACCAGAGTACAGAGATCTCAGGTTTCCTTTTGAAAGGATATGACGAAGATCCCGTAGGCTGGGGCAAAAGCTGAAAGCGAAAGAGCCGTTCCTCTCCATAGCAGCAGAGTTTCTCAAAAGTGGTTATAGAGGCTGGGGCAAGCTGTTTCGAGTTCGTTTCATGGCGTGTTTTTCCAAGCAGGATCACTCCTTCTTCCCCAGCAGGTTCGGTCGTATCTGAACATGGGACTGTGAGCATTGATGTGTCTCCCCGAATGGAAATAGATTCTCCCCAACCAGATGTGTCCTAGGCAGGATCGTGTTTCCCCAGCTGGAGTCCCTTAACGTAGGAGCAGGCTTTATGTGAAACTTATTCCTCCCCAACAGATGGAGTTTGCATTTTATCCCCGGAAGAATTAGATGTGAGCTAGCAGGCAGTCAGGCGGGTTATGCATTCCCAGCAGTGGGTCATGTGCACATTTAATCCCCAGTGAAGTCCCCCAGAGTACAACCAGGTCGTCGATGGTTTGAAAGGATCATCCCCGCGCAGGCTTGTTCTTTCTGTTCTTCAGCAGTTTGTCTTTCCTCCAATAGGTTGATCATCCTCTACAGAGTTTGTAACTCCGGATATTCTGGGCTATCCCCAACAGGATTGTTTCTTCCCCCAACGGAATTTTGGTTTCGTTCCTTCAGCATTTATTTTGCCAGAACGCCTCTTTGCATTTGCATCGTGCATATAATCTACCCAAACGTGTAGCATTTCCATTCCGTATGGAGCATTACGCCATTTTCAAACATATGCATTTTGAAACATAAGCCAAGTCGGTTACCTCTTTGTTTTCAGGCGTTTTCCCTGCAGGTAATTGGAATTCTTGTTCGGGTTGGTTTTCGAATTTTCAAATTTTTGGCATGAGGTATGAGATGATAATGTTCGTCCTCTCATGTGATCACTCATCAGTGTTTCTTGGTTAAGTTTCTCTTCATCCCCACCAGAGTTTTCCTCAGGTTGCTATTACGTCAGCGTTTAAAAAAAAGAAGACTTCATGATTAGACTTTGGAGTGTCACCCTTTTTTGTTCAAGATGGATGTCTGGAAGTTGATGTTAGAAATTCCCCAGTAGAGTTTTCCTCGGATGGTTGTTACGTCAACATTAAAAGGCTTCATAATTAGACTTTGGAGTTATTACCTGTTGTCAAGATAAATGTCTAGTAGTTGACGTTAGATTTTCCCTGCAGAGTTGCTTGTTCAAGTAATCGGATGCCCGATACCGCGCTTTTATTTAGTGCGATGCTCGTTTCTTTGGAAATGGAAGATCCAGGATAGTACATGGATGACGCACTTTACGTAGTGTATGCTCGTTTCTTCGGAAATGGAAGGTCAAGGATAGTATATTGACAATCCGCACTTTTATTTAGTGTGATGCACGTTTCTTCGGAAATGGAAGATCCAGGATAGTACATGGATGACACACTTTACGTAGTGTATGCTCGTTTCTTCGAAAATGGAAGGTCAAGGATAGTATATTGACATACCGTACTTTTATTTAGTGCGATGCTCGTTTCTTCGGAAATGGAAGGTCAAGGATAGTATATTGACATACCGCGCTTTTATTTAGTGCGATGCTCATTTCTTCGGAAATGGAAGATCCAGGATAGTACATGGATGACACACTTTACATAGTGTATGCTCGTTTCTTCGGAAATGAAAGGTCAAGGATAGTATATTGATATACCGTACTTTTATTTAGTGCGATGCTCGTTTCTTCAGAAATGGAAGATCCAGGATAGTACATGGATGACGTACTTTACGTAGTGTATGCTCGTTTCTTCGGAAATGGAAGGTCAAGGATAGTATATTGACATACCGTACTTTTATTTATTGCGATGCTCGTTTCTTCGGAAATGGAAGATCCAGGATAGCACGTGGATGATGCGCTTTACGTAGTGCATGCTCGTTTCTTCGGAAATGGAAGATCCAGGATAGTACATGGATGACGCACTTTACATAGTGTATGCTCGTTTCTTGGGAAATGGAAGGCCAAAGATAGTATATTGACATACCGTACTTTTATTTAGTGCGATGCTCGTTTCTTCGGAAATGGAAGATCCATGATAGTACATGGATAACGTACTTTACATAGTGCATGCTCGTTTCTTCGGAAATGGAAGGTCAAGGATAGTATATTGACAATCCGCGCTTTTATTTAGTGCGATGCTCGTTTCTTCGGAAATGGAAGATCCATGATAGTACATGGATGACGCACTTTACGTAGTGTATGCTCGTTTCTTCGGAAATGGAAGGTCAAGGATAGTATATTGATAATCCGCGCTTTTATTTAGTGCGATGCTCGTTTCTTCGGAAATGGAAGATCCAGAATAGTACATGGATGACGCACTTTACGTATTGTATGCTCGTTTCTTTGGAAATAGAAGGTCAAGGATAGTATATTGACATACCGTACTTTTATTTAGTGCGATGCTCATTTCTTCGGAAATGGAAGATCCAGGATAGTACATGGATGACACACTTTACGTAGTGTATGCTCGTTTCTTCGGAAATGGAAGGTCAAGGATAATACATTGATATACCGTACTTTTATTTATTGCGATGCTCGTTTCTTCGGAAGTGGAAGGTCAAGGATAGTATATTAACATACCACGCTTTTATTTAGTGCGATGCTCGTTTCTTCGGAAATGGAAGATCCAGGATAGTACATGGATGATGCACTTTACGTAGTGTATGCTCGTTTCTTTGGAAATGGAAGTCAAGGATAGTATATTGACATACCATACTTTTATTTAGTGCGATGCTCGTTTCTTCGGAAATGGAAGATCCAGGATAGTACATGGATGACGCACTTTACATAGTGTATGCTCGTTTCTTCGGAAATGGAAGGTCAAGGATAGTATATTGACAGACTGTACTTTTATTTAGTGCGATGCTCGTTGCTTCGGAAATGGAAGATCCAGGATAGTACATGGATGACGCACTTTACATAGTGTATGCTCGTTTCTACGGAAATGGAAGGTCAAGGATAGTATATTGACATACCGTACTTTTATTTAGTGTGATGCTCGTTTCTCCGGAAATGGAAGATCCAGGATAGTACATGGATGACGCACTTTACATAGTGAATGCTCGTTTCTTCGGAAATGGAAGGTCAAGGATAGTATATTGACATACCGTAGTTTTATTTAGTGCGATGCTCGTTTCTTCGGAAATGGAAGATCCAGGATAGTACATGGATGACGCACTTTACGTAGTGTATGCTCGTTTCTTCGGAAATGGAACGTCAAGGATAGTATATTGACATACCGTACTTTTATTTAGTGCGATGCTCATTTCTCCGAAAATGGAAGGTCAAGGATAGTATATCGACATACCGCGCTTTTATTTAGTACGATGCTCGTTTCTTCGAAAATGGAAGATCCAGGATAGTACATGGATGACGCACTTTACGTAGTGTATGCTCGTTTCTTCGGAAATGGAAGGTCAAGGATAGTATATTGACATACCGTACTTTTATTTAGTGCGATGCTCGTATCTTCGGAAATGGAAGATCCAGGATAGTACATGGATGATACACTTTACGTAGTGTATGCTCGTTTCTTCGGAAATGGAAGGTCTAGGATAGTATATTGACATACCGTACTTTTATTTAGTGCGATGCTCGTTTCTTCAGAAATGGAAGATCCAGGATAGTACATGGATGACGCACTTTACGTAGTGTATGTTCGTTTCTTCGGAAATGGAAGGTCAAGGATAGTATATTGACATACCGTACTTTTATTTAGTGCGATGCTCATTTCTCCTAAAATGGAAGATCCAGGATAGTACATGGATGACGCACTTTACGTAGTGTATGCTCGTTTCTTCGAGAATGGAAGGTCAAGGGTAGTATATTGACATACCGTACTTTTATTTAGTGCGATGTTCGTTTCTTCGGAAATGGAAGATCCAGGATAATACATGGATGACACACTTTACGTAGTGTATGCTCGTTTCTTCGGAAATGAAAGGTCAAGGACAGTATATTGACATACCACGCTTTTATTTATTGCGATGCTCGTTTCTCCGGAAATGGAAGATCCAGGACAATACATGGATGACACGCTTTACGTAGTGCCTGCTCCTTTCTTCGGAGATGGAAGGTCAAGGATAATATTTCGATATGGTCCTGTGGCTCGGCGCCCGCTTATTGTAGCATATAATGTGGATTCAACGCATGTGGCGTCACGTAGGTGATTGATATTGAAATCAGGTTCGGTATCAGATGATTGATCAGTTTGTTGCCGTGACAACCAGATTCAATTTTCTGGATATTTTCCCCAAGCAGTTTTCGCAGATTATTTCTTCGGTTAGCAAATTTCCGGGTTCTCTGGTATTCAAACGTCTTTTGCCTTGATTGGATGAAAGTCGTTCGCTCTTCATCCAGTCAGGTCCAAGTCGCTTGAATAGGGCAACTGTTGCACCCCAAAATTTGCCTAACCTTTATGTAAAACATTTTGAAAAAATCAATCTGCCTTTATCTCCCCTATCACCATCAGCAAAGTACTCTTCAGTCCCCATATACATACATGAAAAATCAATGATTAGAAGTTGTTACAACAACATATCCAAACTTTTATCAGTATACACAACACCACATATCTTTATAACACAAAACCACTACAAAATTAAATAAACAAAACTATGAATAAACACAAAACCTCAACATGAAGAAAGCATGTTTGTGTGATATTAGAAAATACTAACATCAAAGTTTGAATATACGATTTACCTGATTTTGAAGATGACGAAGAATGATAGGGTTGAAGAATAAGATGACGGAGTTAGAGAGAGATCAGATGAAGAAGATGATAAAGTCAGAGAGAGAAAACATAAAGTGGGTATAGAAGTATATGTTGGGTTTAATACATCAATTTTGGTTTAGAGAAAAAGTACAAAAGTGAGATTTTGGACCGATTTTTTTGGGTTCAAAAAGTTGCCTTAGGAAACACAATAGGTTGAATTTTTTAGTACATAAGTTTTGTTTCAAACAAAATTTGTACACATAGCAGTGACTGTTCATAAAAATGGAAGTAACTATATTCGATAGTAAAACATTTATTTAGATTTGTTAGTTTGGTTTGAAAAAATAATTTTTGGGCATAAAATGCCCCCAAAATGATGTAGTGGCAATTATTTAAGCAAGGGCAAATAAGTATTTTCCAGAACATTGAATTTTCTTATATTATAGATTGTATATTTTTTAATATTAGTAATTTATTTCATGAAATTGCATTTTAACCCTCCTTTTGTATTAACTGGGGTCTTGTAAGTTTAATTTTTCAACTCATAGTTTTCTTTGTAAACAAAACCGTTCATCTTGCAAAGTATCTTCTCTCTCATGTCTCTACCGGCTGTAGCGGAAAAAAATGAGATTAAACAATTTATTAACTTAACTCATAAAGTAAGAGTCGTCACCGCACTTTATGTTTTCCAAAGGAATGAGAAAAGAACGAATAAAATCTGCAGAAGTTTTAAAACAAAACTATTAAAACAGAGCGACAAAGGGTAAGGGGATTAGGTATGTAATTGGAAGGTGTTAGCACCCAAAATATCTATAGTACTCTATAGGAACCTCTTGAATGTTTATGTTTGGCTTTAAAAAGTATTGTTTGCAAAAGATCGGAGATATGAGAAATATATTTTTTAGAGTTTTTGTGTTTGACAAAACTTCCCGAGCCTCGTGCCTACGTACCCACAAAGTGCAATGAAGGATCAAAACTTCGAAGCTCATGGTAAAAATAACAAAAAGAGTTTGTTGTGATTGATTTTAAATGGATAGACAAATTGTTATTTTAAGGAGAAAACTCTACTAATCACCCACAAATATATGAAAATGGACATTTGTATCACTATTGAGAAGGGCTTCAACTTGGATAGAAATCAACAAGTATGCCACTAACTCTCTCAAGTGGAAAAGAATCAACATCAAGCATTACTATGGGGATAGGAGAATCACATCTTAACTATGAAAATGACTCATGTCTAATCCTTAAGAAAAAGTTTTAAAAGAGAAAAGTACACAAAGGGCACAAAATAGTTTGAATGAGTTATGTATCTTTTATGTCTTTTGAAATGGTTTTGATATTCTTAAGATGAATTAGCATTTATTTAATAAAAAAAGAGTTTGAAAATCACTTGACAAACTCAAGGTTTATTCAGAAAGTGGTTCAAGTTTGAAAACAAGAAAATTTTGAAAATTTAAGGGGAGGAGATGAAGAGACTACCCTAATAAAATTAATAAAATGCAAGTGTGCAAGTGAACTAACCAGAAGTGAAACAAGTCAGTTGACATAAGTCAAACCAAGCCTTCCTTCCTTTGGATTAAGCCATAAGCAAGTTGTCGCAACTGCGAAAAACACTCGGCTGAAACAAACAGAAGAGTCGCCACTGAACATCATTTATGCCAAAGGCGGGAAAGGAAATGATCGAAGAAAATCTAAAAGAAAGGAGAAGACAAGGTTATCACAACCAAATCTTGGGTTCGGGAGTCGGTTACATAAGGGGAAGGTATTAGGACCCCCTCACATCCATTGTACTCAACGGGATCCACGCTTGTTGTCTAATCAAAGGGTGAGTTATCTAAAAGCTACTGCTAAACGGAAGCGGGAAAGGAAAAAAGAAAAAAAGAAAAAAGAAAGAGATTTGATAAGACATCGCCACCCTATGCCTACGTATTCCCTCGTGCAATGGAAAAGTCAGAGTCAACGTAGTTCAGAAAACTACGGGTGAAAGGGGAAAGGTTGCTCGCCAAGACATCACCATCTTGTGCCTACGTATTCTCATCTAGAATGAGAAATAAGAGCAAACTTAGTTCGGGTAACTAAACCACAAGATGATTAAGTGTTTTTTATGAGCAACGTTAAGTTCCTATCTAGCAGTTAGGGTTGATGCCTGTTTGCGGTAGAAAGGAAAAGTAACACACTCTTTTCTGAAAAAAAGTTTGAAAGACAAATACCAAAGGATAAAAAGGTTTGAGTTTTGTTTGTGAGTTTTAGAGAAGTGAATTGATTTGATTTGAGATTCATGTTGCACTAAAGACTATGATATAAGAACGAATACATCGCATATCGCCCCCAAATGAGATGTACATTAAACACTCTACACGAACGAGAGGAGACCCCTCACTCATCATTTCCCATATGCTTAAGGCTCGTAACGCACAATGTTCATCGTCTTTATTAAGTGTGTCAGAATTGTTTTGAGATGAGAAGAGAGAAAGACGCACGAAAGGCCTAAGGGGAACTTGGTCCTAACGTTGTCATGCAAAGTGGCCCTAAGGTCGAGATGCGGAAGGAAATTCTATCATGATGTTAGCATGCAAAAGATGAACCTAAGGTTGAGGTTAAAAGGGACTAACCTAATGGTTATCATGCATGGATTACACTCCTAATCTCTATCATAATGCAAACTTAATAAAAAATTAAGTTGGACTAAGAGGCCTTAAGGGAGCATGCAAAAACAAGCCAAAAACTAGAAAACAAGGCAAAAATAGCAGCTACAACAACGCTTAAAGCTCAGAATAGCTATAAAAGACATCATGGTAGCACAACAACATTTAACATCTACTAATTCAGCACAAAACGCATATGTAAAAGGTAGGCAGCAAGCAAGAACAACATACAACAACATGTATTTCCAGAATAGAACAATTGTAGAAAACAGGGCAGCAAGCATGCTTCAACACAATCAACATGAACAAGTATCAATCATGAACAAGCATAAATCATGAATAATTATCAAGCAAAGATGGACACACATTAACAATTAAACACGAATGTTCAACAAGATTGCATCATTAAGAATTCAACAAGAACATGCAATTCACATCAATTAAACAATTCAAACCATTATGCGACAAACGAAGTCGGAAGCAAATATGAACATGCACCACAGGTCCAACAAGATAATCATCAACGGTAAAAAATTAACATGACACAAATGAGCAAAACACATGATCATCACATCAAGCAACACCATAAGCATCTCAAGCGTTTATCAACGGAAACCAAAAGTCGGGCGTCGAAGATTTGCAATCAAACAATCAAACATGATGAAATAAGTTAGAAACACTTCATACAAATGCATCATATTAATCCATGAAGATTAAAAGTAGAATGGAAACAAAACACGCTTAAAAACAACCAAAAATGACATTTTAGTCCAGCGTTAGTCGATTAACCATTTGCAGTTGCAAACAGGTTAATCGATTAACCACTTGAAATTGGCTGAAAATACACTGGTTAATTGATTAACCCGTTTTGTACTGCAACTAGTTAATCGATTAACACTGTCCCAGAAGCAGAAAATCAACAATTCAAAAGCACTTCCAACAATTAATCACTTACGCAAACATCTAAATGATCATGTAATTAATTAACTAACAATTAGTGATCAAACATCAATCAAACTTATCCAAGAATTGAGATCACAAATCACATAGATCAAATCATCAAAATCAATTAAAATTGAGGATCTACATTTTGATTATCCAAATAAGCTCAAAACAGAAGTGGATATAGAATTAATCAACCTTCAAAGCTGAAAATTGCTTTGGTAAGTGTTGTTATACTGCAAATGATAGATCCAAGCTATAAACCCAAGAAAACTTTAAGATCCGAGAGATTTCTTGCAAAAGAAGTGAAGAATGAGCCAAATTAAGCAAAAGTTGATCCAAGAATCACTTAAAATCTTACTTCTAAAACTAGATCTAGATCCAAACGAAAATTAAATGATGAATTGAAGTTGATGGAAATGAAGGATGAAGGTTAAGATCTAGTATTCAAGAATTCTAATGGAGAATTCTTGAATCCAAGATAAATAGCTCTAATGGAGTTTTGGAGTGTAAGAGAATTGAGAAGAGAATTGAGAGAATTTGAGATTAATGTGTAGAGAGATAAAAAAAGTGAAGGTTATTATGAATTCTCTTCCTGAGGTTTGGAGTGAATTAACTTAAATAAGCTTTTGGTTAGGAGTGAAATTATGGTTAGGAGTAAGGGTTTGAAAATTGGAATGGGATTAGGAATGGAAATTTGGAGGGAAATTGGATTGGTTTTGAAAGTAAATCAAAATTTGGAGTGATTCTAAATCCTTCTACTGATGCAAAACAAATTCACAAATGATCAAAATGGACCTCAAAAGTGGCAGCATTGAAAATGCACGTATATGGACAAAAATTGCTTTGGTTAATCGATTAACCATTTGCTAGTGCAAATGGATTAATCGATTTACCCTTCACAAATTTGAAAAATTGCGCCATTTGGAGGGAGACTTGCATAATCGTCCGTTTCCACCCGTTCTGAGCCATGTTAAGCCTCTGAAACTTGCCTTTTAATATTGCACCTGTAAAAATGCCTGAGATAACCGTTGAACTGTCTCCCATGCTAAAAATAACTTGCTGAAAAAATAGAATCGAGCACTTGATGGTTGGGATAAGGAAAATTTTAGGGTGCTACAACTGCCCCTATTCAATTGACTTAAACCTGAAGGGATGATAGAAGCAGTTTTCAGACATTCAAGGTAGAAGGGGATTGAATACAAAAAAGAACTCGAAAATTTGCAATCTGTGAGGAAGGAAGAAAATGCCAATTGGACATCAGTCAGAAATTGAACTTTATAAAGACAAGTCAAACGAGGTCTAACTACCAGGCGAGAACTGATTTTTTTGAAGAAAAGGTTTACCAGACGAGAACTGAACTTTTCAAAGATGAGCCAAACGAGGATTGGATTTGAATGAGACAGGTCAAACAGAAACTGACTACCAGACGAGAACTGGGTTTTGAAAAAAGTCTATCAGACGAGAACTGGACTTGAAAAAACATGTCAGACAGGAACTGACTACTAGACTAGAACTGGGTTCTGAAAAAATAGGTCAGACGGGAACTGACTACCAGACAAGAACTGGGTTCTAAAAAAACATGTCAGACGAGAACTGAATACTAGACGAGAAGTTGGTTCTGTAATGACTGGTCAGATGGGAGCTAACTACCAAACGAGAACTGGGTTCTGTAAAGACGGGTCAGACGGAAACTGACTACCAGGCGAGAACTAGGTTCTAAAAAAGTATTCCGAACGAGAACTAACTACTAGGCGAGAATTGGGTTTACCAAATGGTTGATCAGGGAACCAGATGTTGTAAAGAACGTCGATCAAAGGCGGACATACAACAAAGAGACGATCGTGAACCGAGAAGGGTCGACCAGAAGTATAATCCATGAACCTACGACTCAAAGATAGGATGACTCGCCTAGGGAAACGAGAATTCTTAGACAAATACACATGAAGAGGAAAACACAAGATAAATCCTTCGGAGGGAAACACGAGTAAGATTAACAGGTCTGTTGATTGGGGAAAAAGGTTAAATGCTTTCTCATTGATAACATCACTTTTTGCTGGGGAAAGGGTTGGAAAAGAAGGTATCAAACCTGGCTTATGCTTCGAATGCATGTTTGAATTTTCTTTCTATGGCGTAATGCTCCAAGCGAGATAGAAATGCTACACGTTTGAGGATGCAATACAATGATGCTTATGTATGCAAAATGCTGATGCAGACTCAGACTGTAGGAGATATGAGGATACGTGATCCAAGGATTATGATTGTACTGAAAACTGTTGGGCTTTGGATGTAAATCACAAGGCGAGAACTGGTTGAAAATGGTCTACTACCAGGTGAGAACTAGTGGCAAAATGTTAAGTTGTCAGCCGAGAACTGACTTCTTGTTTTTGTATCGAACAGGAACTGATTTTGTGGTTTGCCAAATAAGAACTGGACTTTAAGATGGTGTTTACCAGATAGGAACCGGTGTTAAAGACAAACCAAAGATATGGTGACCATACGAGAACTGGTTTAAAAGCAATTTTCCAGATGGGGACTAGTTTTTTAAAAGTTGACGTTTACCAAGCGAGAACTGGACTTGAGTGTCGTCTCCCAGACAAGAACTGGTATTTCATGAAGGTTTTTCAGACGGTAATTGGACTTTAAAAAGGTTGGCCAGACGAGAACTGGATTCTGAACGACTGAGTGATGTTGGGTTACAAGATCCTCTAATGTCATATCCAAGTTGTAGGGTGAAGCCTCAAGATAGAATGTAATGCTTTATTCTTGAGGATGATTTATGAAATGATTATGCAGGTTTCCAAAAACGGAAGGCAGGTCTCTGGCAAGGCTTCTCGTTCGAAGGAAAAATGGTACTTCATGGAGTAATAACATGATTCCCCGACACTCATCTTGAACTCAACATTTTCTTATGAAATAGAATTGGCTGGCATATCCTGAAAGCACAGAGAGATCCTACCCATGTGTAGCTTATTTTTGCCCCAGTCTAGCGCGTCTTTGCAAAATTTTCCCTGAAAAGGAGTTTGGGAATTGACTTCCCTAAAAGATTGACCCTAATACCCTAAACTTTGACACGGGCTGCCCCCGATTATCCAATTCTTGGAATGGGCAAATTTTCTGTGCTCTCGAGGACAACTGATCTTAGTGATCTCTTGAGGTGACTTGCCCCAGTATGAGCGTGGAAGCGACTTAACTCATTCTGACTTGGCGTTGGAGGGATTCACCCTTAGTAAACATAATCTCTGGATGACCCGCCTCTGTTTGGTAGAGTCTTGAGATGATTCTCCTCTGACCCACTTACTCTTGGCTGTTTTGCCCCACAATCAACTAATGCTTTAGGGACTATTCCATACTCAATGGATGTCAACGCCCCAGATCCAAAAGACTACAAGGTATGCTTGCTTCTGATCCAGACTACTGAATGATCTAGTCCTTTTTGATTGCTCCTTGTTGGAATTTCCTTAGTGTCAATTTCTAACTTGCAATTAAAAATTGTTCATTCACGAATGGTGATTTTAATGAAATTCTCATGCATATTTTAAAAAAAAACATTATTGGAATGACGTGGTAGTGTGTGACAAATGGACCATTAGTCCAAACCTAATGCTGATTTAGCTAGTGAAAGATATAAAAAGAAGAAAATTAGCAAATCTTAAAGGAGTCAGTCTACGTAACCTTGCTATAGTATGCTTTCAGAACAAACCCTACTTCAATTAGGACTTTTTGAGGGTTGTAACATGGTATGGTTCATGGTTATTGAAACAAAGGATAAAAGGCTAAAAGTTTGTTTAAACCAACTCATTCTCCTTGATGTTCTCCAGTCTTACATTAAGCTAATTTGGCACAAGTACTCACCTTTCAAAAAGTTTATTGAATGGCATGTCTAATGGTTAAGGAACCCACAAGGTTTTCAGAGTGGTAGTCACCCCTATTGTCTTTGGTGTTTTGTAGTCAACTTGTTCTTACTCAAGGATTTTTCTTTTGTAATCCTTTTTGCTTTTCTCTTTTCATTCTTTTATTTGTTTTTCCCTAACTTTTACATGGACTGATCCTTTTTCCAATTTTGAAGTCCAGCGGGATGCTCTAACTTTTTGCCTAAGTCACTCGTTTTCGAGTTCTCGACTTAGCGGGCTTTTTTTCTTTTGATGTTTTTTGAAAAATCGTGTGACACTGGCTTGTGTTGATTTCTCCGAAAGGGTTATGATTGTCCCATTCTCCACATGAGAGATAACCATTATGGTTTCGCATTCTCTCGACCTCCTGACGCGTGAGGAATACAAAGGCGATTGATCTTTAATTGAAATTTGGACGTCTGGTCAAATTAATGGATGACTACCCTGCCCTAGGTTAAGATGTGAGGGTTTTTTCATACAAAAAGAAACTCCTACTTCCAGGCTCAAAGGGGTTAACGAGGGTCTATCTCCCTTATATCTTCGGTGTTTAGGGGATTTGAAACAATGCCTGTACATTATTAGCAGGTGTTGCGGTGAAATCTGGATACCAAGCTATTGATTAACTTGAATCTTAATTCATTTACAACTGGACTTTAATTTATCCAAAAAGGAAAGGTTTAAAGAAAGAAAAACCTATAAGAATGCAAAGCAAAAGGCAAGGCCTAAAGCTGAGCAAAGAGAGATCTAAAGGTTCGGGGGTTGGTTATACCTAGGGAAGGTGTAAGCATCCTAAGTATCTGTAGTACTCTACAGGAACCTCTTGTTAATATTCGTGTTTGCTAAAGTTTGCTTGCTAAAGGGAAAAGTGCTAAGGTAAAGATCAAAAGAGTAAAGGGTATGTACAAAGTTTGCTCGCGAAGACATCGCATCTCGTGCCTACGTATCCTGACGGGAATGGAACCAGAGCAATCATAGTTCCCCTATCTAGGGATAAAGAACTGTTATGTTAAATGGAAGGGAATGTCCCAGGCGGGACGACTAAATAGAGTACGGCGACTCCAAGCCTAAGTTGTAAAGATAAACAGGGAAATGCCCACGGCGGGACGACTAAATAGAGCACGACGACTCCAAACTTTAAATTGTAAAGGTAAACGGGAAGTTAGTTGTTAGTGAGCTCGCCAAGACATCGCATCTTGTGCCTACGTATTCTCATCGAGAAATCAGAGCGATCGTAGTTCCCCTATCCAGGGATGAGGAATTCTTTGACTGTGGTCAAGTTTCCAAAGGGAAATAAGCATTCGTAGTGAAGTACTTACATGGAGTGCGGAGACTCCTCCTCTAAGTTGAGATTGTTGTGATAAAGGATGTCCACGGAGGGACGGTAAACATGAACACAGCGGCTCGAATCCTAAGGCTAGGATAAAGGGAAAAACATGAGCGCGGCGTCTCGAATCCTAAGGCTAGGATATAAAAGGTAAAGGGTGTCCGCGGCGGGACGGTAAACGTGAGCGCGGCGGCTCAAATCTTAAGGGTAGGATGAGGAGAAAAGATTGACAACATTTAAAGGTGAAAATATACATTAACACGAGAAATTTGCAAAAAGAAACGCCAATAAATGATTAAAATTGAGAAAGTTATGAACATTTGAAAATGGTGAAGAAAATATGAAATAAAAACAAGTGATTAAAATAAAAGCACTAGGTGGGTATTGAACCCACCACCTTGGAATCACAAGTGAGAAGCTTCACCACCAGGCCATAGGGGGCGCCTGTGAAAGAGATGGAAAAGAAGAATAAAATAATTAAAACAAGGAAACCTCAAAAAATGCAAAAAAAAAAGGGTCATCAATGAGGATCGAACCCAGGTAACATTGCATGGAAGGCATAAGGGGCGCAAGTCTCTACCACTGGGGTGGCTATACATCCGCTGATGAAAGCCACCCCATAAATATATATGGGATGTTTTAAAACCAGGCTGGGCACAAAAACATGAACAAACTTGGATTTTCATTTTAGCCATAACTTCCTCAATTCTTGATGTCTTTTCACAAAATTTTAGTGTAACTTGAGTATTTTTTCATGAGGAACAAGATGACACTTTTAGTTTTTTGAAATTCTTCCTCTATTTTAAAACCCGATAGCACTTGTATTTTTGGAGTTTTGGAATGCATTTTAAGATGAAACTCATGTTACAGCCAGTTTTCAACCAATGTAATCATGTACACACACCATACAAATGATAATGAATGATCCTAACACCTAGATTGAGTTAAGAGCAAACTGTAATAAAAATGAACTCTCAAGTTGCAAACATGTGTTTGTGAGATGCATGATGATGTGTAGATCCAGTTCTAGCCATTTTTAAACCAAGACAACCATCCATCCATACTACAAATATGTCAATGAGTGAGTCTAAACCAAAGCTTTGCATCAAAACAGTCTAAGATGACAAATGATATGCAAGTTGCAAAAATGACACTTTGATGCAATATGAAAAATGCAGTTCAGGTTCAATGCATAATTTTGGCAAATCAGTCACCTACACACATCAAACATATGTTTTTAAGGATGACTAAGTAAAAGAATCAGTTCAAAGTAGTCTGTGGTGATAAGTGATATGCAAACTGCAAATTGGTGTTTGTGGAGTGCAGTAGGATATTCAATTTCAGTTCCAAGCATGATATTGGCAAATAAATCACATACACATCTCACATATATGTAGGCAAATGAGTTCCAGCAAGGGGAATGGTTTCAAACTAGTTAGCATGGAAAATGACTTTCAAATTGCATTTTGATGTTTTGGTGAAGCATGAGAAAACTCAAATCAGTTTATATGCACATTTTGATCAAGTAGACTATGTACACTCTTTTCATACATGTTAACAAACATTTTCAAGCATGGAATTGATTTCAAAACAAGCTGAGGTAAAAAATGAAGAGCAAGCTGCTACTTGGTATTTTGCAATGCAGTAGGGTTTTCAAAATCAGGTTCAAGCATGCTCAGGTCAAATGCAACATACACACATGTCATATATCATCTATATGAAGTGATTGTATTTCCAAAATTGATTAATAATCTCTAAAAGACCAAACTGGTATGGTGATGCTATTTTTTGTTAAAATGCATTTTGAAATGAAACTCAAGTTCCAACCAATCTCAGATCAAAACAACTATCCACACACACCATAAATATGCCAATGAATAATTTCCAACACCAATTCAGGTTAAAAGCCTGCTGTTGTGAAAACAAGGTGCTCAAGTTACAAATTTGTTGTGAAATGCATGAAGATGCTCAAATTCCAATCCAAACATTTTCAAACTGACATAACCATATATACACCACACATACATGATATTGAGTGAATTAAAACACAATTTAAAGCTAAGAGAGGACTGTCATGAGAAATGGTTTTCAAGTTGCAACTTATCATGAATATGATGCATGATGATGTTCAGTTCTTGTTTAAAGCATTTCTTTGGCAAATGAATCACATACACACATCATATATATGGAAATAAGGATGTCCACACTTAGGAATTAGTTACATTGTGTACAGAACCAATTTTGGGGTATCTCATGGCTATTTGTCTAGAAATATGCATTTTAGAGGTGAAAGTCAAAACAGATGGGAATAAGTTAGGCAGGACATCTACACATATTCTAAACATGATGATAAATGTGTTTAGACCAAGGAAACAAGAAAACTTTCATCAATGCAAACTTTTCCATATGGACTGCTTATGCAAGACTATTTTGGGGCAGCATGAGTGTAATTTCAAGATATGACCTCAAACTTTCAAGATATGGTAAAGTAAAGTATGGGAGGGAGTTTCAAAGTCACATACCTCTTGTTGACAGTCTTGAACAAGTGAAAACACCAAGAAACCCAGAAAACTTCAATCACCTCCTTGCTTTGAGAGTTTTTCTTCCTTTTGAAGCAATGTGCAAATGTTGTGACAGTTGGAGAAATAAACTCCACCAATGATCCTCAATGCTTTAGACAGTTGAGAAATGATATATGTGAGATGTTTGAGTGATTAGAACATCAAGGAAATGTCTATAACATGTTTTGACTGATTTTGTGGCTTTTGGTCAAAGTAACTTGGTATGGAAGTTAGCTTTTTGGAGAATGAGGTTTTTGAATGGTTCAATGGTTGGAACACCTTCTATATCATATTTATGGACTGTGGGGATGATTGTTGGTGAGTTTGAGTGTGGAGAAATGGTTTTGGCAGCTGGACTGTCAAAACAAATTTTTCATGGTTTTGTGATTTTGTGATTTTGGTGAAAATGAATCAAAGAGTGGAAAAATGAGAGCTTTGTGTTTCTCTGGTTTTTGGAGAGATTTCAAAGGAATGGTATGGGCAGATTTGAAGTTTTCCTTCACAGGAAGGAAAGGTTTGCTTTTTGAATCAAACCTCCACAAAGGGGTTTTCTTGGAAGATAGGTAAGCCCAATAGTCAAGCAAAATGATGAGTTTGAAAGGGCTAAATGCAGGCTAGAAGGTGTAGGCTTGTGGCTGGTTCAGAATTGCTTTTCCACATCATGCTTGCCATGTTCACTTTAAGTGCAAGTTGCAAGGCAACTTGCAAGCCACTTGCAAGTTTGGCTATTTTCATACTTTCTGCATTTCTTTTGTTCTTTCATGCTACAAACCCTCTATACATCAGATAAAACATATTTCACAAGCTGAGATTGGTCAGATTTGAGGAAAGAATGATTTTTGAACATTTGACAATGTGGGACTAAAGTGTGAAACCACCAACTTGCCATAACCCTAACTCTCAGCTCACAAATCCTTTTGAGATGTTCTAGTACTCTTTAGAAAGCCCTCAAATAGATCTAAAACATTCATGTTTTCATGAGTTTCAAATTCTCAAAGGAACTTGGCCAAAAGACCTCTCAAAGTTGCTAAAAGATGAGCTTGAAAGTGAAAATTTTCTAAGTCCTTTTCCCTTCTCAAAATGAATTTGGTCATAACTCCAAATCTATGCATTTTCTGATCATGGAACACTTAGGGACTTTTGTAGGATTTGTCAAGAGATTTCTAATGAGCTTTGAACCACTTCATTTGGATGTGTGGTTAAGGAGTTATGGTTTAGCCCCTTTCGAAACCCTAATTTCCCGATTTTTTGATTACTCCTTCATCCTTGTTCCAATGGTCATGAAAATTGATAGGCAAGTGCAAAATGACATAAGGAACACTTTTGATTCACACTTTGAAGTCCAATTCCTTAAATTTGAAGAGTTGACTTTTCGATCAACCGTACAATCGATCGGTGACTACCGAGTCGCCTGTTGACACTCTGGACCTCCTGAGACTTTGACACTTCTTGAATGAACTTTATTAAGCTATATGAACTTAATGAACCATAATCCCACCATTGGAACATCTTTTAAAACATAAGTCAACCATAGTTGACTTTTCCTGGTCAAAAACCCTAATCGGGTACCCTGCAATGCACTGTTCTTGATTCTGGGGTGAAAACTTCAAATTGGATTCTCGGTTGACCTCATATAACATCCTTGATCTTGTTTCATGATTGAATTAATCCACAACATTGATTTCACCTCTTTGAAGCTTTGATTTTAATTGTGCGGAAACCCTGATTCACCTGTAACTAAACAGAGACAAACTTGAAACTGGTTATAGTTAGATAATCAAATGAGTATGCTCCTAGAATGATGATGAGGATCTAAGGGGTCAAAATTTGGGGTGCAACAGCAGGATTTTATCTGAAAGCAAACCAACATCAATTATGGGTAATACATTTTCATCATCCTCCCTCCACTCTTTGGTAAAACAACAATTTGATAAAGTGGAGTGAAAGGGAGGTACATGTGTCTGTGCTTTGCAATAAACGAGAAAAATGAATGAGTGCGACATGATTAATTGAAAAAATGCACGATCACTTCATTAATATTACCATTCAAAACAACAATATTTAAAAACAAGTAGTAATTAACAATAAATAAACTATAAACACAAATGATAAAAGTGATCCTAAGATTGCCAGCTCGGAGGATGTCTTCCTATTTGAACCACTGGCTTGAGGAGATGACCCATGAAGTCTTCGAACTCAAGCAGATGAGAGGTTGACGTGCACAACCAAATTTCCTTCTGGAAAGGATATGTACCATTTGTCAATCAACTGTTGCGCTTTGGCTTGAAAGGCCTTACAATCTTCAGTTTAGTGCCCCATGGATCCTCCATGATATCCATATTGCACACTAGGATCATACCTAGGAGGGTATGGATCTGGTAACGACTTGATAGTCTTGGGCTCCACCAATGAGTTTTGAATCAGATGTGGCAAGAGTTGACTGTACGACATAGGAACCAGATGAAGAGGAACATTTCTTCTTTCCAAGTTATTGCGTGGCCTATTCTGATTCTGGCATTGATAGGTTTGTTTTTGAGGAGCATAAGGTTGTTGGTACCAAACCGACTATTGAGAAACAATTGGAACATATACAACATTAGTTTCTACTTCCTTCCTCTTGGGAAGCCTAAAATAATGCTTCTTTGCATCTTCAGAAGAATCAGGAGCAACTTGAATCTTTCCCATTTTGATACTGCTTTTGACTCTTTCTCCCGTCATCACAAGATCTGAAAACCCCGCTGATGTACACCCAACCAATTTCTCGAAATAAGGCCCCTGAAGTGTACCCATGAACACATCGACGAGCTCTCTTTCCATCATTGGAGGTTGAACTCTGGTCGCTAACTCGCGCCATCTCTAGGCATATTCCTTGAAACTTTAATTCCCCTTCTGAACCATATTCTGTAACTATGTTTTGTTGGGCGCCAAGTCACTGTTATATTGATAGTGCTTGACAAAAGCTTCAACAAGATCTTTCTAAGTTCTGATATAGGTTCTCTCTAACCCCATATACCATTCCAAAGACACCCCAACCAGGCTATCTTGGAAGCAGTGCATGAGCAGCTTCTCATCCTTGGAGTAGGCAGCCATCTTCCGATAATAGGCTCAGATGTGAATCTTGGGACATGTTGTTCCCCTATATTTGTCAAAGTCTAGGACTTTGAATTTGGGTGGGATCCTCACGCTTGGTACCAAACCAAGATCAGTCATGTCGAGACCAAAAGCATTCTGGTTCTCATAAGTCTACATTCTTTTCTCAATCATCTTAAATTTCTTATCGACTTCAGATGGGAGACCAACATCCAAGTCATACATAGAGAACGTGTCCTTTTGTCTATCTTCTTCCCAATGACATCTATGAGCTCCACCAGCTTCATGGACAACACAAACACTCCCCCACCAATACCACTAGGAATTCCACCAGCCACACCTCCGTCTGGAGCAATAACAACACCTACGCCACCACCACCAGGAGGAATGACAACGCCAGCATCGCCTCTGCTAGGAGGATTGATAACACCAGCACCACCTGGATGGACCCCTCCATTATATCGACTCTGGGAGCATCAATAAGAGGTTGAACCAAAGTTCTCAGTTATTCCTACCCTTGGTCCACATTTTGCATCAGTTTCGTGAACTGATTCATACAGCTTCTGACCTCCAACAATTCTGATTGTACGTGATCCATGATCCACCCTTGGTTTCTGCGAGTTGCGTAGTGGTGACAAATCAAGTCTGTAGTTCTGAAGAGAATACAAATTCAGAATAAGAATCCCCATCCTTGAACACATGTTATGAATGCAAGTATGCAAATATCATTTTCAATTATTTCCGAGGAATCTTTCTACTTTGATTCAAGTTTTTCACAGGAAAATCACAAGGAAAAGATAGATAGCTCAACTACGAGACCCAAAGCTAAGATCCTTGGAAATAAAATAAAATGTATTCCATAATGCAAATGTGTTATGATGATATGGATGCAGAGACACGAGATCAAAGCTTCCACAAATTCTGAACAACTATTGTGCTACCAACTAAGTAGGTTCAAAATTCTGCTCTGACGAGAAAAATGGAAAACTAGAATAACCATAATACTTAGAACACTAGGATCAAAAGTCCATACTGATAAGAAAACCAAAAAAACGAGTAGGTTGAAAGTCAAGGTTTCCTGCAAAACCCATCCCCTCTTACGTGTGGGTTCTAGTCTTGGACACAACATCCTAGCAGGTCCTCAGTATCACGGACTCTCAGGTCGAGAAATGATGATACGTTCACCATTTATGGTTTGGCATCATCATCAATCAAGGAGGCCTTAACCAATTTCCCATGAACGGTCTCCAGATTCGTAAGCTCTCTAAGTCAACACCCTATCATCTGCACCAAACGTACATGATCGAGTATCTCCAAAGAAAACCTCGTCTGAACGTGAATTTTGTGTCAACTACACGTGTCCAGACACCGCTCAAGCCACATTACTCTTCACTCTAATCCTAAGTGTATACTCAATCCTGGGTAGTGGGCTTATCTCTCATGGAACAAACCCAACCAACAACACAACAGCATCAGAGCAATATGATAACGATAATCAAATGCAAATAAAATGCAAATGCAATAACATACAACAAATAATGTACATAAAACAAAAGAAATAAACACCCAGAGAACAAAAACAAATAAGCGCTAGGATTGACTCGCATAGTGAACCAGAGTCCCCAAAAGAGTTGCCAGTTGTCGCAACTGTGAAAAACACCTAGCGGAAAAAAACAGAAGAGTCACCACCAAACGTTATTTATCCCAAAGGAGGGAAAGAAAATGATCAAATAAAACCTAAAATAAAGGAGAATACAAGGTCATCGCAACCAAATCTTGGGTTCGGGAGTCGGTTACATAAGGGGAAGGTATTAACACCCCATCACATTCGTTGTATTCAATGAGATCCACGCTTTTTGTCTAATCAAAGGGTAAGTTATCTAAAAGCTATTACTAAACGGAAACGGGAAAGGAAAAAAGAAAAAAAATAAAGAGACTCGATAGGAAATCACCGCCCTATGCCTATGTATTCCCTCATGCAATGGGAAAGTCAGGGTCAATGTAGTTCGGAAAACTACGGGTGAAAGGAGAAAGGTTGCTCGCCAAGACAACACTGTCTTTTGCCTACATATTCTCATCTGGTATGAGTAATCAGAGCAAACATAGTTCGGGTAACTAAACCACAGGTAGGTTAAGTGTTTTTATAAGCAAAGTTAAGTTCCCATTCCAGCAGTTAGGGTCGACGCCTGTCTGCGGTAGAACGGAAAAGTAACGCACTCTTTTCTGAAAAAAGTTTGAAAGACAAATCCCGAAGGATAAAAAGGTTTGAGTTTTGTTTGTGAGTCTTAGAGAAGTGAATTGATTTGATTTGAGATTCACATTGCACTAAAGATTATGACATAGGAACGAATGTGTCATATATCTCCCCCAGACAAGACGTACACTAAACACTCTAGACGAAGGAGAGGAGACCCCTAACTCATCATTTCCCATGTGCTTAAGGCTCGTAGTGCATAATGTTCATCGTCTTTATTAAGTGTGTTAGAATTGTTTTGATATGTGAAGAGAGAAAGATGCACAGAAGGTCTAAGGGGAACTTGGTCCTAATGTTGTCATGCAAAGTAGCCCTAAGGTCGGGATGCAGAAGGAAATTCTATCCTAATGTTAGCATGCAAAAGATGAACATAAGGTTAAGGTTAAAAGGGACTAACCTAATGTTATAATGCATGGATTACACTCATAATGTCTATCCTATTCCAAGCTTAATCGAAAATTAAGTTGGACTAGAAGGCCTTAAGGGAGTATGCAAAAATAAGCCAAAAACAAGAAAACAAGGCAAAAACAACAGCTACAACAACGCTCAAAGCTCAGAATAGCTATAAAAGATAGCATGGTAGCACAACAACATTTAACAACTACTAATTCAGAATAAAACGCAGGTGTAAAAGGCAGGCAGCAAGCAAGAACGACATACAACAACGTGCATTTTTAGAGTAGAACTGTTGTAGAAAACAGGGCAGCAAGCATGCTTCAACACAATCAACATGAACAAGCATCAATCATGAACAAGTATCAAGCAAAGATGGTCATGCATTAACAATTAAACACGAATGTTCAACAAGATTGCATCATCAAGAATTCAACAAGAACATCATGCAATTCACATTAATTAAATAATTCAAACGATTATATGACAAACAGAGTCAGAAGCAAATACAAACATGCGTCATAGGTCCAACAAGATAATCATCAATGGTCAACAATTAACATGACACAAATGAGCAAAACACATGATCATCACATCAAGCAACATCATAAGCATCTCAAGCATTTATCAATGGAAACCAAAAGTCACGCGTCGAAGAATCGCAATCAAACAATCAAACATGATGAAACAAGTTAAAAACAGTCCACACAAATGCATCATATTAATCCATGAAGATTAAAAGTGGAATGGAAACAAAACATGCTTGAAAACAACCAAAAATGGCATCAATCCAAACATCATGAACAAGATGGACACCAAATCATCCAATTGATCAAGAGAAAAGAAAAAGAAAAAGAAGGAAAAGGAAAGATGAAGAGAGAACCAAATTGAATCAAGACTCAAGATGAATTCATCCTTAATTTCAATCACCTTTTTTCGTGGATTAAGGCAATAAACCTATCATCAAATCAAAGCACCAAAAATGAATCAAATGTTTCATTTAATTGTAGATTTGAATGGATGAAGATTCATCTAACCTCATCAACATTCGAAGTTCATTGAAATTGAGAAAAACTTTGATCAAGAAGTTATGATCCAAGGCAACAACCGGCAAACAAGCCAAAATACAATAATACACAATTAAAAATACATGAAAAAGAATTTAAAATGATTTTCAAAATGAAAACAAGAGAGAAAATCAAGATGAAGCCTCTAAGCAAATATTAAATGCTCAAGAAAATTAATACAAGTGAGAAACAAATCAAGAACCATATGAAATTTTTTGGAGAATTTAAAAGTGCATAAAAGTATTTTTAAACAAATTAAAATGCATAAAAAATATCAAATCAAGAGATTAAAGTATGGAAAATTGCTCATAAAATAGAAAATATTTTTAAGAAATTATGAAAAAAAATTGGAGTGAAAAATATGAAAGGAGCTATTTTTAATGAATTTTCAAAATAAAATGAGAAAATAAAACAATTAAAATGAAATGAAAATGTTGGAAAAAACCACAACCGTTAGATATGATCTAAGACTGAGAATCAAAACATGCGCAACCGTCAGATTTCATTTAAAATAGATCCAAAGGCTCAGATCAAGAGAGACACAATGGAGTTTAAATGAAATAACGCATAAAATCCATTTTAAATTAAAACATCTCAGGCTACCATGTGAGCTTCTCCGGTCATCTTCTCCAGTGAGTTGCTCTCCAAATTTTAGCAAATGAAAAAACTAGATCATGAGACCATCGTCATTATGACCGTCTCATTGAAGCGAACTCAACCATGTGCATCACTTTCATTGAATGAAAGTGAGCATGGAGAATTTCAAGGAAATGCAGTGAAACAAGAAAACACGAAAAGAAATTAAATGACTAATATGAACAATCAACACAAGGTGTGTGAAGGAAAACAATCAAGAAGCAATAGGCTACATCGTGGTAATTTGTTTGAGTCCAAAAGATGCTCAGAACTATCTTGTCCAAATGATGATCAGAGGTGTTGAAAGCTGGATCTAGTAAAGAAGTTTAATGAGTCTTAGAGTTTGACTCTTGTTACAGAAGCTTGAGAGAAGAATGATGGAGGTAATGGAATTAAGAAATAAGCTTGAAAGAGCTTAGAATTTGACAATGAAATCATAAATTTTCAGTGCAAGGTGGGAGCTCGAGCAGAGGTCTTAGGAATTTTAAGCTTGGTTTTCAGTACAAATGAGTCCTCTATTTATAGCTAAGGTGAGAGAATAACATACATGTGAGAATTTGTTAAAATTCGTGTGAAATCATAAGCACCAAAAGTGTGACCAAGCTTGAATGGAAAGCTATAGAAACGCAGGCCATTCTTTCCTATTTTAGGTCGTTTTTATTCTCACACACCACTTAACATCATCATGGAAAAAATTCGTGTATACATTGGCTTAATTTGGAGATTTGAGTGAATTGAAATTTCTGCTCATAACCAAAACTCAGTTTCTTTGAGGCATGTTCTAGCTAGGCCAAATTCAATATGCTCTTGCATTTCTTTGATTTTCCTTGAGCCAAATGATCCTCTCATGGGGGAGAATACAATGCAAAAAGTGTCAACCCAAAAGGATACTTGAGGTGAAAATGGCAGGAGTTGAAAGTTGAGGCCGTGGCATTGAAAAACAGGCCAGACATTTGATAAAATATGTCATGGCCTAGCTTTGTTCACAAATGGCCTTTAAGATTTGAGGTCCTTGAAGCATGAATTGATGTTTGACCTCTAAATCAAAGTTATAGAGTACATTAAGAAGGATATTTGGCAAAAATAAGTGCCCATAAAATTTGAAAATTAAAGAAGTTATGATCTTTGGAACATAAGTATGCCATATTTGAACTTTAGGTCATATTTCACTAAGTACACAAAATGACTTATAATGTTTCCACACTTTTGATGACCTTCCAAGCATAATTAGATATTTACTTGTAAATAAAATTTATAGGGGATGTCAACGAGAGTTATTTGCCTAAAGAAGCACTAAAAATGTTGAAGTATGAAGAAGTTATGAAGTCTTGAACTTAGGCTTGAAATGTTGACTTTTTTTGGTCAAACCTCCTTGTACAAATTTGCAACCTTGGACTTTTTTCTTGCATTTCAAGGCACATTGGTGATCATATGAACTCAAAATGACGTAATCTTTATAATCCCTTGATGAATCTTGCAATGGCTTGAGGAAACTTGTTGGTGAAGGCATGGAAATAAACACATGAACCTTTGAAATTTCTTAAGAACCAAGCTACCAAACCTTGAAACATATTTGATCAAATGAAGTTGAATCATGATTGAGACTTTATTATTTTAGATTAAAGGTCATGCTTTGATGAATAACCTTTGAAAATCAATGGTTACCACATTTTGACTTGAGAAACCCAAACCCTAGCTAAGGATACATTCACTTGATGCTCTTGATTCCAAATCCTACCTTGCAAAAGAAACAAAAGGGGACAAATCCTATTTTTTATATTTTGATTAGTGGTTTGTGAATTATAAAACATATAAGTACAAAAAGATGTAAATAAAATACACAATAAGTGCTTGATGATCTTTTCCAAGGCAAACCCAAAGGTGAGAGGGTTAGGAGATAACCAAGTTTGTGATTTTGATGCATTGTAAAGATGCAAATGAAGTGGGAGATTAGGGGTAAAAATTAAGGTATGATAGATGCCCCTATTTAAGTTTCTTCTATTCGGAGACATGAAGATTGACATCTTCGTCTTGACGAGATATAAGAGACTTAAATACAGAAGACCCAAATTTTGGCCCTAAGATACTGTAAAATGATTATGATATGGTATGAATGCAAACACAAAACTCTGTGGAAAAAATGCCACAAGAGACAAATAACAGCTGGAGAAACTTAGTAAAGGAAAAAGAAACTCCGCAAGGGAAAAACAAGAAGAGATCCGGCTGGAGACTATAAAGTTCAACAAGAGATAGGAAAAATGCGTAAATGAAACTATGACTTGAAATTTCTGGAGATAAAGAGGAAAGAGGACATGGACTCCACCAAGGAATCTCAAAGGGAAAAAGTCATTTGTTCTACTAGAGAAGAGACTCATAGGTAGACAAATATTAATAGGATAATAAACTTCTTTAATCAAGTTTCAAACTTGAAAAAGGTAACAGACAAGCTTCACAAAGGATAGCCACTTGCTAGTAGCATACAAACTTCACAAAAGGTAGCCACTTGCTGAAGATGAATAATAACTTTGTCGGAGATACTGAAAAGAGATATGAGCAGGTCATACCGCACAATAGACTTCTCAAATAAAGAGACAACCATCTGTTGGGGATGAAAGATTCATTGGATCGCAACAGGATTCTCATTTAAGGAGATAAACACCTATTCAAATAACGAACCCAGTTGAATTGATAACAAGCTTCCACTATTAAGATAGGGCTCAACTTCTTATTTAATCAAGTCTCAAACTTGAAAAAGGACCAATTACAAGTTGTCTTTGCTAAAGGGAGCGCCACCTGTTAGGAATTAGGAATCAATAACTCTATCGGGGATCTTCAAAGGAGATACGAACGGGTTAGATTTTGTAAAAAAACTTATTAAATAAAAGAGGCAACCATCTGTTAGTAATGTTAAAGATTTCACAACAAACTTCTCTGACGGGAATATACTGGAGAGATTCCATTTGATGTGAAAACTTGATGGAGTCGCAATAGGCTTTTTAAATAAAGAGATGCCACATGTTCAAATAATAAGTCCATGGCTTCACTTGATTGGATGAGGGTCAAGGGTTTCATAATAAACTTCTCTGCTGAGGATAATCTAGAGAGATGCCATTTAATGTGAAGATGTAGATTTCTATTTGGGGACATACAACTTGTTTAAATAAAGAGACTGCCACTTGAAGTCACACTGTAGTTGAAAATAGCAAACAAGCTTCTCAAAGAGACTGCCAGTTGTAATTACAAAGGTTGAAGAACCACTAAGAACAAATAAGCTTCTCAAGAGAGACTGCCACTTATCATTGCAAAAGTTTAAATAGTAAAACAAGCTTCTCAAAGAGACGGCCACTTATTGCCAGGCAAGATTAACCATGTTGGGGACATGCAGGCTTCTTAAGTAAAGAGATTGTCACTTGAAGTCATGCAAAGAATCCAAGAGAGTGTTATCACAACACTGCGGGGGAAACAAAATCTTCATCTTCTGATGGAGAATCACAAACATATTCCTGCTGAGGAAAATAAATCCTCAAAGGTGCAAAATAAATGCCTTCTCATCATCCAGGTTTCACATCCTAGAGAGACTCAAAATAATTGCTGCAAGAGGCCAAAGTTTAATCCAAGAACGAACTAGAGAGAAACGGTAGAACAAGACTCTTCTCAATGAGGAAATATCTCAACTCAGGAGTAATTCCATCCAGATAAATGAGCTAGAAAGGAAAACGAAAGAAAATCCTTCCCATGACGAATAAACTCAGTGGGGAGTTAGAAAGAATATACACTTTATGCTTAGGATGGACACTCTACTGGAGAGAGAATACACATACTATATGGGGAATAACAACACCAGAGAGAGTGGGTAAGACACACCAAGAAATGTGAAATGAGAATGAATTTTCATTCAACTATGCATGATGTATGTATGAATGAATGAATGTATGCACGTATGTATATGTATGCGCTGACAAAACAAGCACAAAGATAGACTAGAGATGACCAATCACCATAGTACAACAGGATACTCAGCTAAATGTCAACAAGATAGAGATACCACTGAAGATGCTGATGAAAGCCTTGCTAGGGATTAAGCTGGAGATAAATAGAAGCCACTTAAGGAACAATGTCTTGCTACAATGCCCACATCTCTGGGGAGAGGAAAAATATTGCTTGGGGGAAGAAACACAATGTTCAGTCTTCTATTATCAATAATCTACTGAGGGAATAGTAATATGAACTTCGCATAGAGGGAATGAAAAGATCTATTGGGGAAACATAGCAACATAAATATTCCAAACTCTTCTTGGGGAAAAGAGAATCACATAAAATCTGCTGCTGAATGATGAAGAGCTGCTAGGGATACATACAAAGCAAAACTCTTATGGGGATATTAACCTCGAAAAGCAATGATATCCATATTAACTCTATTAAGGAAATGGAAAGATGAATCTTCCAAAAGACAAACTTTAAGAGGAAAAGCGTATCTTTGCATAAAATTAGCTTTGGGGAAAGAAATGGATCTGTCGAGGATCATACCATAAAATTCTTCCTGAACCAACAGTAATAGTTTCACAAATTTCGTTGAGAGAAATACAGACCTGGTGAGGATCATCAAAGAAAACTCTCTGAGGATTAACAACCTTGAGGAAAACATCCTGGACTTGCAGGGGAAACTATGAAGTTAACATCACAGTAGAAAGCCAACTTGCGAGGGATTTAAAAATTCAACACAGGGTAAGAGAAAACCCAACAATTGACTGCTATCTCAACACTTCTTAGTAGAAAACATTGTTCTGGATTTACCACTTGAGTGGCACATAAAAGTATCAAAACCACAACAGAGAAGGTAAAAAAACCTGATGGGGATTCCTCGTCAAATTTCAACACAAACCAAAATGGAATCTAACAACCATATTTTCACATATTTGCTTGATCACAACTTGGCTAGGGGAAGAGAATCTCTCTTAGCTAGAGAAATCTGAACATAGACTTAGTTGGGGAGTTCATGTCTAGGATTCAATCGGGAAACATTGAATTCAGTACTCGACGAGAAACACCTGAACTAGCGCTCAGCTGGGGAAAACATCAACAAGAACAAACTCTGCTTGGGAGAACGTCAAGTTCTGCACTTCGAGATTTTACCATTCCTTGGAGTAATTGTTAACATTCCTTTTTGTATTCATAAATCAAATGAATATGTTTTTATAATTTTCAAAATTATAATTGTTATTTATCTTTTTCTTTAAAAAATTATTATAAAAAATAAATGAAAATTTTGCAAAACAAAAACGAAATATAAGAATTGCAAACAAATGGATAAAGACCCAAATTTTATTGATAGAATGGTAGTCTGCCAATGAAATGACTACATGGATCATTAAAAAGTTGGAAATGGTAAATAAAAGAAAAGGCTACATTGAAATACAATGTCCACTATTCTCCTTGTCGCACCTCGAGAAAAATACGAACTTCGCGATGGGACGCGAAAAAATGTTGTTCGAACAGAGTCATCATCGAACTTTATTCATTCGAATGAAGGAATAGGAAAATATCGAGAAAACCTTTAAGAGATAAAAACATGTTCATCGCAACCAAATTCTAGGTTCGGGAGTCGATTACACAAAGGGAAGGTATTAGCACCCCTCACATCCATTGTACTCAACGGAACCTCTTAGTTCAATTTGTGATGAATGTTGTCGCTTTCGCGAAAATAAGGTGCCGGCACAACAGAAGAGTCGCCAACTTTCGTTATTTATCCCTCAAAGCGGGAAAGGAAACGATCGGAAAAACCTAACGAAAAAGGGTAAGACAAGGTCGTCGCAACCATTGTCTGGGTTCGGGAGTCGGTTACGCAAGGGGAAGGTACTAGCACCCCTCACGTCCGTCGTACTCGACGGGATCCACGCTTGTTGTGTTTACTTGGATGGGTTGGTTTATCTATCTACCTATCAAGGCTGGCTTTAAAAAGAAAAGAAACTGACTCGGCAAAGCGTCGCACTTTATGCCTACGTATTCTCATCAGAGAACGAGAAATCAGAGTCAACGTAGTTCGACCTACGACGGGTTATGGGGGGAGGTAGCTCGCCAATACATCAGTATTGTGCCTACGTACTCTCAACAGGTATGAGAGATCAGAGCTTACGTAGTTTGGGACACTACGCTTTATTTCCTGTCTTTTACGGAAGAAGTGTTTTTTATTGTGTTTGCAATTTCAATCGCACTAGAGACTATGACCTGAGAGTGAATGCGTCGCATGTCACCCAAAGGGTACCATACTAAAAATCCAGATTGTGGAAAATAAACTCTCCCACAATCCTTTCCCAGATAGCTTAAGGCTCGTGACGTACGAAGGAAATCATTCATGATTACTGTATCTTAAACTGTTTCGAGATGAGAAGAGAACATGCCCAACTAGGAGGGAGACTATCAAGTCCTACTGTTGTCATGCCAAGGATTCATCCTATGGTTGAGGTTTGAACAGGGAACTCCTAGAAGTTGTCATGCATAGGTTTCAACCTAAAGTTCTATCATCAATTCCTTATCAAAGGAAACGAGAGTCCTAAGGGATCATGTCAATGATACACCGAAACAGACAAAGCATCAGCTCAAACTGTAAAATGCATGCAATGCAAGTGAGGGAGGAAATGTGTGTGGGGCTTCAGCCTCCACAAGCTCATCTCAACCTCAAGCCAGAATGAATAACAGTAATCATACTGAAATATAAAACATGCTATCAACCAAGATACAGTAAACTACAACCATACAGAAGAAATAAAGTCATGCTATCAAGCAGAATAAACCACATGGGCAATGGAGCAGGGCTCTACCGAATACCCGCAAGCAAAGCCACGCAGTAACAATACAAGCAGAGGGAGCAACTCAACCTCTAGTGCAATCATGCTCCTAGATCAAAGCTATTCTAGATATGGACTTATTCTAATGCATCAAGCAAATCAGACAAGGCACATCAATACAAAGAAGAAAGCAGATCAACTCCTCTCTCAACTTCAAGCTTCAGCTCTTCCAACAGCAACTCAGTCTTCTTGACTTCCATCACTCTTGACAAATATCAATTTTCTTTTCCAGGTTTCAACCCTTCAACATAAGTTTCAACTTATCTTCTTCAAGCTTCAGCTCCTTAATCAGTTCCACCTTCAGGCTTCACTATTAACCACAAGTATCAACTTGGTCCCTTCAGGATCTCCAGGCATCAAAGTAAGTACCAACTTCCTTTGTTCTTCAAGCTTCAGCTCTTCAGAATCAATCTCAATTGAATCCTCTTCCTAAGTATCAACTTAGTCTTCAAGATCTCAAGCTCTCTCTGCTTTACCAGTCTCAACTTGGTCTTCCCCTCCTGCAAGCTTCAGCTTCTCAGAGTAATCTTCAATCACTTAGAAGTATCAACTTCATCCTTCAATCTTTTCTTCAAGCCTCAGCTTCTCATTCAGTCTTTACTGGATCTTCATTGGGTCTTCAAGTATCATCTTGCTCTTGTTGCTCTTCAAGCTTCAGCTGGAATGGCAATGCTCAAGGAATCATCCTCTCTTCAAGACTCTTCAATGAAGTCTTCATCTTCACACCCAAGCTCAACATCTCTCAAGATACTCAAACCAGAGGAAATCACTTAACTGGATAAGTTGGGGTGTCAAACTGCTTATTGACCACCAAAGGTGGCCTATAAGGGTTCAACATCAAAGGAATGGTTCCCTCAAAAGTTCTACTTCCTAGGTACCATCAATTATCCCTCCAAAGGAGAGAGGTGAATACCATGGAAGGACTTTGAATCATAGGGAGGAATGGAGGTGAAAGATACCATCCATGTTTGAGAAAGGACCCAACTAGGTCTAAACTCTTCCTAGTTCCTAACCCTAAAACAACAACAAAACAAACAAGATTCTCAAGCTCTCAAGCTCCTCAATCAATCTCCAAGTATTCTACTATGCTCCTCAATACTCCTCAAAGCAAGACCAAGCTCTCCAAGCCCACAAAGGAAAGCAAACAAAAATACAAGCCCACAAGGGCAACACAAACAGTCATCAACTACAAAAATCAAGGAAAAATAGTATACTATTATATTAAAACCTAATATAATTTCTAGGGGATCCTATATACCTACCCTTAATACCCTATATGTCCCAATATCTATCTTGACCTAGAAACCCAAAATTCTAGTGTTATTGTGGACCTATGTTAAGGATTGACCTAATTCTACACAACCTAAAGTCAACTAACCAAAACCAATCAAAAATTCATCACAAAATTATGGAATAAATCCAAAGGGGAGCTAAAGTCCTAATCTAACTATCCTAAAAAGAATGGCCTAAAAAGAAGAAGGGAACTAGCTAAACAAAATTCTACAAATCTATGCATCAACATAAGAGAATTAAAATGCTATAAAAGAGAAAATACACAAAAAATATGAAAAATGCATGAAAGGCAAATATTATGGTTTTATAATATTCTAGACATTAACATGAAATGGGAGAAAAAATCCCCATACAAAAATCATTAATTTTCTATTTATTATGATTTTTCAAAGATTAATGAAAAATGGAGAAAAAGAAATTAAAATGTAAAGACATTGGTGTGAATAGCAAGTATATGCAGCACAAATCATGAATGGGCCCAAAATGGGGGTGCAGTTAGTGAGGCGCGCTAGGCCCAGTTTCCATCAGAAATTCAATTAACAAAATATAAAGAAAATGAAAAAGAAACGGTGCAGAAAGTAATGAAATGCAGTACAAAATCTAATGGGCCATGAATTAGGGGTGTGGATAGAAACTCATTTCATTAAGCCCAACACAATCTTTTAATGAAACGCAGCGCTTCATGCTGGTTTCAGATTCTCTTCACAAACGGAGATTAAATCACGACCGTGGGATCTTGGTCTTAGTCAAGGGTCAGCTTATGATCCAATGGCCAGCACTTCGTCTTCTTCCTTCAGCCATGGCAATGGAGGGAAAAGCTCCATAGTTGCAGAGCTCCAACCCCAATTCGAAATCCATCAAATCTCAATGAAAAACCAAAATTCCAAACCCTAACCTGTCCAGAATTTCATGCTGAATCTAACCATGGTCTCAAAATCAATTGAAACATCCTATATCTCCAAACCCGATCCAAGATCAAAGATAGGCTCAGACATCAACTTCAATAATTCTTGCAATTAAATACCTCAGATTGATCTCCAACTCACACTGATTGATTCTTGACATCTAATTCATGCTATAGCTCACTATATCTCATGTTCTTGGTCCAAACAAAAATGGTGACACCAACTGAAACTTCACCAATTGCTCCCAAACTGTTCAGAATCCATCTCCTATTGGTCTCTAACAGTTCTAACCTAACCATTCTTGCTAATCATGCCTAAATCATGGTGTAGGAGAAAAGTTACTAACCTGTTGAATCTTGATTAACAGATGGAGTAAACCTTCACTACAAGCCTTCAAACTCTTCAGAATCGATCCTTGAATGATGATCTTGCTACTGTTTGCAAAAGTTTTGATGGAGAATGCTTGAATCTCATAATTCGATGGTGACTTGCAACCTTGAAAATCCAAATGCCAACTCTTCAAATCTCCATGGTTTTGCTCTCAAATTGGTCTGCACAGCTTCAATATAATCAAAGGAATGTGTTTAGATTGAAAGAATGAATGGAATTGAATCAGAATGTCGATTTTGCTTTCAACTTGCAATGGAAGCAAGTGAAATGGCTATCTCTCTCTTCTCTCAATTCTCTCACCAACCTTGCATCTGAACAAGTTCTATACATTATATAGAGTGGTTTAGAATCATCTAGAACCATCTGGAACCATCCCATGAGAAATTGGGATTCTCATGTCATGAGTTTATGAATTCACCTCTTCTCACATATCATCTCATGACATAGCCCTTGCAGCAACTTTCCTTGGCTTGAAATTCTCCCTAAATGAGATATAGGATGTGTTAAAACCCTTAGCAAGCTTGTACATTGAGTTTCCTTATGTTTTGCATTTGTGCCTTAAGATGCAAGCAAGCAATTTCCAAATCAGCCCCATGATCTAGGCCTCAATTCAAAAAAGTGGCTGAACCATTGTTTTTAGAATGTCTTTTAGAGTCAAAATGACCTATTATATGCCATGGTTTGGATGTGTAACTTGGGATTTCCAATTTCCAACTTCAACTTATTTAACTTATGCCTCCATTTTAGGTCATGTTTATCACTTTTTGCTACAATCCTTTTCAACATCTCATGACCTCCTTACTAGCCTTAAAACATCATTCTAAGCAAGTTTTATGTTGAAGATTTTTCCATTTGAAGCTTGGAAATAGGAGATATGGCCTTATGCTTGAAATGACCTATAATCTCCAAATGACCAAAATGCCCTTGACTTGTCAAAGCCATAACTTGAGTTCTACAAATCCTATCAAGGACTTCTAGTACTCTATAGAAAGCTAAGAAGATGAGGGACAACATTAATGTTGACCAAGAGTTCATAGGAATCATCCTTCTTGGGAAAAAGTTGGATGCAAGTTGGGTGACTTTCAAGGCCCCAGATTCACACACCTCAGATGACCTGTAACTTGTCAAAGTCATAACTTGAGCTCTACAAATCCTATCAAGGACTTCTAGTACTCAAACTAAAGCTAAGAACAATCTCTACAACATTCATGTTGGGGGTAAGATGAGATGACAATCACATCTTGAGCTAAACTACCTTGAAGATAGGGATCAAACTAGGGGATTTTACACTGTCAAGCCTTAGAAACCCTAGCTTAAAACTTCTCAAACTCCTCAATCATGATGAGTTGGTCTAGGAATCATCCTTATAGAATCTCAATGCATCAATCCATGATCACATGGCTCTTGGATTAGGTCTCAACCCTCTCCAAATCATCAGTTGACCTAGGGTTGACCCAGTCAAACCCTAATTCCACCACTCATGGCTGAGTCTTCTTATTCTTGTACAATGACCTCTCTAGGCCTCATGATGGCTTTCAAGACATCTCATAAGCTCTCTCAAAGCTTCAAGTCCATCCTCATAGTCTCAGGATCATCTGAGGAGCTCCCACAACTCTCAAGTTATGAGGCATACACCCTTGGTTTCAACCAATCTTTCTGAGGATCTCTTGGGTTCTCTGACAAAGGTATCAACCTTTGAACACTTGAACAACCTTCTTGGCTAGCTTCCAAGTCTTGCATAACTCTTGCTGGGTAATCATACCTCTTGATCTACTGCACACATATCAATGAGATGCAGATGATAATGATAGTGAACACAAGCTAGGCAAATAAATGTTGGTCAAATTTTGGGGTGCAACAGCTGCCCCTATTCAAACGGCTTGAACCTGACTGGGTGAGGAGCGAACGACTCTCAGTCAATCAAGGTGCGAGACGGTTGAATACCGATAAACCCGGAAATTTTGCCAACTGCACAAGAACACGGTACTCTGGCGGGAACAAATCTTCGGAAACTGGAGTAATAGCTGCACGACAACTAGCAGGAGAATTGGTCACACGGTAACCGGTAGTACATGGTCGATCATTCCATCAGGCATCACGATTCCTCGGGACTCATCAGGTCAACCATCAGGTTGATCATGCCATCAGGCATTCAAAGAAAACTGTCGGGCATCAGCCGGACTCCATCAGGTCAACAATCATGTTGATCATGCCATCAGGCATTCGAAGAAAACTGTCGGGCATAAGCCGGACTCCATCAGGTCAACAATCATGTTGATCATGCCATCAGGTATTCGAAGAAAACTGTCGGGCATCAGCCGGACTTCGTCAGCAAGTCGGGAATAGAATTCTTGGTCAATCATGAGCCAATTGGGAATATCTAAACCTCTGCCATCAGGCACCCCGCATCAGCTGAGAGAACTGCTTCATTAACACGGTTAGACTTCAATCATGAAGTCTTCCATGGAAGTTTCAACTTCGCTGTTCAGAAACCTGTTGGGGATGACGCATCTCCACTGGGGATTCTGGAGAACTTTCAAGTAACTCCGCTTCGGGGATCCAGAAATCATTCCGGATGAATCAACTCTGCTAAGGACTTCAAGAATCATCTTGGACAAATAACTCCGCCGAGGGCTTCAAGAATCATCTTGAACCGATAACCATGCTGGAGCTTTCAGGAATCATCCTGAGCAAACACTCTGCCGGGGACTTCAAGTATCAACTTGAGCAACCAACTCTGGAGACTGCACTGGGGATCTTAAGAATCATCTTAAGCAAACGACCCTGCTGGGGAATTCAAGAATCATCTTGAACCGAAGACTTTGCTAGGGACTTCAAGAATCATCTTGAGCAAGCGACTTCGTCGGGGAGAATTTCAGGAATCATCCTGAGCAATCAATTATGCGGCGGAACACTTGCAAAACAAGAACGGTAACAACCTGGATCATGTTTATTATGCATATGCTTCGGCAATGGCGTAATGCTCCACACGGTGGAAATGCTATGCGTTTATGATAAATGCTACGCAGTCATGCAAAATGATGCGATCCTATCAGCAAAATAAATGCTGAAGGGAGAATCCTCCTGTCAAGGAGAAAGAACTACTCAGATAGAGGAATCATCCTGCTGAGGAGAGCAAGGTCACGCCAATCTCAATTGGACTTTGCAGGGGACTCAACTTCAGTTGACTGCTGCGGGGGAATAAAGCTCTACGAGAACCTGGACCTGCTGATGGAAAGCGATGTCAATCGCGGGAACAAACTGCACGACCTTCACGGCTACTTCCCTGGAGATAACGACTCCGGCGGGGAAACACAGCATCAGCTATTCCACACTCTACTAGGGAAACCAATCATGGCTTGAGCAGCTTCCAAGGATTCGGCTCTCTTGGGGGTCTGCGAACTCGGCTGAGGAAGGAGAAATCATTTTGCTTGCCGGGGAGAGTACGACTCTGGTGGGGAATTTCAATTCCGCTGGAGAAGAAGGAATCATCCGACTTCGGGGGAGAGTACGACTTTGGTAGGGAATTTCAATTCCGCTGGAGACTTCAGTCTGGCACCATCAGTTGCTGCACACTTCAGTATGACTCAGCTGAGGAGATGACGTTCCTTCAGGACGCATCTGGTTGGGGAGAGAATCTTCTCGGCCCGGGGAGACATATCAATGCTCACTATCTCGTGTTCAGACTCTGCGGGGAGAGGCTGCTGAACTTTGCTAGAGAAAGAGGAATCGTCCTGCTTGGGGATACGCACGGCGCACTGTCTGGAATATGCTACACCTGTAACAACACAAACAAACAGACAAGATACCCTTCTCAAAGGGATCTATCAAGGTTATCATCTTGTGACAATGTTTAAGCAATTCATTGTTTCAACAATCAGTGGCCTAGGCCAGTAAGTTTATGTATGCGCATTTTATCAAAAACATCGGCGTTCTTTTTCGCAAACAAAACAGATAAATGCTAAACAGGCAAACAGAATTGCTGAATAGTATGCATTTTATTGATAACGAACCCCTGAATGGGTAAAAATGTTTTACATCAGACGCAAGCTCCTGGAATGAGGAAACCGCGCAAAAATAAAACATAAATATACATTAGTATATACAAATGTCGGCAACAAGGCGTAGACGAACACCATGAGTTGATCCCTCTATGACCCACTCGACTTCGATACTTCTCCGACGCTTCAGCTTTGGAAGAGATTGATTCAGATAAACGGCCATCAGGTCTTCCAAACCACCAAACAAAAAAAGTCCACACGCGGAACGCAGTCATTTGCTTTTTCAGATCCCTAACTTTTGCGTGAACCGCCCTTTGCGGGTTTTCAGTTCACCGGGATACCCTTTTTTGCCAAAGCCGCCCATCCGAGTTTTCGACTTCGCGGGTGTACATTTTTCAATTTATATCCCTAATTTTTTCCCGAACCTTTTTCCTTTTTTATGGTTCGCCGGGATGCCCCATTTTTTCCTGGACTCTCTCTCTTTTTACTGTCCAGCGGGTCGCTTTCAAGCAAAGTATTTTTTAACTGCGTCCGCGTTCACCGGGGATGCAAAATCTTCACCATCCATCGTGGATAACAACAAAGCTCCTCCCGAGAAGACCTTGCTGACGACGTACGGACCTTCGTAATTGGGAGTCCACTTGTCCCGGTGATCGGAGTGTGGAGGAAGAATCTTCTTCAAGACGAGATCACCCGTCTGAAAGCTTCTAGGACGCACCTTCTTATCATAAGCTTTCTTCATTCGGCTTTGGTACAGACGACCAAACGCAATTGATGCTAACCTCTTCTCGTCCATCAGGCTGAGTTGGTTCAGTCGGTTCGTAATCCATTCTGCCTCGTCGAGTTTCACATCAACCAAAACTCGCAAAGAAGGGATCTCCACTACTAACGGTAGGACTGCTTCCATACCGTACACCAAGGAGAAAGGAGTTTCCCCGGTTGACGTACGTACCGTCGTACGATAACCGTGCAGTGCAAATGGCAGCATCTCGTGCCAATCTTTGTAGGTCACAACCATCTTCTGAACAATCTTCTTTATGTTCTTATTGGCCGCTTCAACGGCGCCATTCATCTTCGGCCGATAAGGAGATGAGTTGTGGTGTTCAATCTTGAAACTCTGGCACAACTCCTTCATCATCTTGTTATTCAAATTCGAACCATTATCAGTAATGATCCGCTCGGGAATTCCGTAACGACAGATGATGTCCCTCTTTATGAATTTAGCCACCACCTGCTTGGTCACATTAGCGTATGAGGCTGCCTCCACCCACTTGGTGAAGTAGTCGATAGTTACTAGAATAAAGCGATGACCGTTAGATGCAGTGGGCTCGATCTTGCCTATCATGTCGATGCCCCACATGGAGAACGACCACGGGGAGGACATGAAATTCAACGGGCACGGCGGCACATGAACTTTATCAGCATAAATCTGGCATTTATAACACCTCTTCGCAAATTTGAAGCAATCAGACTCCATCGTCAGCCAGTAGTATCCTGCTCTCAGGATCTTTCTTGTCATAGCATGCCCGCCGGCGTGCGTACCAGTAGTATCCTGCTGTCGCTACTCACTCTCCGACTTCTCTCTCTCACAAAGTTTCTTGTTCTAACATATTCCCACTCAACTTCCTTTCGCATGTTAAAGATTCTGAACGACGATGATTTCTGGCGTTCCTTCGCGAAGATCAACGGATGGAGATTGAAGAAGTTCGTCTTGATGAAGATTACTGACGAGTCTGAAGAATGCTGATGAGCGACAATGGTTCTGGTGATGAACAATAAACGAAGGTTCTGGAAAAAACGGCGATGAACTCGCGGAGGATCGGACAAATCTGGACGCATCTGAAGTTTGAAGATCTTGATGACTTTGTTGAAGATACAGACGAAGGTCTTAAAGAAATCCGGAAAGGTTGAGCGAGACGATGAACAACGCGAGATCTGAAGAAAACTGATGAAGTTTGTGGATCGTTCTCCAGGAAGCGATGACCAATCCTGCGTGTTCTTGAGGATCTTGAACGTTTCTGGCGAAGTATGAAGATCTCTGGGATTCTGAGGACGATTCTTGCATGTTGACGAACGGTGAATCTGAGACTTGATTTGACGATGTGGAACATCGGTTGAAGTTTCCGGCGGTAGCTTTCTGGAAAAAAGTTTGATGATTGATGATGATGATGATGTGTTTGAACTGTTGATGAAACCTGGAGATCTGAGTTTGATGAATGATGAACGCACAAGTGTGGTGGATGAAGATCTGGTTTTGAACATTATGATGAATCTCCGATGAACATGATGAACTGACGATGAACGTCTTCTGGAAATAATGAATGCTCTTTGCATATGAAGATTGATCGGAGACGCTTGATGAACGATTCGCTGAATAGTTGGTGATTATTGTTGAATCGGAGAGGATGAAGGTATCTGGGAATAGGATGAATTCTGGTGTTTTTGCTAGTTCCGGTGAGTTTGACGGCGGCCGGAGTTGGTTGTAGGGTAGTTAGGGCTGCCAGAGTTAGGTTGGGCGGTGGTTGCATGGTCGGCGGCCATGCAACCGGTGACGGTCAGGCAAGGACAAGTGGCTAGGGGAAGGCCTGCATGAAGGCCACGTGGTGAAGCATGCGTGAGAGAGAGGGTTAGTGGAGGACGTGGCTGAATGTGGTGATGGAACGTGGAAAAAAAGGAAAAATGAAGTGGACCCTCTGCATGAGCACGCGTGGCAGCTTTTATAGGATGACACATGGCTGACTCTGGGATTGGACTGAGAGTTTTGGACTGGGCCTCCAAACTGGGCCCAACGAAAATGGACTGAATAAAATGGTTAATTAACTGATTAAAAACTTGATTAAATGAAATTAAGACTAAAAACTACCATTAACTAATTAATACTAACTAAGACTACAACTAACGCCTAAAATGAAGATTAAAACTAATCTAACCTAATGATGGTGATTAACACGGACATCAAGTGGACTAAAAAACTAATTAAAATGAAAATGGCCATTAGTAAAACCTAATAATATCCTAAACAAAATTAAAACCTATTAAATCTCTACAACCATTATACTCTAATTAAATCTAAAAGATATTAAAATCTCTACTAATATCTATATTAAAACTATAAAACTAATATCTCTAATATTCTAAAAACTAATTAAAAGCTATTTAATATCTAATATATTCTAAAAAAGATTTAAAAAAACTATTAACAACTATTCTAAAACTATTAAATTCTACAAGTATTAAAATATATTATCTATTAATATCTATATAAAAAAACTATTAAAAGATCTATATTAATTCTTATTTAAAACCTAGAGAAACCATATTAAAAATCTATACTAATATCTAAAAGAAAATAATGTCTAAAATGATTTAAGCTATAAAAAAAAAATCTATTTAAATTCTAGAAAATCTATATTAAAATTGATAAAAGGCTATTAAATCCTAAAAATGCAAACAAAGGCAAATAACCAATATAAAAGAGAGCGTGAGACCAGATCGAAGCAAGCAGTAAACCCGGACACCATGAATCTTCAAAATCACTGTGTGAGCTGAGAACACCCAGGAAGCGCGCGACTTCCCAAAATAACCTCCGATTACCCGAACCGGTTTGGGATACCTGAAATGCGACAGCAGGGCTGTAATCCCGATAAAATCACCATGATTGAGGAAATGCACTATATGCAGTATGTAAATGCTAATGCGAAATGCGTCGAAACATCGAGCCAGATACGGGACCCGGTTGGTCAAATTTTAGGGTGCAACAGCTGCCCCTATTCAAGCGGCTTGGACCTGAATGGTTGAAGAGCGCGCAACCTTTAATCATTCAAAGGTAGAAGATGGTTGAATACAAATGAACCCTGAAATTTGCCAACCGCAAAATAAACTGCAAAACTGCTTGAGAACTAGCGTCTAATAAACTAAAGTTTGGTTGTCACGGCAACAACTGGTCAATTATCTGATAAATTTTCTGCTGTTTGTTTTTCAACATCAATCACCTGCGTGACGCCACAGGCACTGATTCTTCGGAATAATGCTTCAAAAAGCAAACACCTTCCCATCTACTATGGGATCTTTTCTGTCAGCTCATGGTTCCAGCGGACCTGAGGAAAACTCTCCTGGGGAATTCTGAATTGAACTGCCTGGCACCTATTTCGACGAAGGCGGCAGCTTCAGAAGTTTGATATGTGTCAATCTTTCTTTCTTTTTTCGGTGTCGACGTAACAACCAAATATGAAGAAGTACTCCGCTGGGGCTTAGAGAAGCTTAACCAAACAACTCTGCAGGGGAACAAATTCGAAAGCCAATAGGTAACCACCCTGGTCTATGTTTCGACATGCGTATGCTTGAAATGATGCAATGCCCTATATGACATGTAAATATTATGCGTTTGTAAATGCAATGCCCTATATGACATGGATATGCTATGTACTTGTAAATGCAATGCCCCATACGGCATGAATATGCTATGCGTTTGTGAATGCAAATCCGACGATATATGCAAATGCTAATGTAAGCTCGAGCTGCCAGAGAACACCAGGTCTACAAACCGTTTGGAAAAATAAATGCCGGAGGCAAAGTCAATTCCACTAAAAGTAATCGGTTATCACATAATCACCTCGACGATATTCTTTCTGACCACTGTCAAACTGCATTCTGTGGGGATTAACCCAATAGGGGTTGATTGTGAACGGCTCACTGCTGGAGACTGCCCCTTCTGTCAAGGATATCAATCTTAATCGGCTGGGGATACTCCTGATCCTACTCTGATGCGGGGTAAAATACAATCTCAATTCTTTCGGGAATAATACACAACTTTCAACTGCTGAAGAGGAGTAATTCTGATTTAACAACGTCCATACGACATTCAACATTAATCGGGGAACTGGCATCCATTACGCTCCATATCGGGGAACCTGACAAATTATTGTATCGGGTATTTACACATTTTTTGGTTTTTCTAGGATAACAACGGGTTATTAATAAGATGGAAAATACTAGATGAGAACTAGCATTCAAAGGTAGACTACCAGGCGAGAACTGATAGCAAAATAGATTAGGAAAATTGAACGAAAATTGGTTTTTTTTTATGTTTTGAACGTCAGACGGGGCTGACTGGATAATAGGTAAAGAAAAAGACAACCAGGCGAGAACTGGCTGAAAGCTGACATGTACCAGACGAGAACTGGTACAACAATAGGTTAAAGAAACGGTGACCAGACGAGAACTAGTACCAATAACATACACCAGACGAGAACTGATGTAACAAACAGGTTAGAGAATTGATGACCAGACAGGGACTGGTTAAAAGGTAACATGCACCAGACGAGAACTGATGCCACAATAAACCACACCAGACGATAACTGATGTTTACGGAAGCATGGGCCAGACGAGAACTGGTTACCGGTTTGCCAGGTGAGACCTGGGCTTTGGAAACGACTTGGTTACGGAGTTCTGACAGGTAACAGATTTAAACTGTAGGATAACAATCCACCGACAACACAACTCTTCTTATTTAGAAGGTTCAGGTTTTTTATAAGGGTATTGACACGATTCCCCGATACTCAACTCTTGCTGAGGATAAACAAACTTGCTTGAATAACTTGCCCCAATCCAACTTTTGGGAATATTGCTCTGAACAGCTTTCTACGAGACAACCTCGAGGTTATTTGCCCCGGTATCTGTGCGACACAAGGATTCAACCTCAATCAAACAATTGCCAACCCAGTTGGTCTTCACTATCTCTGAAGTGACTTTGCCCCTGAATGAGCGCATAAGCGACCTAACCTGATCTGATTTTCCACCTGAAGCATCTGATTTCAAATCTCAACATTCTGTATAACTGCCCCTGATTGGCTTTCGAGAAGACTCATTTCTGATCAACTGCTTCTCAAATAAACTACCCCATAATCAACTGATGCTTCGGGACTTGTCCTCAGACTAACTGATTCTGAACTTACTGGAAATTAATGCCCCTGAATCACAAGGCTTCACAACATACACCATTCTGGTTCAGACTACTGTATTTTTCAGTCCTGTTCGATTATTCCCTGTTGGAATTTCTTTCGTGTCAACTACTGACCTGCAAGTAAAATTGTCTATTCACGAATGGTAATGCTAATGCAATGTTTATGCAAATTTTGAATATTTTTTTGTTGTCACTCATTTATATCTCATGATTGTGAGTGACGAATGAACCTAAGTTCAAACGCAATGCTGATTTGATCAGTGAAAAATACAACAAGGATATGATTAGCAAATCAAGAAGGAGTCAGGTTACTCAACCTTATCGTAATGCGCTTTCAGAATAAACCCATCTCAATTAGGTCTTTTAAGGATTGTATCGTGGTCGGGTTCACGGTTCGTGAAACAAGGGGTATTTGGCTCAAATTTTGATTTGTACCCACCCCTTCTACGTGATGATCTCCGATCCTAAAGTTTAGTTAACTTAGCACGAGCGCTCGCCTCTTCGAGAGGTATGTTGAATGGTAAGAACCATAACTAAGGAATTCACAAGGTTTTTCGGAGTGACAGTTACTCCTTCCTCGTTTTCGGTGTCTGTATACACGACTTTGTCTTTCACTGGGGATCTGTTTTTTTTCTTTCCCTTCTTTTTCATTCTTTTTGATTCCCTAATTTTTGCCTAGACTGACTCCTTTTGAGTTCTTTTCGATTTTTTTATTTTATTTTTTGAAGTCCAGCGGGATGCCCTGATTTTTGCCTAAGTGTTTGCTTCCCAGCTTTTTCATTTCTTTTTACTTAGCGGGCTTTCTCATTTCTTTCTTTTTCTTTGAAACAAAGTCGTGTGACACTGGTTGTCTTGATTGCTCCGAAAGGTTTACAACTGTCTCACTCCTGATTGGTGAGATTTAACCATTGTGGTTGACGAGATACAACCTCTTGAGAGGTATAAACTGTTATTGGTCCTCGAATGGAAACACTCCTCTGTAAGACTTGAACGCTCGGTCAAGCTACTGACAACTACCCTGCCCCGGGTTAAGATGTGAGGGTTAAAAAGTCCGAAAAAGCTTCTACTTCCTGGCTCGAAGTGGTTAACAAGGGACTAACTCCTTATATCTCCAGTGTTTGGGGGGTTTGAAACAATGCCTTGTACGTCATCGGCAAGGTTTTATCTGAAAGCATACGATCATCGGTTATGGGTTTATTTCGTCATCCTCCCTCCAATCTTTGCTAATCACAGTGACAAAGTGGAGTGAATAAAAATGCAAGTGTCTGTGCAATGCAATAAATGAGCTACAGCGACATGATTAATTCAGAAAAATGCATAATCACCTTATCAATATCACCATTCGAAACATACAATATTTATAACAAGTGGTAATTAACAGAAAAGGAAACTACAAATGCAAATGATATAAAAGTCTGAGGACTGCCAATGTCGAGGCGCCCGCCTGTCTGAATCACTGGCTCCTTTGAAAACAACCTTCTGAATCTACGAGCTTAGACAGCTGAGCGGTTGGTATGAACAAACAGAAATCCTTCTCGAAAGGAAATGCGATCTTGGTCGATCAACTGTTGTACTTTCGCCTGAAATGCTTTACAATCTTCCGTCGAATGCCCTGGAGAGCCACCATGGTAACCACACTGAACGTGGGGATTGTACCCAGGAGGGTAAGGTTCTGGAACTGGCTTAAGAGCTTTAGGTTCCACCAAAGAACTCTGGATCAAAGATGGTAGCAGCTGGCTATACGGCATAGGCACTGGGTGAGAAGGAGCTTTCCTTCGTTCCAAATTGTTGCGAGGTCGATTCTGATTCTGACGCTGATTCTGATAACCTCGACCATGAGTTCGCTGATTTGCAAGGGAAGCGACATAAGATTCCTGATATGGTGCCCTAGGCACAGTTGTTTGTCCAGCATAACAAGCCACAGGAGGTACTGATCTCTGATAAGATGAAGAACCAACAAAGTTCACTGATTCGTCTCGAGGATATTCAACATTTGGCATGGCTGCATTGATTACACCTTCTTCTTTGTTCTGATAGTCACAAGGATATTCAATTTCACCAGCTTGATCGTTTGAAATAATCTGAATTTTCCCGATTCTTATGGCATACTCAAGGCGTTCTCCCAATATTACCACGTCGGAGAAACTTAACGAAAGTCCAAGCAATCTTTCAAAGTACGGATCTTGTAGGGAATTTACAAACATGCTTGTTAACTCTCGGTCCAAAAGTAGTGGGTGCACTCTAGCAGCAAATTCTCTCCATCTCTGAGCATACTTCCTGATAGGTTCATTGTTCTCTTGAGACAATTCTTGCAACTGCATGCGATGGGGAGCTATGTCTAAATTATAATCGTACTGCTTCAGAAAAGCTCTGGCCAAATCCATCCATGATCGAATCTGATTTTTCTCTAACTGCATATACCACCTCAAAGATGCCCCAGTCAGACTACCTTGAAAGCAATGGATCATCAATTTGTCATCTCGCACAAACAAAGTCATTCTTCGACAGAACATCACCAAATGTTGCTTCGGACAGCTATCTCCTGTGTACTTCTCAAATTTCGGCACTTTGAACTTATACGGCAACACCAGGCCAGGAACCAAACACATGTCTGTAGCATTCAGGTTAACAGCATCTTTCATTTTCAAAGCTTTAACTCCTTCTTCCAATGCTCGGAGTTTTCTATCCGTCTCAAGAGCTCTTGGATCTACGGTCCTGGCTATTGGAATATATCTTCGGTAATTCATCACAGGGAAAACAACACCTTGATTGTTAACAGGAGGAGGATGTTCATTCTGGACAACAAACTGCTCGTGTCGATCTTGGTTCTCAACAGAAGGTTGTACAACTTGGTCTGCAGTAACGTTGTTCGCTTGCAGAAAGTCTTCCATAGAATCATACAGAGGGTTGGACGTCATAGTGAACCCTGCCAAGGTGTTAGGAGACTGGAAATTGCCTTCGGACATAGCTACTGCTAACCTTGAACTGACTTCAATGCTCGATTCTGCTCGAATCTACTCAACACCTAGGTCGTCTTCTGACAATCAACAGTTGCTCAATCCAAACTCCGGGTAATCACCTTCAGGAAACAAAGGCTGGATCAGAACTCTGGCTAGCTGGAGTATGACATGCAATATGATGCAACACATTTATGCAAATGCAAATACAATATGCGGCAAACAACGGGATCACAGCCCCCACACAATCTCTGAATACTGCTGCGCTGCTGACGGAGTATGTTCGCTCTGAAGAGAGATGCCAAGATAACGGGTAGGCTGGAAGTCAAGGTTCCTGCAAAAAAAACCTCCCACTCACGGGTAATGGACCTAGATCTGTCAAGGTACGGCATCCTATGCGGTCGTCAGCGTCACAGACTTTCAAAACTGACGATACGATTCCCAGAAGGAGTGGTATCATCAAGTCTTGAAGAGGCCTCACTTAGCTGACTTCCAAATGATCGGTTCCCAGAGTCGACAATTCAACTAACCAACACCCCTTCGACCCAAAGGGTAGAAAAAGAAGTCAACCAGAAGAACCTCGTCCGAGTGTGGATTTAGCGGGACACTAGTACAAGCAAAGCCGGTACGCGCCCACTACTTTCCACTCTAAGTCTAAGGTGCACTCAAGCCTGGGTCTGGCTTCTCACTCAAAGGAACATCCCCACCCAACAGCACAACATCAACAGATAATAGCAATACAAAAAATAATAAACACCCAATAGACAAGCAAACAAGCGCTAGGATTGACTCTCTTAGGGGACGTTGGATCCCACATGCATAAGGAACCATCGCAGTCCTCAGCAGCTAGGGGACGTTGGATCCCCAGCAGAGTCGCCAGCTGTCGCTACTCACTCTCCGACTTCTCTCTCTCACAAAGTTTCTTGTTCTAACATATTCCCACTCAACTTCCTTTCGCATGTTAAAGATTCTGAACGACGATGATTTCTGGCGTTCCTTCGCGAAGATCAACGGATGGAGATTGAAGAAGTTCGTCTTGATGAAGATTACTGACGAGTCTGAAGAATGCTGATGAGCGACAATGGTTCTGGTGATGAACAATAAACGAAGGTTCTGGAAAAAACGGCGATGAACTCGCGGAGGATCGGACAAATCTGGACGCATCTGAAGTTTGAAGATCTTGATGACTTTGTTGAAGATACAGACGAAGGTCTTAAAGAAATCCGGAAAGGTTGAGCGAGACGATGAACAACGCGAGATCTGAAGAAAACTGATGAAGTTTGTGGATCGTTCTCCAGGAAGCGATGACCAATCCTGCGTGTTCTTGAGGATCTTGAACGTTTTTGGCGAAGTATGAAGATCTCTGGGATTCTGAGGACGATTCTTGCATGTTGACGAACGGTGAATCTGAGACTTGATTTGACGATGTGGAACATCGGTTGAAGTTTTCGGCGGTAGCTTTCTGGAAAAAAGTTTGATGATTGATGATGATGATGATGATGTGTTTGAACTGTTGATGAAACCTGGAGATCTGAGTTTGATGAATGATGAACGCACAAGTGTGGTGGATGAAGATCTGGTTTTGAACATTATGATGAATCTTCGATGAACATGATGAACTGACGATGAACGTCTTCTGGAAATAATGAATGCTCTTTGCAGATGAAGATTGATCGGAGACGCTTGATGAACGATTCGCTGAATAGTTGGTGATTATTGTTGAATCGGAGAGGATGAAAGTATCTGGGAATAGGATGAATTCTGGTGTTTTTGCTAGTTCCGGTGAGTTTGACGGCGGCCGGAGTTGGTTGTAGGGTAGTTAGGGCTGCCGGAGTTGGGTTGGGCGGTGGTTGCATGGCCGGCGGCCATGCAACCGGTGACGGTCAGGCAAGGACAAGTGGCTAGGGGAAGGCCTGCATGAAGGCCACGTGGTGAAGCATGCGTAAGAGAGAGGATTAGTGGAGGACGTGGCTGAATGTGGTGATGGAACGTGGAAAAAAAAAAGGAAAAATGAAGTGGACCCTCTGCATGAGCACGCGTGGCAGCTTTTATAGGATGACACATGGCTGACTCTGGGATTGGACTGAGAGTTTTGGACTAGGCCTCCAAACTGGGCCCAACGAAAATGGACTGAATAAAATGGTTAATTAACTGATTAAAAACTTGATTAAATGAAATTAAGACTAAAAACTATCATTAACTAATTAATACTAACTAAGACTACAATTAACGCCTAAAATGAAGATTAAAACTAATCTAACCTAATGATGGTGATTAACACGGACATCAAGTGGACTAAAAAACTAATTAAAATGAAAATGGCCATTAGTAAAACCTAATAATATCCTAAACAAAATTAAAACCTATTAAATCTCTACAACCATTATAATCTAATTAAATCTAAAAGATATTAAAATCTCTACTAATATCTATATTAAAACTATAAAACTAATATCTCTAATATTCTAAAAACTAATTAAAAGCTATTTAATATCTAATATATTCTAAAAAAGATTTAAAAAAACTATTAACAACTATTCTAAAACTATTAAATTCTACAAGTATTAAAATCTATTATCTAATAATATCTATATAAAAAAAACTATTAAAAGATCTATATTAATTCTTATTTAAAACCTAGAGAAACCATATTAAAAATATATACTAATATCTAAAAGAAAATAATGTCTAAAATGATTTAAGCTATCAAAAAAAATCTATTTAAATTCTAGAAAATCTATATTAAAATTGATAAAAGGCTATTAAATCCTAAAAATGCAAACAAAGGCAAATAACCAATATAAAAGAGAGCGTGAGACCAGATCGAAGCAAGCAGTAAACCCGGACACCATGAATCTTCAAAATCACTGCGTGAGCTGAGAACACCCAGGAAGCGTGCGACTTCCTAAAATAACCTCCGATTACCCGAACCGGTCTGGGATACCTGAAATGCGACAGCAGGGCTCTAATCCCGATAAAATCACCATGATTGAGGAAATGCACTATATGCAGTATGTCAATGCTAATGCGAAATGCGTCGAAACATCGAGCCAGATACGGGACCCGGTTGGTCAAATTTTAGGGTGCAACACATACTCGCCTCTTTCTCATCTACACATCTGAGTAGCATGAGATCTTGGTTTCTTTTATACAACACTCCGTCAGGATTGAGATAAAAATTTCCAGACAGCCTCCTCAGAGTCTTCTTATCCTAGGTTGACGCACCCGCAGGATACTCCTTAGTCATAAGGAAAGTCTGGATGTCATGGAACCATGGCTTGCCGTCAGCGGCTTCCTCGATTGCAAAGACAAATGCAGGTCTATCAAGACGAGATAGGACAGTTCTTGGAGCCTTATTCCAAAAATTTACTTTATACATTGAAGCCAACGTGGCTAAGGCATCAGCCATCTGATTCTCTGCTCTGGGCACATGATGGAGTTCCACTCGATCGAAGAACGGAAGTAGCCTTCTGGCGTAATTCATGTACGACACCAAATTCGATTGACGAGTCTCCCACTCCCCTTTAATCTGGTTAATCACAAGCGTCGAGTCACCATATACGTCTAGGTTCTTGATTCTCAAATCAATTGCCTCTTCTAGACCCATAATGCATGCTTCGTACTCCGCCTCATTATTGGTGACTGGAAACGTCAGTCTCGCAGTGAATGGGATGTGGGATCTGTGGGGAGTCGTGATGATAGCCCCGATGCCACTTCCGTAGGAATTAACCGCCCTGTCAAATATCAATTTCCACTGGGACTTCCTATCTGGCCCCTCGTCGGGCAATGGCTCATCGCAATCCTTCGCTTTGAGAAACATGATATCCTCATCAGGGAATTCAAATTTCATCGGCTGGTAATCCTCGATCGGCTGTTCGGCAAGGTAATCAGACAATACGCTTCCCTTGATGGCCTTCTGGGAAATGTACTGAATATCATATTCCGTTAACACCATTTGCCATCTGGCAATCCTACCCGAAAGAGCCTGCTTCTCGAAGACGTACTTGATCGGATCCATCTTTGAAATTAGCATGGTGGTGTGATTGAGCATGTACTGTCGTAAACGTTTGGCAGCCCAGGCTAGTGCACAACACGTCTTCTCCAGCATCGAGTAGCGAGATTCACAGTCAGTGAACTTTTTACTCAAGTAGTAAATGACATGCTCCTTTCTGCCCGTCTCTTCGTGCTGACCGAGAACACACCCCATACTATTCTCAAGAACTGTCAAGTACATGATTAATGGTCGTCCAGCCACAGGGGGTATCAAGATTGGAGGTTCTTGAAGATACTGCTTTATCTTAACGAATGCCTTCTGGCAAACCTCATTCCAGATAATTGCCCGATCTTTCTTTAAAAGCTTGATCATCGGTTCACACGTGGCCGTGAGCTGAGAGATAAACCTTGCAATGTAGTTTATTCTGCCCAAGAAGCTACGAACTTCTTTTTCTGTTTTTGGCACTGGCATTTCTTGTATGGCTTTTATCTTCGCAGGATCAACCTCGATGCCTCGTTCGCTCACGATAAACCCCAGTAACTTTTCGGACCGTACTCCGAAAGTACACTTGTTAGGATTCAGCCTCAACCTGAACTTCCTAAGCCTCTCAAAAAGCTTCAGCAAATTGACCAGATGTCCCTCCTCCGTCTGGGACTTTGCGATCATGTCATCAACAAAGACTTCAATCTCATGATGAATCATGTCATGAAACAAAGTTACCATTGCTCGTTGGTAAGTGGCCCCTGCGTTCTTCAGACTGAAAGGCATTACCTTATAGCAAAACATTGCCCAGGGAGTGATAAACTTCGTTTTCTCCATGTCCTCCGGCGCCATCTTGATCTGATTGTAACCGGAGAAGCCATCCATGAACGAAAACACGGAGAACTGGGCTGTGTTATCGACCAACACATCGATATGAGGCAACGGGAAATCATCTTTAGGGCTCGCCCTATTCAAATCCCGATAATCGACGCACATACGTACCTTACCGTCCTTCTTCGGTACAGGCACTATGTTGGCGACCCACGGAGGGTAAGTGGTGACCGCTAAGAAGCCAACATCAAGTTGTTTCTGCACTTCTTCTTTGATCTTAACGGCCATATCTGGTCTCGTCCTCCTAAGCTTCTACTTAACGGGAGGGCAATCTTCTTGCAGCAGCAAGTGGTGGACCACGATGTCCGTGTCAAGTCCGGGCATATCTTCGTGTGACCAAGCAAAGACGTCACTATACTCTCTCAGCATCTCGACTAATCTCTGCTTGACATCACTCTGCAGCGCAGCCCCTATCCTAACGTTTCTGACGAGTTCTTCAGAACCCAGATTCACGATCTCAATCTCCTCTTCATGAGGCAGAATAACTTTCTCCTCTTGTTTCAATAAGCTGGCCAACTCTTCAGGAAGGTCTTCGTCTTCGTCAATCTCTTCCTCGGCTTGATAGATCGGGCAATCGAAGTCGAAGTGAGTCGTAGAAGGTCCAGAGTCGATGTCATCTGTTATGTGTATCCTGCAATAACAAGGGTTAAGTTTAAAACAAGGATGCGCAGGTTAGCACAAACCCCATTGCCATTTTACTGTTTTTCAAAACAAATATAAAATAAGAATAACAGAGATCACAATATTTGAATACGAAGAAAACGCCTTTGATTTATTAACAAAATGCATGTACATAATCCAACAAGGCCTTGACAATAAAACCACTATGCCCCGGGTAGGACATAGGGTTGTACAATGATTGGAAAAAGTAAATCATTACTCTTCGCTTGTCATCTGGATGATATCCTTGACGGACCAATTGTTGAGGCACTCGCCTGGCTTGCTTGGCTGGATCCAAGAGTCGAGGTCACAGTCGCTATCCCCGCTGTCTTCAGACACCGCGTTGATGCTTTTGAAAATCATTCCGCCACAGGTAAACTGGATCGGCCCTTTACCTCGAGACGCACTGCTAGACGAAGAAGAAGCTTCAGCTCCAGGAGAATATCCCAACCCAAACTTATCCTGCTTGTTGGGTATCTCCAAAATTCGCCCCCAGCCTGGGGTAGATCCGGCTTGGACAACGGCCCGAGCTTCCTTGAACGAGGAGAGAGTCATCTCCTGCTTTTTTGTGACCATAGGAGCTACGTCTTTCACCTTGACATCTTCGAACGCTTGGCATAGAGTCTCATGGATTTCGCCATCCATCTCCACATACTTGAAGGACGACAAATGGCTCACCATTATGTCTTCCTCGCCGCACACAGTCACGATGCTTCCTCCGACAACATATTTGAGCTTTTGGTGCAACGTGGAGGTCACGGCACCAGCAGCATGGATCCACGGCTGGCCTAAGAGACAACTGTAGGCAGGCATGATATCCATAATATAAAAGACCGCGTCGAACGTTTCCAGACCAACTTGAATTGGCAGGGTCACCTCCCCGAAAAGGTGTCGTTTAGTTCCGTCGAACGCCTTCACAACTAGATCACTGGGTGTGCAGATCACTCCACGAGTATCCAACTTCATTAATGCCTTCTTCGGAAGAACATTAAGTGACGAACCCGTGTCCACCAACACGTGCGACATAATCGTGCCCCTACACTCTATCGAGATGTGCAGGGCGCTATTGTGATTCCTCCCTTTCGGCGTCAGCTCCAGGTCCGTGAAACCTAGCCCGTTTCCGGCATTAACGTGGGCTACAACCTCTTCTAGCTGATTTACCGATATTTCTTACGGTACGTAGGCGGCGTTCAACACCTTCAGCAGCGCATTGCGGTGTGCTTCAGAACACAGCAATAAGTTCATAATGGAAATCTTCGAGGGCGTCTGATGGAGATGGTCTACAATCTTGTAGTCACTCTTTTTAATCAACCGCATAAACTCCTCGGCATCTTTAACAAGCAAATCTTTTTCTACCCCACACGGGGCCTCTTCGACGACTTTACTTTTACCCTTATCAGCAGCATCAGCTCTGACTGCTTTCTCCGCCACGACCTCTGGCGGTGCAAACACTCTTCCGCTGCGAGTAATACCACTGATTCCCGCAAGGTTCTCCACAGCTGATCCATACGGTTCCAGCTCCAACCTCTGTCCGTTGCAGTAGACTTCAGCCCCATAATGCCACGGAACAGCGTTAGTGCACTCGAATGGCATCGGCCCAGCTTTGGTAATAGTAATTGTGGGTGGTCTGGGTGCAGAAATGGTTATCGGCCGACGAGGAATGGTGATGGTGGCGACTTCATCGGCCTGCTTCAGCACTACCTCTCCTGATCCACCTTCAGCCCTCCGGCTAAACTGCAGAATCCCCTCAGTCGTCAGACTTTGAATTCCTTCTACCAACTGCTCACATCCATCAGAATGTGTGGCACAGTCCATACATAACTCTCCGCAACCTGGAAAGAACCCTCTTTTCAGCAACTTAGCCTTAACGAAGCTAAGTGGCGTCTTCAGATCTCTGACATCAGTCAACAAATCTGCACTCTCGTCCTCGATAATGGCGTTCACGCCACCTCCCCTATGATTCAGCATAGGATTCTTCGTGACATTTGGCACATTATCGGAGAAGTTGATGATCTTGGCATCCACCATGTCCTGCACCTTGTGCTTGAAGGCTTTGCAGTTCTCGATTGTGTGGCCTGGTGCCCCTGAATGAAAATCACAAGTGGCATTCGCGTCGTACCCCGGCGGAGGTGCTCCTGTCAAGGGAGTCATCGTCCTCTTCTGGACCAACTGTAGCTGAAGCAAAGTCTGCAAGAGTTGCGCGTACGACATGGGCGGCGTCTCGAAGTGACGGTTTGCCAAAGATGTCTGATTCTGGTACTTTATGTATCCCTGTTGATTCGGTTGCTGCTGCTGCTGCTGCGGAGTTGCCGGGATATTTATACTGGCCACCTGCTGCTGAGGGCCTTTACCCTTTCTTCGAGCGTTGGTCACAGCGCTCGCTTCTCCTTCTCGCCTTTTGCCATTATAAGGTTTCTTTCCACCTCCTCCAGCTGAGGATGACTCACCTTGAATTTTCCCGATCTTGATCCCATTCTCAACGTGCTCACCCATGATAATGAGATCTGAGAACTTCCCAGACATACCGCTGACTAACTTTTCATAGTTAACCCCTGGGAGGGTGGCTACAAACATCTGCACGAGCTCACGTTCAACCATCGGCGGCTGAACCCTAGCTGCCATCTCACGCCACCGCTGGGCGTACTCCTTAAACCCTTCATTATTCCTCTGCGACAGATTCTGCAGCTGGACTCGGTTCGGGGCCAAGTCGCTATTGTATTGGTAGTGGTGCACAAATGCTTCAGCAAGATCCTTCCATGTGCGCACACTAGTGGGCTCCAGACCCATGTACCACTCGAGGGACGGCCCGGAAAGACTGTCTTGGAAGAAGTGCATCAGCAACTTCTCGTCTTCGGAATGAGCAGACATCTTCCTGTAATACGATCTCAGGTGGACACGAGGGCAAGTGGTGCCCTTATATTTTTCAAAGTCAGGTACCTTGAACTTAGGAGGCACCTTGAAATCAGCAATTAATCCCAGCTTGGACATATCAACGCCCAAAGTATTCTGATTCTCGATGTCTCTCATTTTATCTTCAAGTACTATGAATCTAAGCCGCGCTTCAGCATTCAGCTCCCCTTCAGCACCTCTCTGAGAGAACACATCGTCCTAGCGATCCTCTAGCCATGGCTGAGGCACAAACAGATTCCCGACGCCTGCATTGCCGTTGCCCGGCCCGACATTGACATTAGCTCCCAGACTCCCATTACCGACGCCCGTCGTATTGAGTCCGATGTTGGCCATTACATTGCCGTTAGCACTGCCGTTGCCCCCGGTCACGGGAACACCATTCTGCGGAGTTTCAACTGGTGGAGGAGTAGGCACAGCCCCCCCATGGAGTACGCCGTTGCTATCAACCCTGGAAATCAAAGGCTGAACCAAAGTTCTGAGCTGATCCTGGCCGTTGGCGACCATTTGCATGAGCTCCATGAAGCGATCCATCCTTTCGTAGAGTTCATGAACATCATTTTGTACTTGCTCCATGATCTTGGTCTGATTAGCTCTAGTAGGATAGCGGTGAATAGGTCTCTGATCAATCCTGGAACCACATGAAACAACCTGAAACAACCTGCGACCACCTGAAATAACCTGTGAAACACACAAGGGTTAGGAAAAACAACAAAATGCTCATCATGCAAATGCTTCATGCAAATGCATGCGTGTGTCTGTCCGTTGGGGAGATCTTCCCCGATACTAGTGGCTGAGTTCCAGTGCTGATAATAATAAGAAGAAGTCCGAGTCCAATCATGGAAATAACAATCTCATATATAAAGAAAGCCTATCAAGGCAGTACATAGCATCAACGAGTACAACATGAATCAACAGCGTGACCTCAGCCAACAAGCCTGGTGATGGTCAGCATACAACAATGATCAAAACAAAAGGAATACAAATAGTCAAGTACGGCCACGTGCGCGATACTCTTCCAACAACTCCTTCGTTTCTGGATGATCAGGAAGAGTGAGCAACCCCTCGACGAGCAATTCCCTCTGTACAATAGTGTACTGAAGACCCTTGACCGAACCTTCCTATGCTCCTTCGCCAAAGCAATCCTCTAACTTCCACTTCTTGGACTCAAACGTCAGCTTGCGCTCCTTCAGGTTAGCGAGAGCTTTGTTGAGTTGGCCTTCGGTGGCGTATCTGCGGGAGGTTTCTTCATCAAACCTCTTTTCACTATCCTTCACCTGGGCTTCCAGCTTGGAGATCTGTAGCATCAGCTTATCCTCCCGCTCTTTCCTGGTGGCCAGGGAAGCCTTCCAGTGCTGGTTGAACTTGGATATCCTCCGATATGCCTCGTCCAAGTGCTGCTTCTTCGTAGCCAGTACGTCGTTGACAACTTTGAAGTCTTGACCCATGCGTTCACGCTCGTCTATCTGCTTAGTCAGGTCTGTGCCCAGCTGGTTCACCAGCTCTGTCTTCCTTTTGAAAGAATGAACGGCTTCGTTCCTCTCGCTTCGGAGCTGCGCCAACTCTTTCTCCAGTTCTTCATTTTCCCGCTTCAATTCGTCTCGCTCAGCTAACACCTGATTATGCTGCTGAATGGGCACAGTAGTAAGCTCTTCAATCATTGGAGGGCTTTCTGGCTTGGCATGAGGAAACGACATCCCTATAGCATCTGCCCTGGCTCTGATCCATGTCGTATACGGAGGGTAGGCCTAACTGTTGTTTTTCCCCAGCAATGGCTTTCCTCGCTTACTGATACCATTCCAGGCGCGCTGAAGCTTGGATAATAGATCCCCCTCTAGAAGACTAGTGAGGTACAGAGATTCCTGCACCTCTTCATCCTTCGGCGGAGCTCTCAAAGCATACGCAAACTGTCGGACCAGCAACGACGGATTATAGTTTATACAGCTCTTCCTGCCTATCAAAGGCACATTTGGAAACCTGCTGCAACTGAAGATCACCTCAGTACCCAACCTATCTCCGTCAAACCAATCAATATCCTCTGCAGATAAACTCATCAGACACTCGGACCACTCAGCTGTGGCTGCAGACGAGACAAAAGAACCCCTCTTGGGCAAATGACTATCAAACCATTTATAAAGCAAGGGCACACAGCATGAGACATTCTTGCCCCTCCTGTTCTCGTTTTTGTAGTGGATAGAATGATAGACATCTCCGATCAAGGTAGGGACTGGATTCCCTGAAGCAAAGATGTGAAACGCATCAAAGTCCACAAAATCGGGCATATTGGGGAACAAAATGATGCCATATATGCATAGAGCAAGGATGGCATTGAACGCGACCCAACATCCGTCCTTAGAGCACTGCTGAGCCTTACCCACTAGAAACTGCAAAGAGAACCCAGGAACCTTGTTCAACTAGTCAATACCAACTCGGAGGCATCCAGATGAAGCGAAGGAGCTAAACCAGCCAGATCAGGCTCAGCATCCATATGAACAAAAGGCATCTGCCTCTTGATAGGTACACCTAGCAAATCAGCATATTCTTCCAGCGTGGGTGCGAGAACAAAATCCTGGAAAGTGAAACATCTCAATGGAGGGTCGTAGAACTGCAGCAGAGCGTGCAACCCATTCAACTCGAACACAGCAGGTTTACGAACCAAACCGAACAACTTGCCATAAGATTTTCTGAACTCATCCCTCACAGAATCATCTGCTAAAGCTATCAAACCAGTCAACTTAACCACATCAGGGGCAGGGAACTTGTAAGCCACGGTCTTCCTCAGAGAGGCCATAACAAATACAATAGGAGGCAAGAAATCCTGGATCGGGGAAAACGGTACCTGCAACACAGACACACGTTAATGAAATGCAAATGAGTATGCAAACTAATGCAAAATGCAATCATGCAATAGGAGACCAAGGCAACTGCTGTGGAGATTCTGTATCAACAAAACCATAATCTTGCTCTATCAAGAACAACCACTTCATCTGATAAGAGGAAAACCCTGGTATCGGACCATAAATCTGCTCTGTCAAGAACAACCATCTGATAGGACCATATACATAGAATCATAATTCTGCTCTGTCAAGAACAAATGTCTGATAATGAGGACCTCTGATGTAGGACCAAGAAATCTGCTCTGTCAAGAACAAACATACATCTGCTGATGAGATCTTCAGACCCCAATCAAAAATCTGCTCTATCAAGCACAAACATACATCTGCTGATGAGATCTTCAGACCCCAATCAAAAATATGCTCTATCAAGAACAAACATACAACTGCTGATGAGATCCTCAGACCCCAATCAAAAATCTGCTCTATCAAGAACAAACATACATCTGCTGATGAGATCTTCAGACCCCAATCAAAAATCTGCTCTATCAAGAACAAACAACCAGAACTCTGCTCTATCAAGAACAAACATCTGATAGTGAGATCTTCATACCTCAGTCATAAACTCGCTCTGTCAAGAACAAGTACACATCCGATGATAAAATCCTCTGATCCAAACCTGCTCTATCAAGAACAAATACATCTGATGATAAGATCCTCTGATCCAACAAAACTGATTCGCTGTCAGGAAAACCAGGTGGTCTGAAGGCCAAAGTTTCCTGCAATAAACCCAGCCCTGCTCACAGGTATGAACCTAAACTGGCTCAAGGTTCGGCATCCTATGCGTTCATCAGCGTCACAGACATTCAAGAGGGGTGATACGATACCCAGAAGGTGTGGCATCACCAGCTCATGAAGCGGCCTCACTCGGCTGAATCACAAATGATCGGTCCCCAGAGTCGACAATCCACCAAACCAGCAACCGTCTCAACCCAAAGGGTTGAAAGAGAAGCCAACCGGGAAAACCTCATCTGAGCATGGATTTCATGAGACACTAGTGCCTGCAAAGCAAGCACGCGCCCACTAATTTCCACAACTAATGCTATGGTGCACTCAAGCCTGGGTCTGGCTTCTCACTCATCAGAATGCCCCTCCCACAACAGCACAGATAATCATATCATACTGAAAATAAAATGCGGGAAATAAAAGGCGAGAAGTAAAATGCGATAATTAAACGCAACCCAACAAGTAATCATACAAGCGCTAGGATTGACTCTCGCAGGGGAACCGGAGAACCAGAGATTCTGGGTTCGTTCCCCAGCAGAGTCGCCAGCTGTCGCTTTCGCGAAAATAAGGTACCGGCACAACAGAAGAGTCGCCACCTTTCGTTATTTATCCCTCAAAGCGGGAAAGGAAACGATCGGAAAAACCTAACGAAAAAGGGTAAGACAAGGTCGTTGCAACCATTGTCTGGGTTCGGGAGTCGGTTACGCAAGGGAAAGGTATTAGCACCCCTCACGTCCGTCGTACTCGACGGGATCCACGCTTGTTGTGTTTACTTGGACGAGTTGGTTTATCTATCTACCTATCAAGGCTGGCTTTAAAAAGAAAAGAAACTGACTCGGCAAAGCGTCGCACTTTATGCCTACGTATTCTCATCAGAGAACGAGAAATCAGAGTCAACGTAGTTCGACCTACGACGGGTTATAGGGGGAGGTAGCTCGCCAATACATCAGTATTGTGCCTACGTACTCTCAACAGGTATGAGAGATCAGAGCTTACGTAGTTCGGGACACTACGCTTTATTTCCTGTCTTTTACGGAAGAAGTGTTTTTTATTGTGTTTGCAATTTCAATCGCACTAGAGACTATGACCTGAGAGTAAATGCGTCGCATGTCACCCAAAGGGTACCATACTAAACATCCATATTGTGGAAAATAAACTCTCCCACAATCCTTTCCCAGATAGCTTAAGGCTCGTGACGTACGAAAGAAATCATTCATGATTACTGTATCTTAAACTGTTTTGAGATGAGAAGAGAACAGGCCCAACTAGGAGGGAGACTATCAAGTCCTACTGTTGTCATGCCAAGGATTCATCCTATGGTTGAGGTTTGAACAGGGAACTCCTAGAAGTTGTCATGCATAGGTTTCAACCTAAAGTTCTATCATACATTCCTTATCAAAGGAAACGAGAGTCCTAAGGGATCATGTCAATGATACACCGAAACAGACAAAGCATCAGCTCAAACTGTAAAATGCAAGCAATGCAAGTGAGGGAGGAAATATGTGTGGGGCTTCAGCCTCCACAAGCTCATCTCAACCTCAAGCCAGAATGAATAACAGTAATCATACTGAAATATAAAACATGCTATCAAGCAAGATACAGTAAACTGCAATCATACAGAAGAAATAAAGTCATGCTATCAAGCAGAATAAACCACATGGGCAAGGGAGCAGGGCTCTACCGAATACCCGCAAGCAAAGCCACATAGTAACAATACAAGCAGAGGGATCAACTCAACCTCTAGTGCAATCATGCTCCTAGATCAAAGATATTCTAGATATGGACTTATTCTAATGCATCAAGCAAATCAGACAAGGCACATCAATACAAAGAAGAAAGCAGATCAACTCCTCTCTCAACTTCAAGCTTCAGCTCTTCCAACAACAACTCAGTCTTCTTGACTTCCATCGCTCTTGACAAATATCAATTTGCTTTTCCAGGTTTCAACCCTTCAACATAAGTTTCAACTTATCTTCTTCAAGCTTCAGCTCCTTAATCAGTTCCACCTTCAGGCTTCACTATTAACCACAAGTATCAACTTGGTCCCTTCAGGATCTCCAGGCATCAAAGTAAGTATCAACTTCCTTTGTTCTTCAAGCTTCAGCTCTTCAGAATCAATCTCAATTGAATCCTCTTCCTAAGTATCAACTTAGTCTTCAAGATCTCAAGCTCTCTCTGCTTTACCAGTCTCAACTTGGTCTTCTCCTCCTGCAAGCTTCAGCTTCTCAGAGTAATCTTCAATCACATAGAAGTATCAACTTCATCCTTCAGTCTTTTCTTCAAGCCTCAGCTTCTCATTCAGTCTTTACTGGATCTTCATTGGGTCTTCAAGTATCATCTTGCTCTTGTTGCTCTTCAAGCTTCAGCTGGAATGGCAATACTCAAGGAATCATCCTCTCTTCAACACTCTTCAATGAAGTCTTCATCTTCACACCCAAGCTCAACATCTCTCAAGATACTCAAACCAGAGGAAATCACTTAACTGGATAAGCTGGGGTGTCAAACTGCTTATTGACCACCAAAGGTGACCTATAAGGGTTTAACATCAAAGGAATGGTTCCCTCAAAAGTTCTAATTCCTAGGTACCATCACTTATCCCTCCAAAGGAGAGAGGTGAATACCATGGAAGGACTTTGAATCATAGGGAGGAATGGAGGTGAAAGATACCATCCATGTTTGAGAAAGGACCCAACTAGGTCTAAACTCTTCCTAGTTCCTAACCCTAAAACAACAACAAAACAAACAAGATTCTAAAGCTCTCAAGCTCCTCAATCAATCTCCAAGTCTTCTACTATGCTCCTCAATGCTCCTCAAAGCAAGACCAAGCTCTCCAAGCCCACAAAGCAAAGCAAACAATAATACAAGCCCACAAGGGCAACACAAACAATCATCAACTACAAAAATCAAGGAAAAATAGTATACTATTATATTAAAACCTAATATAATTTCTAGGGGATCCTATATACCTACCCTTAATACCCTATATGTCCCAATATCTATCTTGACCTAGAAACCCAAAATTCTAGTGTTATTGTGGACCTATGTTAAGGATTGACCTAATTCTACACAACCTAAAGTCATCTAACCAAAACTAATCAAAAATTCATCACAAAATTATGGAATAAATCCAGAGGGGAGCTAAAGTCCTAATCTAACTATACTAAAAAGAATGGCATAAAAAGATGAAGGGAACTAGCTAAACAAAATTCTATAAATCTATGCATCAACATAAGAGAATTAAAATGCTATTAAAAGAGAAAATACACAAAAAATATGAAAAATGCATGAAAGGCAAATATTATGGTTTTATAATATTCTAGACATTAACATGAAATGGGAGAAAAATTCCCCATGCAAAAATCATTAATTTTCTATTTATTATGATTTTTCAAAGATTAATGAAAAATGGAGAAAAAGAAATTAAAATGTAAAGACATTGGTGTGAATAGCAAGTATATGCAGCACAAATCATGAATGGGCCCAAAATGGGGGTGCAGTTAGTGAGGCGCGCTAGGCCCAGTTTCCATCAGAAATTCAATTAACAAAATATAAAGAAAATGAAAAAGAAACGGTGCAGAAAGTAATGAAATGCAGTACAAAATCTAATGGGCCATGAATTAGGGGTGTGGATAGAAACTCATTTCATTAAGCCCAACACAATCTTTTAATGAAACGCAGCGCTTCATGCTGGTTTCAGATTATCTTCACAAACGGAGATTAAATCACGGCCGTGGGATCTTGGTCTTAGTCAAGGGTCAGCTTATGATCCAATGGCCAGCACTTCGTCTTCTTCCTTCAGCCATGGCAATGGAGGGAAAAGCTCCATAGTTGCAGAGCTCCAACCCCAATTCGAAATCCATCAAATCTCAATGAAAAACCAAAATTCCAAACCCTAACCTGTCTAGAATTTCATGTTGAATCTAACCATGGTCTCAAAATCAATTGAAACATCCTAAATCTCCAAACCCGATCCAAGATCAAAGATAGGCTCAGACATCAACTTCAACAATTCTTGCAATTAAATACCTCAGATTGATCTCCAACTCACATTGATTGATTCTTGACATCTAATTCATGCTATAGCTTACTATATCTCATGTTCTTGGTCCAAACAAAAATGGTGACACCAACTGAAACTTCACCAATTGCTCCCAAACTGTTCAGAATCCATCTCCTATTGGTCTCTAACAGTTCTAACCTAACCATTCTTGCTAATCATGCCTAAATCATGGTGTAGGAGAAAAGTTACTAACCTATTGATTCTTGATTAACAGATGGAGTAAACCTTCACTGCAAGCCTTCAAACTCTTCAGAATCGATCCTTGAATGATGATCTTGCTACTGTTTGCAAAAGTTTTGATGGAGAATGCTTGAATCTCAGAATTCGATGGTGACTTGCAACCTTGAAAATCCAAATGCCAACTCTTCAAATCTCCATGGTTTTGCTCTCAAATTGGTCTGCACAGCTTCAATATGATCAAAGGAATGTGTTTAGATTGAAAGAATGAATGGAATTGAATCAGAATGTGGATTTTGCTTTCAACTTGCAATGGAAGCAAGTGAAATGGCTATCTCTCTCTTCTCTCAATTCTCTCACCAACCTTGCATCTGAGCAAGTTCTATACATTATATAGAGTGGTTTAGAATCATCTAGAACCATCTGGAACCATCCCATGAGAAATTGGGATTCTCATGTCATGAGTTTATGAATTCACCTCTTCTCACATATCATCTCATGACATAGCCCTTGCAGCAACTTGCCTTGGCTTGAAATTCTCCCTAAATGAGATATAGGATGTGTTAAAACCCTTAGCAAGCTTGTACATTGAGTTTCCTTATGTTTTGCATTTGTGCCTTAAGATGCAAGCAAGCAATTTCCAAAGCAGCCCCATGATCTAGGCCTCAATTCAAAAAAGTGGCTGAACCATTGTTTTTAGAATGTCTTTTAGAGTCAAAATGACCTATTATATGCCATGGTTTGGATGTGTAACTTGGGATTTCCAATTTCCAACTTCAACTTATTTAACTTATGCCTCCATTTTAGGTCATGTTTATCACTTTTTGCTACAAGCCTTTTCAACATCTCATGACCTCCTTACTAGCCTTAAAATATCATTCTAAGCAAGTTTGATGTTGAAGATTTTTCCATTTGAAGCTTGGAAATAGGAGATATGGCCTTATGCTTGAAATGACCTATAATCTCCAAATGACCAAAATGCCCTTGACTTGTCAAAGCCATAACTTGAGTTCTACAAATCCTATCAAGGACTTCTAGTACTCTCTAGAAAGCTAAGAATATGAGGGACAACATTAATGTTGACCAAGAGTTCATAGGAATCATCCTTCTTGGGCAAACGTTGGATGCAAGGTTGGTGACTTTCAAGGCCCCAGATTCACATACCTCAGATGACATGTAACTTGTCAAAGTCATAACTTGAGCTCTACAAATCCTATCAAGGACTCCTAGTACTCAAATTAAAGCTAAGAACAATATCTACAACATTCATGTTGGGGGTAAGATGAGATGACAATGACATCTTGAGCTAAACTACCTTGAAGATAGGGATCAAACTAGGGGATTTTACACTGTCAAGCCTTAGAAACCCTAGCTTAAAACTTCTCAAACTCATCAATCATGATGAGTTGGTCTAGGAATAATCCTTATAGCATCTCAATGCATAAATCCATGATCACATGGCTCTTGGATTAGGTCTCAACCCTCTCCAAATCATCAGTTGACCTAGGGTTGACCCAGTCAAACCCTAATTCCACCACTCATGGCTGAGTCTTCTTATTCTTGTACAATGACCTCTCTAGGCCTCATGATGGCTTTCAAGACATCTCATAAGCTCTCTCAAAGCTTCAAGTCCATCCTCATAGTCTCAGGATCATCTGAGGAGCTCCCACAACTCTCAAGTTATGAGGCATACACCCTTGGTTTCAACCAATCTTTCTGAGGATCTCTTGAGTTCTCTGACAAAGGTATCAACCTTTGAACACTTGAACAACATTCTTGGCTAGATTCCAAGTCTTGCATAACTCTTGCTGGGTAATCATACCTCTTGATCTACTGCACACATATCAATGAGATGCAGATGATAATGCTAGTGAACACAAGCTAGGCAAATAAATGTTGGTCAAATTTTGGGGTGCAACAGCTGCCCCTATTCAAACGGCTTGAACCTGACTGGGTGAGGAGCGAACGACTCTCAGCCAATCAAGGTGCGAGACGGTTGAATACCGATAAACCCGGAAATTTGCCAACTGCACAAGTACACGATACTCTGGCGGGAACAAATCTTCGGAAACTGGAATAATAGCTGCACGACAACTAGCTGGAGAATTGGTCACACGGTAACCGGTAGTACATGGTCGATCATTCCATCAGGCATCACGATTCCTCGGGACTCATCAGGTCAACCATCAGGTTGATCATGCCATCAGGCATTCAAAGAAAACTGTCGGGCATCTGTCGGACTCCATCAGGTCAACAATCATGTTGATCATGCCATCAGGCATTCGAAGAAAACTGTCGGGCATAAGCCGGACTCCATCAGGTCAACAATCATGTTGATCATGCCATCAGGCATTCGAAGAAAACTGTCGGGCATCATCCGGACTTCGTCAGCAAGTCGGGAATAGAATTCTTGGTCAATCATGAGCCAATTGGGAATATCTAAACCTCTGCCATCAGGCACCCCGCATCAGCTGAGAGAACTGCTTCATTAACACGGTTAGACTTCAATCATGAAGTCTTCCAGGGAAGTTTCAACTTCGCTGTTCAGAAACCTGTTGGGGATGACGCATCTCCACTACGGATTCTGGAGAACTATCAAGTAACTCCGCTTTGGGGATCCAGAAATCATTCCGGATGAATCAACTCTGCTAAGGACTTCAAGAATCATCTTGGACAAATAACTCCGCCGAGGGCTTCAAGAATCATCTTGAACCAATAACCATGCTGGAGCTTTCAGGAATCATCCTGAGCAAACACTCTGCCGGGGACTTCAAGTATTAACTTGAGCAACCAACTCTGGAGACTGCACTGGGGATCTTAAGAATCATCTTAAGCAAACGACCCTGCTGGGGAATTCAAGAATCATCTTGAACCGAAGACTTTGCTAGGGACTTCAAGAATCATCTCGAGCAAGCGACTTCGTCGGGGAGAATTTCAGGAATCATCCTGAGCAATCAATTCTGCGGCGGAACACCTGCAAAACAAGAACGGTAACAACCTGGATCATGTTTATTATGCATATGCTTCGGCAATGGCGTAATGCTCCACACGGTGGAAATGCTATGCGTTTATGATAAATGCTACGCAGTCATGCAAAATGATGCGATCCTGTCAGCAAAATAAATGCTGAAGGGAGAATCCTCCTGTCAAGGAGAAAGAACTACTCAGATAGAGGAATCATCCTGCTGAGGAGAGAAAGGTCACGCCAATCTCAATTGGACTTTGCAGGGGACTCAACTTCAGTTGACTGCTGCAGGGGAATAAAGCTCTACGAGAACCTGGACCTGCTGATGGAAAGCGATGTCAATCGCGGGAACAAACTGCACGACCTTCACGGCTACTTCCCTGGAGATAACGACTCCGGCGGGGAAACACAGCATCAGCTATTCCACACTCTACTAGGGAAACCAATCATGGCTTGAGCAGCTTCCAAGGATTCGGCTCTCTTGGGGGTCTGCGAACTCGGCTGAGGAAGGAGAAATCATTCTGCTTGCCGGGGAGAGTACGACTCTGGTGGGGAATTTCAATTCCGCTGGAGAAGAAGGAATCATCCGACTTCGGGGGAGAGTACGACTCTGGTAGGGAATTTCAATTCTGCTGGAGACTTCAGTCTGGCACCATCAGTCGCTGCACACTTCAGTATGACTCAGCTGAGGAGATGACATTCCTTCAGGACGCATCTGGTTGGGGAGAGAATCTTCTCGGCCCGGGGAGACATATCAATGCTCACTATCTCGTGTTCAGACTCTGCGGGGAGAGGCTGCTGAACTTTGCTGGAGAAAGAGGAATCGTCCTGCTTGGGGATACGCACGGCGCACTGTCTAGAATATGCTACACCTATAACAACACAAACAAACAGACAAGATACCCTTCTCAAAGGGACCTATCAAGGTTATCATCTTGTGACAATGTTTAAGCAATTCATTGTTTCAACAATCAGTGGCCTAGGCCAGTAAGTTTATGTATGCGCATTTTATCAAAAACATCGGCGTTCTTTTTCGCAAACAAAATAGATAAATGCTAAACAGGCAAACAGAATTGCTGAATAGTATGCATTTTATTGATAACGAACCCCTGAATGGGTAAAAATGTTTTACATCAGACGCAAGCTTCTGGAATGAGGAAACTGTGCAAAAATAAAACATAAATATACATCAGTATATACAAATGTCGGCAACGAGGCGTAGACGAACACCATGAGTTGATCCCTCTATGACCCACTCGACTTTGATACTTCTCCGACGCTTCAGCTTCGGAAGAGATTGATTCAGATAAACGGCCCTCAGATCTTCCAAACCACCAAACAAAGAAAGTCCACACGCGGAACGCAGTCATTTGCTTTTTCAGATCCCTAACTTTTGCGTGAACCGCCCTTTGCGGGTTTTCAGTTCACCGGGATACCCTTTTTTGCCAAAGCCGCCCATCCGGGTTTTCGACTTCGCGGGTGTACATTTTTCAATTTATATCCCTAATTTTTGCCCGAACCTTTTTCCTTTTTTATGGTTCGCCGGGATGCCCCATTTTTGCCTGGACTCTCTTTTTACTGTCCAGCGGGTCGCTTTCAAGCAAAGTATTTTTTAACTGCGTCCGCGTTCACCGGGGATGCAAAATCTTCACCATCCATCGTGGATAACAACAAAGCTCCTCCCGAGAAGACCTTGCTGACGACGTACGGACCTTCGTAATTGGGAGTCCACTTGCCCCGGTGATCAGAGTGTGGAGGAAGAATCTTCTTCAAGACAAGATCACCCGTCTGAAAGCTTCTAGGATGCACCTTCTTATCATAAGCTTTCTTCATTCGGCTTTGGTACAGACGACCAAACGCAATCGATGCTAACATCTTCTCGTCCATCAGGCTGAGTTGGTTCAGTCGGTTCGTAATCCATTTTGCCTCGTCGAGTTTCACATCAACCAAAACTCGCAAAGAAGGGATCTCCACTTCTAACGGTAGGACTGCTTCCATACCGTACACCAAGGAGAAAGGAGTTGCCCCAGTTGACGTACGTACCGTCGTACGATAACCGTGCAGTGCAAATGGCAGCATCTCGTGCCAATCTTTGTAGGTCACAACCATCTTCTGAACAATCTTCTTTATGTTCTTATTGGCCGCTTCAACGGCGCCATTCATCTTCGGCCGATAAGGAGATGAGTTGTGGTGTTCAATCTTGAAACTCTGGCACAGCTCCTTCATCTTCTTGTTATTCAAATTCGAACCATTATCAGTAATGATCCGCTCGGGAATTCCGTAACGACAGATGATGTCCCTCTTTATGAATTTAGCCACCACCTGCTTGGTCACATTAGCGTATGAGGCTGCCTCCACCCACTTGGTGAAGTAGTCGATAGCTACTAGAATGAAGCGATGACCGTTAGATGCAGTGGGCTCGATCTTGCCTATCATGTCGATGCCCCACATGGAGAACGGCCACGGGGAGGACATGACATTCAACGGGCACGGCGGCACATGAACTTTATCAGCATAAATCTGGCATTTATGACACATCTTCGCGAATTTGAAGCAATCAGACTCCATCGTCAGCCAGTAGTATCCTGCTCTCAGGATCTTTCTTGTCATAGCATGCCCGCCGGCGTGCGTACCAAATGTGCCCTCATGGACTTCTTCCATGAGCATACTCGCCTCTTTCTCATCTACACATTTGAGTAGCACGAGATCGTGGTTTCGTTTATACAACACTCCGTTAGGATTGAGATAAAAATTTCCAGACAGCCTCCTCAGAGTCTTCTTATCCTGGGTTGACGCACCCGCAGGATACTCCTTAGTCATAAGGAAAGTCTGGATGTCATGGAACCATGGCTTGCCGTCAGCGGCTTCCTCGATTGCAAAGACAAATGCAGGTCTATCAAGACGAGACATGATATTTCTTGGAGCCTCATTCCAAAAATTGACTTTATAATTGAAGCCAACGTGGCTAAGGCATCAGCCATCTGATTCTCTGCTCTGGGCACATGTCGGAGTTCCACTCGATCGAAGAACGGAAGTAGCCTTCTGGCGTAATTCATGTACGACACCAAATTCGATTGACGAGTCTCCCACTCCCCTTTAATCTGGTTAATCACAAGCGTCGAGTCACCATATACGTCTAGGTTCTTGATTCTCAAATCAATTGCCTCTTCTAGACCCATAATGCATGCTTCGTACTCCGCCTCATTATTGGTGACTGGAAACGTCAGTCTCGCAGTGAATGGGATGTGGGATCTGTGGGGAGTCGTGATGATAGCCCCGATGCCACTTTCGTAGGAATTAACCGCCCCGTCAAATATCAATTTCCACTGGGACTTCCTATCTGGCCCCTCGTCGGGAAATGGCTCATCGCAATCCTTCGCTTTGAGAAACATGATATCCTCATCAGGGAATTCAAATTTCATCGGCTGGTAATCCTCGATCGGCTGTTCGGCAAGGTAATCAGACAATACGCTTCCCTTGATGGCCTTCTGGGAAATGTACTGAATATCATATTCCGTTAACACCATTTGCCATCTGGCAATCCTGCCCGAAAGAGCCTGCTTCTCGAAGACGTACTTGATCGGATCCATCTTTGAAATTAGCATGGTGGTGTGATTGAGCATGTACTGTCGTAAACGTTTGGCAGCCCAGGCTAGTGCACAACACGTCTTCTCCAGCATCGAGTAGCGAGATTCACAGTCAGTGAACTTTTTACTCAAGTAGTAAATGACATGCTCCTTTCTGCCCGTCTCTTCGTGCTGACCGAGAACACACCCCATACTATTCTCAAGAACTGTCAAGTACATGATTAATGGTCGTCCAGCCACTGGGGGTATCAAGATTGGAGGTTCTTGAAGATACTGCTTTATCTTAACGAATGCCTTATGGCAATCCTCATTCCAGATAATTGACCGATCTTTCTTTAAAAGCTTGAACATCGGTTCACACGTGGCCGTGAGCTGAGAGATAAACCTTGCAATGTAGTTTATTTTGCCCAAGAAGCTACGAACTTCTTTTTCTGTTTTTGGCACTGACATTTCTTGTATGGCTTTTATCTTTGCAAAATCAACCTCGATGCCTCGTTCGCTCACGATAAACCCCAGTAACTTTCCGGACCGTACTCCGAAAGTACACTTGTTAGGATTTAGCCTCAACCTGAACTTCCTAAGCCTCTCAAAAAGCTTCAGCAAATTGACCAGATGTCCCTCCTCCGTCTGGGACTTTGCGATCATGTCATCAACATAGACTTCAATCTCATGATGAATCATGTCATGAAACAAAGTTACCATTGCTCGTTGGTAAGTGGCCCATGCGTTCTTCAGACCGAAAGGCATTACCTTATAGCAAAACATTCCCCAGGGAGTGATAAACGTCGTTTTCTCCATGTCCTCCAGCGCCATCTTGATCTGATTGTAACCGGAGAAGCCATCCATGAACGAAAACACGGAGAACTGGGTTGTGTTGTCGACCAACACATCGATATGAGGCAACGGGAAATCATCTTTAGGGCTCGCCCTATTCAAATCCCGATAATCGACGCACATACGTACCTTACTGTCCTTCTTCGGTACAGGCACTATGTTGGCGACCCACGGAGGGTAAGTGGTGACCGCTAAGAAGCCAGCATCAAGTTGTTTCTGCACTTCTTCTTTGATCTTAACGGCCATATCTGGTCTCGTCCTCCTAAGCTTCTGCTTAACGGGAGGGCAATCTTCTCGCAGCGGCAAGTGGTGGACCACGATGTCCGTGTCAAGTCCGGGCATATCTTCGTATGACCAAGCAAAGACGTCACTATACTCTCTCAGCATCTCGACTAATCTCTGCTTGACATCACTCTGCAGCGCAGCCCCTATCCTGACGTTTCTGACGAGTTCTTCAGAACCCAGATTCACGATCTCAATCTCCTCTTCATGAGGCAGAATAACTTTCTCCTCTTGTTTCAATAAGCGGGCCAACTCTTCAGGAAGGTCTTCGTCTTCGTCAATCTCTTCCTCGACTTGATAGATCGGGCAATCGAAGTCGAAGTGAGTCGTAGAAGGTCCAGAGTCAATGTCATTTGTTATGTGGATCCTGCAATAACAAGGGTTAAGTTTAAAACAAGGATGCGCAGGTTAGCACAAACCCCATTGCCATTTTACTGTTTTTCAAAACAAATATAAAACAGGAATAACAGAGATCACAATATTTGAATACGAAGAAAACGCCTTTGATTTATTAACAAAATGCATGTACATAATCCAACAAGGCCTTAACAATAAAACCACTATGCCCCGGGTAGGACATAGGGTTATACAATGATTGGAAAAAGTAAATCATTACTCTTCGCTTGTCATCTGGATGATATCCTTGACGGACCAATTGTTGAGGCACTCGCCTGGCTTGCTTGGCTGGATCCAAGAGTCGAGGTCACAGTCGCTATCCCCGCTGTCTTCAGACACCGCGTTGATGCTTTCGAAAATCATTCCGCCACTGGTAAACTGGATCGGCCCTTTACCTCGAGACGCACTGCTAAACGAAGAAGAAGCTTCAGCTCCAGGAGAATATCCCAACCCAAACTTATCCTGCTTGTTGGGTATCTCCAAAATTCGCCCCCAGCCTGGGGTAGATCCGGCTTGGACAACGGCCTGAGCTTCCTTGAACGAGGAGAGAGTCATCTCTTGCTTTTCTGTGACCACAGGAGCTACGTCTTTCACCTTGACAGCTTCGAACGCTTGGCATAGAGTCTCATGGATTTCGCCATCCATCTCCACATACTTGAAGGACGACAAATGGATCACCATTATGTCTTCCTCGCCGCACACAGTCACGATGCTTCCTCCGACAGCATATTTGAGCTTTTGGTGCAACGTGGAGGTCACGGCACCAGCAGCATGGATCCACGGCCGGCCTAAGAGACAACTGTAGGCAGGCATGATGTCCATAATATAAAAGACCGCGTCGAATGTTTCCGGACCAACTTGAATTGGCAGGTTCACCTCCCCGAAAACGTGTCGTTTAGTTCCGTCGAACGCCTTCACAACTAGATCACTGGGTGTGCAGATTACTCCACGAGTATCCAACTTCATTAATGCCTTCTTCGGAAGAACATTAAGTGACGAACCCGTGTCCACCAACACGTGCGACATAATCGTGCCCCTATACTCTATCGAGATGTGCAAGGCGCTATTGTGATTCCTCCCTTTCGGCGTTAGCTCCAGGTCCGTGAAACCTAGCCCGTTTCCGGCATTAACGTGGGCTACAACCTCTTCTAGTTGATTTACCGATATTTCTTGCGGTACGTAGGCGGTGTTCAACACCTTCAGCAGCGCATTGCGGTGTGCTTCAGAACACAGCAATAAGTTCAGAATGGAAATCTTCGAGGGCGTCTGATGGAGATGGTCTACAATCTTGTAGTCACTCTTTTTAATCAACCGCATAAACTCCTCGGCATCTTTAACAAGCAAATCTTTTTCTACCCCACACGGGGCCTCTTCGACGACTTTACTTTTACCCTTATCAGCAGCATCAGCTCTGACTGCTTTCTCCGCCACGACCTCTGGCGGTGCAAACACTCTTCCGCTGCGAGTAATACCACTGATTCCCGCAAGGTTCTCCACAGCCGACCCATACGGTTCCAGCTCCAACCTCTGTTCGTTGCAGTAGACTTCAGCCCCATAATGCCACGGAACAGCGTTAGTGCTCTCGAATGGTATCGGCCCAGCTTTGGTAATAGTAATTGTGGGTGGTCTGGGTGCAGAAATGGTTATCGGCCGACGAGGAATGGTGATGGTGGCGACTTCATCGGCCTGCTTCAGCACTACCTCTCCTGATCCACCTTCAGCTCTCCGGCTAAACTGCAGAATCCCCTCAGTCGTCAGACTTTGAATTCCTTCTACCAACTGCTCACATCCATCAGAATGTGTGGCACAGTCCATACATAACTCTCCGCAACCTGGAAAGAACCCTCTTTTCTGCAACTTAGCCTTAACGAAGCTAAGTGGAGTCTTCAGATCTCTGACATCAGTCAACAAATCTGCACTCTCGTCCTCAATAATGGCGTTCACGCCACCTCCCCTATGATTCGGCATAGGATTCTTCGTGACATTTGGCACATTATCGGAGAAGTTGATGATCTTGGCATCCACCATGTCCTGCACCTTGTGCTTGAAGGCTTTGCAGTTCTCGATTGTGTGGCCTGGTGCCCCTGAATGAAAATCACAAGTGGCATTCGCGTCGTACCCCGGCGGAGGTGCTCCTGTCAAGGGAGCCATCGTCCTCTTCTGGACCAACTGTAGCTGAAGCAAAGTCTGCAAGAGTTGCGCGTACGACATGGGCGGCGTCTCGAAGTGACGGTTTGCCAAAGATGTCCGATTCTGGTACTTTATGTATCCTTGTTGATTCGGTTGCTGCTGCTGCTGCTGCGGAGCTGCCGGGATATTTATACTGGCCACTTGCTGCTGAGGGCCTTTACCCTTTCTTCGAGCGTTGGTCACAGCGCTCGCTTCTCCTTCTCGCCTTTTGCCAGCATAAGGTTTCTTTCCACCTCCTCCAGCTGAGGATGACTCACCTTGAATTTTCCCGATCTTGATCTCATTCTCAACGTGCTCACCCATGATAATGAGATCTGAGAACTTCCCAGACATACCGCTGACTAACTTTTCGTAGTAAACCCCTGGCAGGGTGGCTACAAACATCTGCACGAGCTCACGTTCAACCATCGGCGGCTGAACCCTAGCTGCCATCTCACGCCACCGCTGGGCGTACTCCTTAAACCCTTCATTATTCCTCTGCGACAGACTGTCTTGGAAGAAGTGCATCAGCAACTTCTCGTCTTCGGAATGAGCAGACATCTTCCTGTAATACGATCTCAGGTGGACACGAGGGCAAGTGGTGCCCTTATATTTTTCAAAGTCAGGTACCTTGAACTTAGGAGGCACCTTGAAATCAGCAATTAATCCCAGCTTGGACATATCAACGCCCAAAGTATTCTGATTCTCGATGTCTCTCATTTTATCTTCAAGTACTTTGAATCTAAGCCGCGCTTCAGCATTCAGCTCCCCTTCAGCACCTCTCTGAGAGAACACATCGTCCTAGCGATCCTCTAGCCATGGCTGAGGCACAAACAGATTCCCGACGCCTGATTGCCGTTTCCCGGCCCGACATTGACATTAGCTCCCAGACTCCCATTACCGACGCCCGTCGTATTGAGTCCGATGTTGGCCATTACATTGCCGTTAGCACTGCCGTTGCCCCCGGTCACGGGAACACCATTCTGCGGAGTTTCAACTGGTGGAGGAGTAGGCACAGCCCCCCCCCATGGAGTACGCCGTTGCTATCAACCCTGGAAATCAAAGGCTGAACCAAAGTTCTGAGCTGATCCTGGCCGTTGGCGACCATTTGCATGAGCTCCATGAAGCGATCCATCCTTTCGTAGAGTTCATGAACATCAGTTTGCACTTGCTCCATGATCCTGGTCTGATTAGCTCTAGTAGGATAGCGGTGAATAGGTCTCTGATCAATCCTGGAACCACATGAAACAACCTGAAACAACCTGCGACCACCTGAAATAACCCGTGAAACACACAAGGGTTAGGAAAAACAACAAAATGCTCGTCATGCAAATGCTTCATGCAAATGCATGCGTGTGTCTGTGCGTTGGGGAGATCTTCCCCGATCCTAGTGCCTGAGTTCCAGTGCTGATAATAATAAGAAGAAGTCCGAGTCCAATCATGGAGATAACAATCTCATATATAAAGAAAGCCTATCAAGGCAGTACATAGCATCAGCGAGTACAACATGAATCAACAGCGTGACCTCAGCCAACAAGCCTGGTGATGGTCAGCATACAACAATGATCAAAACAAAAGGAATACAAATAGTCAAGTACGGCCACGGGCGCGATACTCTTCCAACAACTTCTTCGTTTCTGGATGATCAGGCAGAGTGAGCAACCCCTCGACGAGCAATTCCCTCTGTACAATAGTGTACTGAAGACCCTCGACCGAACCTTCCCATGCTCCTTCGCCGAAGCAATCCTCTAACTTCCGCTTCTTGGACTTAAACGTCAGCTTGCACTCCTTCGGGTTAGCGAAAGCTTTGTTGAGCTGGCCTTCGGTGGCGTATCTGCGGGCGGTTTCTTCATCAAACCTCTTTTCACTATCCTTCACCTGGGCTTCCAGCTTGGAGATCTGTAGCATCAGCTTATCCTCCCGCTCTTTCCTGGTGGCCAGGGAAGCCTTCCAGTGCTGGTTGAACTTGGATATCCTCCGATATGCCTCGTCCAAGTGCTGCTTCTTCGTAGCCAGTACGTCATTGACAGCTTTGAAGTCTTGACCCATGCGTTCACGCTCGGCTATCTGCTTAGTCAGGTTTGTGCCCAGCTGGTTCACCAGCTCTGTCTGCCTTTTGAAAGAATGAACGACTTCGTTCCTCTCGCTTCAGAGCTGCGCCAACTCTTTCTCTAGTTCCTCATTTGCCTGCTTCAATTCGTCTCACTCAGTTAACACCTGATTGTGCTGCTGAATGGGCACAATAGTAAGCTCTTCAATCATTGGAGGGCTTTCTGGCTTGGCATGAGGAAACGGCATCCCTATAGCATCTGCCCTGGCTCTGATCCATGTCGTATACGGAGGGTAGGCCTGACTGTTGCTTTTTCCCAGCAATGGCTTTCCTCGCTTACTGATACCATTCCAGGCGCGCTGAAGCTTGGATAACAGATCCCCCTCTAGAAGACCAGTGAGGTACAGAGATTCCTGCACCTCTTCATCCTTCGGCGGAGCTCTCAAAGCATACGCGAACTGTCGGACCAGCAACGACGGATTGTAGTTTATACAGCTCTTCCTGCCTATCAAAGGCACATTTGGAAACCTGCTGCAACTGAAGATCACCTCAGTACCCAACCTATCTTCGTCAAACCAATCAATATCCTCTGTAGATAAACTCATCAGACACTCGGACCACTCAGTTGTGGCTGCAGACGAGACAAAAGAACCCCTCTTGGGCAAATGACTATCAAACCATTTATAAAGCAAGGCCACACAGCATGAGACATTCTTGCCCCTCCTGTTTTCGTTTTTGTAGTGGATAGAATGGTAGACATCTCCGATCAAGGTAGGGACTGGATTCCCTGAAGCAAAGATGTGAAACGCATCAAAGTCCACAAAATCGGGCATATTGGGGAACAAAATGATGCCATATATGCATAGAGCAAGGATGGCATTGAACGCGACCCAACATCCGTCCTTAGCGCACTGCTGAGCCTTACCCACTAGAAACTGCAAGGAGAACCCAGGAACCTTATTCAACTAGTCAATACCAACTCGGAGGCATCCAGATGAAGCGAAGGAGCTAAACCAGCCAGATCAGGCTCAACATCCATATGAACAAAAGGCATCTGCCTCTTGATAGGTACACCTAGCAAATCAGCATATTCTTCCAGCGTGGGTGCGAGAACAAAATCCTGGAAAGTGAAACATCTCAACGGAGGGTCGTAGAACTGCAGCAGAGCGTGCAACCCATTCAACTCGAACACAGCAGGTTTACGAACCAAACCGAACAACTTGCCATAAGATTTTCTGAACTTATCCCTCATAGAATCATCTGCTAAAGCTATCAAACCAGTCAACTTAACCACATCAGGGGCAGGGAACTTGTAAGCCACGGTCTTCCTCAGAGAGGCCATAACAAATACAATAGGAGGCAAGAAATCCTGGATCGGGGAAAACGGTACCTGCAACACAGAGACACGTTAATGAAATGCAAATGAGTATGCAAACTAATGCAAAATGCAATCATGCAATAAGAGACCAAGGCAACTGTTGTGGAGATTCTGTATCAACAAAACCATAATCTTGCTCTATCAAGAACAACCACTTCATCTGATAAGAGGAAAACCCTGGTATCGGACCATAAATCTGCTCTGTCAAGAACAACCATCTGATAGGACCATATGCATAGAATCATAATTCTGCTCTGTCAAGAACAAATGTCTGATAATGAGGACCTCTTATGTAGGACCAAGAAATTTGCTCTGTCAAGAACAAACATACATCTGCTGATGAGATCTTCAGACCCCAATCAAAAATCTGCTCTATCAAGCACAAACATACATCTGCTGATGAGATTTTCAGACCCCAATCAAAAATCTGCTCTATCAAGAACAAACATACATCTGCTGATGAGATCCTCAGACCCCAATCAAAAATCTGCTCTATCAAGAACAAAAACATACATCTGTTGATGAGATCTTCAGACCACAATCAAAAATCTGCTCTATCAAGAACAAACAACCAGAACTCTGCTCTATCAAGAACAAACATCTGATAGTGAGATCTTCAGACCTCAGTCATAAACTCGCTCTGTCAAGAACAAGTACACATCCGATGATAAAATCCTCTGATCCAAACCTGCTCTATCAAGAACAAATACATCTGATGATAAGATCCTCTGATCCAACAAAACTGATTCGCTGTTAGGAAAACCAGGTGGTCTGAAGGCCAAAGTTTCCTGCAATAAACCCAGCCCTGCTCACAGGTATGGACCTAAACTGACTCAAGGTTCGACATCCTATGCGTTCATCAGCGTCACAGACATTCAAGAGGGGTGATACGATACCCAGAAGGTGTGGCATCACCAGCTCATGAAGCGGCCTCACTCGGCTGAATCACAAATGATCGGTCCCCAGAGTCGACAATCCACCAAACCAGCAACCGTCTCAACCCAAAGGGTTGAAAGAGAAGCCAACCGGGAAAACCTCGTCTGAGCGTGGATTTCATGAGACACTAGTGCCTGCAAAGCAAGCACGCGCCCACTAATTTCCACAACTAATGCTATGGTGCACTCAAGCCTGGGTCTGGCTTCTCACTCATCAGAATGCCCCTCCCACAACAGCACAGATAATCATATCATACTGAAAATAAAATGCGGGAAATAAAAGGCGAGAATTAAAATGCGATAAATAAACGCAACCCAACAAGTAATCATACAAGCGCTAGGATTGACTCTCGCAGGGGAACCGGAGAACCAGAGATTCTGGGTTCGTTCCCCAGCAGAGTCGCCAGCTGTCGCTTTTGCGAAAATAAGGTGCCGACACAACAGAAGAGTCGCCACCTTTCGTTATTTATCCCTCAAAGCGGGAAAGGAAACGATCGGAAAAACCTAACGAAAAAGGGTAAGACAATGTCGTCGCAACCATTGTCTGGGTTCGGGAGTCGGTTACGCAAGGGGAAGGTATTAGCACCCCTCACGTCCGTCGTACTCGACGGGATCCACGCTTGTTGTGTTTACTTGGACGATTTGGTTTATCTATCTACCTATCAAGGCTGGCTTTAAAAAGAAAAGAAACTGACTCGGCAAAGCGTCGCACTTTATGCCTACGTATTCTCATCAGAGAACGAGAAATCAGAGTCAACGTAGTTCGACCTACGACGGGTTATAGGGGGAGGTAGCTCGCCAATACATCAGTATTGTGCCTACGTACTCTCAACAGGTATGAGAGATCAGAGCTTACGTAGTTCGGGACACTACACTTTATTTCCTGTCTTTTACGGAAGAAGTGTTTTTTATTGTGTTTGCAATTTCAATCGCACTAGAGACTATGACCTGAGAGTGAATGCGTCGCATGTCACCCAAAGGGTACCATACTAAACATCCAGATTGTGGAAAAGAAACTCTCCCACAATCCTTTCCCAGATAGCTTAAGGCTCGTGACATACGAAAGAAATCATTCATGATTACTGTATCTTAAACTGTTTCGAGATGAGAAGAGAACATGCCCAACTAGGAGGGAGACTATCAAGTCCTACTGTTGTCATGCCAAGGATTCATCCTATGGTTGAGGTTTGAACAGGGAACTCCTAGAAGTTGTCATGCATAGGTTTCAACCTAAAGTTCTATCATCAATTCCTTATCAAAGGAAACGAGAGTCCTAAGGGATCATGTCAATGATACACCGAAACAGACAAAGCATCAGCTCAAACTGTAAAATGCATGCAATGCAAGTGAGGGAGGAAATATGTGTGGGGCTTCAGCCTCCACAAGCTCATCTCAGCCTCAAGCCAGAATGAATAACAGTAATCATACTGAAATATAAAACATGCTATCAAGCAAGATACAGTAAACTGCAACCATACAGAAGAAATAAAGTCATGCTATCAAGTAGAATAAACCACATGGGCAAGGGAGCAGGGCTCTACCGAAAACCCACAAGCAAAGCCACACAGTAACAATACAAGCAGAGGGATCAACTCAACCTCTAGTGCAATCATGCTCCTAGATCAAAGATATTCTAGATATGGACTTATTCTAATGCATCAAGCAAATCAGACAAGGCAAATCAATACAAAGAAGAAAGCAGATCAACTCCTCTCTCAACTTCAAGCTTCAGCTCTTCCAACAACAACTCAGTCTTCTTGACTTCCATCACTCTTGACAAATATCAATTTGCTTTTCCAGGTTTCAACCCTTCAACATAAGTTTCAACTTATCTTCTTCAAGCTTCAGCTCCTTAATCAGTTCCACCTTCAGGCTTCACTATTAACCACAAGTATCAACCTGGTCCCTTCAGGATCTCCAGGCATCAAAGTAAGTATCAACTTCCTTTGTTCTTCAAGCTTCAGCTCTTCAGAATCAATCTCAATTGAATCCTCTTCCTAAGTATCAACTTAGTCTTCAAGATCTCAAGCTCTCTCTGCTTTACCAGTCTCAACTTGGTCTTCTCCTCCTGCAAGCTTCAGCTTCTCAGAGTAATCTTCAATCACTTAGAAGTATCAACTTCATCCTTCAGTCTTTTCTTCAAGCCTCAGCTTCTCATTCAGTCTTTACTGGATCTTCATTGTGTCTTCAAGTATCATCTTGCTCTTGTTGCTCTTCAAGCTTCAGCTGGAATGGCAATGCTCAAGGAATCATCCTCTCTTCAACACTCTTCAATGAAGTCTTCATCTTCACACCCAAGCTCAACATCTCTCAAGATACTCAAACCAGAGGAAATCACTTAACTGGATAAGCTGGGGTGTCAAACTGCTTATTGACCACCAAAGGTGACCTATAAGGGTTTAACATCAAAGGAATGGTTCCCTCAAAAGTTCTACTTCCTAGGTACCATCACTTATCCCTCCAAAGGAGAGAGGTGAATACCATGGAAGGACTTTGAATCATAGGGAGGAATGGAGGTGAAAGATACCATCCATGTTTGAGAAAGGACCCAACTAGGTCTAAACTCTTCCTAGTTCCTAACCCTAAAACAACAACAAAACAAACAAGATTCTCAAGCTCTCAAGCTCCTCAATCAATCTCCAAGTCTTCTACTATGCTCCTCAATGCTCCTCAAAGCAAGACCAAGCTCTCCAAGCCCACAAAGCAAAGCAAACAAAAATACAAGCCCACAAGGGCAACACAAACAATCATCAACTACAAAAATCAAGGAAAAATAGTATACTATTATATTAAAACCTAATATAATTTCTAAGGGATCCTATATACCTACCCTTAATACCCTATATGTCCCAATATCTATCTTGACCTAGAAACCCGAAATTCTAGTGTTATTGTGGACCTATGTTAAGGATTGACCTAATTCTACACAACCTAAAGTCATCTAACCAAAACTAATCAAACATTCATCACAAAATTATGGAATAAATCCAGAGGGGAGCTAAAGTCCTAATCTAACTATCCTAAAAAGAATGGCCTAAAAACATGAAGGGAACTAGCTAAACAAAATTCTATAAATCTATGCATCAACATAAGAGAATTAAAATGCTATTAAAAGAGAAAATACACAAAAAATATGAAAAATGCATGAAAGGCAAATATTATGGTTTTATAATATTCTAGACATTAACATGAAATGGGAGAAAAAATCCCCATGCAAAAATCATTAATTTTCTATTTATTATGATTTTTCAAAGATTAATGAAAAATGGAGAAAAAGAAATTAAAATGTAAAGACATTGGTGTGAATAGCAAGTATATGCAGCACAAATCATGAATGGGCCCAAAATGGGGGTGCAGTTAGTGAGGCGCGGTAGGCCCAATTTCCATCAGAAATTCAATTAACAAAATATAAAGAAAATGAAAAAGAAACGGTGCAGAAAGTAATGAAATGCAATACAAAATCTAATGGGCCATGGATTGGGGGTGTGGATAGAAACTCATTTCATTAAGCCCAACACAATCTTTTAATGAAACGCAGCGCTTCATGCTGGTTTCAGATTCTCTTCACAAATGGAGATTAAATCACGGCCGTGGGATCTTGGTCTTAGTCAAGGGTCAGCTTATGATCCAATGGCCAGCACTTCGTCTTCTTCCTTCAGCCATGGCAATGGAGGGAAAAGCTCCATAGTTGCAGAGCTCCAACCCCAATTCGAAATCCATCAAATCTCAATGAAAAACCAAAATTCCAAACCCTAACCTGTCTAGAATTTCATGTTGAATCTAACCATGGTCTCAAAATCAATTGAAACATCCTAAATCTCCAAACCCGATCCAAGATCAAAGATAGGCTCAGACATCAACTTCAACAATTCTTGCAATTAAATACCTCAGATTGATCTCCAACTCACACTGATTGATTCTTGACATCTAATTCATGCTATAGCTCACTATATCTCATGTTCTTGGTCCAAACAAAAATGGTGACACCAACTGAAACTTCACCAATTGCTCCCAAACTGTTCAGAATCCATCTTCTATTGGTCTCTAACAGTTCTAACCTAACCATTCTTGCTAATCATGCCTAAATCATGGTGTAGGAGAAAAGTTACTAACCTATTGAATCTTGATTAACAGATGGAGTAAACCTTCACTGCAAGCCTTCAAACTCTTCAGAATCAATCCTTGAATGATGATCTTGCTACTGTTTGCAAAAGTTTTGATGGAGAATGCTTGAATCTCAGAATTCGATGGTGACTTGCAACCTTGAAAATCCAAATGCCAACTCTTCAAATCTCCATGGTTTTACTCTCAAATTGGTCTGCACAGCTTCAATATGATCAAAGGAATGTGTTTAGATTGAAAGAATGAATGGAATTGAATCAGAATGTGGATTTTGCTTTCAACTTGCAATGGAAGCAAGTGAAATGGCTATCTCTCTCTTCTCTCAATTCTCTCACCAACCTTGCATCTGAGCAAGTTCTATACATTATATAGAGTGGTTTAGAATCATCTAGAACCATCTGGAACCATCCCATGAGAAATTGGGATTCTCATGTCATGAGTTTATGAATTCACCTCTTCTCACATATCATTTCATGACATAGCCCTTGCAGCAACTTGCCTTGGCTTGAAATTCTCCCTAAATGAGATATAGGATGTGTTAAAACCCTTAGCAAGCTTGTACATTGAGTTTCCTTATGTTTTGCATTTGTGCCTTAAGATGCAAGCAAGCAATTTCCAAAGCAGCCCCATGATCTAGGCCTCAATTCAAAAACGTGGCTGAACCATTGTTTTTAGAATGTCTTTTAGAGTCAAAATGACCTATTATATGCCATGGTTTGTATGTGTAACTTGGGATTTCCAATTTCCAACTTCAACTTATTTAACTTATGCCTCCATTTTAGGTCATTTTTATCACTTTTTGCTACAAGCCTTTTCAACATCTCATGACCTCCTTACTAGCCTTAAAACATCATTCTAAGAAATTTTGATGTTGAAGATTTTTCCATTTGAAGCTTGGAAATAGGAGATATGGCCTTATGCCTAAAATGACCTATAATCTCCAAATGACCAAAATGCCCTTGACTTGTCAAAGCCATAACTTGAGTTCTACAAATCCTATCAAGGACTTCTAGTACTCTCTAGAAAGATAAGAAGATTAGGGACAACATTCATGTTGACCAAGAGTTCATAGGAATCATCCTTCTTGGGCAAACGTTGGATGCAAGTTGGGTGACTTTCAAGGCCCCACATTCACATACCTCAGATGACCTGTAACTTGTCAAAGTCATAACTTGAGCTCTATAAATCCTATCAAGGACTTATAGTACTCAAATTAAAGATAAGAACAAGATCTACAACATTCATGTTGGGGGTAAGATGAGATGAAAATCACATCTTGAGCTAAACTGCGTTGAAGATAGGGATCAAACTAGGGGATTTTACACTGTCAAGCCTTAGAAACCCTAGCTTAAAACTTCTCAAACTCCTCAATCATGATGAGTTGGTATAGGAATCATCCTTATAGCATCTCAATGCATCAATACATGATCACATGGCTCTTGGATTAGGTCTCAACCCTCTCCAAATCATCAGTTGACCTAGGGTTGACCCAGTCAAACCCTAATTCCACCACTCATGGCTGAGTCTTCTTATTCTTGTACAATGACCTCTCTAGGCCTCATGATGGCTTTCAAGACATCTCATAAGCTCTCTCAAAGCTTCAAGTCCATCCTCATAGTCTCAGGATCATCTGAGGAGCTCCCACAACTCTCAAGTTATGAGGCATACACCCTTGGTTTCAACCAATCTTTCTGAGGATCTCTTGAGTTCTCTGACAAAGGTATCAACCTTTGAACACTTGAAAAACCTTCTTGGCTAGCTTCTAAGTCTTGCATAACTCTTGCTGGGTAATCATACCTCTTGATCTACTGCACACATATCAATGAGATGCAGATGATAATGCTAGTGAACACGAGCTAGGTAAATAAATGTTGGTCAAAATTTGGGGTGCAACAAATGTTAGCTAATGTTATTTATTTTCTTCTAAGGGAATAATGTGAGAAGGGTAGGAGTAAAGGATTCACTTCTAAGGGGGGGGGATGAATGATTTTTTTATTAGGGTGCTCACCAAGGGTTGGAGCCCTTGGCGCCTACATATTTTCTTTGCAAAATGAGAAATCAGAGCATCCGTAGTTCGGACTATGGGAAAAGGTTTGGATAGGGAAAAAAAAGGTAGCTCGCCAATGATTGAGGCTCTTGTGCCTACGTATCTTCATTTGGATGAAAATGAAGAATCAGAGCATTCGTAGTTCGTGGGACTATGGATTGTTGGAATGTTTTAGAGGTGATAATTGTTCAAACATGAGAAAGGCAACTCGTACCCAAACAATCGAGGAGAGGAATCGAAGGCTCCAAACCCCCCTTTTTCACCTTTAATGAATAGTATTTGAATATGATTTAATGTTTTCGATTGATTTGAAAAGAACTTGATGTTGATCGAGGTTTGAATTTACGTGCGAAGAGGTGCAAGGACCAATGGAAAGGAGGTCCTATGGGTGTTGGGTAAGGTCGATGGCGATGTACAAGGAAATCGACTTATAAAGGGTGAATACAAATGGAATGTGATTGGTTGAGAGGTTTGGTGGTAGAGGAAACCTATTGAATTGATTTATTATGAAAATGCTTAACATTGGATCAAGCTTATTTGTAATCTTTTGAAAAGGTGTGGTTGATTTTATTCTTGAATTAGAGGGAGCCTAATAAACTAGCAAGCAAAGGGAAAGAGGTAAAGATTATTACACGTCATGGGAGCAGGGATACATTTGTTCAAATAGGGATGAAATAAACAATAAGCAGACAACCCAAATAAACTAAACATGCACTAGTAAAGTGAGCTAGCCTTTTAGACGACCAACTAGAATTAATTGATTGAATAAGTCTCATTTTAAGAAAGCCAAAGAGTAAGTTATGAATGACGTGCAAAAGTGTCCTAAGACAGAGTAACAAATAATAGAGATAACCAAGTTCCACATCTCTTTTGTTAGGGTTTCTGTATAATGTCTCAACTCTATGATGCTAAAGATAGTAACCATAGTCCACCACTTGAAAATTTTTTAGGGTTTCGATAATTTTATCATGTTTTTGTATTTTTGAATAAGATGAACAAGATAAGATGAAGATGACAAGATAATGTGAACAATAATATGACCAAGGATATATAGGCAATGATATATTGTCAGAAAGATAAAGCAAGAGAATAATGAACAAAATTAAATTCAGTTGTTAGTTGTTAATTGTCTTTGATCAAATGATCACTTTTTGAATCGGGTCCAATGTAGCGCTATGTTAAGCAATCGTAGCATATTCTATGAGGAAGATTATAATATGAGAGGCTGGTCAATAACAATGTTTGTGTTAAAACACGATAGAGAAATGATATGTAGACCATTCTCCAAAAATCATGCCACACGAAAATAAAAAGAGAACGGTCTCGTCTTAATCAAGAACCTCCATTGATTAATCGAAGGTAACCTATCATAATCCCAAAGTATAGATAATGATCCAAATGATCCTTCCTTAAAAATTTGAAATAATGAAGGTTAAATAACCTCAATAACCAATATTTATGATGTTAAAGACTTCATTGACCAAAACAAAATCAAAATAAAATTGAAATGAGAAATCAAAATAAGGAAGAAAATAAATCGTGAAATCCTCAAAAGAAGAATCAATGCCACATTATTAAACAAGTACTTAAAATTTTTTTTTTTGAGAAAATGACAAAATAAGAAAGAAAGAGAAAAAAAAACATTAAGAAAAAAAACAAAAGGGAAAGATCAAAAGAAGAAGGGGTGCACATAAAGATTGAAAGGGTGCGAGTAATAACGCAACACGGGTCTTGAGCCCATTAGCCACAACAAGCCATGGTGCTATTTGAAAAAAAGGGGGTGTGAACAACATGTGAAGCCTAAAAATAATGAAGGGCTCGGTCCATGAATATGCAAATCCTTCAGGTTTTTCTTTTGCTGAACATTTATCATTTTAAAAGTAAAAAGAAAAAAGGCATGAACATGGCACAGCTGGTTTAAGAGATAACAACAAAAAACATTGTGACAAAGTCAAACACAACCATGATAAATACACTTAAAAGAGAAAAATAATTTCCTCTTCATCATCGCGAGCATCAGATGTGAAAAAGAAAAGAAGGATCAAGGAAAAAAGCATGGTTCCGTTCCCAACCTTTCTCATGCGTGAATCGCTTCGTCTAAAACTCTTTGTCTAGCTTCCAATCGTTTCTTTCAGGTTCATTCTTGTTCGTTTCAAATCATCTTCTTCCACTCCATCTCATATCTAGGTTGATTTGGTTTCGATTTGGGTTGAAGGTTTTTTGGTTAAGGGGTTGTTGTTGTTGATTATGAGGTTTTAAGGTTTTATTTGTGAAGGATGAAGAAGGTTAATTAAATTTAGGTTGAAGAAGGTGGATTTGAGGTTGTGAAAATGGAGAGAAATTGGTGAGGTTGTTATGAAGGTATGAAGTTGAGGGAGAAAGGGCAAGATCAATGGTTGTTCATTGTGTTGTGCTGTTATTGTTGATGAGTATAAAGGAAAAAAAGAGAAATAAGAGGGTTTTGTGTATGCTCCCCTCAAGAGTGAAGAATAGGTTGTTGTTATAAAGAGTGAAGAATGTAAGTGCTCTTGATTGGCTGCATTTTGTGGCAAAATATGAGTACATGTATGAATGTCATGTTTGATGTTATTACATTCATAATATGGACTGAGCAGGGTAAGTTAACTAAGCTAACTATAAGTTAAGCTGGATGTCATACTCAATGTTATGACATAGGTCGTATGACATCAAGCGAAAGTTTGTTTTTCTGGTAGCTATAACTCAGGAAACAACTCAGAAGCTCAAGCTGGAATGCAGGAGACATTTTAGATGCCCTAGGGGAACTAATATGTACCTGATTAAAGAGGCAAACGTGCAGAATACAAAAGTGAGGTTTTATGATGGATAAAACCTAATGTATGCGCCCAGGCCCAAGGACTGATCTGCTGCTACAAATACCAGGAGAGGCAATCCTAGAAGGCAGCTGTTGAAGATAGAGAAACAGAGAAATCACCATAGTGGTTTAGAAGTGAAGAGGTTGTTCTTTACGACTGTGTCTTAGGAACACTTGTAATCCAAGCAACTGTTGTTTGCATTGGTTAGGTAGTTTCTAGGTTGTGTATCACTCGAAGCTGTTAAGTAAGAGTGTGTGTCACTTGATCAAAGCTTTGAAGCAAGATCAAGGTATGTGTGTAGTTGAAGTGTATCTTCAGTCTACTGGTTAATTTGTAACTGTTTGATATCACTGGTGTGTGATTGTAGGGAGTGAGTGGGTATACTCAGGTCTAGAGTGTCTCTAGGTTAAATTTTCATTGGGTAGTGATTAAGTGAGAAGTGAAAACTGGAGGGTTGACTCTGAATTGATACTGCTGATAGTGAAATTTCTCCCTGGCTTGGTAGCCCCCAGATGTAAGTGTGTTGCACTGAACTAGGTCAACAACTAACTGTGTTATTTACTGCTTTGTTATTACTGCATAATAGTAGATATGTAGTGAATGCCACAGTGGATGTTATAACTTCTATTAGAACATACATCATGGGTTGGCCATAATTTTCAAAGAAGATTTGATTCTGGAATGAACAATTAGTCCTTGTGCGAATTGTGGCTTGCTGTCCGGTTGTGGTGTACTTTGCATGCCGTGTGACATTGTGTTATTGATGATGGTTATGTGTGGGGTCGGTTGTATTGTGTGGCAATGAATCAGGGAAGGTTGTGGGTGGTAGTGTGTATGTATTAGCTGCTGATATGTGTTGTGTATGGTTGTTCATGGTTATGTATTGTGAATCATGTTACTGCAGATTGTTGTATCATATGGAGTATGATGATAGTGAATTGGTTTGAGGGTCGTGTGTACCTGATGGTTTTGTAATTGTGCTAATGCTAGGCCAGTGGAATGGTTTGGCTAGGTTGTTGTGTAAGGGTGCATTGTTGGTTGCGTTGTGTGGTATGACTATGTTGGTTTTGCGTATGGATCATGTTGAAGATTGGAGTATTGGTTTCTTTTTTTTTTGTGATGTTTATTTGACGGGCCAATTATTTCTTGTAATTTTCTTAGAACGAGTTTAGGGTTTTTTTTTTGTACATGATTTTTTATGTGGATTTGTAAATGGAATTCACTCTTTTTTTGGGGGAATTTGGGAATTATGGGAATTTTGTGGGATTTTTGGTACCATGTACTCTTATTTTTGAATTGCAATTTGTACCTAAAAGATTTAATTTGCACCACTTTTGGAACCAATTGAACATCTTAAATTCACCATGAACTTGGAAGAAATTAGATTGAAATTATGAATAAATAAATCAATATTGAATTAATCCTAAACGGAGAATGAACTGATGCCTTGAATTAGTAAATCCACCTGAACTTTGCCACTTGAATACTAATAAACCCAAGACTTCATTGTGAACCTTCTTGGTCAAGAATCATGCCTTAAAATCAGAGGGATTATGAATTGAGATATGAACTTCAAAACGTTGCACAAAATCCTAATTGAATCCTCAGACACACATCCTGGATTTGATTAGGAAACACACACTTGCCTGACCAAGATTATGTCAAACATGATGAACCCTTATCCATACTGCACATATTCCTGACTTGATACCCTCAAATGAATACTGGACTTAGGCAGTGAGAAAATGAAAGTGGAAGCAACTTGTTTTTTTTTTTTTTGGATTTTTGAATGATAGTTAACAGATGGACATATAGTCTAACCTAATATACAGGTAGAACAAATTTGGGGTATGACACTTGTCGCTACTAAAAAAAATGCAACGACGAAGATGCGAAAGTGGAAGAACAGAAGAGTCGCCATCAAACTTTATTTATCCCTAAAAGGGAAGGGAAAACATTGAGAAAACCCCAAGAAGGAAATGGATAAGATGGTCTCATAACCATGAGAAAGGGTTCGGAAGTCGGTTATGCAAAGGGAAGGTATTATCACCCCTCACATCCATCGTACTCGATGGGAACCATTCGTTTGTCTATGTGTGAGGATATTGCTTTCTAAAAGTTTTTTAAAGGGAGATAGAAGGGTATGAAACAAAAATAGAGAGAAAAAGGGAAGGTGAAAAGGGGGAGGAGACTCGGTAGGACCTCGCGGTCCTATGCCTACATATTCTCAACAAGTATGAGAAATTCAGAGTCAACATAGTTCGGAGGATTACAAATGAAAAAGATGGGAGTGTGCTCGCCAAGGATTAGGGCCCTTGTGCCTACGTATCTTCACTTAAAAGAAGTAAAGAATCAGAGCGTCCGTAGTTCGGACTATGGTTTATTGGTGCTTTTTATAGACGATGCCGACATACATATTCTAGCAGTTAGGTGTATTGCAACTTGCTTGTGGAGTCTTAGGCATTACCTGTTTGCGATAGAATGGACGTAACATGTCCTTTTTAAAAAGAAATAGTTTTCGCCACCAAAGGCAAGATGTCACATCTGATTTGTTGAAGGTTGTTTTTTAAGGGTGAAATAAGTCCTTGGATAGTAACCCCTTGCGGGTAGTACCTAATTATTTATCTTGAAAGGTTTATTGTAAAATGGTGTGGCGAATATAGTCACGACTTCATATTGAAAGACGAGTATTGAGAACACACACTCTAAAGTGAGTATCCTAATACTCGGAGAGGAAGAAGTCTTCACTCAATCCTCTCTCTTTAGTTCAATACAAAGAGAACCTTATTCTCTTTTTAAAGATGTTTTAATTTTGATTGGTAAGTGCTTTATAACAATGAACCCTAAAGGTAATGTCAAGCACTCAGGATAGGACAAGGCCTTCACCTAACCACTCCAGAACCATCCAAGTTTATTAGGAAAAGAAGTTTTAAAAATGCACTTGGTACAAGACCAAGGTTTTAGACTCAAGGAGACAAAACAAATAGAGAAAAGGTTTTGAAAAGAAGGGGTGGTGAATAAAGCAAGGTAGGTTGATGGCGATGCGCTAAGCAATTGGCTTACAAAGGTTGAATCCATACAAGGTTAGTGTGGGGTATAATGGAAGAGATAGGAGATGAGAATAAGGAGAGAAAAGAAAACCTAAGGTACAAACCAAGTTAAATAAGTTTGAAAATTACTTGACATTGGATCAAGTCTTACTTGTCCCTTTTATTGAAATTATATTATAACGTAGATTCATTTTATCTTTTCCTAACAATCAAGCAAGCAAGCATAAAAGAAAACTAAGCTATTACATTGTAAACAGGGAGAGGAAAACATAGTACCCCCAAGGGGGAGATTATTTATGATACATGGATTGTATGAATAAGAATTTACAAAGATGCACCAAATGAGAAACATCAAAAACAAGACAAAAGGTCAAATTCAACAAGATAAGCAATGAATGGTCATAAGTGCGTAAACATTTAAAACATGAAGCAAATGATCAAGACATGTAATATGAGATTAAAACAATATGGGAAGCAATCACATCAATCCACAACTCATCAAAGATCAACAAAGCAAGACATGAGAATAATCTCCAAAGCATGTACAAAACATAAGTCAAGTAATCTAACAGTGAACAAAAGATCATGTGAAGTGTGTGTGAGATAATGTGATCATGAAATGAGGGCACAAACACATTGGCCAACAAGTTAAACATCTTAGATGAAACATAAAAGGATCAATAATCTTCAAATAGCATATGTAAAGAAGTGTCAAAACAAGACTAGCACATGAATTGGCTAAACAAAACACTCAAACAATGCTAAACTTGTAAAATCAACTAAAACTAGGAAAAAGGTTCAAAATCATGAAACCAAAGCAAGAAGAACCTCAAGGAAGTGTGTTATCATATTCTAAAATTCCAAAAGCTATAATCAACCTTAACTAGCTCAAGGGATCAATAATCTAGGCATATGGCTCAAACATGTGGAATTATCAATAACCCTCAATGAGGCTTCCACCAAAAATAGCAAGACAGTAAAATAAAATCCCAAAAAATAAGCAAACATAAGTTCACACACATACTTAAGCAATTGTAAAATATGGGAAGAAGATAGGCTAAGGACAATGCCCAAAATGGTTGAATCATGCAAGCTATGCATTAAATCGGAAGTGAATCGAGGGTCAAAAAGTGAGAAATGGAAAGTCACCTTAAGTAACTCAAACCAAGCTCAAAACAACATCACATAACCCTCATTCAAAGGTCTTAATATGGATAAAACGTTAACCTCAAATGATGAGTATAAGCCACTCAAATCCTCAACCCTAATGCAAGGGTATCAATGGAAGCACTCATTCAAATTAAATCCAAAATAAATAGAAAATAAATAAAATTATGAAAATTAACATAAGACATTAAAGGATCAAAATTATATTTTTGTGTATTTTTAAAATAAAATAAAATAAGAGAGTGAAAATAAAAGGGAAATAAGAAAAGAAATAAAATAAAGGGGGTGCATTAGGAATTTTAGATTAAACTGAATCCTAGTTCAATGCGCATTGGGCTCAGAAATATGGTGGTTTGAAAAGTAAAACTCCCCAGGCCCAATCCAAATGACTCAAAAGTTCAGCCAGAAACATGAAACACACCGTTTCATTAAAGGATGTGGCATGCCACATCACTTTTCAACGCGTGCATGGGCAGGTCAACTGCTAAATCATGTGGACACCTCAGCTACCACCTCAGACGCCGGAGTCCTAGCTCCGGTCGTCTTCTCCTTTGAGCCTCACCGGTGGTCCCTACAAACTTCAATAAAAATCAAAACTCCATACGTATTTTTGAAGGAAATTTTATGAGGAACACAAATCTGGCCTTAGAATTTAAAAAAGGTCCCTCTAACATGGTGAAAAATCAACACGAAAATTTGATACACAAACTAAAAAGTGATCAAATGAACACAACGATCATTCAAACATTTCCTACACAAGGTAGGGCTTCAAATGCAACCGACATGAGCCTATTTTGATGCCTAAAATGAGGGATTCAGAATGAGAAAGCTTACCTAGACGGAGCAAATCCGTTTGTCCTCCTAACTGCTTCTAAGCTTCAAAGAAAACCCTCCAATGGACTCCTTGTACTTCACTGAGTAAGAATCAGGCAACAAATGGAAGCAATCTTCAAGGAAATTTCAGATTCAAAGGGAGAGAAAATGTGAGAAATTTTGAGTGTTTTTAGCTTGTTCTGCAGCCAAATGACCTCTTCCTTACGATAGGGTTTATGTGTCTTTTATATATGAGGGTTTAGGAGTGTTTTTGAAGGCCCATGATGCTTGTATCAGTTGTTTCACAAACTTTCCAAAAAAACTCAAAAGAGAGTGTACACGGGTTTGGGATGGTTGGCACACCATCCTGGGTCAGCATTGAGTACCAATGAGGGTAAGAAAATGAACTTGGATGGTTAGAAAGGAAGGAAAAGAATTTGTGGGGTGATTTGGTGATTTCCATACATGGTGAAAAAAACTTGAAAATTCTTGAAAATGTAAAGGAATGTTTGCTCATTTTGGGTAAAGTTTCTGTTGTCATGACATGATGATGATATGGTACAAAAGACAGGTAAAACAAACCAAAATTGTGACTTGAAAAGCAAGAAAGTTGAAACTAGGTCACATATCCATATATTCATGTTCATTATGCATTAACTTTCCTTGTAAATCATCAAATGTCCTGGAATTTGAGGTCATGCTGTTGGCAAGATCTTAATGCACAAATTTCATGTTATAGGTAACTTGATTTGAAGCTTTTAAGTTCATAAATTTTGACCTTGAAGTGAATGATCCAAAAATAGGTCATCCAAAATGACCTTGACTAGGAAGGATTATAAATTGAGTTCCACACATGGAAATGATGAGTTCTTACACTTTTTGGAAAGCTTAGATGATGAAGAACAAACTTTATGTTTGAAGAAAGTTGAGGAAAAGCTCGGATCCACATGAAACTTGTAATGGAAGAGGGTGGTCCTTTGATGCCCTCTAAATCTTTTTACTTGGTGAAACCAAATTGAAGACATCATAACTTGAGGTGTGTAGATCCAATAGAGGAGTTCTTGTACTCAAAAGAAAGCTTGGAGGGCAAGGAACAAATCTTATGTTTGATGAAAATGAGGTGGAGCTTGCATTATGATGAAACTTGTCAAGGATGTTAAGTGCTAAAAGAGGGCATTTTACATTTAGAAGCCTCTAAAACCATAATTTAACAACATCCGGATCTTTTTTATGATCCCTTTATCAAAGATAGAATATGATTCATGATGATGAAATTGCTTGATTAATCTTGCTAACATGGGAGTTGTCTACTTAAATGACAAAAACCCAAATTCCACAGCTCTAAGGAATAGGCTGTTGATTCCAATGCTTGGTGATGATCCAGATGAAATTCAAGTATGATAAAATGACATGAATGCCTTGAGACTTGGGAAAGCCAAAAGCTTGAGAAATAAACTCAACTTGCCTTGAGAAAAATGAACTCTTGAACCAAGTCAGAATCCTTTGAATTCTCTTGTCTAGAGCTTGAACCATGCACTCATGAAGATGTAAATGCTAATGCCAATGATAATGATATGGAGGTTAAAGGTTAGGGTGAAAAAGAGGGTGTGACAGATGCCCCTATTTAATATCCTTGTACTTGAAAGTGAGTATGACAAAGGCCCTCTCTGAGTCAAGGTACAAGGAAATTAAATACAAGAATACCCAAAGTTTTCAGCTAACCAGGGTGAAGTATAGCATAATGGAATAATATGATGGCTTTGAAAAAGACATATGTCAAAAGATAAATGGTAGTTTGATGAATTGGTTGGTTATGAGGGATATATAAAGATATGCTCGAGATGCAATGCAACAGAACACAAGTGTTTTGCCAGTCCTGAATGGGAAACATCCCTGCAGTAATAGATGATAATTAAGGTTTAAGAGATATTCCTCCTACGAAAGGCAGGGAGGACTCAATCTAGATATAGTGAGATATTCCTTCCATGAAAGGTAAGAAGGACTCAGGGGATATAATGAAATAACTTTTACCAAAGGTAGAGATCTTAACAATCAAAGAGTGAGATACTCCTCCTACAAAAGGTAGAGAGGACCCCAGAACGAAAGGTTGGGAGAAAAGATTCCTTACACGAAAGGCGAGAAGGACTCCAAAACAAAAGGTTTGGAGAAAAGATTCCTTACGCGAAAGGAGAAAAGGACTCCAGAATGAAAGGTTTGGAGAAAAGATAAATCCCTTCTATATCACATAGAAGAGTTCCCTCCTGGAGAACACGATCGAATAAATTTCTGCAAAAGCAGAAAAGACTCCTGAACAAAAGGTTAGGAGATAATTCCTCCTACGAAAGGTAGCAAGGACTCTAGAACAAAAGGCTTGGAGACAACTTCCTTCTATGAAAGGTAGAAAGAACCCCAGAACAAAAGGTTTGGAGAAAACGGTCTCACTATAACAAGTGAAGGATATTCCGTTAGGGAAGAAATGATTGCGAAAATTTCTGCAATAAGCAGAAAAGACTCCTAAATAAAATCTAGGAGAAAACTCCTCCTACGAAAGGTAGTGAGTACTCCAGAACAAAAGATTCGGGGAAAACATTTCTTCTACTAAAGGTAGAGAAATACACCAGAAAAAAAGGTTCAAGAAAACAAATTTTTTTCTACAAAAGGTAGAGAAAAACTCCAGAATAAAAGGTTCAGGGGAACAAATTTCTTCTACGAAAGGTAGAGAAAGACACCAGAACAAAAGGTTCGGGGAAACAAATTTTTTCTACGAAAGATAGAGAAAGACACCATAACAAAAGGTTCGGGGAAACAAAATTCTCTATGAAAGGTAGAGAAAGACACCAGAACAAAAAGTTCAAAGGCGAAGGTCTACAAAAGGTAGGATTTTCTGTAGGGAGTAACACGTAATACGCAAAGACGAACTGCTGGGGATAATGTGGAAAAGGCACATCCGTGTATGGAAAGGTGCAAAATGCACAAGCCAAAAGTCTTACGATGACGAGATGAACAAGACTCCAAAAGGTAAGTTGAGGGTAATAACCACCCATGTATAAGGTATCAGAATATCATTAACCTCATAGGCACAACGACAGAGATGACACTCTATGAATATGGCGACCATTCAGTTCTTGGCCACACAGGCATCAAACGTCCAAATTGATGAAGATACCCAAAGTAAAGTTTTATCGCGTGTAAAAGACAGCGAAAATGCTTACAAAAGGAAAACAAAGGGATAAGACTCCATGCAAAAGGCAGAAAACAAACCTACAAAGGGTAAGCAAGGAGATATCTCGTGCAAAAGGTAATGAAGGTCTTACAAAAGGTAAGGTGAAAAGAAACTGTGCGAAAAGGCACAGAAGGAGTTTTAAATAGTAATCGACGGAAGAGACAAAGTCCACAGGAATGCCCTACCCTCTATGGGAACTGGATAAATAAGTGTGCAAATGATGCAAAATGTATGCAGAAATGCTGGGGATATGAGAGTCTGAAGTGAGTAATAATTGTACCAAGCGTGGTTGGGCTTGTTGGGGAAAAGGGATATGTTAGATGAAAGGTACCAGTTAGAGGTGGTTTTATAAAGAAGTACTAGCCAAAAGCGGCTTTACAATAAAAAGGTGCCAAATATGATTGGGCATTAGGCCGGAAGGAGAACAAGCTTGACTTTCCAACACCACTTCTTCATGATGCAATCAAGTTTAGGAGATGCTAGGGCTCCCAATTTTTGTGCCAGTTTCCCCTGGGCTAGATGATTCTTGTCTCGACTAAGTCATTTCGTGGTTCGATGGTGTTTTTGCTTGTTTCTTGAGTTCATTGTCACCCTATAGACACCATAAGAGGAGAAGTAATCTCATACTTTCTTTCCACCACAATGTTATCATCCCTAAAATTCAAAAGTAATGCTTATCACTGATAAAACAAGTTTTGTAAACACATGGTAAGAATTAGAAGAGAACTTTTTGATGAAAATAATATTTATTGATGAAGGAGGAAAATTCACATGTCCTCTCAAAATGTAGTTTTTGCCTTTTGAATTCCTAACTTTTGCCTAGACCGCCTTTCTCGGGTTTTCAGCCTACCAGGATACCCCCTTTTGCCTAAGTTACCTTTACGAGTTTTTAACTTAGCTGGTTATTTCTTTTATTTTTGTCCTTAATTTTTGCTTGGACCTTCTTCTTTTTACATGGTCCACCAGGACGCCCATTTTTTGCATGGATTTTCTTTTTGGTCACTAGGTCTATCTTTTAGGCATAATATTTTTTAACTGCATCTGAATTCACAGGAGATGGAAGATCATCACTGTCCATGGTCGAGAGAATTAAGGCTCCACTAGAGAAAACTTTTTTCACTGCATATGGACCCTGATAGTTCGGTGTCCATTTGCCTCTTGGATCGGTGTGAATTGGCTGGATTTTCCTCAAGACCAGGTCTCCTGCTTTAATATGTCGCGGGCGAACTTTCTTGTCAAAGGCTCTCTTCAACCGCTTCTGGTATAATTGACCATGACAGATGGCGGTCATGCACTTCTCATCAATGAGATTAAGCTGGTCGAGTCTTGTTTGCACCCATTCAGCTTCGTCTAGCTTGACATATGCTAAAATCCTCAAGGAAGAAATCTTTACTTTAATAGGTAGCACTGCTTCTGTTCCATACACGAGAGAGAACGGGGTTGCCCCAGTAGAAGTACGCACTGAAGTGCGGTAGCCATGCAATGGAAACATCGTGCCGGTCTTTATATGTTTTCACCATCTTCTGGACAATCTTTTTGATGTTTTTATTCGCCGCCTCGACAACTCCGTTCATCTTTGGGCGATATGGCATCGAGTTGTGGTGTTCGATCTTGAAGCTTTCGCACAACTTCTTCATCATTTTATTGTTGAGGTTCGAAACATTATCAGTAATGATTTTATTTGTAACTCCGTATCGGCAAATAATCTCTTTCTTAATGAAACGGGCCACCACTTGCTTAGTGACATTGGCGTAAGTTATGGCTTCCACCCATTTGGTGAAATAAACAATGGCCACTAAGATGAAACGCTGTCCTTTGGAGGCAGTTGGCTCAATATGTTCAATTACATCTATGCCCCACATGGAAAAAGGCCAAGGCGAAGTTAATACATTCAAAGGAAGTGGTGAAGCATGTACTTTGTATGCATAAATTTGGCATTTGTGACATGTCTGGACATGACGATAACAGTCTGTTTCCATTGTCATCCAGTAGTATCCTGCCCTCAAGATCTTCTTAACCATAGTGTGGCCACTGACATGTGTCTCAAAAGACCATTCATGTACTTTGTTTATTATACATTTTTCTCTGTGTCTATCCACGCATCTGAGCAGAAACGAATCATAGTTCCTCTTGTATAGCACATCACCGTTGAGGAAGAACTTTGAAGAAAGCTTTCTAAGATATTTATTGTCAGTGATGGTGATACCTTCTGGATATTCTTGTGTTTCCAGATACCGCTTGATATCATAGAACCAAGGGTGATCATCAACTTTAAGCTCTGCGGCGTCAGTTGCCAAGAAATAAGCAGGTTCGTCAAGGTACTCTAAACGAATGGTTGGTGCCTCATTCTTCCACTTGACTTGGAACATAGATGCTAATGTTGCTAGAGCATCTGCCAATTAGTTTTCTGCTATGGGAATATGGTTAAAAGTGATCTTATCAAAGTATGGGATTAGCTTCAAGACATGATCTCTGTAAGGGATCAGCTTGGCATCAAGTGTTTCGTATTCCTCTTTGATTTGGCATATGACAAGAGCAGAATCTCCATAGACTTCTAAAATCTTGATTCTATTATCAATGACAACTTCGGTTCTGAAGATGCAGGCTTCATACTCAACCATGTTATTAGTACATTTGAAGCACAATCTGGCCGTGAATGGTAGATGAGATCCAGCTAGGGAAGTAATTATTGCCCCAATTCCACAACCTCTAGCATTTGCGGCACCATCGAACATGAGCGTCTATCGTGTCCCTGGTTCAGGTCCATCGTTTGGGTCGGGCGTTGTATATTCTCTAGCAAACATAGCGTCTTCGTTGGGAAAATCAAAGCACATAGATTAGTAATCGTCTATAGGTTGGTGGGCAAGATAGTCTGATATCACACTTCCTTTGATGGACTTCTGTGTGACATACTGGATGTCGTACTCTGCCAGTACCATTTACCAACGAGCCACTCGTCCGATGATGGTAGGCTTCTCAAATATGTATTTGATAGGATCCATCTTGGAAATCATTAGGGTTGTATGGGTTAACATATATTGCTTTAGGTGCTTTTCAGCCCAAGCTAATGCACAACACGTCTTTTCGAGCATTGAATATCTCGTTTCACAGTCATTGAATTTCTTGCTTATGTTGCGGTGGAAATAGGATATCAAACTATTAATTAGCTTGAATCACAATTCTTGATTCACAATCGACTTTGATTTATCCGAAGGAAAAGGTCAAAAGAAGGAAAACCTATTTTTGCATTGTGAACACAATGCGGGGAGAGACCTAGGTAAGGGGTTGGTTAAGCTTAGGGAAGGTACTAGCACCCTAAACTTCTGTAGTACTCTACAGGAACCTTTTGTTTATTTTTTCCATTTTCTTTATTATGTGCTTGAAGTATATATTGAGCTAAGGGATATAGTGACTTAAAAACCTAAAGGGTTAGTCATAAGTTTACTCGGCAAGTCTCGCATCTTGTGCCTACGTATCCTGGATAGGGAATGGAATGAGAGTAATCGTAGTTCCCTTTGAAAAGGAGGTTAGAAACGTCTTGACTGTGGTCAAGGTTTCAATGGGGAATAAACATTTCTTAAGGAAGCGCTTGCGTGGAGTGCGGCGACTCCTATTTCTACGTTGAAAAGTTAATTGCAATTAGGGTTAAATTAAGGTTAATTAGATGTTCCACGGCGGGAAACCCTAAACAGAATATGGTGACTCTTTGACCTAAAGTTAGGGTAAAGGGAATATTTCGTCCACGGCGGGATACCTAGGCTATTAGGGTTTTGAAAAGGTCAAGGGTCAGGACTATTGACTCGGCAGTCAAACAGTTTAGACCTAATCCTTCGGAGGGACTCTAACGGTAAATTAATGCAAACATTCGAATATTATCATATGGCAGAATTGAAAAGACGAAAATAAAGAAATCGGTAAAGAAAAGCATCGCGACGATCACTCGCGTAAATTACAAATCCCAAAAATAACAATAAATAACTGCGACAATTACTCGCACAATTACAAACCATAAAAACAGAATAAGGCGACGATAGCCTCTCGTAATTACAAACAGACAAATTGGAATATGAATAAAAGTCATGGATTAGTATGTAGAGATGAATAAGCATCAAGTGATTGTTAGATGACCTAAATCTAAGAACTCTTTATTTTGGCTTTTTTGGTAATAAAACTAAAAAAAGACTTGTTTTAATAAAGAAAATTTTTGTTTTAATTTTTACGGTTTTAATAAAGAAAACAAAATTTATTTTAGTTTGAATGTTTTAATTAAAAAGTTTGTTTTAGTTTTATTTAATTTAAGAAAAATTGTTTTAAATTTAATGTTTTAATAAAGAAATTCTTTTTTGATTTTATTTTAATAATTTTTTTAATGTTGATGTTTTAATTAAGAAAAATCTGTTTTAGTTTTAATTTTAAGTTTTTAATTAAGAAAAAAAATCTTTTTTAATTTTATATTTTTAATTAAGAAAAATTAATTTAACTTAAAAAGTTAATTTTAGTAAAAGAAGATTAATGTTGATTTAAAGAGAAAAACAAAAAGATTTAGTATTAGGTTAGTAATTATATTATAGTTAGGATTAATTAAAAGAAAAATAACTTAATAAAACAAAAAAATAGAGAAAAATAAAATAAAATAAATGAAATGGGTCGGGCTGGGTCACCACCCCCAGACCCGACCCGGTCCAATGGATAAAAAGGACGCCCTAAACATTTTAAGGTTGCATCTTCCCCATTTCTGAATCCTGCGGCGGCGACTCCCAAAGGAGAGCTTGCATGCGGGTTCTTCGCCTTCTTCGTCCATTTCCCTCTCTTCTTACTGCCATGGCTTTCATGCTCTTCCCTTTTCCTGAAACGAAATGAAAGAAAAACAAATAAAAAAGGGTCATTTTCCTCTTACCCAAAGCAGTGCTTGTGAACAATGGTGGCTTGGAGACGGTTGGCTCCGTTTCCGCCGTTGTCCCTTGGTGGTAGTGGCGATGATGAGAGATTTTATCTCTCTAAGCCAGCTATGGGTCGTAGCCTGTCTGTAGTTGTTGTCGGCGGTTCTGTTTGCTCGTTTTTGCGGATGCAATCCGACGGATTTTCCGGATCTTTTATTCTTTCGATGATGGAGGTTTCTTTCGTGATTTCCCACTTTATCTGGCCGATGATGGAAATTGAGGCCGGATCTAGACTTTTTTACGATGGTAGTGGCTTCGCGATTCTCCGATGGTGACCGTTTTTGCTTCTGAGTTCTAGGTCTTTTTTCGATGAAAAAAATCCCCCTCTTTTTATTCTTTTGTGATGCTTTTATATTATTCTTTGATATCATCTTCTGGGCTTGGATCTTCCGGGTTCGAGGGCGATTAACTTGCAGGATCTCGCGGAAATATTGACGGCTTTGACTTTGTTGCTAAATACTAGCAGATTCGTTGTTGTTCATTATTCTTGTTGCGACAATCCAGGCTTGAATATTGGCTTGTTCTTGCGTTTGCCTTTGTTGGATTCAGCTTGACTTGTGGGCTGCGAAATTGTTGTTGAGGATCTGGTTTGATCCGTTTGAAACGGTGGAGTTTCTGGAAAAATGGTGGTTAAGGCCATGTTTGGCAAACCCTTTTTTCTGGAAAAATACTTTTTCAAATAAGTGCTTTTCCAAAAAAGTGCTTATTGGAAAAACACTTTTTCCAAAACAACTTTTTCAAAATCACTTCTTTATATCTCTCTCGGTTGCCTCAAAAAGAACAGAAATTGCCGATATTAGCCTTTGGTCGCAAAACAAGTCGGGAGCCGGTTTCGGAGCAATCCGTTACCCTCCCAACGCACCCGATGATGACACTGCTCTGAGGGTGTCGAAAAATAATCTAACCAATAAAATTTGTCTGTTTGTTTTGATTATGTTTGCAGGTTCGACATGGATAATCGAAAGAAAAAGTCGAAGAATCAGGGCGAAGAAAATCGGATTAGGAGTTTAGAAAAAAATGTTTAGGAAAAATGTAATTCTTATTTTTTTTGTAATTTTATTTTATTATTATTTTTTTGTATTTTTACTTATTATTAATAAAGTTCTTTAAATCATTTATTTATTATTATTTTTGGGTATGCAAATGAAAACTATTTCTAAAAATATAAAATGAAAATAAAGTTATATATGGAATAAAAATAATTTAATTAAAAATGAAGAATAAGAACTAAAACTATTTAAAATGAAGAGAAAATAAAAACTAAAGGTGAAATGAAAATGAAATTGATTTTTTTTTTTGACAAAATGAAATAATGATTAGTTTAAAAAATGGAATTAATCTAAAAATGAGATATGATTTTTTTTGTTTAAAAATGGAATGAATTTAACACTAAAATATAATTAATCTAACAATGAAGTGAATTTAAAAATGCAATATAATTGACGAAATTAATACGAAATGAAAATTAAAGTGAATGAACATTTTTATGCACCTTTTGATCTTAAAATGAGAGCAAAACACCGTTAAAATTTCATCTCCCCAAATTATCTGACTAATCTGATCTCCAACGTAACTCCCGGTTAAACCTCCTGGTCACTCAAATGAACGCACCTATCCAATTAACCTCGGCCCCGATTCACATCAACAATATCCAACGGCTCGAATTTTCTGACTACAGCTCAAATTTTTTAAATTGATAGCCGACTGCAAACAAATAACCGTTGTTGCATCCCAAAATTTGCCCCAACATTTCTTTACCTAACTTATGTTTCATTGCATTCATATTAGCATCATCATCTGTATTTCACTGACATGTGTACAGGAGATCAAGAGGTATGCCTACCAATCAAGGGCTACATAAGACTATGGAGCTAGCTAAAGAAGGTTATTCAAGTGTTCAAGGGTTGATATCCTTGTAAGAGAAGTTAAAAGATCCTCAGAGGGAGGGTTGAAGCCAAGTGTTCATATCTCCTAACTTGAGAGTTGTGGGAAGATCAGCAGATGATTCTGAAGCCATAGAGTTGGACTTATGGTCTTCAGAGAGCTCATGAGAAATATTGAGGATCATTTTGAGGCCTAGACAAGTCATTGTGCAAAGGATATGAAGTATACTCAAGATTCGTGCAACTAGGGTTTCATCTGGATGACCCTAGGATAACTTATGATCTGAAGAAGGTTGAGACCTAATTCAAGAGCCATGTGATCATGGATGGATGTGTTAAGATTCCTAAGGGATGATTCCAAGGTCAGCTTATCATGAATCAAGAGTGTGAGAACTTCAAGACCACTTAACTCAAGATGTGATTTTCATCTCACCTTGACCCCAACATGATTGTTGTAGAGCATGATTATAACTTTAATTTGAGTACTAGAAGTCCTTGATAGGGTTTATAGAACTTAAGTTATGAGCCAGACAAGTTACAGGTCATCTGAGGCATGTGAATTTGGAGCTTGAAAGTTACCCAACTTGCATGACACTTTTGCCCTAGAATTATGATTCCTATGAACTTTTGGTCAACATGAATGTTGTTCCTTATCCTCTTAGCTTTCTAGAAAGTACTAGAAGTCCATTATTGGATGTGTAGAACTCAAGATATGGCTTTGACAAGTCAAGGGTATTTTGGGCATTTGGAATTATATGTCATATTTGGTTATGGGTCCATTTCACTATCTTAGGCACCTCAAATGAACTTTTGTTCAACTTGAAAGTTGTTCAAAATGATGTTTTTAGTCCAACCATGATCCAAGCATCCATTGATATGGGTTGAATAAGGAATAGTATGAAGAAATTTGGAGAAAAGATCATTAAAAAGCATTAATGAAGAAAAAACTCAAAATAAATCACAATTGTGCCAAACTTCACAAGTTTGTGCATTTTTTGATTAGAAATGACATTTGGAGAAGAGTGAAAATTTTACATTTTTGATTTGAGTCACATTTCATGGATATTAAGTGGATTACTTCATGATGAAGAAACATAATCAATCTTGGCCATAAGATCAATTCACTCACTCAATCTGAGCTATTCATATCCAAGGAGTATTGTGCAAGCTGTTGGAGCAAAGTTTGAGAGGAAACAGAGCCATAATGCACGAGTTTCATTGTTGAATTTTGGAGGAAAACAAAATTTTGGATTTAGCAATTTGGGCCATGATTGGGCCATGTTAAGATCCAAATAGCTTCTATTTAAGTTGATAATCACATTCAGATCATTTATTGGAGATCATTTGGAGCAGAAACCGTTATTGCAGTTAGGATTTTGGAGCTTTCGAGAAAGAAGTGAATTTGGAGTTTGAGGAAGATTCAAGCATTTTTGAGCATCAAGAATCATCCAAAAGCATTCCGTGAAGCAATCTGTAGCATTTGAGGCCAAGATTTGCACGTGAGAACCACCAATTTCAAGCTTCAGTTCAAGTTGGTAAACTTCAAAATTGCTCTTGATTTAGACTGTTTCAGCATGATTTAGACTGTGGTTAAGGATTAGGGAAGAACATAGATGGATTTAGGTTTATAATTTTGGAGTTTAGAGACAAATTAGGATGTGATCCAAATTCTGTTGAGCTTCGTAACTACTTGATCTTGAGGTATTAGGATGATTTGAATAGCTTAGGATGATCTCTGAAGAGTGAGGAAGAGATTTGTGGCTTTAATTTGGAGTTTGATGATGATCAAGATTTTGGTGAATTTTCTGTTCGTGTTCATGTTTGAAGATTCGTGAGGAATTAGTAAGATTGGAGTGTATATTCATGATTAGGAGGAAAAAACAAGAAGAACGGTACCAATTTCTTTCGTTTTGGTGAAGATTTGAGGTTTATCCCTGTTTGCCTCGCAGGAGAAGACGACCGAAGGTCTTCTCCGGCCACCGTCCTGGTTCCCTCCCATTTGCAGGTTTTAAACGAAGAAGATGAAGCCATCACCATTGTATCCAAGTCATTTTCTTGACTAAGTCTCAAGATTGGACGCATGAGATTCATTCTGAGTTTTGACCCTTGACCACCCCCAAAACACAGTCATTTCATTTATGCGCTGGCGCATGTTGAGACCACTAGATGGATTGACTAGTCCCCTGATCCAAAGGCTCTGATATTTTCTTGGCTTTTTTATTTCTTTAATTTTTTTTATTTTCTTTAATTGATTTTATCTTCTAAAATTCATATTAAATTGAATAATGATCAGAAAAATATAACAAAAATATGTGCATGCTCCTGATTTAATTCCTATTTTTTGATGCCTTTGGATTTTATTTTGATGCCATTTTCAATTTAATGTCCATTTTTCTATTTTTTATAAATGTTTAAAAATGCATAATGTGACTAGTTTGATTGCTGATTTTATTGCTAGCTCATGATTTAGAATTTGAGGTTGAAACTTTGCATGCTTGTTATAGACTCCTTGATAGGTTGTTGTGTTTTTTGTTGTGATTTTTAGATGATTCTAAATAGGAGTTTGAGATAGTTCTTTAGGAGCCTTTCTTGATGGATATCCTTTAGTACACTCTTTGGATTTAGATTTTATTAGGACCTCTAGGATTAGGTTTGACCCCTGGTTTTTATACCATAGATACTTAACTCATGCAGGATAATGCAGGATTTTCCTTGAGATTTATAGGATTGATTTTCTATTAGCTCCCCATTTTACAAGTTAGCTTTAGTTTAGGTGACCCTAACTTAGATAACTTCCTAGATTAACCTTGTAAATGACCAGTAGATGATTCTAAGAGCCATATCCTTTCTTGATAGAAAATTAATTAGGTGGACACCCCATTAGAACCTTGTTGAAGCCTTGATAGAGCTTTTGATTCCCCTAGTTTAGGTGATCCTAGTGGCTAGTCTGTAGGGTTCCTTAGAAGTTGTTGTGTTGCCTTCTGTCCCCTATGTGGTTTCTTCCTTGGGCTTTGCCCCACCCTCTTTATCCAAGTCTTGAAGAGGATCCCTCCTGGGAGAGCCTAATCCTTCCTTTGGTTGGATTTTGTGCATTCCTCAGGAGGTTGAGCCTTGAATTGACATTCCCCAGTATAGTACATTCCTTTGGTTTGTACTATCTTTCCCTTCAAAGTCTTGATGAGGAGCCCTCCTGGGAGAGCCTAATCCTTCCTTTGGTTGGATTCTGTGCATTCCTCAGGAGTTTGAGCCTTGTATTGGCATTCTTGGCATGGTATAATCCCTTGGTTTATATACTGTCATCCATCTCAAAGTCCTTTTCTTAGGATCCCTCTTGTGAGAGCCTAATCCTTACCTTGGTTGGATTCTGTGCATTCCTCAACAGGTTGAGCCTGAGATGGACATTCTATGTTGATACACTATAGTTAGTTACCCTTAGATTGATATCTAGGACTAATACCCATTCTTTGTTGTCCTATTGACAAAGGATCCCTCTTGGGAGAGCCTAATCCTTCCCTTGGTTGGATTCTGTGCATTCCTCAAGAGGTTGAGCCCATGATGGACTCTGGTGTTGATACACCTCCAACCTGATGTAGCCTGGGATGACTCACCTGTTGCTCATTTTGGTTTCTCTCCCTTGTTTGAATTTCTTGATGCATTAGAATAAATTCATATTTAGATTATTTTAAGCTAGGAGCATGACTGTTTAGAGGTTGAGTGAGTCTCCCTCTGCTTACTTGCATTAAGAGTTGAGGTGATCCTCCCCTTGCTTGTATGTTGTTTTTCCTTTTCTTTTTCATCTGTGTGTTTGCCTTAGAGGTTGAGTCTGTCCCCCTCTGCTTGTCTATTTTGACTGTTTTCTTTGCTTGATTTCCTAGAGGTTGAGTGAGTCTCCCTCTGCTTGTACTGCTGCATTGCATGTGCATCTTTACTGTTTTCTTCTGTTTATCTGTTTAGCTGATGCTTTGTCTGTTTTTGTATCCCATTGACATGATCCCCTAGGACTCTCACTTCTTTTGATAAGGAAGTGATGATAGAACTTTAGGTTGAAACCTATGCATGATAACATCTAGGAGTTCCCTGTTTCAAACCTCAACCATAGGATGAATCCTTGGCATGACAACATTAGGGCTTGACAGTTTCCCCGTAGAGTTCATTCTCTTCTCATCTCCAAAACAACAGTAAAAAACGTAATAAAGGCCAGTTAGTACAAGCGCGTTACGAGCCTTAAGCTACTTGGGTAATGACAATTGAGCGACCTCCTCTCAATCATCTAGAGTGTTTAGTATACGTCCTTTGTGTTGCACCCCAAAATTTGACCAACCGGTTCCCACATCTGATTTATGTTTCGGCTCATTTTTGCATTCGCATTCGCATACCTCATGCATTGCATTTTCACAATCATACTGATGTTATCGGGATTACAACCTGTTTTCACATCTCGGACGTTTCAGACCGGTTCGGATAATCGGAGGTTATTTTTGAGAAATCAGGCGCTCCTCGGCGTTTTCAGCTTACACTGTGGTTTTTGAGGATTTTTTGGTGTCCGGGGTTTACCGTTTATTTCAGTCTGGTCTCGTGTTTCCTTTTAGTTGAGTTTAATTGCTTTAATAGCTTTTTCTAGACTTTTTAAATAGTTTTATTTGTTTTCTAGAATATTAAATAAATAGTTTTTAGAATATTAGAACATATTTCCTTTTATAGATAATAGGTTTTTAATAGAAATTAATAGATTTTAAACCTTTTAGAGTATTAGTTGAATAGGTTTTTTTAATAGATTTTTAAATATAGATTTAATAGTTTATTAGTTTCTTAATAAATAGATTTTCTTTTTTTATTAATAGATATCTTTTATTAGAATTTTAATAGAATTTATAGAATTTTAATAGAATTTATAGAATTTTAGAATATAGATTTTATTAGAGTTTAATAGTGTTTCTAGAAATTAATAGGTTTATTAATATAGTTTTTAGATTTAAATAGCTTGATAGAATAATATAGTTTTAATAGCTTTTAGTTTTAATTAGAATATTAATTGATTAGGATTAATTGTTTTGTTTTAATTAGGATTGATTGTGTAGGTTTAATCAGGTTTAATTGTTTAGTTTTAGTTGATTAGTTAGTTCATTAATTAGAGCTAATCCATTTTCCTTTTCGTTTTATTAGTATTAATTGTTTTCATTTTAGTTAATTAGCTTTTAAATGGCATTAATCCATCAGCAATCATTAATCGCGTTTTAATTAATTCATTAAGTCCAATTAAGTCTGAGTCTGTTGTTAGTGGGCCACATGTCCGTTTTGGGGGGCCCAGGGTCCAGCATCCATTGCCACTTGTCTATAAAAGAAAACGCCACGCGTGTCATCAAACTTCTTCCACCTCACTCTGTTTCTGACAACTCACTTCCACTTTCTCCCTCTCTCTCCCACGTGTCTCCCCCTCTGCTCTCCCTCAGGCCACGTGTTCGCTCCATCATCACCTGTCACATGCACACGAACACGTGGATCTCCACTAACTCCCCTTCGCCGCCGGCCATGCAGCCGCCGCGGACCACCGTAACCGACCTTCTAACCGTCGCCGGAAAATCGTAATTCACCGGAAAATTCATCACTTCTTCATCTTTTTTCCAGATCATCAAGAACACACCGTGTGTTCATCGTCAACAATCACCAAAACATCCAAATTCGTACTATCTTCATCAACATCCCGTCGGTAAAATCAAGAGTTCGCCGAAAACTTCATCCATATTCTTGCATTTTCCCAGATTTTTCACCACATCCTTCAACAAACTTTAAAGAAATTCTCCGAGAACATTCATGCATGTCCATCAAACGTTTCAAGAATCCAACAATAAACTCCTGATGATTCCAGATTCGTAAGATCATCGTCTTCGAGAATCACCAAGATTCATCAGTGTTCATCGCCACGATCATCACCTTCATCATCTGTTCCAGAAAAAAAAACCTCAAGAACATTCTTCATCAAGATTCGTCAACTCAGCAAATTCTTCATTGTTTGCTCATCAAATCTCCAGAAAAACTCCTAATAACATCAAAGTCTTCACGCATTTTCTAGAAGCTTCAATAGATCCTCCAACAATCTTCATCTTCGCTTCAACAATCGGAATCTTCCACATGTAACATTTCTTCCAGAGAATCTTCATCAACGAAGAACTTCATTTGTGCAGGGATCTTCATCATCACAGTCGTCGCATTCTCCAGGTTTTTCTCTAAACTTGCTACACCTTCATAGCTTGTTGGTTAGTTGGAGAGTTAGGTTAATTTGAGTGTTAGGTTTTGAACGAAATTAGGTTAAAATAATTTGTTGAGGGTTTGAACGATGGAGTCTTTGTGAGTTGGAGGTTAGAGAAACATGATTTGAGCTGGGAGATCGAATTTGGTGAGAGTTTGTGGTGGAGATTTTGTCTCAGAGAACCGAGAGGTTTTGTGAGAGAGGATAGGTGAGGATGAGTGAAACGGCGTGTGATTTAGGTTGATGAACAGTAGGTGTAAATTTTGTTAGAGCTAGGGTTTTTGAGTTACTGATAGTGGATTGGTAATGAACTCGTGCTTTAGGCCCAATGCTTAGTTGCTAACACTCCCCTCCATTTTCCTCGTTATACCCCCCATGTGTGAATTGTGGCTAACTAGTCTGGGCCCAACATTGTTGTTTTTTGATTTTACTGGCATAATCCCCCTCATTTTCCCCTGCACCCCCTCCTCGTTTGGGTATGTCACTGGGCTGGGCCTTGTTGTTTGCTACTGCACATCCTTGTGTTAATAAAACCTCCCTGCTATTTTTTTTTTGTTTTGTTTAATATGTTTGTATAGTATTTTAATTGCTTTGTTTTAGGGTATTAGTTAGATTGTTTTAGAATATTAATAGGTTAATAGGTTAATTGCTATTTTAGGATTTTCTTTAGGTTAATGTAGTTAAAAACGTTAGAGGATTTAGTTTAGATATTAATATTCTTTTATGTTAGGATTAATAGGCTTAAAATGTAATAAAAAATATTAGGATTTTGTTTAGATATTAATTTTCTTTTAAGGAATTTTGTTAGGTTAATATGCTTAGGATATGGTTTAGAAATATTTGTTTTAGGAACTTTATAATATTTTTCTTTTAGAGATTTATAGTGTTAATTTATTTAGGATTTTATTAAGTCATTAGCATAAAGACTTAGGTTATATTTTAAGGATAAGTATAGTTTAGTATAGTTTTAGGACTTATAGCATTAATGTGCATAGAAAATTATAGAGTAGAATTAAATTCAAAACAACTAATTGTAGTTTATGATATAGTTTGGGGATTTAGTATTTGATTTAGGTTTTAGGGAATATGTGGGATATTGGGTATAGGTTTAGGGTCCCTTAGAAATTTAATTAGGTTTTATAATATAGTTTAGCATTTTATTTGCATTATATAATTGGCGTGTTGTTTGTGGGGCTTCCCCTTGGATGTTTGTTTTGTTCATTTTTGTGCTTGGGTGCTTTGGTTGGGCTTGGGGCTTGGGCTTTGCTTGTTGGAGCTTATGAAGACTTGGAGGATGATTGGATACAAAGGATGGAGCTTGGGGCATGAAGAATTTTCTCTTTGAAGGTGACTTTTGAAGACTTAGGAAATAGGAAATATAGGGAGAGCTTTAGATTAGATTGATTTCTTCTTACAAACATAGAAAGCATCTTGTGCTTCTATTCCTCGCTATGACAAAAAGTCCTTTTAGGGTATTCACATCCCTCCTTTGGAGGGATGAGTGACATACTTTAGAAGTAGAACTTTGAGGGAACCTTTCTCCTACAATGCTAAGTGCTTATAGGCTTCCTTTGGTTGTCAATAAGCTGTTTAGCATTTCAACTTAATCTGATAATTGATTCTCTCCTGGAGTGATTGCATTGAAGATGGAAGCCTATTGAAGAACGAAGTCCATTGACGATTGATAAAGATGAAGCTTGTGCCTGGCAAAGCTGGTCATCTGGTGAAGCTAGGGTGTTGCTGTTTCTTGAAACTCCTTACTGTAGAAGCTTAATTGTTGTTGTCAAAGCTGGTGTTGGTGCTGTTTTCTTTTTTCTGTATTGTTTGTTGACTTGTACAGCTTGCCCCCTTTGGCTTTAAGTGAATACTGTTTCACTTTTGCCTATTGTTTTCCTAGGTTCGAGGTAGAGTGGGACTCCCTTGCCTTGCTTGTATTGATGCATTTCATTCATGTTTACTGTTTATTGTATATATCAGTTCCTTTTCTGTTTATCCCCAGGATCTCTGTTTCCCTCTGTGCAAGAGGGAAATATGACAGACATTAGGTTTTAACCCATGCATGACAACTTTAGGGTAGTTTTGCTTCCCATTTTTAACCTTAGGTTTTTAGATCGTCGTTTCTCTTCTCATCTCGAAACAATAAAAAATACAATAATCTTTCTAACATCATAAAAAACAGTTCTTGCATAAAAGATTGAAAACAAATCAAAAGTCATTTTTGTCCGCTTGGACTCTTAATCAGAAGAAAACCTTTTTCAGAAGGATAAAAAAAAAGTCAAGACAGACTTGTGTCGTACGTGGCCCGAACTACGTTTGCTCTGATCTTTCATGCTGTGTGAAAGTACGTAGGCGTAGGATGCGATATCCTAGCGAGCAACCTTTCCTCCTTTCCTTTAGGTAGGCGAACTACGTTGACTCTGATTTCTCGTTCCGGACGGGAATACGTAGGCATAAAGTGCGATACTTTGCCGAGTCATTTTCTTTTCTTTAACCCAGACCTTTAGTGTAGGTAGAATATCAATCCGTACTAGAAAACAAGCGTGGATCCCGTCGAGTACGACGGACATGAGGGGTGCTAATACTTTCCCCTTGCGTAACCGACTCCCGAATCCAGGATTTGGTTGCGATGACCATTCCTTTCCCGTCTTTGCGTTAGGTTTACTCTGAGCATTTCCTTTCCCTCTTGTGGGATAAATAACGCACGGTGGCGACTCTTCTGTCATAGTCGGCGCCGATTTTCGCAGTAGCGACAACTGGCGACTCTGCTGGGGACTCCAACGGTTCCCTATGCGAGTCAATCCTAGCGCTTGTTTTCCCGCCGTGGGCTTTGTATGGATTTACCTTTCTGTATTTACTTTCAGCATTATATTATTGTTGTTATGCTGGGTAGGGGGTCAGATTGAGAGATAAGCCGGACCTGGGCTTTAGTGCACCTAGAATTAGTTGTGGAAAGTAGTGGGCGCGTGCATGCTTTGCATGTACTAGTGTCCCGCAAAATTCACGCTCAGACGAGGTTCTTCTGGTTGACTTCTTTTTCAACCCTTTGGGTTGAGGGGGTTGTTGGTTAGTTGGATTGTCGACTCTGGGGACCTATCAATTGGGATTCAGCTAAGTGAGGCCTCTTCGAGGGTTGATGATGCCACACCTTCTGGGTATCGTATCATCACTCTTGAAAGTCTGTGACGCTGATACCGCATAGGATGCCGTACCTCATCTGCGAGTTAAGTACATACCTGTGAGGGGTAGGTGGGTCTTTTGCAGGAAAACTCTGGCCTCAGAATACCTGGTTTTTTCTCTATCAGTGTGAAGTGGATTTGGTTATTCTCAAGCTACAGTATAGCAAACTTCTCAAGCTACAACAACAAACTTGATCCTTTGTGTGTTCACTTTGCATTTTGCATTTCTGTTTGCATTTGCATTTCATTTTGCATATTCATCCTCAGCCGGAACAGGGAGCTTACCCGTTTTTGTCCGCTTCGTCAGTTGATTTCCCGACATTCGCATTGGATTTGAGTTAGCATCTGGAAAGATCATGGCTTCAGGAGAGCAGAACTTGGTTGTTACTCGGGCGGAGTTTGAATTGTTGAAGCACCAGTTGAGTCAGTTCATGGAAGCCATAACAGCTGTGAATCGAGGAGAGAATAACATTCAAAGAACTCCAGTGAACAATGTTGCTCAGCCTATGCAAACCTCTGTCAGAGGTCCATATTCTCTCAATGACACAGAGTATCATAATTTCACTTTCTCTACGCCAGATTCTCCGAGGATTGTTCCTTCTCCAAGGATTGTTCCATCTCCAAGAGTTGTTCCACAGGTTAATATTCAGAACCCAAGGACTGTTGAGTATGCGAGAAGACTTCGGGTGTTGGAAGATCAGATCGCTGCCCTGATGAGTAAGAATACTCTCAACTGGAATGCTGCGAGCATGTGTTTGGTGCCAGGTCTTGTGTTGCCTCCGAAGTTCAAGGCGCCCAATTTTGAGAAGTACAAAGGGGATAGTTGTTAGAAGCTACATTTGGTTATGTTCTGCAGAAGAATGACTCCGCATGTCACCAATGACAAGCTCATGATTCACTGTTTCCAAGATAGTTTGATCGGAGCATCTTTGGATTGGTACATGCACTTGGAGAGTTATAGTATCAAATCATGGTCGGATTTAGCCAATGCCTTCGTGAAGCAGTACGACTACAACCTGGATATGGCTCCTAGTCGTGTGCATTTGCAAGAATTATCTCGTGCGGAGAATGAATCCTTTAGGGGGTATGTGCAAAGATGGAGAGAATTGGCTGCTCGTGTTCAACCACCGCTTTTGGAGAGAGAAATGGTTAACCTTTTCTTGGGTACTCTGAAGGGCCGTTATTACGACATGATGTTCAGTTGTACAAGATTTGAGGGCTTGATAAGAATGGGAGAGCTTGTTGAGAGAGGACTCAAGAATGGAAAGATTCGAGAGGCTCCTTATATCCCAGTTGATAAGAATGAATCAGTTCTCAGTTCTCAAGAGGAGTGGGAAGAAGGAAATGATGTCGTCTCAGAATCTCTAGCATCTCAGGCTCAGTTTTCAGACACTTCAAACCACCAGTCATATTATCGTCAGCCGCGTCATCACGCCCGACAAAGACCAAGGAAGCCTGAAAGGCAGTTTACTTGGCTACCGGTGTCGTACAACCAGTTGTTGCCAGATTTGGTCGAAAGTGGATTAATAGTGCCGAAAGAGACTAATCCAATGATCCTGCCTTATCCTTCAGGTTCTGATGCCAGCGCCCGTTGTGAGTACCATGTTGGGACACAGGGGCATTCGACAGATGATTGTAAGGTGCTTAGAAGCCAAGTTCAGAATCTGCTAGACTCTAACAAGATCTTCATCACACCTCAGGGTTTTGTCCAGATTAATGATTCTCCTTCATCCATTTGTGTGGGTTCATCAGTTAATGTTATGGAAGACTTCACTGGAAGTGTGTGGTTGGAAGAATGTCAAACTGAGGGCTCAGTCGAATATGAAGGAAGTTACTAAAGGTTTCTGCGCCGGGTGTCGCATATGTTTTCTCTACTGACCTATTTAGCTCTCGTGCATTGTTGTTTGTTGACCATCACCAGGATTGTTGGTTGGAGTCATTGTATTCGTACTCATTTGTGCTTATATGTTGCTTTTGCTGGTTTTGCATGTGTGGGAGGTGTTTATCTCTGTGCTTATAGCTTGAGTTTCTCTTTGTCTTGTCGTGAATATGTGTTTGATTTCTGCATTGCATTCTCACATAAGAGGTACCTCAAAACCGTGGGTCTTATTTCCTGTTCTTCACCAGCTTGCTGCAGGAATTCCCTCAGAGATATGGAACAGAATCAGGCTGAACTGATTGAAGTCCGAAGCCAGCTAGGGCAGATGATGAAAGACATGGAAGAGTTGCGTCTGGATCAGAAGATACTCAAAGAGGAAAATAATCAGCTGAAGACCCAAATGAGCTTGATCATGGAAGTAGTCAAGAATGTGCTTAGGAAAGAGGGCGATCAGCTATCTGAAGCCGCAGTGAAGGAGCTTGTTCCACCTATGCCTGTGGAACCCGTGCCTGTGGAACCTGAGCTTGAAAAACGTGTTGATTGACACCAGCAACAACAACAAAGGATATATCCGGCTCAGCGAAGAATTCATGAGGGGAGGCCAAAGAGGGTATTTAAGGCACCACCTTCAACGTATGCTGAGCTCTTTCAGACTTTGTTGGGGTTAAGGCTTGTCGAGAAAAGAACATTGGACCCGCCCACGGGAACGACGCTTCCTTATGGGTATGACACTAGTAAGCAGTGTGAATTTCATTCTGGGGCATCCGGACACGATATCGAGAGTTGTCATGCTTTTAAGCACAATGTTCAGGACCTGATTGACGCAAAAGCTTTTGAATTCACGCCGAGCGGAGTAACTGTACCTAATGGTCCTATCCTAGTTGGTGCTAAAATGAGGGACGTTCCCGAAGATGCAGTAGATTAGAAATATATGCAATCATTGGTGTCAGAATCCCCCTGTCCTCAGTTGCTGCCTGTGCCTAGACCAGGCCTGAGGATGAAAACCCCTTGAACAAAAGGAATCCCTGATAATCCAGACTCGACCTCCAAGTGGTTCAACTGTTCAAAGTCAACAATTTGTCCAGTCTTTGCAACAGACACCAGCTCCTTGCCAGAGTCAGCAGCCTTATCGTTATCGGTCAAACATGCGTGCCAAGCAAAACCCAATGAGGTCAGAAAGGAAATTCACCCGGTAGCCGTTTTAAGCGGGATGTTTTCAATAAGCAACTTTGAAGATGGTTGGTTCAGCAGCAAGTCAGATGTGAAAGCCCGGTTCTCGGAAGCTGACATTTTCCTGTGTTTTATCTTGTCATTTCTTTATGTTTGTAGTTTCTTTCCTGTTTAAATTGCAATCTTGTTTGTAAAACTTGTTGTTTCCATTCAATTGATGATAATGAAATGAGTATGCATGTTTTGATTAAATAGGACGACCGAATGTCTTCTCCGGCCACCACATTGACTTTCCCTCCATTTGATATTTAAATTGAGGAAGATGACTGGGAACCGTCAGATCGTGCCTCAGACTTGACTTGGTAGCATCATCCAAGGGCTGTGACCTGTTTGATTTTGTTGACTTCTGACCCTCAAAACGCTTCCGTTTCATTAAATGAGGTGGCGCTCCCTCAAGCCTTGGATCAGGTGACTAGTAAACGCATCCAACAGCATGTGTTTTATCTGAGCATTTTAATTTCTTTTATTTCATTTTTGTTTATTTTTATTCATATTTCATTCTAAAATGCATATTAATTTCATCTTTGATCTGAAAAATATTTTGAAAATATGTCCATGCTCCTGATTAAATTTGTGATTTTCTGGAATTATTAGTTTGCATTTTCATGCATTTTTCAATTTTATTTGCATTTTTCTATTTCTTGTTATTTCTTTAATTTTGCATAATTACCTATCTGTTTTGTTGATTTTGGTTCGATCATTTGGTTTGGTTTCTGGATTTGATTTTTGAGTATGTTGTAGGTTAGATATGCATGCTCCCTTAGGATTTTTATTAGATTTTTTAGATAGTTGTAGGTTCTGTTTTAGGAAAGATGTTTAGAGCTTTCCCAATTTTGTGGTTTACATTGACACATTTCAACTTAGGATTTATTTAGTGGACCTAGAAGTTGATTTAGGCCCTGATATTTGAACCCTAGAATGTTAAAACATGCATGTTCCCTTAGGAAAATTCTTAGATTTTTACAACTTAGTTTACTATTTTAGATATAATTCACAAGTAGGCGTTGCCTTTGGTGTTCCTTCTTTGGTGCCTTGCCTTGTTTGATCTTGTTGGTGGCTTTGGAGCTTGAAGAGCTTGGTTTCCTTTTTGGAAGAGGTGCTGGATATCTTGTAGCTGCTGTGGATTGGCTTGTGGAGCTTGGTTTGGAGCTTTCTTTCTCTTTTAGGAGCTTTTTAGAAGCTTATAGGATTAAGGTTTTAGGAAGAACCATTAGAACTAGTTCTTTTCCTTTCATCAAAAATAGAATGCATTGTTTGCTTCTATCCTCATCCTATGATGCAAATTCCTCTTAAGGAAGCCCCATCTCTCCTTTGGAGGGATAAGTGGCATGCCTTAATGAGTAGAACTTTTGAGGATGCACTTTCTTTCCAATGTTGGTTCCTGATGAATTCCTTTGGTCTTCATCAGGTTTCCTAGCATTGTAACTTGATCTCAATGATGATTTCTCTTCTTGTGGAGCTTGCTAGAGTTTGAAGGTGAAGATTGAAGAAGCTTGAAGATAGGAGCTAACTTGAAGATGAAGACTCTTTGCTGTCAACTTTGCTGTCAATTCAACTTTGCTGTCAATTCAACTTTGCTGACAAGAGCTGCTGCTAAAGGTTGAAGTTACTGTCTGTAAAAGATTGTTGCTGCTGCTTGGGCTGCTTCCTCTGTTTTTCTTTTTCTGTATTGTATGTTTGCTTGTGTTGCTTACCTTTAGGTTTGAGGTGGAGTTTGTCTCCCCTTGCCTGTTGTTTTCTTAGGTTTGAGGTAGAGCAAGACTCCCTTGCCTCGCTTGTACTGTTGCATAGCATGCATTTTACTGTTTACTGTTTACTGCTTGCTTTCTTTTGCTGTTTTCCCATAGGATCTCTGATTTCCTCTGTGCAAGAGGGAATTATGACAGACATTAGGTTTCAAAACCAGGCATGATAACAGTAGGTAGATTCCCTTTCAACCATAGTTTTAGGGCGTCTTTCTCTTCTCATCTCAAAACAATTCAAAAATACAGTAATAAGGTTAATTGAAGTCGTACGTTACGAGCCTTAAGCTATATGGGAAAAGGTTGGTGGAGGGTCTCTCTCCAATAATCTGGATGTTTAGTGTGGTACCCTTTGGGTGACATGCGAAGCATTCACTCCTAGGTCATAGTCTCTAGTGCGACGGAGATTGCGAACATCCTAAAAAACAGTTCTTTCATAAAAGACTCAAACAAACATTCAAACTCTGTTTTTGTCCTCTTGGACCCTTAATCTGGAAAACCCTTTCATAAGGAGATAAAAAACTGTCAGACCAACTTGTGTCTTCCGTAGCCCGAACTACGTATGCTCTGATCTTTCGCGCTGTGTGAAAGTACATATGCACGATATGTGAAATCTCGGCGAGCAACCTTCCCCCCTTCTCCAGTAGTTAGGCGAACTACGTTGACTCTGATTTCTCGTTCCAGACGGGAATACGTAGGCATAAAGTGCGATACTTTTCCGAGTCATTTTCTTTTCTTTTTAGACCAGACCTTTAGAGTAGATAGATAAACACACCCTTATATAGAAAACAAGCGTGGATCCCGTCGAGTACGACGGACGTGAGGGGTGCTAATACCTTCCCCTTGCATAACCGACTCCCGAATCCAGGATTTGGTTGTGATGACCATTCCTTTCCCTCTTTAAGTTAGGTTTTCTCTGAGTGTTTCCTTTCCCTCTTTTGGGATAAATAACGCACGGTGGCGACTCTTCTGTCATGGTCGGTGCCGATTTTCGCAGTAGCGACAGCTGGAGACTCTGCTGGGGACTCCAACGGTTCCCTATGCGAGTCAATCCTAGCTGGAGGTGTGAAAAAGGTCTTTGGTGGTAGAAGACAAGGAGACGCCAGCGTAGTGTATGGTGGTCGAGGACGAGGTAGAGGTAGGAATCAGTATATTCAACAACAGGTTGCTAGTGTGACGATTCCTATACCTCAACAACCACAACAACAACAACAACAATAAAGGCAGAATCCTGCTCAGAGAAGGATTCAGAATGGGAAGCCAAAGAGGGTATTTGATACACCTCCGTCAACGTATGTGTCATACCCTAAATTTGTCCTACCCGTTTTCAACTATTTTCACTTTGCGATTTTACTTTCTATTTTACGTTGTCTGCTTTTTTCTTATTATTTAGACACGTGTCCGCTCGTAATTGGTCGATTTTGTTTTATAAAAAAAAATTTATCTTTATGACCAATTAAGGCGTGACACGTGGCCTAACAACCTTTTTGTGAATATTGTTTTCTTAAACTTTTTCTCTTTTAAATGTTATTAATAATATTTCTTTTTTAGTTATCTTCTCGTTTTTATATATATATATATGTATATTTTAGTTGGTTTTTTTATATATTTTAATATTTATTTAATTGTTAATTATTAATATTTATTTAATAATTATTGTTAATATTTGTATTAAATAGTTGTTAGTATACTAATTTATTTTTTTTAGTTATTATTTAGTATTTGTTAATATTTATTATTAATTAAGCATTGGTATTTAATTAAGAACATAAGAAGTTGATTAAGAAAAATTAATGGTCAGTAAACTAGGTTGTGGGCCGTGAGTGAAGGCCCATTGTGGAACCCTTCAGAAGCTGGGACCGGCTGGGGATATAAAAAGAAAAGGGGAAATTGATTGAGAAAAACCCTAGATTCACTGTTCATCATTCCCCTATTCTCCTTCGCATTTTCCGCCGATTCATCCCCTTCGACGAACTCCAACCCTTCTTCTTTCTCTCCCAAAAGTGACCACCATCATCGCCATTAACGTTCACTCCGAACGCTACCTATTTCTTTTTCATCAACACCATTAATCAAAACCCCAATCTCATCTCCGCCAACCTTCGACATCGTGGCTACGAAGAACGCCATCCTCAAAACGCCCTTCGATTCATCGTTGAGACATCATCTTTCTCCCCTCAAAACTCTACTTGCGGCGCAACGAAACCCTCACCAGAAAATACCTTCCGAGCTTTCCCGAATCAATTGAAGCTCCATCACCATTCAACGATTCGCCGGCACGTTTCAACAACTTGCAACATCTATTAACTTCGCAACACAAGTCCGACGACATTGTTTTGAGCGGCACCATCTCGGCTAACGCATACCGGACCTGAGCGCGGCAACCGAGTGTTCGACTTAAGGGTGGGTGTTGTCCTTTCTTCTATCTCGATTCTGGTACTTGGTAATCATGTTTTGTTGTTGTTTATTGTCTATAGCATACTTTTTCATGTTCCTAATCGATTATTTAAAATCAGACTGACATGTTGTTCATTTGATCTTCGTTGTTGTTTTTACTCTAACTGTTATCAAGTGGTTGTTATTGATTCATTCGATTTGAGTCTGCTGCGGTAAGAAGAAGATTGTGTGTTGGTCTTCGATTCGTTATTTTCAGTTTACGACACGAAGAACAACAGAAACATTTAGAGTGATTCGATCACCAGCATCTCATTCACGAGCAGCCCAACTCAGTACAGACTACGTGAGCCGTTTTTTCGCCTTGGATTGCGACATTGCAAGCGGCCAGCAACACTTAACTATACAATTTCTGGCAGGCTAACCTCTTTTCTCCGACAGAAGCAAAAGCTCACATACCTCTAAACTTCCAGTTCAAATCTGTTAGAGCAAGTCGAACATTGTTGGACGCCTATTTGCTCGCACATTCGAAGCCGCATCAGTTACAAGTTTGCGAGGTTAGATTGTTGGTGGTTAGTCGATAGTTGGTTTGGAGTTACACGATGTCGTTTATGGTTATGACCGTGTTATATTTAAAATTCTAAGTTTTATTTTGGCATGATGTTCTTCTTTTAATTCCATTTTAACCACTCCTGTTTATGTTTACGGTTGATTTTGTTTAGGGGATTGTAACGCATATTTCTGTTTCAGTTTGTGAAAATGATAGACTCGCGTTCTGGTGTATCAGAGTTTTGATTTTGGCTTAGTAGTTGCTGCAATTGATATGTATATGAAAGAAAAAACTTTAATTCGCTTTTGAACCAGTATGGTTGTTTAAAACTTCTGGTTTGAAGTTCCTGACATCATTTATTAACTTGTAAATCTGTAAATAGTTTATGTAGCTTTGTGAATTCGGATACTGTTATTTTTCTTTTGAATCTAGTTTGCTTTGTAAAGGTTGCATTGTATGGCTGAGATTATTTTGAGACTGTTTGAATTTTCTTTTCCTGTTAGTCTGCTGCTATTTAAATGTGTTCACATGGGTGTTGGTGTGATTGTGTTCCTGTCATGAGAAGCATACTGATTGCAGCATTTGGAACTGGCAGCATTTGAATTCCGCAGTAGAAAGTCGAGTAGCCGCGACACGACTTCGCAGAGCAACATCATTGACAACAAGATGAAGGGCATCGATTACGCTGCTGCAGACTCGAGGTTGCGCTGATTTAGTTCATACAAAGCTCCGTATCCAAAGCCGGCTCTTCGTATCCTTTGGTTCGATAGTATTCGGCACCCGATTAGGCTTGGCGGCTATTAGAAATTCAATGTGGTTATCTTTGTTTTTAGGCATTTTTGTGGTTTTTCTACTGTTGTTCTAAAAACTTAGCCGAATATCTGACGTGACGTCGTTAATATTCGGGCTTTTCTATTAAAAATCAATATTAGGCATATCCTGGAATTTTCCTGTATGATTTTTTAGGTCTTTTAAATTTGGTGAGTGGTTGAGTAAAGTTTGATGTAGGTTTTGTACAGATACTGTAATCCGATTTTACTTATTTTTCTATATAGCTAGAGTCACTAAACATGGAGTTAATTTTAGAGAAGTAGGGTTGTTGTTGGATACCCCAGATTATGTTTGTGGGCTTCCTGTTATTATCGTTGTTGTTATGTGTATTTAGCGGTTGTTTAATGTCAAGAAAGTTGTTATTTTGCATATGAATATAGACAATTTGTAGAAAATTCGAAGGAAAAAGAAAGATGGGACACTCATTTTGATGCTTACTTTCTTCATACGTCACGAAGTCAGTAAATAGGTTTAATATCGAGGGATGATGAATAGAGTCCCACCGGTTCTGTTTTGATTAAAATTAATGGCTTCAAAAAGTATTTCCACTTAAGTTTTAATTAATTGATGTAGTGATTAAATATTTTATTTTTAAATTATGATTATTATTAACTAATTGATGATTTATTTATATTAAAATGGATTAATACACTTAATAAATTTTTTTATTTTTATTTTAAATAAATCACGAAAAAAAAATAACTTTTAAGGTCTAGCATCTTTTGAGTTATTGAATAATCACTATTGGGACGTACGCCTCGGGTAGTGACATTCGACATTTTCGTTTCAAAGTACACGCTTTAATTACTTAGACAAGGAAATGTCATTGGAGTCTAGCATTCCACATGATACTCTCGCTGTTTATTCAAACAATATTTCATAAATTAAATCAAATGGTGAAAATTAAACTCTTGAAGCCTAGCACTTCTCGAGTTTTCGAATGGATATTATTAAGGTATACACCTTAAATAATATACTGTTCAACTTTTTGTTTTTATATTCTCTTATTTGGACAAAGAAATATCATAAGAATCTAGCAATTTTGTGTGATATTTTCATTGTCCATTCGAGTTTTTTTTTCCGAATAAGATGTTGTCGAGATCTCGCATCACGATAATACCCCGATTAATTGGTTGTGAGGCCGACGTCTCATTTATCAAATAATCATCATTTCTCCCATAATTTCAAATTCAATTTCGTATTCTTTTCACATATTCACAAGTTATCTTCATACCCTATTTCGCTTCAAATTATTTTCAAAATATCTCCTCGATTCAAACTTCGAAAGAAAGAGGAGGTTCTTGGAATCTAGCATTCCTTGAATCTCCGAGTAAATAATTCTCGAGGCACGCCCTTTGAGTTATTATTCACTCAACCTTTCGACCTTTTTTTCAAACTCAATCGTTCTCCAACGTTCTCCTAAGTCGAATGCTCGTACGCATTCGCAACCCTCATTTCATACACGCATTCACAACTCCTCGTGGTTTCGATATTGGAGGCACCCTTAGGGACCAATATCATTTCTCACAATCTTAACCCTTGACACGTCGTCAAGACGGTTCCATTTTCAAACAAATCCTCGACACGTCGTCGAGCTACTTCAAACCAACGTCCTTTTGCCTCACATTCCATTTTCGATTCAATCTTTTCACAAACTCTTTTTTAAACTTACGAAAGAGGGATATTCTTAGAATTTAGCATTCTTTGGATACTCGAATGAGTAACTCTCAAGGCGCGCTCTTGAGTTGTTATTAGCTCATTCTTTCGATTTCAAAATATCCAACTCTTTTCAACCCAATCTCCGAAAGAACTGAGTTCTTGGGATCTTGCATTCCTTGAATTCTTGAGTGACAAGCTCTCGAGACATGCTCTTGGGTTGCTTGTCAGTCACTCTTTCGTTTCAAACTCAACTTCAAACCCAATTCAAATTTCAACTTTTCGTGGTTGTTACCACGAACTACGGACGCTCTGATTCTTCATTCATTTTTGAATGTAAGATACGTAGGAACAAGATTGCGATGATCTTGGTGACCACACTTCTACCTTTCTCCATTATTTCGTCCACACTTTCCCATCTTTTCCCGTAGTCGAACTACGAAGCTCTGATTTCTCATTCTCGTCCGAATGAGCATACGTAGGAACAAGGGCCCCAATCCTTGGCGAGCACTCTATCCTCTAACCACCCATCTCCCCTTAGTGTCTTAAACCTTTTACCTTACCAATTCTTCCTTTATCATTGAGAAGAGAAACAAGTAAACCTAGACAACACTCTCCACAAATACCTTAAGAGGTTCCCGTCGAGTACGAAGGACGTGAGGGGTGCTAATACCTTCCCCTCGCGTAACCGACTCCCGAACCCGGAACATGGTTGCGACAACCCTGTTCCTATCCTTTCGTTTTAAGAGGTTTTCTCGATATTTTCCTCTCCCTTTTATTCGGGAAAAATAAATTTCGGTGGCGACTCTGTCGAACCGCATTTCCGCGCCTTTCGCGCGAGGGTCGTTTCTCCGAAATGTCTCCGTGATTTTTCGAGGTGCGACAGTATGCAGAACTGCTTCAAACGCTGTTAGGTTTGAATCTGGTTGAAAAGAGAACATTGGACTCGCCCACAGGAACGCTTCCTTACGGGTATGATACTAGTAAGCATTGTGAATTTCATTCTGGGGCACCCGGACATGATATCGAGAGTTGTCATGCTTTTAAACACAAAGTCCAAGATTTGATTGATATTAAAGCCATTAACTTCAGTCATGATGGTCCCAACATTGTACATCAACCAATGCCAAATCATGGAGCGAATTGGTCTGACAGAAGAAGATTTGGATTTGGTTATGGACGTAAATGATCTGAAGACGCCTTTAAGCTATGTTAAAAGCAGATTGTTGAAAGGGGGAGTCTTCCCTGGATGTGATGAGTACTGTTTGGATTGTTGGACCCGACCAGAGGGCTGTATTGATTTGAAGAGAGGTATTCAGGCCATGATTGATGAGGGAACTTTACAATTCGACCGTACTGCTATTGAGAAGCCTGTTGAAGCAATATTTGAAAAGCAGGGTGAGGTCGCAACAGTTACAATTCCATGAAAGACTATTACGATATCAGCGCCCGCCAAGCGACCAACTATCACGATAACGAAAGCAGGGCCCATTCCTTATGAAAGTACGAAAGTCATTTCGTGGAATTATGGGTTGGAAGCTTTTTGCAAATGGGAAAAGATTAAGGTGGATAGCCAGCCGGCAGGGGCAATGGGCAATCTTGTTGGAGCGGGAGGCATGACCCGCAGTGGTAGAATTTTCACTTCACCTGAAATTGAGGCTGAGAGGATTGCTAAAGGCAAAGCCAAAGTAAATGAAGGAGGACCTTCCCAGGAGAGAGAGAAAGAAACATCAATCAAGGATGTAGAAGAGTTTATGAGGTTAATTCACAAAAGCAATTATAAGATTGTGGAGCACTTGAAGCAGACGCCCTCCAAAATTTAAATCCTATCTTTGTTGCTTTGTTCCGAGGCTCATCGGAATGCCTTATTGAAAATCTTGGACACATCTTTTGTACCTCAGGAAGTATCTGTTAATCAGCTTGAGGGGGTACTGGTGCATGTGATTGTCGGACACAGCCTGGGATTTACTGACTTTGATTTGACGCCTAGAGGTCGGGATCATAATATGGATTTGCACATTTTAGTTGAATGTCGGGGCACTGTTATGTCACACGTTCTTGTAGACACCGGATCATCTTTAAATGTTTTGCCTAAGAAGGCTATGATGAAGCTAGATATCCGAGGAATCATGTGCACGCCAAGTGACTTGGTCGTGAGAGCTTTTGATGGGACCAGAAGGTCGGTGTTTGGGTCCATAACATTGTCACTCCAGGTCGGGACAGAAGTTTTTGACACTATGTTCTACATCATGGACATACATCTAGCTTACAGTTGTTTACTTGGGCGACCATGGATACATTCTGCAGGGACTGTGACGTCCATACTGCATCAGAAGCTTAAATTCATAGTCGGTGACAGTGTTGTTACTATTTGCGGAGAGGAGGACATTCTGGTTAGTCATCTTTCGTCATTCAAGTACGTTGAAGTGGATGGGGAGATCCACGAGACGCCATGCCAAGCCTTTGAAGGGTTGCAGATCAAGGACAAGTCTCATGTCCCCAGCAAAGGGCCAGAGGTGGCCATGTCTTCATACAAAGACGCTCAGGCGGTGGTTCAGGCCGGAGAAACCAAAGGATGGGGCCAAGTCTTGGAAATTTCTGTCAAGATGGACAAGTTTGGGTTGGGGTATCGCCCGACATCGTCATCTTCCACATCAGGCGCGCCAAAGTTCAAAGGGTTAGTGGTGATCACCCCAGGTGGAGTCTGTTATGAAACGATTAGTGCTGTTTCCGATGCCGAAGACGGAGATAGTGACTGCGATATGGATTCGTGGATCAAGCCTAGTGTGCCAGGACAGAGCCTATGCAACTGGTTTATCCAGGAACTTGTCGAAGTGACTACAAAACAATAATGATTTGTTTTCTCGATTATTATATAATCCTGTGTCCTACCCAGGGCATAGTGATCCTGTTTTCAGGGCTACCTGCTTATGTGTGTGCTTTGTTTAATCATTAAATAAAGGCGTTTTTCTCATGCAAATTTTGTGATCCTTGTTTTTCCTGTTTTTGCTTTAACAATAAAATGGCAACGTGGTTATATGCTTTGTTTGCATTATTTGAAGCATTTAACCATTCTCATTGCAGGATTCATATTTCAGACGACACCGATCACGAACTTCCTATGACTCACTTCGACTTCGAGCACCCGATATTTCAAGCAGAAGAAGAGATTGTTGAGGATGATGACTTATCAGAAGAGCTGACTCGACTTTTGAAACAAGAAGAGAGAATCATTCTGCCTCATTAGGAGGAAATTGAAATTATCAACGTGGGGTCCGAAGAGGTTGTCAGGAATATCCAAATAGGGGCTGCACTGCAAAGCGATATCAAGCAAAGTCTGATCGAGATGCTTCGAGAGTATAGTGATATCTTTGCTTGGTCTTACAAAGACATGCCTGGGTTGGATACTGATATGGTGGTTCACCGTTTGCCATTGCGTGAGGAATGTCCGTCGGTTAAGCAAAAAATCAGAAGAACTAGACCAGATATGACTGTGAAGATTAAAGAGGAAGTTCAGAAACAGTGGGACGCCAGTTTTCTGGCTGTTACAACTTATCCCTCATGGGTCGCCAATATAGCACCTGTACCAAAGAAAGATGGTAAGGTGCGGATGTGCGTGGACTATCGAGATTTGAATAGGGCGAGCCCAAAAGACGACTTTCCGCTTCCTCATATTGATGTGTTGGTCGACAACACCGCTCAATTCTCCGTGTTTTTCTTCATGAACGGCTTTTTGGGCTATAATCAGATGAAAATGGCGCCGGAAGATATGGAGAAAACAACTTTTATTACCCCGTGGGGAACGTTCTGCTACAAAGTGATGCCCTTTGGTTTGAAGAACGTCGGGGCAACATATCAGCGTGCTATGACGACGCTCTTTCATGACATGATGCATAAAGAGATCGAGGTCTATGTTGACGATATGATTGCCAAATCCGGGACTGAGGAAGAACATCTGGTAAATCTTCTTAAATTGTTCAAGAGGCTTAAGAAATTCAGGCTGAGGCTGAATCCTAACAAGTGCACCTTCGGGGTGAGATCTGGTAAGCTATTTGGGTTTATTGTTAGCGAATAAGGAATTGAGGTTGATCCTGCTAAGATAAAAGCAATACAAGAAATGCCAACGCCGAAAACAGAAAAAGAAGTTCGTGGTTTTTTAGGGAGATTGAATTACATTTCTCGGTTCATATCTCATCTAACGACCACGTGCAAGCCATTGTTCAAGTTATTGAAAAAAGATCAGGCTGTGACCTGGAATGAAGATTGTCAAAAGGCGTTTGAAAAAATAAAAGAATATTTGCAGGAAACTCCAATATTGATGCCCCCAGTAGCCGGGAAACCATTGATTATGTATTTGACGGTTCTTGAGGAAAGCATGGGTTGTGTTCTCGGTCAACATGACGAGACTGGACGCAAAGAGCATGCGATTTATTACTTGAGTAAAAAGTTCACAGATTGTGAGTCCCGTTACTCAATGCTCGAAAAGACGTGTTGTGCACTAGCCTGGGCTGCCAAACGTTTGAGGCAATACATGCTAAATTATACAACCATGCTAATTTCAAAGATGGATCCGATCAAATATGTGTTTGAAAAGCAAGCACTTTCCGGAAGGATTGCCCGATGGCAGATGGTACTGACAGAATACGATATTCAGTATGTTTCTCAAAAGGCTATTAAAGGTAGCGTTCTGTCAGAGTACCTAGCTGAGCAGCCAATTGATGATTACCAGCCGATGAGGTTTGATTTTCCGGACGAGGATATCATGTACTTAAAAATGAAGGACAATGAAGAGTCGTTTCCTGATGAAGGTCCAGAGTTGGGTTCCAAATGGCAATCATTACTACTCCCCATGGGTCGCACATCTCATTCACTGCCAGATTGATCTTTCCAGTTACCAACAATAAGGCTGAATATGAAGCATGCATTATAGGTCTCGAAGAAGCTATTGATCTGAGAATTAAAAATCTTGATGTGTACGGAGACTCTGCTCTAGTTGTGAACCAGATCAAGGGAGAGTGGGAGACTCGTCAGCCCAATCTGATACCCTATATGAATTATGCAAGAAGGTCGTTACCTTTCTTTGACAAGGTGGAATTGCACCATGTACCACGAGCAGAAAATCAGATGGCAGACGCTCTCGCGACGTTGTCTTCAATGTATAAAGTTAAATTATGGAATGAGGCTCCCCAAATAGTTATCTCTCGTCTTGATAGGCCCTCTTTCATATTCGCCATTGAGGAAGTTTCCGACGGCAAACTGTGGCTCCTCGAATAGTTATCTCTCTAGCATATGGTCGGCTGTATCAAAGCCGGATGAAGAAAGCTTATGATAAGAAGGTGTGCCCTCGAAGCTTTCAGACGGGCGATCTTGTGTTGAAAAAGTTTCTCCCACCACAATCAGATCACAGGGGCAAATGGACTCCCAACTATGAAGGTCCATATGTCATTAGAAGGGTTTTCTCTGGAGGAGCCTTATTGTTATCCACCATGGATGGTGAGGATTTTACATCCCCTGTGAACTCGGACGCAGTTAAAAAATACTTTGCTTAAAGAGACCTGATGGACAGAGAAAGGAGAGTCCAGGAAAAAATGGGGCATCCCGGCGAACCATAAAAAAGAATAAAAGGTTCGGGCAAAAGTTAGGGATAAAATTGGAAAAAAGATGTACACCCGCGAAGTTGAAAACCTGAAAAGGGCGACTTCGGCAAAAAAAAGGGTATCCCGGTGAATTGAAAACCCGCACAGGGCGGTTCACACAAAAGTTAGGGATTTGAAAAAGCAAATGACTGCGGTCCGATTTTGATACTGCGTTGCTTAGTGGTTTGGGAGTACCTGAGGGTCGTATATCCAAAACAATCTCTTCCGAAGATCGAGTATCAGGAAAGCGTCAGAGTCAGGCGAGTCATAGGAGGATCGGCTCATGGTGTTTGTCTGTACCACAGTGCCGACATGTATACAAATTTTCTTTGTGCTTCTGTGATATTTGTATTTACTTGTGCGTAACTTCCTCTTTTCAGGAGTTGCATCCAATGTACAAAATTTTGCCTATTTATAGTCCCGTTGTCAATAAAGCATGTTATTCAGTACTTGGTGCTTATTCTTTACTGTTTTGTTTGTGAAAAACACCGATGTTTTTGATGAACTTGCATGTGCATAAACTTACTAGCCCTTGCCAATAATTGCTAAAACTTCGAATTGACTGAACGAATGTCACGGATACTAACCGGGATAGATCTTGTTGTGTAGATTTGTTCTGTCTCGTTTGTGTTTTGTAGGGTTTTCACCTTTGAAGCAAACAGTCAAGGAATTTGTGTTTCCCCAGCCAAAGTCCTGTGACATAGTGATTGTATCACTCCTCAGTAGATGAAAGTCACATCTTATCCCAGAGAGAGTTGAGATGGCACTTATCCCTACCGGGGTGGGGTTGTCCTCCCCAAAAGAGTATCCCCAGGAAAGTTGTCAAGAGAGTATCCTCAGTGGATCTTGATGTCCCCAACAGAAGGTGCATTCCCAGCAGTGAGTATGTACACAATCAATCCCCAACATGGGTAACTCCCGCAGAATATAACCAAGTCGTCTTTGGTTCAGAAGGATTATCCCCGTGCAAGACTGTTTTTTCCTTCTCCCCAGTAGGTTGTCATTCTTTCGTCAGGATGATCATCCTCAGCGGAGTTCGTAACTCCGAGTTTGTGAGCTATTCCTAGCAGGGTTTGTTTTCTTCCTTCCAGTGGAAGTTGTTCTCACCTTTCCAGCATTTATTTTGCTGGAATAATTCTGTGATGTCTGGTCTCTCCCCGGCAGAGTTGACCTGGCTCCCGACATTTATTTTGCTGTAATACTTTGTGATACCCGTTTATCCCCAGTGGATTTGGTCTTGTCTTCAGCATTTATTTTTGCTGGAGCGCCTTTTGGCATCTTTGCATTGTGCATATGTCATCATATTTGCATCTACCCAACGTGTAGCATTTCCATGCCGTATGGAGCATTACACCATTGTCAAACATACGCATTTTGAAACATAAGCCAGGTTGGTTACCTCTTTGTTTTCAGGTGTTATTCCCTGCAGAGGAGTGGGATTCTTGCTCAGAAGGATTTCTAGATATTCAAATTCTCGGCGTGAGATAGGTGATGATAATGTTCGTCCCATCGCATGCTCCCCTAACAGAGTTGCTTGGTTAAGTTTCTTTTCTTCCCCAATGGAGCTTTCTTCAGATTGTTGTCCCGTCAGCGCTTAAAGATTTCAGAAGTCGTTACTTGTTGTCAAAGTAAGTGTTTGGCAGTTGACGTCAGAATTCCCCCAGTAGAGTTATTCCTCGGATTGCTGTTACGTCAGCATTAAAAGAATCTCTTGGGTTAAATCTTCGGAGTTGTACCCGTGGTGATGGAGTCTCTCCTCGTGTTGACGAAATTTAGTCCAGTTGTGGACGGAGTTGTACCCGTGGTGATGGAGTCTCTCCTCATGTTGACGAAATTTAGTCCAGTTGTGGACGGAGTTGTACCCGTGGTGATGGAGTCTCTCCTCGTGTTGACGAAATTTAGTCCAGTTATGGACGGAGTTGTACCCGTGGTGATGGAGTCTCTCCTCGTGTTGACGAATTTAGTCCAGTTGTGGACGGAGCTGTACCCGTGGTGATGGAGTCTCTCCTCGTGTTGACGAATTTAGTCCAGTTGTGGACGGAGTTGTACCCATGGTGATGGAGTCTCTCCTCGTGTTGATGAAATCTAGTCCAGTTGTGGACGGAGTTGTACCCGTGGTGATGGAGTCTCTCCTCGTGTAGACGAAATTTAGTCCAGTTGTGGACAGAGTTGTACCTGTGGTGATGGAGTCTCTCCTCGTGTAGACGAAATTTAGTCCAGTTGTGGACAGAGTTGTACCTGTGGTGATGGAGTCTCTCCTCGTGTTGACGAAATTCAGTCCAGTTGTGGACGGAGTTGTACCCGTGGTGATGGAGACTCTCCTCGTGTTGACGAAATTTAGTCCAGTTGTGGACGGAGTTGTACCCGTGGTGATGGAGTCTCTCCTCGTGTTGACGAATTTAGTCCAGTTGAGGACGGAGTTGTACCCGTGGTGATGGAGTCTCTCCTCGTGTTGACGAATTTAGTCCAATTATGGACGGAGTTGTACCCGTGGTGATGGAGTCTCTCCTCGTGTTGACGAATTTAGTCCAGTTGTGGACGGAGTTGTACCCGTGGTGATGGAGTCTCTTCTCGTGTTGACAAAATTTGACTAGTTATGGACGAAGTTGTTTCTTGCAAAGTTAATTCGATGCCTGTGGCGTCACACAGGGGGTTGATGTTGAAATCAAAGTTTTTATCAGATGATTGATCAGTTGTTGCCGTAACAACTGGGTTCAGTGTAACGAATGTTGTTCCCCCCAAGCAGTTTTCGCAGTTTATTTCTATGGTTGGCAAATTTCCGGGTTTCTTGGTATTCAACCGTCTTCTACCTCGATTGTTTGAAAGTCGTTCGCTCTTCACCCAGTCGGGTCCAAGCCGTTTGAATAGGGGCAGCTGTTGCACCCCAAAATTTGCCCAACCTCTTTTCTTACATGGTTTATGTTTCATTGCATTAACATTTGCATAGTTATATCATTTGCATATCATGATATCATTCATATAGAAAGGGATCAAGTGTGTTTCTTATCAAGAGGAGCCTAGCTAGAGGTCTTATTCAAGCTTGAGAAGTTATCAAGGTCATCAGGAGGTGGTTTGAGTGCTTAAGCGTTTAGATGCTTGCATGTGGATTTTCTCCTAACTTGAGGATCAATTGAAGACCATCAAAGGGATGTGAAGTCTTGAATATGAGTAGAGGATGTGTATGGAGCTCATGGAATGCCTAGAAGGCCATGGGAGAGCTTAATCAAGTCATTGTGTCAAATGCAAGAGCCACAGTTGAAGTGCAAGCAATTAGGGTTTCATCTGGGTCAATCCTAGGTCAACTGTGGAATTGAAGAGTATCAAAGCCTACTTTTAGGTCATGGAGTTCATGAAATGATATGCTGAGATATTTTATGGTGTTGTGCCAAGATCAAGTCAGGAAGAGTCAAGAGTGTGGGAAATTGCAAAATTAGGGTTTCAGTGTAAAATCCCCTATTTAGTGCCTAACTTCAAGACCACATAAGTCAAGATAAAAGTTTCAAATGGATCTTTGGCCAACATGGAACTTGTAGAGCATCTCAATACCTTTAATTTGAGTACTATAAGTCCTCAAGGGGATTTATAGAACTCAAGTTATGGTCCAGACAAGTTACAGGTCACCAGATGAATGTGAAATTTGTCTGAGAAAATCATCTGACTTCCAGGCTACTTTTGACCTAGAAGGAATTTTCACATTGACTTTTGGCCAGCATGAAAGTTGTTCCTTATGATCTTAGCTTTCCAAAAAGTTATAGAAGTCCTTATTCTGATTTGTGGAGCTCAAATTATGATCTTTGCAAGCCAGGGGTATTTTGGGAAAGTGAGATTATAAGTCATTTTAGATTATAGGTCAAAATTTCCAACTTGCACATTTCAAATGAAGTTTTGTTCAACATGGAACTTACTCAAAATGTGATTTTAAGGTTAACCAAGTATTCATGATGCATTGAATTGGCTTGAGGCAAGATTTGGTTTGAAATGGCTTAAAAAAGAAGGTTTTAAAAGGGATTAAAGTTGAAAAATTCAAATTAATTGATATATGACCAAAACATGTCAAGTAAATACTCATTTTGAGTGGAAATATCATTTCAAACACAATGGCATTGGTAGATTTTTGAGTTGAGGCAGAATTCCATGAGTTACCATTTTGTTACTTCACAAGCAAGTTACATAACCAAAACATTCACCAAGGCAAATTGAACACTCTTTTTGGTTCAAATTGATTCACAAGGCATTGTGCAAGCAAAAAGGAAGCTTCTAGAGCAAGCTGTGAGCAATATTTCGTGACTGTAGCATTTGAATTTTGACATGAAAACAGAAATTGTGAATTGCTGGATTGGGCTTCAATTGAACTTCAAAAGCCCATAGACACACTCTATATAAGTCATTTGATGAATTCAGATCCATTTTGGAGCTCATTTCATGGTGGAGGCAGAGATAGAAGTTGGTTTTGCAAGCAAGCAAGTGAGAATCGGATTTCAAGTTCAAGGCAAATTCATATCAAATTGAAGGATCAAATAGCTTCCTCTTGCATCACTGATTGATTCTGGAGAGTTTTGAAGCGTGAATCGTGCTCTTGATACCTCTGTTAGTGGATCTACATCAGGTATGTAACTTCCAAATTTCTCACTATTGTAGCAAGATGTAGATCGTTTTGAGCATGTGGTTAGGATCTAGTTGAAGTGTAGATCATTTCTGGACAAAATTCTGAACAATTAGAGACAAACTAAGTTGACATGTGAACTCTGTTTTGACACGAGTTGATCTGATTATGAGGATTCAACATGATTTGGATAGATCAGAGTGATGTAGGAAGAGTGAGGATCATTTATATGGTTTTAGATTTGAATTTGGTGATGATCAATTTTGATGTGTTCTCTGAACTTTGGATCGTGATTTGAAACCTAGCCAGAACTAGAGTAAATGAGTAGGATATTTGAGATTCTTGTGGAATTCTGATGAATTTGGTATAAGAGTTGACACTGTTTGGTCGCCTGTAACCACCACCTCACCGGAGAAGACGACCGGAGGTATTCTCCGGCCACCACAATGACTTTCCATCCGTTTGATATTTGAATTGAGGAAGATGACTGGGAACCGTCAGATCGTGCCTCAGACTTGACTTGGTAGCATCATCCAAGGGCTGTGACCTGTTTGATTTTGTTGACTTCTAACCCTCAAAACGCTGCCGTTTCAATAAATGAGGTGGCACTCCCTCAAGCCTTGGATCAGTTGACTAGTAAACGCATCCAACAGCATGTGTTTTATCTGAGCATTTTAATTTCTTTTATTTTATTTTTGTTTATTTTTATTCATATTTCATTCTAAAATGCATATTAATTTCATCTTTGATCTGAAAAATATTTTAAAAATATGTCCATGCTCCTGATTAAATTTTTGATTTTCTAGAATTATTAGTTTGCATTTTCATGCATTTTTCAATTTTATTTGCATTTTTCTATTTCTTGTTATTTCTTTAATTTTGCATAATTACCTATCTGTTTTGTTGATTTTGGTTTGATCATTTGGTTTGGTTTCTGGATTTGATTTTTGAGTATGTTGTAGGTTAGATATGCATGCTCCCTTATTATTTTTATTAGATTTTTTAGATAGTTGTAGGTTCTGTTTTAGGCAAGATGTTTAGAGCTTTCCCAATTTTGTGGTTTACATTGATACATTTCAACTTAGGATTTATTTAGTGGACCTAGAAGTTGATTTAGGCCCTGATATTTGAACCCTAGAATGTTAAAACATGCATGTTCCCTTAGGAAAATTCTTAGATTTTTACAACTTAGTTTTCTATTTTAGATATAATTCACAAGTAGGCGTTGCCTTTGGTGTTCCTTCTTTGGTGCCTTGCCTTGTTTGATCTTGTTGGTGGCTTTGGAGCTTGAAGAGCTTGGTTTCCTTTTTGGAGGAGGTGCTGGACATCTTGTAGCTGCTGTGGATTGGCTTGTGGAGCTTGGTTTGGAGCTTTCTTTCTCTTTTAGGAGCTTTTTAGAAGCTTATAGGATTAAGGTTTTAGGAAGAACCATTAGAACTAGTTCTTTTCCTTTCATCAAAAATAGAATGCATTGTTTGCTTCTATCCTCATCCTATGATGCAAAGTCCTCTTAAGGAAGCCTCATCTCTCCTTTGGAGGGATGAGTGGCATGCCTTAATGAGTAAAACTTTTGAGGATGCACATTCTTTCCAATGTTGGTTCCTGATGAATTCCTTTGGTCTTCATCAGGTTTCCTATCATTGTAACTTGATCTCAATGATGATTTCTCTTCTTGTGGAGCTTGCTAGAGTTTGAAGATGAAGATTGAAGAAGCTTGAATATAGGAGCTAACTTGAAGATGAAGACTCTTTGCTGTCAACTTTGCTGTCAATTCAACTTTGCTGATAAGAGCTGCTACTAAAGGTTGAAGTTGCTGTCTGTAGAAGATTGTTGTTGCTGCTTGGGCTGCTTCCTCTGTTTTTCTTTTACTGTATTATATGTTTGCTTGTGTTGCTTACCTTTAGGTTTGAGGTGGAGCTTGCCTCCCCTTGCCTGTTGTTTTCTTAGGTTTGAGGTAGAACAGGACTCCCTTGCCTCGCTTGTACTGTTGCATAGCATGCATTTTACTGTTTACTGTTTACTGCTTGCTTTCTTTTGCTGTTTTCTCATAGGATCTCTGATTTCCTATGTGCAAGAGGGAATTATGACAGACATTAGGTTTCTAAACCATGCATGATAACAGTAGGTAGATTCCCTTTCAACCATAGTTTTAGGGCGTCTTTCTCTTCTCATCTCAAAACAATTCAAAAATACAGTAATAACGTTAATTGAAGTCGTACGTTACGAGCCTTAAGATATCTGGGAAAAGGTTGGTGGAGGGTCTCTCTCCAGTAATCTGGATGTTTAGTGTGGTACCCTTTGGGTGACATGCGAAGCATTCACTCCTAGGTCATAGTCTCTAGTGCGGCGGAGATTGCGAACATCCTAAAAAACAGTTCTTTCGTAAAAGACTCAAACAAACATTCAAACTCTGTTTTTGTCCTCTTGGACCCTTAATCTAGAAAACCCTTTCATAAGGAGATAAAAAACTATCAGACAAACTTGTGTCTTCCGTAGCCCGAACTACGTTTGCTCTGATCTTTCGCGCTGTGTGAAAGTACGTAGGCACGAGATGCGATATCTCGGCGAGCAACCTTCCCCCCTTCTCCAGTAGTTAGGCGAACTACGTTGACTCTGATTTCTCGTTCCAGACGGGAATACGTAGGCATAAAGTGCGATACTTTTCCGAGTCATTTTCTTTTCTTTTTAGACCAGATCTTTAGAGTAGATAGATAAACACACCCTTAGATAGAAAACAAGCGTGGATCCCGTCGAGTACGACGGACGTGAGGGGTGCTAATACCTTCCCCTTGCGTAACCGACTCCCAAATCCAGGATTTGGTTGCGATGACCACTCCTTTCCCTCTTTACGTTAGGTTTTCTCTGAGCGTTTCCTTTCCCTCTTTTGGGATAAATAACGCACGGTGGCGAATCTTCTGTCATGGCCGGCGCCGATTTTCGCAGTAGCGACAAATGGTTGTAGGGGTCATGACTTCTCCCATTGCATCTCACTTTTGGCTTGAACTTGTTTAAGCTCATTTGTATGCTTTTGTGTGCATTTTCTTTTGGTTCTTGCATCTCTCATTCGCATGCTTGAGGTTGAGATGTGTGTGTGGTGGTGTTTACCCTGCACTTTGTTCCTCCCTCACTTTCATTCTAATTGTGCATTACATGTTTGCATACTTTATCTTATGCTTTCTTCTTCTTCTCTTTTCTTTGTCGTGTTCCCTTAGGACCTCTAATCTTCCTTGTTCAAGGTTGATTATAATAGACATTAGGATTGAAACTATGCATGATAATATTAGGGTAGCATTCCTTTTCATCCAAATTATAGGTACACTTTGTATGAGAACATTAGGTTGAGTCTTAGTCTCCCTTTAGAGTGTCTCTCTCTTCTCATCTTCAAACTTTCTCAAAACATCTAATAAAGGTTAAGGATTGTTGTACATTACGAGCCTTACGTACTTGGGAAATGGTGATTGGGGGGCTTTCTCTCAATTACTTAGAGTGTTTAGTGTACGTCCTTAGGACGATATGCGACACATTCGCTCCTAAGTCATAGTCTTTAGTGCAACATGAATTACAAACAATAATCAATGCACTTCTTCTCTAAAAAACACAAAAAACAAACTTCAAACCTTTTTATCCCTCGGGATCTTAATTTGGAAACCTTTTTTCATAAGGAGTGTTTTGTTAACTCTTGGTTCTACTGCAAACGGGTAACGCCTAAGTCTCCAATGGTCGAGCTGCATACACCTAACTGCTAGAACTATATTTTAACCCTACTCGGGCCTAAAACATTTTGAACCAACCGGTGTTCTCGTTAGCCTGAACTATGTTTGCTATGATTTCTCAAACCAGATGAGAATACGTAGGCACAAGACAACAATATCTTGGCGAGCAACCTTCCCCACTTTCACCCGTAGTTAGCCGAACTACGTTGACTCTGACTTTCCCATTGCACGAGGGAATACGTAGGCATGGAGCAACGATGCTCTATCGAGTCTCTTTTCTTTTCTTTTGTCCCTGAGCCGTAGCTTAGATAGTAAACACCCTTTTAGATATACAATAAAGCATGGATCCCGTCGAGTACGAAGAACGTGAGGGGTGCTAACACCTTCCCCTTGCGTAACCGACTCCCGAACCCGAGACATGGTTGCGATGACCTGTCTTTTCCCTTCTTCGTTAGGTTTTATCTGATCGTTTCCTCTCCCTCTTTTGGGATAAATAACGAATGGTGGTGACTCTTCTGTCCTTGCCGGCCCCTCTTCGCAGCGATGCGACAGTTGGCGACTCTGCAGGGGACTTTTCCCATCCCCTATGTGAGTCAATCCTAGCGCTTGGTTGTTTATCTTTTGGGCGTGTGTTTATGTGTTGTACTTTACTTTCCCACTTTTACTTTCAGCATTGTATATATCAGTTTTGCTGTGTTGTTGGAGGGGAATGTTCCATTGAGAGATAAGCCGGACCCGGGCTTGAGTACAAACATAGCATTAGTAGTGGAAAGTAGTGGTGAACCTGTATGCTTAGCATGCACAAGTTCCCATGAAATTCGCGCTCAGACGAGATTCTCTTTGATGTGTTCCTTTCCGGTCCTTAGGACTTGAGGCGATCTTGGATCTGAGGATTGTTGACTCTGGGGACCGATCATTTGTGATTCAACTAAGTGAGACCTCTTCGGGAGATTATGATGCCAAACCAAAAATGGTGAACGTATCATTGTTTCTTGAAAGTCTGTGACGCTGATGAACGTATAGGATGCCGAACCTTATCAGTGGATAGGTCCATACCTGTGAGAGGGATTGGGTTATGTAGGAAACCTTGACTTTCAGACTACCCGGTTTTCTTCGTAGGGTGAATTTGTGTTCCTGATACAAGGGGTCCTAATGACAGTGCTATGTTCTTGTCAAAGTGGAGTGCTGGTTCTTCTCAACCAACAACACATCAATCTTGATCCCCTGTTTGCATTTGCATGCGCATTTTCATCTGCATTTTCATTGACATGTATCTATATTATAGGTGCATATTTCCTCCTCGATTTTAGTGATCTTGTTCCCTTACTTCTAATATGGAGCCCTTGAAGAAGATAGTGGCATACAGGTTTCTAACTCCGGATATTGGTTCTTTACTGAGTTTGATTGTCGTGGCTGATAAGAGAGTGATGGAAGACTTCAAGCAATCTTATGGGAAACTGTTGAGATGTGTCTGCAAGCCTTCAACATATGAAATAGGTGGTCTTTATACTCTCCTACAGTTCTATGACGCACAATTGAGGTGTTTTGTTTTTCCGGATTATGTTCTGGCACCTACCTTAAAGGAGTATTCTGAGCTGTTGGGTGTTCCTAGCTTAGACCAGATGCCATTCTATCACACTAATGTTGAGCCTGATCTGGCTAAGCTTGTTGCTGCTCTGCATTTGGATGTTTCAGAGTTGGAAGGAAAGTTGATCATGAGGAGTGGGATGCCTGGTTTTCCTTTACCTTTTCTGATTGATAAGGCTCAGCAGTTCTCCAAAGATGGTTGTTGGATCATGTTTAGTGCTATCTTAGCTCTTTGTATCTATAGTATCATTTTGTTTCCTAACGTTCTGGATTTTATAGACGTAGATGCTTTCTACATTTTTGCTTCAGGGAATTTGGTACCTACGCTTTTGGGCGACGTCTATCATTTTGTTCACCACAAGAATGAGAACCGGAGGGGAAAGAACATATCTTGATGTATTCCTTTGTTGTACAGGTGGTTTTCTAGTCATCTTCTTAAGACAGGTCCATTTGTTGCTACTGCTGGTACTTCAGAATGGTCAGAAAGGTTGATGGGATTGTATCCAGAGAACATTATCTGGTTTGACAGAGACCTGCTTGGTACAGAGATTGTTTATAGTTGTGGTGGATTTCCTAACGTTCTGTTGGTCAGAAGGAAAAGGGTGCATCAACTATAACCCATCTTTGTTAGTTAGGCAGTTTGGATACGCGCTGAGAGGACCTCCTAAGGAAGAGAAGATACAGGAATCTTTGTAGCTCACTGGATTGCTGGAGGGTGATACTTTGGCTAGAGTGGAGAGATTTTGGAGTAGTGTTCACAGGAAAGGGAAGGCTTTTCTAGGGAAGAGTAACAGTAGGGCCTACGACCCTTATCTGACTTGGATTCGTGAGAGAGATACCAAGTTTCTGATGCCTTTTCCTTCTGTTGAGCCTCTGTATCCTCTGATGATTGAGGAACCTACCACTGTTGACATCCAGAGGTACAACCAGTTGTGGTTTGAAAAAGAAGAGCTGTGCAAGGCTAATGAAGAGTTGGAGAAAGAGATTATTCAACTCCAGAGTGAGAAGATTGAAGTTGTGTATTCTTCTAAGAGGCAGACTAAGCTTGTGAATAGGTTGGGTACATATTTGACCAAGGAGACTCGTTCCCGTGAACATTTGGGTTTAGATCTGAAAATTGTCGATGATGTTCTTGGTTCTAAGAAGAAGAACTTAGATAGGGCTTATCTGGAGATTTCCAAGTTCAATGATTAGTGGAATGCTACTCTTTCCAACAACAAGGAGCACGAGGTTAAGTTGAAGCAGCAAATTGGTAGACTGAAGACCCAGCTCAGAGCGAAGGATGAGAGGATTGCAGATAAAGCCTCACTCAGGCGGGACAGTGATTGCAGATTGAACGAAGCTTTGGCAACGTTGGAGGATTACAAGCTGAGGGCTGATTCAAAGAGGTGCAAGCTAGAGGAAGCCTTTGGTGAGGGAGCCTGGGAAGACTATGCTGAGGGGTTACAGACCACTATCAGACAACGAGAGTCGCTCATTCAAGGATTACTCGTCAGACCAGACCATCCTGAGACACAGGAGCTGTTGGAGGAGTTTCGTGCTTGTTGTCGTACCTGATGTCTTTCTTTTCCTTTGTAGCCTATTTGTATTGACCATCACCAGAATTATTGGTTGAGGTCCTTCCGTTGATTCTGTGTACTCAGTTGTATGATTGTACATTGCCTGCCTGCTAGCCTTTTCTTGTATGTATGAGGTGTTTGACTTAGTTTTGATTTCCCTATGTCTCGTTGTTCGCGCAGGAACTAGAATCGAGGGGAAACATCCCTAATGCATATATACATGTCTGCATTTGGCATAACATTTTTTGCATAGTAGGTGCAGCGGAACTATTTTTCTTACCCCTGTTGGTTTGTTAGATTGTTCCAGGATAGACGGCCAGACTACTCACCGTTACGCCACCAGAGGTAATCAGCGCAGAGTTATGGAACAAGTGAAAGCTGAGATGCAAGAGATGAGGGACATGATGGCTCAGTTTATGGAGCTGATGCAGGGTGTGGCAAATGGCCAGGAGCAACTGAGGACTCTAGTCCAGCCATTGATTGCTCGTGTTGACAATAATGGTGTGCTTCACGGAGGAACTACTGCTTATCCTCCTCGTGGTGATGGTACGCCACATGCTCACGCTATTCCTACAACAGTTATCCCTCCGGGCGGAGGTAACATAGGTGGAATTCCTGAAGTGGTGTGTGCTACGCATGGCAACAATGTTCCTCAATGGGATGAGGACCAGCAGGAAGACGCATTTTCTATGCGAGATATCGGTGTTGGACTACCGTCTGAGGCTGATAAAAGGTTTAGGTTGATTGAAGAAAAGATGAGATCTTTTGAAAATTAGAATTCCATGGGACTAGATATGGCCAATCTGGGGGTGATCCCAGATTTGAAAGTTCTGCTGAAGTTCAAAGTCCTTGACTTTGACAAGTATAAGGGAACTACTTGTCCAAGGGTCCATTTGTGTTCTTATTACCGCAAAATGTCTGCTTACTCGAATGACGAAAAGTTGCTCATGCACTTTTTTCAAGACAGCTTGTCTGGACCCTCGCTTGAGGGGTATATGGGACTGGAGCCTGTTAATATCTGTAGTTAGAGAGACTTAGCGGAAGCCTTCGTGAAGCACTATCAGTATAATAGTGACCTTTCCCCTAACAGGGTCCAACTTCAGAATTTGTCTCAAAAGACCGGTGAATGCTTTAAGGAATACGCCCAGAGGTGGCGCGAACTTGCAGCAAGGGTGCAGCCTCCGATGGTGGAGCGTGAATTGATCGATATGTTCGTGGCTACTTTTCCTGGTGTCTATTATGAAAAGCTTATCAATAGCATGTCCGGTAGCTTTTCCGACTTGATTATCACTAGGGAGAGAGTAGAAAATGGTATAAAGTTGGGAAAGATCCAATCTGGTGAAGTGCCCTCATCTGGAGGAGGAGGTAAAAAGGTGTTTGTTAATAAGAAGCGTGAAGGAGAGACTAATTCAGTGTCTAGTTTTCGAAGGAATATATATCAACGATCAATGCAAAACCAGCAGCATCAACAGGTTGCTAGTATCACAATTCCAGTCGTTCCTCAACAACAACCACAACAACAGCCGCAACTGTAACACCCTTCTAACCCCGCAGAATAAATATAAATAGATCAGAGTAATTATCATGCATTTCACGAAAGGGTGTCACATAAATTTTCAAAACATTACACAACACCTGTCATGCTCAATAATATAAAAATAACTTTCTGCTTTTCATACGCCTTCACATTAACATGTAGCAACGGATTTGCTTTAATCATGATAGACATAATAAAAGTCTCATGCTCATCTCATTTTTAATACTTAGGCTTAAAAGCCAATTCTTCATATAATTCAAAATATCAACAACAGAATAAAGTAGAGTACTTAAAATATCTCTCCAAATATGAAATCAAAATATTCCCCGGTGTTACATAATCAGAGCATGACTCGACCCAAAATAAATAAAGACACAACTCAAGCTACTCCAACGGCTACCTCGTGCTAGAAGCAACTCTACTCCTCAGTACCTGAGCGATGTCGTATAAAACATCCTTCCAACAGAAGGGTGAGAATTCACATAATTATTGAAATTATAAGATAATATATAATTTAAGGCATACAAACATAATCACTATTATTCTCACACTTCAAAAGTTTCGTCAACACAATATTATTCAAGTAACCATACTATTCACAAGTATATACACACAACTCCATAATTCATCAGTTTATCAGTTCCACATATCACACATAATCTCATAGCACATAAATATACATAATGAGACTCAATGCAAGACTCAATGCAACTCATGCCATGTGGTACCAACACTCGTTATTATTTTTCGGTTTTTACACTTAAACCGGGTCCGTTCCCTAGACCAATAACACACAAAAGCCCATTCCCTAAGCTTTCAAACCCCGCTCTAGGTTTGGGACAAGTCACTAGCTCCCACGGAACTAACAAACATTGCCTCTTGACACAATGATGTGTATGCAAATTCAACAATCATATGCATTTAAGACCATACACCAATCTTAATACCAAGCATATCTTCAATAATTCATCACACTTGAATTATCACACATTTGCACATACACATGCATCAACACACTCCAACTTCAATTTACACATCACTAATTAAATATAAAATATTTAAGTCATCATCAATAATTAAAAATCAATATTCATAAACAGTCAATATTAAATGGTTAATCCAATACTCAATAACCAATTCAATATTTAATAAGTAATTAATATTTTAACAAGCAATCATTATTTAAATAAATAATCAATATTTTAATAAATATGCAAGAATATTCAATAAATAAATAAATCTTTAATATTTTAATAAATATTCAACATCTTAATATAGGTTTAATATTTGAATAAAATTCTATATTTAATAAAGTTTCTATATTTTAATAATAATCAATATTTTAATAAGTTTCAATATTCATTGAAGTCTCAATAATTTATATAAAGTTTTAATATTCTATTAATGTTCTAATTTCAATTAAAAGTCTTTCGCTACAGAATATTAAGTCATGTATCACTTCATTTGGTTTGCGATAGCAACTTGGAGAAAACAATATTGTTTCTAGTTTCTACACTACATGAACTATCTTTCTTCAAAGCCTATATCCATTTCCTATGATTTTGTTTAAGCACTACAGGGAATTGAGAGTATGTAAGAGACACATTCTATTTCCAACTAATTCTTACTACAGTTCGAGGATAGAAGTAATATAATGAAGAAACAACCTCATTTTGTTATAGAATCACAAAGGTAGAATTCACTTTTATAGGGCCACCTCATGTAAAAGTGAATTATTTATATATAAGGAAGTAATATCTATTTCGCTACAGGGAAAAATACATTAAAAAAATGAATATTTTCTGAAAAGTGAATACTTCATTATATACAACATTAATTTCCTTGTTCTGCACTACAGTTATAAAGAAAGGCACATGCTAATACTTACTCAATTTATATAGGATACTTATTCAATTTTATTAATAAGTTGCTACAGGATATTAATTTAATGAAATATTGACCTTTCATTCTTTCTAGCGCGACAGTATCACATTCCAATTTACTCATTACCAACCACTTCCATGCGCTACAGTTGATGAAGAAGAATAAAAATTACAATCTCTATGCTATTCTATCTGGTTCACTACAATAGTGATTAAAGGCATAATGTGTTACAGTATCATAGTTTGTAAAAGGAATCACATTTATTAGATAGAAAAGAAAAATAATATGACGCTACTGTTCATCAAATATATATATTCCAATTCTAATTCTAACAAATTTACTCTAAATATTTAATAGGTCTCTATAGTATATCAACATATTAATTTCAATACAATTAAATTAACACATCTCAAAAATTATCTCTAAAACCTAATAATTTCCAATCTCATAAAATTTTGGGGATTTATCCTAAACACTTTCTACTACTCATTTATACACTATCATATAACCCAATAATCATACAAAAACTCACCCTTACCTTGAATTTGTTGAACTTTTGCTCTTTCTCTTGAGTTTCCTCCTCTTCTTCTCCACTCCTCTCTTTGCCTCTTTTCTCCTTTCTATCTTTTCTTTCTTTCTATTCTCTTTTATCCCATTCTCTTATTTTATATAATTCTCACAATTTTAATTAACCTAGTAATTCCAATGGGCTTAATAACTCATGTCTATTCACACCCCCAAATAGGCCCAATCAATTAATCTAACAATTCTATATTATTCTACAAATTAGAATATATCATATAAGTTAAATAATAAAATTAAATCAATTATTTCGAATATGTCCAATAATTCAATTAATCCAAACAACTCAAATAAATCAAATAATTTATATAAATTCAATAAATCAACTAATTCAATTATATCAAATAAATCACATAAATTAGTTAATTCAATTAGGCCTAAAATCACATAATTAATCAATTAATTTAATTAATAAATAATTACTAAAAATTAGGGTGTTATAGCAACAGCATAATCAACAGGATTATAGAAGGTTTCAAGATCGGAGTCGGACAACAAATAGACAATTTGACGCACCTCCGATGCCTTATTCCCAATTTCTTCAACACTTATTACAGTTGCAATTAGTACAAAAGAGAACTTTAGCTCCTCTGGCAGGTGCACCACCACCCGGTTATGATGTAAATGCTCGTTGTGAGTTCCATTCCGAGGCACCTGGGCACAACATTGATAACTACAAGGCCTTTAAACATAAAGTTCAGGATTTGGTGGATAACAAGGCAATAAACTTTTCTCACGACGCTCCCAACGTCATGCAGAACCCCATGCCCAACCATGGGGTAGCCGGAGTCAGTGCAATCATTGAAGACGAGAGTTTAGATCTGATAACTGATGTCAATGATTTGAAGACACCGTTGGGCTTTGTGAAGGAGAAATTAGTGAAGGGAGGGATATTCCCGGGCTGTAATGAATTATGTGCTGAATGTTTGAGTCATCCCGAGGGATGTGCAAAACTGAAGAGCTGTATTCAGGGTATGATGAATGATGGAATTTTGCAGTTTGACCGGGTTGCTGAGGAGAAGTCTGAAGAGATAATGGTTGAAGAAAGGAATGAGGTTGCAACGATCTCGATTCCATACAAAACTATAACTATTTCTGCATCGAGGCCGCCAACCATTATCATCACCAAAGCTGGTCCTGTGCCGTATGAGAGTACTAAGGCAATTCCGTGGAACTACGGAGTGGAGGTATATTGTAATGGGCAGAAACAGGAATTGAAGAGCTTGTCGACTGATTCTGTGGATAATCTAGTTGGAGCTGGGGGAATCACTCGAAGCGGAAGAGTGTTCTCCTTACCTGAAGTGGTTGCTAACAGAGTTGATAAGGGGAAGAAAGCTGTCGTGGAGGAAACTTCTCAAGCTGGTGAGAAGAGTTCTTTGGAGAAGGAAGCAGAGGAGTTCATGAGATTGATAAGAAAGAGTGACTACAAGATAGTTGATCACTTGCAACATAATCCCTCTAAAATCTCTATTCTGTCATTGTTGCTATGTTCAGAAGCGCACCAGAATGCGTTGTTGAGGATACTAAATACTGCTTACGTACCGCAAGAGATATCGATTAACCAACTCGAAGGGGTTGTAGTGCACGTCAACGCAGGAAATGGGCTAGGTTTCATGGATTTGTACTTGACCCCGAGGGGAAGGAATCATAATTGTGCGTTGCACATTTCAATTGAATGTCGTGGAGTCGTCCTGTCTCATGTACTGTAAGCGAAGTTCCCGAAGTGGCCATGTCATCCTTCAAGGAAGCCCAAGCAGTAGTGCAAGCTAGGGCAGCGCAAGGTTGGGGTCAAGTGCTGGATATACCCCATAAGCAGGATAAGTTTGGTCTAGGATACCGCCCATCTTCTTTGTCATCCTCACAAAGCGTACCGCGCTACAAAAGGCCGGTACAGTTTACCAAACGTGGGGTTATCTTTGAGCAGATCAACGCTGTTTCAGATGAAGACGGGGATAACGACTGCAATATGGACTCGTGGATTAGGTCATGCGTTCTAGGGACAGAGCCTCAACAATTGGTCTATCTAGGAATTCATTCAAGTGATAACGGAAGAGTAATACTTTGTTTTTCTAATTATTGTACAACCCTATGTTCTACACGGAGCATAGTGGTTTTTGTCTTCAGGGCCTTATTGTTTATGCTTGCACAATCTTTTTCAATTAATCAATTGGCGTTCTTCTTGCATTCAAATATTGTGATCCTTGTTTTTCATGTTTTATGTTTAACAATAAAATGGCAATGTGGCTTTGTGCTTGTTTTGCATATCATTTTAAGCATTTAACCATTATAATTGTAGGATTCACATTGCAGATGACACCGCGCCAGAGACATCTATGACTCGCTTCGACTTCGACAATCCGATATTTCAAGCCGAAGAAGAGATTGATGAAGATGAAGACATACCAGAAGAGCTGGCTAGATTCTTGAAACAGGAAGAAAAGATTATTCTGCCTCATCAGGAGGAAATAGAGGTTATTAACTTGGGTTCTGAGGAAGATATGAGGAATGTTCGGATAGGGGCTGCATTGCAAAGTGACATCAAGCAAATATTGGTTGAGATGCTCCGTGAGTATAGTGATATCTTTTCTTGGTCGTACGAAGACATGCCCCGGCTGGACACAGACATTGTGGTTCATCGCTTGCCGTTGCGTGAAGAGTGTCCGCCAGTCAAGCATAAGCTCAGGCGTACGAGACCAGATATGGCTGTGAAAATCAAGGAAGAAGTCTAGAAGCAGTTGGACGCGGGATTTTTAGCCGTTACAACTTACCCTCCGTGGGTCGACAACATCGTGCCTGTGCCTAAGTGTTGCACCCTAATTTTTGACCTTAAGATCCCACCCCTTCTTGCATTCTCATGTTGTTATTTGACTATATTTTAATATTTAATATTTATGCGACTAACCAATTTGTGCAGATGCAGTAATTACAAGTGGAGATAGCATTCATTCTCACAATTAAATACTTCAAAGATGTGGTCAGTTGAGCCTGATTCAGATTGATTCTGGGGTTTTCTATTGGTTTTTTTTGTCAATATCTCTTAAAAGCTTCAACGCCTACTCTTGGAGAGAAATGGGATTTTTTTTGGGGATCCCTCAGGACATGAATCATGCTTCTTAAAAGAAATTCGAATTCCCTTTATTGACGCTCTGAAACGATAGTTGATTGAAGATTTAATTTGAGCTTAGGCGTTAAGCGTTCAGAGATTTAAATCCAAGCTACAATTTCAAGAGATTGTGTGTATCCTTGTAAAATTGAGGTCCAATGGGGATTATTCCATAAAGCTATTGTGAGAAGAATTTTTATTCAAGTTTAAATAGAAGAGTTTGAACACAATCCAATAAGTTCAGTTTTTTCTCTACCAAATTCAAAGTGCATTCAAAGACAATGGAGTTTTAAAAGTCCAAGACACTGTGAAGGAGAAGATCATTTTTGAATGTTTGAGATTTATCCTTAAAATCCAAGATTTACAAATACAAGGAAGTTTACATGTCCACATGGTTATTTACAAAGCTCAAAAGCTTGTCCCAAGTTAGAATCATCCTTAATGAAGTAACAAGGGAGGCCACAACTCATGTTAGCACGATCGTGTTCGCCAGAGAATGCTATTACAATACATTACAATTTAACCTCTTACAAATTGCAATATTCCTCAAAGTTATCCAACCATAAAACAATTTAATCACCCTGTTACAACTTTGCCCAAATTGACTACACTGTGTTCATAGCATTTCCTAACAATACACGGTACAAACTCCCTACTGTGCCTACTGTGTTCTAGCTCCTATGTACAACGTCGAAGCTACAAGTGCTCCAGGACCGCTTGAAGACGTCACCTGTTACAACGAAGCAAGGATACCAATTAGTATCTACAAATATCATTCAAGTTACCATGACTTTCAAAAAGGAATAAAAGAGGAAAGACCATGTATGAGCAGTGCATTATCACCAATATCAAACAGTATGAACAGACCTTGTCCATTATTTATGATTGTCGCAAGTTTCTGCAACACAGCCAAACCAATGCAACGTCAAATATGTTCCATCTAGTCCATCCAATCCTGAATTTTGTGCCAACTGCTTAAAATAACCTGCAATATCACTATGCCCATTCACTTCATTTGCAGACCAAAACTCACGCATCTATAAGCAGCAGCAGCACATCAGCCGCCGGCATCATATGCAAACAAACAACAATATCACCACGCAATACACGCATTGAAGGAAAAGGGGTAGAAAAACATGATAAATCACAACAGGTCATAACACGAAAGTTATTTCAGGATTTTCTCACCTAAACATTCACAGCAGAAATTCACAAAGGTCGCCGCATCAGCAAGAAAATTGTGATTCCTCCATGTTTGAAGCATCAAAATCCGATTCACATGTTCTTGGCACCAATTCAAAGCCTCCATTAACTAGTGCAAAGGTTTCTCCCACCGGCAATTCAAAGAGAGTTTTCTCCTGCAGTGACTACACTCCAAAGTAAACTCTGCCACACATCCCATCTACCACATATCCTCAAGCCACCTGCAACCACCCTTCCAAGTCTGCGACTTTGCATCAATCAGCAGACACCAGGACAATTAAGAATTTGGAATACCGACTCAACTTCTTCAGTCTCCAGACAATAGCTCGTCAAACCTACATTGAAAGACATGATAAACGAGGTTATTCACCAAATATTCTCGTCCCGCTAAACAATTAATGGAAACATGTAGTTAAGATCACTTACGGTGAAGATTCTGAAAGCTAGAGAACACGAGCTAACGCGGGGTAGTACCGTTGATTGGGATTGACTTGTACGGCAACGTTACTTGAAATATGAAGCAGTATAATCAGTTAACACGAGAATGAAACCTACAAGAAAGGCTAGCAGTCCGCGGTCCTCTAGTTTTTCATTTGAGAGTCTATTAAAAGGGGGAAACATTATTGGATGACCATCTCGGGAGCTCAAGCTCACCTGAAGCTTCAAATAAGTTGCGCCAGAACAATGGACAGAATGAGGGCAGTCAATCCACACCAGATAAAGAAACAGAGAATGATGCTGAAACACGGGATGCAAAGTTAGATCTTTGAAAACCACTGAATTGCTTAGTGGAAGTCGCAGGCAGGGCTAATTTTGAACCCATTCAAGTAAATGAGAGTGACTCTCAAGTGCAGAGAATCAAAAATAAGGAAAATAAGCTACTAAGTTTCCAACCTGAGGATAAGTTGATGGTACCACCTCTGCCACTATCGCCACCACATTCTTCGCCCCGTCGTGCATAACGTTACATCAGACCTGCAACAACAACAACAAATATCAGAAATGCAACCTAATGCCCCAGTTCGGTATCCTTCTCAGCCTCAATTCCAGCTGACCAGAAATACATTCTTACAGAACTTAAGTCAAAGCTCAATGCTATTGGGTCACTTCAACAGTTAGAAGGACCACATAAGGAATTGAACTCAAGTCTTCTCAAGTATCAAAAACTTCTTGAAAAATCGTTAAACCCTGACATCTCAAAGGCATACAGAAATGTGGACTTTGATACTCATATTGTCAATCAGATCATTGCAAGCCACTTTTACCATCAAGGTTTATTTGATCTTGGATATAACATCCTGAATGAGGCTGGGGAGCCTGATGCAACTGCACTTAGATCTCAATTTCTGGAAATGCACCGGGTTATTGAAGCCATGAGGGGTAGAAACCTTCAGCCTGCTCTCACATGGGTATCTGCCAATAGTGAAAAAACTTGCTCAGATTGGTTCCAATCTTGAACTTAAGATTCACTCACTGCATTATGTAGAGATTGTGCAAAATGGAACCCAAGCTGATGCCCTAAAATATTCCAGAACGTATCTTGCTCGTTTTGCTGAGACCTACAAGGATGACTTACAAAAGCTCATGGGTTGCCTCATGTATGTAAGAAGGCTTGAGAAGTCTCCTTATGCTGAATTGCTATCCCCAATTCGTTGGGAGACAACAACTGAAGAGCTTGCGCGACAGTTCTGCTCTCTTATGGGACATTCCTGGTGTTGAAGGCTTGCCCACACTGCTAAAGCTGGCAAATGTAATGGCTGCAAAGAAGCAGGAGTGGTAGGACATGAGACATCTGCCAGTACCTGTAGAATTAGATTCAGTACTTAAATATGATGATTGGAATCCAAAAAGCAATAAACGAAAAGCATCCATTTGAGCGGTTTTCATCCCAACCTGTTAAAACAAACACCCACTGTCAACGCAGGAAGCTTCTTCAGCACAGACACCAAGTCACTGACTCTCGACAGTCATCTGCCAGAAAATTGTTACGTAATGGGAAAGACTCTTCAGAAACTTGTATACCAGAGAATCCACCTGAATCTTCAGTGAAACCTAACACTGAAACTGGACCTCAGTTCGAGCCTCCTATCCTCCTTGCCAACTCCATTATCGCTTTCGCTCTGGGCTTTCTTTTTCTCTCTTGGCCCAATCCCTTTGCTATCCACCCCTGCCAAATCAAATCCAGAACTAGTAAAGGAATATACCGGTTAAAAAAAAGGAAAGATTCCCAAAACTTTGAATCTGAACAATCAAGCATATTAAACGCGAATAATACAAATCACATGGATTGAGATTTTTCATTAATGGACATCAATACAATCAAACAGAAGAAAGGAAAGATTTCAAATCTCGTATAGACCCAAAATATCCAATCCAAATCAATTATTGAATGTAGACAGATTGATGCAGTATCAAAGATCTGATTTTCGTTCAACAGACATTTAAGAGATTGAGGACGAAAAAAGAAGTTTTTCGAATTGACTCGTACCGAAAACGGAAAGTCCAATCAGGTTTTAAAGGTGTTTTAACTCCGTTGTCAAAGCCGTTGATTCTCAAAAACCCTATATAAGAAGGAGAAAATCCACAATCAGAAGGGGAAGATTCACAAAAAATAACCAAATCCCCCACTCAAAACCCTAAAAAAAACAAAAGGAACTTATCTTTTCGGTTCCTCCCTCAACTGCAAATCTGCGAATCACCCATTTTTCGCCTACCGCCGGCCGCCATCGTCGCCACAAGGCCGTCACCGGAGTTCACGAGTCGCCTCCCATTACCCATTCGCCTTCGGGAACCTTTTTCGCTTTCGATCCACTATCAAAAGGAACCCCTGAAAGGAAAACCTAAAACCGTGAGTCCCCTTTTTACTAACACTGACAGTCTATTGTTTTTTATTGTGTTGTAGGAAATTCGAAGCTGGAGAAGAAGAAAATAGAGGAGAGGCGAAGAGAGATCGAGAGGAGGCGAGAGACGAAAGAGGGGATGATGCGCGATTTCGGGGGGAATTTAGGGTTTGGTGTTTTGTTTACTGATGTAATAATCAGTAATCACCCACACATACACTCACCACACCGCTAAATCACCATCTAACCCCTCATCAATCTCGTTAACCACTAACTAAACCTTTTAATATGTCGTTAATCTCACTTAATTAACCTAACAATCATTTTAACTTTTAATCAATTTTAATTAATATAATAATCATTCAATTTATACCATTAATATTTAATTTAATCAATTAACTAGTAATCTTTTTTTAATCAACTGTTTGTTATTAAGAAATCTTTTAAATTAATCATTTTAATTAACCTTTTTTGTTCTTTTAATTCTCTAAATTAATTTATCTAATAATTTTCTCTTTCACTTTCTATTTAATTCAATCATCAATCTTAATCTTTTTTTATATAATATTTAATTTGCTCATTTTCTTAATAAAAAAAAATCTCTACTTCATTTTATTTAACTTTTATTTATTTAAAATCTATTTAATAATAATAACTAAAAAACTCTTTTGTGAAAAACCCTTTCAATTTTTATTTAAGGATAAACCCTTTTCACCTTCAAATTAATTTTATTTAATAAGATAAAAATAAAACCTCTTAGATATTTAGATCCTTTTAAATCACACCTCGAAATTTAATTAACCGACCTTTATAAAATCAACTCACATCTAAGCCTTTTTGCTAATGAATTAAATTAACTTTTTTTCTTAAAATCAACTTCATCAATTAATTGAACCTTTTATAATTAATATAATTAGGTAAATTAACTCACCCTTTTTTATAATAACTTAAACAAAATAAAACAATCTTTTATAATAAAAATCAATTTAAATAATTTATACCCACTTATTAAACTAATTTGTGATAACTTAAGAAAACCTTTTAATTAGCAACCTAACTTTTATTAAATAAATAAATTACACTTTTCTAAAATCAATTCAACGTCGCCTAAAAAAAAACAATCAACATCGTAATGTAATCAACCTGATCGTGCACACTCACATTCACGACACATTCACTCGCACACACTTCAGCGCTTTCATGTGTTTGTGTATGGTTTACTTTCCTTGCAATTTATTTTACAGTCATTTAATATTATCGCATTTACTTTATCGCATCGCATTCCGTCCAAAGGAAAAACCTACACATAAGTCAACACTCGTGTGTAGTGCATTCACATTTGCATCACTCTCCCCACATGATCCTTGATCCCATTCAAGTTGATCTTTAGGATAGATCCTACCCCATAGGAAGGACTATTCTTTATTTTTTACAACATAGACAAAAATAGACAAGACAATTCAAACAATATTCACACACATTAGAGAAAGATGCCAAATCATCTTAAGCGAGATAAAATCTCCACCCCACATCAATTACAGTCAATACCGTAGGGACTTTGCCTTAAGAGAGATAAAGGTGTACCTCGTTGATCCCTATCCGAGTACGTAAGTCCTTTTCTTAAGACGATGCAAAGACTATTTTTCCACAACCTGTGGCGGTTAAATCTCCCTTAAAATGATAACACATCTCTTCTCCTAAACTCAATCAATCAACTACCCTAAACTCGTAGGAACTTTGACCATAGTCAAAGAACTCCTCTAACCCTTTAGAGGAACTACAAATACTCTGATTCCACTCACGTAAGGATATGTAGGCATAAGATGCGATATCTTATCGAGTATACTTAGAAATAAACCTTTAGGTTCTTCAACCATTAAGTAGATAAACACTTAGCAATAAACAAACATAAAACAAGAGGTTCCTGTAGAGTACTACAGAAACTTAGGATGCTAGAACCTTCCCTAAGTTTAACCAACCCCCGAACCTAAAACTCTCTAGCTTGCATTTGCATTGCATTGTGGGAATTTCGATCTTTATCCCTTCCTTTGGACAAATCAAAGTTCGGTTGCAAAAATTGAATTAAAGATTCAAACTAATCAATAGTTTGGTATCCGATTTTCACCGCGACAGGAATGGCGACTTCACTGGGGATCTCCTAGTGGGTTTCCCTATCTTTTTATTTTGTTTACTGCTTTATATATCTGTTTACCTGCTTAAATGTTTATTTTCTCTTGTGTTTGTTCTTTTGGGATTATTGTCCTTGAGTGGTGAAATAAAGTTCTACACCCGAACTTGAGAGAAATTACGATAGGATGGTGATATATTCGAGGAGGCTTATAGGGAGTTGAATCCCGACTAAGTTAAATCGAGAATCCCGCTCAATTGAGGCCCTCTCGAAATAGTACTGTTGAACGAGTAATTGTGAAGACACTTGCTATTTTCAACCTTGGAGCCTATGATATTGAGGACCTAGTTACCTCAACCCAACTTTGGCCTTTATTAGGATGTAGTGCGGGACTATGAGGGAGTACTCCCGAAATAGTGCTACGCGAAGCTACACTCAAAAGAAGTTCTCTTGAGAATATTATTAATCCTCGAGTTAGTTGAGAAATTGATAATATCCGAAAGATGGGCTAATGACTTTGGGAACCTTATTAGAACCTTGTTCTACAGGTACAAACGACCTTTAGTCCATAACCTTTGGGAAAGGGTATACCTTTACTCCATGCTCGTTGCAAACCTAGGGTTCCCCTTTGTTTGTTTATCTTTGTGTCCTTATGTGAATACTTGTGTTTGCTGCATTCATATAACATCATTCTGCATTGGACTTCATGGGATTTACTTTCATTTATGAACATTGTAGGTCACCATGACTTCAAATGAAAGACGTACTGTGAAATATACTTTTAAGAGTCCCAAATTGGATGACCTAAAGAAGTTGTGGGGCTTTATCAAGGATCAAGAGGAATTCAAGAACAAATATGGGAAGCTGATATCTTTATTGGGTCGCACAGTGAATGAAGGACTTCTTGCCACTCTACTACAGTTTTATGATCCTCTTTATCATTGTTTCACCTTCCCAGATTTTCAGTAGTTACCTACATTGGAAGAGTACTCCTTTTTGGTGGGTCTACCTATTCTGGAAGAATCTCCTTTTCCCTTCTTGGAAAAGGACCCTGATGAGAAAGATATTGCTAAGGCCCTCCGTTTAAAGGTAGCTGACGTCAAGGCCAACATGGTTACCAAGGATGGAATTCTTGGTTTAAAGACAGGTTTCCTAGTCGAGAAAGCTTTATTTTATGCTAATCATTCGAACAAGGCTCAGTTTGAGGCAATTTTCCCCTTACTTGTTTATGGGATATTTCTATTTCCAAGTTTTAAAGGTTTCATCGATCTCAAAGCATTTAAGATCTTTATGAAGAACAACCCAGTGCCGACTTTGTTGGGTAATACATATCACTCTATACATCTCCGAAACCTTCATGGTGGAGGGATGATTACTTGTTGTGTACCCTTACTTTACAGGTGGTTTATTTCGCACTTGCCAAAGACTAGCTCTTTTACAAATGTTGGTAAAGAACTTTGGTCTCCTAGGGTTATGGCATTGACCCATTTTGTTATTGATTGGTACAATCGAGTATATGATGGGGTATTAATCATTGATAGTTGTGGTAACTTTGGCAATGTACTATTGCTCAGCTTTGATGGAGGAATCATATACAATCCCGTTTTAGCTCGTCGATAGTTGGGATACCCGTTGAAGGGACCTCCTGAAAGTTCCCATGTAAAGAGTATTTTCTTCCACAATGATATGGAGCTTCGAGGAAAGGTTTTGGATGCATGGCGCAGTGTGTACAAGAAGGGGAAGAGAAGCCTAGGGAGGCATAATTGTGTATCTTTAGAACCATATCTCCACTGGGTAAGAGACCGGGAAATCAAGCTGAGGATGCCTTATTCCCGTCAAGACCCTATACCTCCGAAGAGAGAGCCTGTTTATGTTTTTATGTCTGATGCTGAGGAATTGGAGGTTGCATTAAAGAAATCGCAACATGAGACAGAGGTATGGAAAAACAAATATCAAGTGGCTGTTGCAGAGATTAGTGAGCTTCAGGAACAGAAGAAGGAATCTCAAGAATGAGAAAAGGAATTTCAGAAACAGAAGAAAGAATTTCAGACACAGGAGAATGAACTTCAGGAGCAGAATGTTAAACTTCAAGAGCAATTACAATTGAAGGATGAAGAACTACTCCCCTACAAGAGAAGGAAGGTGTTGGAGGATTTATTTTCCTCCGACTCTCAATGTACCGTCTGAAAGATGATTGTGGAAAATCTCACCCGTGAGAAGGCTCAGTTGGAAGAGCTGCTCAAGCAGCATAATTCAAAACTTCTTTAGTGTCTTTACTAGCTTTTATTTAGCTTTTATTTGGGACTCTTTAAAAGAATATTTATGTAATCTGTTCCGATTTAATAAAACGTTTTCCTTTTACCGCAATGCCCATAAATAGAGGAATCCCATGAAGTCCTACTCATCCTGCATCTGCATTTTGTTTGCATTAGCATGTGTGTGTGTCTCTTCTTCACTGCGTCCTCATTCTGTCTCTCTGTCTTTGTCTCGTCAGCTGACATCTCGACCATTGGACCAAGCTTGAGGTACTACCGAAGGATAATAAAGAGAACGAAGCATATGGATTCCATAACCGGCTTCAGAATGGTGACTAATCCGTTATTTAATCTTCCCTCTGACGACAATGTTCAACAAGTGGATGTTCCTACCCAACCTCCACCTATGCAAGGTAGCTTGGTTAATCAAGCTGATGAAAGAGTTCCCCAATTTCCACAGCCTGTGCCTAATCTTCAGAATGTTCATGCTAAGATAAAGATGGATGATCCTAGATTCGTAGCAATGGAGAAAGAATTACGTGATTTTAAAGGGCAATTGAAAATAGTGAAAGAAGAAAATGCATCTGACCTTGATGCTCGTGACCTATGTCTGATTCCAGGTGTAATCATTCCTCCGAAGTTCAAGATGCCTGTCTTTGAGGTTTACAAAGGTGTTAGTTGTCCAAGATACCATTTGACAATGTTTTGTCGAAAGATGGCTGCCTATGTTGACGATGATGAATTGATGATGCACTGCTTTCAAGAAAGCTTATCTGGGGCATCCTTGGTATGGTATATGAAGCTACAAAGGAACTGTATTCAATCTTGGAGAAACTTAGCCGATGCTTTCATGAAGCAATACCATTATAATTTGGACGTGGCCCCAGACAATGATCAACTAGAAAGAATGAGTAAGAATGATGATGAATCTTTCAGGGAATATGCTTAGCAATGGAAAGAATTGGCAGCCCAAGTTCGTCCACCACTTCCAGAGAATGATTTAGCCAAGATGTTTCTAAGAATGCTGTCAGACTCTTATTATGTTAGGATTGTAGGCGTTGTACCATCAGATTTCTCCAAAACTATAGAAGTCGGAGTAAACATCGAGAATGCACTCAAGAGTGGAAGAATTCAGGATAACTTGAATGACCAAGCTAATGAAGAAGTTTCAGTTGATGATTCCCTAGAGGAAAGAAGCGTTGATGTTAATGCAGTTTGGGATTCCTCTCAAATCCTGTCAGATCCGGTTCCAACACCTTATCCTCAACGTCAGTTTGAAGCGCCTGTTCAACACGAGCAGCGACTACCTCATAAGCGAAGGTTGATGTCTCTAGATCAGCATCAGAATCGACAGGTTCGAAGACGGTTTCAGAATCAGAAAATACCCCTGAGTATTCCAAAAGAAGAAACTCGTTGGTTTGATCTCAGGATAATGTCTCACAGTCAACTTTGGTCTTATTTCATCCGAAACTCGGTAATGACACCTAGAAAGACTAGAATCATGAACTCTCGTCCACCGTGGTTCAACCCAAACGCCAGCTGTGAATTCCATGATGGAGCGTTGGGGCATTTGATTGAAGAGTGCAAAGTTTTTCAAGAGAAAGTCCAAGAAATGATTGATAACGAAGTGCTGACCTTCAAAGGAGAAAGACCAGTCTTGAATGGAACATCGTTATGCTGATCACCTATCTACTTTCGTTTGCTTTTGTGTTTTATTTCTTTGATTAAAAGTATTTTTGGCATGTAAGAACTTGTTATTTTGAATAAGTAATGCAATAAGTGTTCGTCTTGAAGAAATCCATTCGTTTTCACTCAAATTGTTTTTCAAAATAATTTATAATACCGACTTTACCCAATTTTTCTCACTCTGGTGAAGAATTGGAAGGAGGATGATGAAGTAAAACACGTGATCTCTTGTTGTATACTTTGAATAAGAATCCTAATGATGATGTAAGGCATTATTTCAACCATCTAAACACCAACATAGTTAAACCCTCTTTTTAAGCCTTGAGAAAAGATTTGTTTTTTCTCCCGAACCGAAACCTCGTTTTTGGCCTGGGGCAGGGTAATATCAAAAAATAATGAACATCTTTAAAAAATTGGGTGGGCGCAAATATACTAACCCTTTATCCCTCCGTTTTACAAGTCATAAATTAAGCCCATATACGACCTTCAAAGTCCTAATTGAAGTAAGGTTTAGTTCGAAAGCATACTCGATGAGATATTGTTTCCTGACTCCTTGAGCTATGCTCAAATTAAATCGGCTTTATAAATAATTTTTTAATTTGTATCCTAACTAGTGGTTTCGATCACAAGTTATTGCGATATCTCTTTCCAAGAAAAAAACATCAAGACGAACGTGTTGCATTACCCGTTTCGAAATTAACATTTCTGACTTGCTAAATGCGCTTGACATCTTAGAAAGATCACACGGACTTTGATGGACTAGAAGACCTTGCCCACCTGGGGCAATATATTTTTCAAGAAGTTTGATCCGTACGAGTTTGGCTTCATCTAAAGCACAAATTGGAAGACTCAGTATACCGCCAATCAGGGGCAGTTACGTCGAGATTCGGTGAATCTCTAGAGAGTGTGAAAACAGTGGGGCATTTGGACATCATGTTTTCTATAAAATCCTCTCGAGGTGTTTTTCTCTTAAGCCAGGAGACTTGGGGCATTTGAAGTTTGAAGCGAAACAGGTTTTTATTTTCATCCCCAGGAAGCTCAACTCCGACATGTTCAACAACTACGATGACCCAGGGTATTTATTTTATCCTCTATGAAACTTCAGTTTGGGTACCTCCGTCTACAACTTCGTACAACCTTTCAACCTTATCAGGATGTTATATACCGAATAGATTGATCTCAATTTCTCAAGAGAAGATTTGGAGTCCTGAAGCAGGATTGGGATCCCATACTTGGTTCTCTGTTTATCCTCAGTGGTATTTCTATCTTCGAAGATTGGTCGAGATGTTTATCCCGAGATGTTTATTTCATCTTCGGTCTCCTCTTTCTGTTTTTTTGTCAGCATAAGCATACGCATAACATATAAGTAGACAGCATGGCATGTGCATTTGTTTGCATTCTTTGTGTCTATTTTATTCTGTCGCTTTGGTTGTAGTCATCCCTAGGTGTTTGGGTGTGTCTTATCCCTCCAATTGGATTTGTCGACCCTAGGCAGAAAAAGCATAATGTTTCATTTTCCTCATGGAGATCAATCCTCATGGAAGATGGTTATTTTAGTACAATTCCATTTGAGTTCATACCTCAATGGTCGAGTCTCATTTGACAGTTTCTCTTCAGATATTTCCTGAATTGAACCTCGGTCTTTGACAATCACATCGTGGACATCTCCAACCTTTTGAACATGGATCAAGTGTGCATTTATTTTGCACTATATTCCCCAAGAAGAGTATTCATGAAGACAAACATTTCTTCAACAAATTTTTCTCGAACATCTACATTTGGACTACATCTATCTCTTTATTTGAGCAACTCGTTTTGATCAGGATCTTATTCAAAACGACAAACGACGGTTTCTATAAGACGGTTCATTTACCCTCAGTAGGTCCTTCAACATTATTGATTCATCAGAGAAGACAATTATAGATGTTTCTCTTTATTTGAGAATTCATACATTGTTACAACAGCTAGGATGCTCCTCAGGAATTTATTCCCCAGCGAGTTCATCACACAAGTTTACTTCCGTCAAGTGACATCTCCCCAAAGAAGTCAAAGAAGTTTATCACAATAGTCTCTCTTTATTTGATAAGACATACATTACAATTCAACCGGCTCACATCTCTTTCGAAGATCCCTGGTGAAGCTTCACATTTACAACTACATTGACAACTACATTTACAAATTACATCTACAAGTTCTACAACGAACGACATCTACAAGTTTTACAACGAACGACATCTACAAGTTCTACAACGAACGACAAACTACAGTCTACAACGAAAAACTACAGTCTACAACGACAATCATTCGAACATCTTACAGTTCCTGGTTAAACTCGGCAGTAGATTCCCAGAAGACCTCGGCAGTAGGTAGTTCCTAGTTAATCTCAATAGTAGATTCCCAAAAAAACCTCGGCAGTAGGTAGTTCCTGGATAATCTCGGCAGTAGATTCCCAGAAGACCTCGGCAGTAGGTAGTTCCTGGTTAATCTTGGCAGTAGATTACCAGTAGACCTCGGCAGTAGGTAGTCCTATTTCATTTCCTGGTTAATCTCGGCAGTAGATTCCCAGAAGACCTCGGCAGTAGGTAGTTCTATTTCAGTTCCTGGTCAATCTCGGCAGTAGGTTCCCAGAAGACCTCGGCAGTAGGTAGTTCTATTTCGTTTCCTGGATAATCTCGGCAGTAGACTTCCAGAAGACTTCGTTAGAAGTATTTCTCCAACAGACTTCAACACAGAATCTCGGCAGTAGATTCCTTACAGATTTTAACAGAAAATATTTTGGCAAAAAGTATTCTCAATTACAGTTACAAGTCTCGACATTAGACTTCACCAGCTAACATCTTGAAATCATTACATTGGACACATACAGTAGATTCCTTAAGAGGATTTCCCTTCCATGTTCTTCATAATATACTTACAAACATTGTGACTGTCAATCTTTCCCCGTGAAGTCTCATTTTGTTGAGCCTGTTCTTCCCGTGTGTCGTGTTTAGTTTCTCCCCTGTCGCGCCATTTCTCCACAGGACCTTTCGTCTTGCATTCTCATATCATTGCATATCATTCGCATCCGGTGGCCTCTTAGGGCCAAAAATTCGTGCAATGTTTGTATTTAAGTCCCTCCTATCTCGTCGAGACAGAGATTTCAATCTCCATATCTCCGAATAGGAGTAACTTAAATAGGGGCATTTGTTACACCCTAATTTTTGACCTTAAGATCCCACCCCTTCTTGTATTCTCATGTTGTTATTTGACTATATTTTAATATTTAATATTTATGCGACTAACCAATTTGTGCAGATGCAGTAATTGCAAGTCGAGATAGCATTCATTCTCACAATTAAATACTTCAAAGATGTGGTCAGTTGAGTCTGATTCAGATTGATTATGGGGTTTTCTATTGGGTTTTTTGTCAATATCTCTTAAAAGCTTCAACGCCTACTCTTGGAGAGAAATGGGATTTCTTTGGGGGATCCCTCAGGACATGAATCATGCTTCTTAAAAGAAATTCGAATTCCCTTTATTGACGCTCTGAAACAATAGTTGATTGAATATTTGATTTGAGCTTAGGCATTAAGCGTTCAGAGATTTAAATCCAAGCTACAATTTCAAGAGATTGTGTGTATCCTTGTAAAATTGAGGTCCAATGGGGATTATTCCATAAAGCTATCGTGAGAAGAATTTTTATTCAAGTTTAAATAGAAGAGTTTGAACACAATCCAATAAGTTCAGTTTTTTCTCTACCAAATTCAAAGTGCATTCAAAGACAATGGAGTTTTGAAAGTCCAAGACACTGTGAAGGAGAAGATCATTTTTGAATCTTTGAGATTTATCCTTAAAATCCAAGATTTACAAATACAAGGAAGTTTACATGTCCACATGGTTATTTACAAAGCTCAAAATCTTGTCCCAAGTTAGAATCATCCTTAATGAAGTAACAAGGGAGGCCACAACTCATGTTAGCACAGTCGTGTTCGCCAGAGAATGTTATTACAATACATTACAATTTAACCTCATACAAATTGCAATATTCCTCAAAGTCATCCAACCATAAGGAAAATAAGCTACACTGTGTTCATAGCATTTCCTAACAATACATGGTACAAACTCCCTACTGTGCCTACTGTGTTCTAGCTCCTATGTACAACGTCGAAGCTACAAGTGCTCCAGGACCGCTTGAAGACGTCACCTGTTACAACGAAGCAAGGATACCAATTAGTATCTCCAAATATCATTCAAGTTACCATGACTTTCAAAAAGGAATAAAAGAGGAAAGACCATGTATGAGCAGTGCATTATCACCAATATCAGACAGTATGAACAGACCTTGTCCATTATTTATGGTTGTCGCAAGTTTCTGCAACACAGCCAAACCAATGCAATGTCAAATCTGTTCTATCTAGTCCATCCAATCCTGAATTTTGTGCCAACTGCTTGAAACAACCTGCAATATCACTATGCCCATTCACTTCATTTGCAGACCAAAACTCACGCATCTGTAAGCAGCAGCAGCACATCAACCGCCGGCATCATATGCAAACAAACAACAATATCACCACGCAATACACACATTGAAGGAGAAGGGGTAGAAAAACATGATAAATCACAACAGGTCATAACACGAAAGTTATTTCAGGATTTTCTCACCTAAACATTCACAGCAGAAATTCACAAAGGTCGTCGCATCAGCAAGAAAATTGTGATTCCTCCATGTTTGAAGCATCAAAATCCGATTCACATGTTCTTGGCACCAATTCAAAGCCTCCAATAACTAGTGCAAAGGTTTCTTCCACGGGCAATTCGAAGAGAGTTTTCTCCTGCAGTGACTACACTCCAAAGTAAACTCTGCCACACATCCCATCTACCATATATCCTCAAGCCACCTGCAACCACCCTTCCAAGTCTGCGACTTTGCATCAATCAGCAGACACCAGGACAATTAAGAATTTGGAATACCGGCTCAACTTCTTCAGTCTCCAGGCAATAGCTCGTTAAACCTACATTGAAAGACATGATAAACGAGGTTATTCACCAAATATTCTCGTCCCGCTAAACAATTAACGGAAACATGTAGTTAAGATCACTTACGGTGAAGATTCTGAAAGCTGGAGAACACGAGCTAACGCGGGGTAGTGCCGTTGATTGGGATTGACTTGTACGGCAACGTTACCTGAAATATGAAGCAGTATAATCAGTTAACACGAGAATGAAACCTACAAGAAAGGCTAGCAGTCTGCGGTCCTCTAGTTTTTCATTTGAGAGTCTATTAAAAGGGGGAAACATTATTGGATGACCATCTCTGGAGCTCAAGCTCACCTGAAGCTTCAAATAAGTTGCGCCAGAACAATGGACAGAATGAGGGCAGTCAATCCACACCAGATAAAGAAACAGAGAATGATGCTGAAACACAGGATGCAAAGTTAGATCTTTGAAAACCGCTGAATTGCTTAGTGGAAGTCGCAGGCAGGGCTAAACTTGAACCCATTCAAGTAAATGAGAGTGACTCTCAAGTGCAGAGAATCAAAAATAAGGAAAATAAGCTGCTAAGTTTCCAACCTGAGGATAAGTTGATGGTACCACCTCTGCCACTATCACCACCACATTCTTCGCTCCGTCGTGCATAACGTTACATCAGACCTGTAACAATAACAACAAATATCAGAAAGGCAACCTAATGCCCCAGTTCGGTATCCTTCTCAGCCTCAATTCCAGCTGACCAGAAATACATTCTTACAGAACTTAAGTCAAAGCTCAATGCTATTGGGTCACTTCAACAGTTAGAAGGACCACATAAGGAATTGAACTCAAGTCTTCTCAAGTATCAAAAACTTCTTGAAAAATCGTTAAACCCTGACATCTCAAAGGCATACAGAAATGTGGACTTTGAAACTCATATTATCAATCAGATCATTGCAAGCCACTTTTACCATCAAGGTTTATTTGATCTTGGAGATAACATCCTGACTGAGGCTGGGGAGCCTGATGCAACTGCACTTAGATCTCAATTTCTGGAAATGCACCGGGTTATTGAAGCCATGAGGGGTAGAAACCTTCAGCCTGCTCTCACATGGGTATCTGCCAATAGTGAAAAAACTTGCTCAGATTGGTTCCAATCTTGAACTTAAGATTCACTCACTGCATTATGTAGAGATTGTGCAAAATGGAACCCAAGCTGATGCCCTAAAATATTCCAGAACGTATCTTGCTCGTTTTGCTGAGACCTACAAGGATGACTTCCAAAAGGTCATGGGTTGCCTCATGTATGTAAGAAGGCTTGAGAAGTCTCCTTATGCTGAATTGCTATCCCCAATTCGTTGGGAGACAACAACTGAAGAGCTTGCGCGATAGTTCTGCTCTCTTATGGGACATTCCTATAAGAACCCTCTGAGTATGGTGTTTGCAGCTGGTGTTGAAGGCTTGCCCACACTGCTAAAGCTGGCAAATGTAATGGCTGCAAAGAAGCAGGAGTGGAAGGACATGAGACATCTGCCAGTACCTGTAGAATTAGATTCAGTACTTAAATATGATGATTGGAATCCAAAAAGCAATAAACGAAAAGCATCCATTTGAGCGGTTTTCATCCCAACTTGTTAAAACAAACACCCACTGTCAACGCAGGAAGCTTCTTCAGCACAGTCACCAAGTCACTGACTCTCGACAGTCATCTGCCAGAAAATTGTTACGTAATGGGAAAGACTCTTCAGAAACTTGTATACCAGAGAATCCACCTGAATCTTCGGTGAAACGTAACACTGAAACTGGACCTCAGTTCGAGCCTCCTATCCTCCTTGCCAACTCCATTATCGCTTTGGCTCTGGGCTTTCTTTTTCTCTCTTGGCCCAATCCCTTTGCTATCCACCCCTGTCAAATCAAATCCAGAACTAGTAAAGGAATATACCGGTTAAAAAAAAGGAAAGATTCCCAAAACTTTGAATCTGAACAATCAAGCATATTAAACATGAATAATACAAATCACATGGATTGAGATTTTTCATTAATGGACATCAATACAATCAAACAGAAGAAAGGAAAGATTTCAAATCTCGTATAGACCCAAAATATCCAATCCAAATCAATTATTGAATGTAGACAGATTGATGCAGTATCAAAGATCTGATTTTCGTTCAACAGACATTTAAGAGATTGAGGACGAAAAAAGAAGGTTTTCGAATTGACTTGTACCGAAAACGGAAAGTCCAATAAGGTTTTAAAGGTGTTTTAACTCCGTTGTCAAAGCCGTTGATTCTCAAAAACCCTATATAAGAAGGAGAAAATCCACAATCAGAAGGGGAAGATTCACAAAAAATAACCAAATCCCCCACTCAAAACCCTAAAAAAAACAAAAGGAACTTATCTTTTCGGTTCCTCCCTCAACTGCAAATCCGCGAATCGCCCATTTTTTCGCCTACCGCCAGCCGCCATCATCGCCACAAGGCCGTCACCGGAGTTCACGAGTCGCCTCCCATTACCCATTCGCCATCGAGAACTTTTTTTGCTTTCGATCCACTATCAAAAGGAACCCCTGAAAGGAAAACCTAAAACCGTGAGTCCCCTTTTTACTAACACTGACAGACTATTGTTTTTTATTGTGTTGTAGGAAATTCGAAGCTGGAGAAGAAGAAAATAGAGGAGAGGCGAAGAGAGATCGAGAGGAGGCGAGAGACGGAAGAGGGGATGATGCGCGATTTAGGGGGGAATTTATGGTTTGGTGTTTTGTTTACTGATGTAATAATCACTAATCACCCACACATACACTCACCACACCGCTAAATCACCATCTAACCCCTCATCAATCTCGTTAACCACTAACTAACCCTTTTAATCTGTCGTTAATCTCACTTAATCAACCTAACAATCATTTTAACTTTTAATCAATTTTAATTAATATAATAATCATTCAATTTATACCATTAATATTTAATTTAATCAATTAACTAGTAATCTTTTTTTAATCAATTGTTTGTTATTAAGAAATCTTTTAAATTAATCATTTTAATTAACCTTTTTTGTTCTTTTAATTCTCTAAATTAATTTATCTAATAATTTTATCTTTCACTTTCTATTTAATTCAATCATCAATCTTAATCTTTTTTTATATAATATTTAATTTGCTCATTTTCTTAATAAAAAAAATCTCTACTTCATTTTATTTAACTTTTATTTATTTAAAATCTATTTAATAATAATAACTAAAAAACTCTTTTGTGAAAAACCCTTTCAATTTTTATTTAAGGATAAACCCTTTTCACCTTCAAATTAATTTTATTTAATAAGATAAAAATAAAACCTCTTAGATATTTAGATCCTTTTAAATCACACCTCGAAATTTAATTAACCGTCTTTTATAAAATCAACTCACATCTAAGCCTTTTTGCTAATGAATTAAATTAACTTTTTTCTTAAAATCAACTTCATCAATTAATTGAACCTTTTATAATTAATATAATTAAGTAAATTAACTCACCCTTTTTTATAATAAATTAAACAAAATAAAACAATCTTTTATAATAAGAATCAATTTAAATAATTTATACCCACTTATTAAACTATTTTGTGATAACTTAAGAAAACCTTTTAATTAGCAACCTAACTTTTATTAGATAAATAAATTACACTTTTCTAAAATCAATTCAACCTCGCCTAAAAAAAACAATCAACATCGTAATGTAACCAACCTGATCGTGCACACTCACATTCACGACACATTCACTCGCACACACTTCAGCGCTTTCATGCGTTTGTGTATGGTTTACTTTTCTTGCAATTTATTTTACAGTCATTTAATATTATCGCATTTACTTTATCGCATCGCATTCCGTCCAAAGGAAAAACCTACACATAAGTCAACATTTGTGTGTAGTGCATTCACATTTGCATCACTCTCCCCACATGATCCTTGATCCCATTCAAGTTTATCTTTAGGAAAGATCCTACCCCATAGGAAGGACTGTTCTTTATTTTTTACAACATAGACAAAAACAGACAAGACAATTCAAACAATATTCACACACATTAGAGAAAGATGCCAAATAATCTTAAGCGAGATAGAATCTCCACCCCACATCAATTACAGTCAATACCGTAGGGACTTTGCCTTAAGAGAGATAAAGGTGTACCTCGTTGATCCCTATCTGAGTGCGTAAGTCCTTTTCTTAAGACGGTGCAAAGACTATTTTTCTACAACCTGTGGCGGTTAAATCTCCCTTAAAATGATAACACATCTCTTCTCCTAAACTCAATCAATCAACTACCCTAAATCCGTAGGAACTTTGGCCACATTCAAAGAACTCCTCTAAAGGGTTAGAGGAACTACAAATACTCTGATTCCACTCCCGTAAGGATATGTAGGCATAAGATGCGATATCTTATCGAGTATACATAGAAATAAACCTTTAGGTTCTTCAACCATTAAGTAGATAAACACTTAGCAATAAACAAACATAAAACAAGAGGTTCCTGTAGAGTACTACAAAAACTTAGGATGCTAGAACCTTCCCTAAGTTTAACCAACCCCCGAACCTAAAACTCTCTAGCTTGCATTTGCATTGCATTGTGGGAATTTCGATCTTTATCCCTTCCTTTGGACAAATCAAAGTTCTGTTGCAAAAATTGAATTAAAGATTCAAACTAATCAATAGTTTGGTATCCGATTTTCATCGCGACACTAAGAAGGATGGCAAGGTACGAATGTGTGTTTACTACAGAGATTTGAATAAGGCGAGCCTGCAGGACGATTTCCCGCTCCCCCACATTGACGTATTGGTTGATAATACTGCTCAACATTCCGTGTTTTCTTTCATGGACGGTTTTTCCGATTATAACCAGATCAAGATGGCACCGGAGGATATGGAGAAAACAACGTTTATCATGCCGTGGGGGACTTTCTATTATAAGGTAATTCCTTTTGGTTTGAAAAATGTAGGTGCAACCTATTAGTGGGCTATGGTCACTTTATTTCATGATATGATTCATCATGAGATTGAGGTCTATGTTGATGACATGATAGCAAAGTCGCAAATGAAAGAAGAACATCTAGTAAATTTGTTGAAGCTGTTTGAGAGGTTCAAGAAATTCAGATTGAGGTTGAACCCTAACAAGTGTACTTTCGGAGTTAAGTCAGGAAAGCTGTTGGGGTTCATTGTCAGTGAAAAAGGAATCGAGGTCGATCCTGCAAAAATAAAATCTATACAAGATATGCCAGCGCCGAAAACAGAAAAAGAGATTCATGGTTTCTTGGGGAGATTGAACTACATTGCTCGGTTCATATCTCATTTCACAGCCACGTGTGAACCCATGTTCAAATTGCTAAAGAAAGATCAGGCGGTCGTCTGGAATGAAAATTGCCAAAGGGCATTTGATAAGATAAAAGAATATTTGCAGGAACCTCCGATACTGGTACCCCCAGTCGCTGGAAGACTTTTGATAATGCATCTAACGGTTCTTGAGAACAGTATGGGTTGTGTTCTCGGTCAGCATGACGAGACCGGAAGAAAAGAGCATGCAATATACTATCTGAGTAAAAAAGTTTACAAATTGTGAGTCTCGGTACTCGATGTTGGAGAAAACGTGCTGATTTCGAAGATGGATCCGATTAAACACGTCTTCGACAAGCAAGCACTTTCCGGAAGAATTGCCAGGTGGCAGATGGTACTGACATAGTATGATATCCAGTATGTTTCCCAGAAAGCCATCAAAGGGAGTGTTCTGTCAGAGTATCTCGCTGAACAGCCGATTGAAGACTATCAACCTATGAAATTTGATTTTCCTGACGAAGACATCATGTATCTGAAGACGAAAGATTGGCTCCCAATGGCAAATGATATTTGATGGTGCTGTTAACTCGTACGGTAGTGGAATTGGGACAATCATCACGACTCCCCATGGGTCTCATATCCCATTCACTATCAGGTTGACATTTCCTTGCACCAACAACGAAGCAGAATATGAAGCGTGTATCATGGGGTTGGAAGAAGCCATTGATCTGAGGATCAAGAACCTAGATGTGTACGGCGATTCAACGCTAGTTGTAAATCAAATCAAAGGAGAATGGGAGACCAGGCAACCCAATCTGATTCCTTACATGAACTATGCAAGGAGGTTGTTGCCATTCTTTGATCGTGTAGAGATACATCACGTGCCGAGAGCGAAGAACCAGATGGCATGCGCTCTAACGATGTTATCCTCAATGTACAAGGTGAACTATTGGAATGATGCTCCAAGAATAGTCATCTTGCGCCTTGATAGGAAGGCGTTTGTATTTTCCATTGAGGAAGCAGTTGATGGCAAGCCATGGTTTTATGACATCCAGAACTTTCTTAAGAAACAAGAGTATCCGCCAGGGGCATCGACCCTGGATAAGAAGACTATGAGAAGGTTGTCTGGCAACGTTTATCTGAACCAAGATGGTCTACTCTATAGGAGGAATTATGATTTGGTATTATTAAGATGTGTGGACGAGAAAGAAGCAAGCTTGCTTATGGAAGAGGTCCATGAAGGAGCCTTTGGTACGCATGCCGGTGGGCACGCCATGTCTCGAAAGTTGTTGCGAGCAGGGAATTATTGGCCGACGATGGAATCTGATTGTTTCAAATATGCAAAGAAATGCCATAAATGCCAAATTTATGCAGACAAGATTCATGTGTCGCCGTGTCCTCTGAATGTCATGGTGTCTCCGTGGCCCTTTTCCATGTGGGGCATCGACATGGTTGGCAAGATCGAGCCAACCGCATCCAATGGACATCGTTTAATTTTGGTTACCATTGACTATTTTACCAAGTGGGTGGAAGCAGCCTCCTATGCGAATGTCACAAAGCAAGTCGTAGCCAGATTTATCAAGAAAGACATCATCTGTAGATACGAAGTGCCCGAAAGAATCATTACTGATAATGGTTCGAACTTGAACAACAAGATGATGAAGGAACTGTACCATAGTTTCAAAATCGATCATCACGATTCATCGCCCTATCGTCCGAAGATGAACGGCGTTGTCGAAGCGGCCAATAAGAACATCAAGAAGATAGTACAGAATATGGTTGTAACTTATAAAGATTGGCATGAGATGTTTCCCTTTGCATTGCTTGGTTATCGTACTACAGTACATACTTCAACTGGGGAAACTCCTTTCTCGCTGGTGTATGGTATGGAAGCGGTCCCACCATTAGAAGTCGAGATCCCTTCTTTGAGAGTTCTGGTCGAAGTCAAGCTCGATGAGGCATAATGGGTAAAGAACAGATTGAATCAGCTTAGCCTGATGGACGAGAAAAGGCTAGCGTCTATTGCATATGGTCGGTTGTATCAGAGCCGGATGAAGAAAGCTTTCGACAAGAAGGTGCGTCCTTGAAGCTTTCAGACGGGCGATCTTGTGCTGAAAAAGATTCTCCCTCCACAAACAGATCATAGGGGAAAATGGACTCCCAACTATGAAGGTCCATACATCGTACGAAAGGTCTTCTCCGGAGGAGCCTAGCTGTTATCCACTATGGATGGTCAGGATTTTACATCCCCTGTGAACGTAGACACAGTTAAAAAATACTTTGCTTAAAGAGACCCGCTGGAAAGAAATAGAATATCCAGGCAAAAATGGGGCATCCCGGCGAACCATAAAAAGAATGGGTTCGGGCAAAAGTTAGGGATATAAAAGAAAAAATGTAAACCCACAAAGTTGAAAACCTGAAAAGGCGACTTTGGCAAAAAGGGGTATCCCGGTGAATGGAAAACCTGCAAGGGCGATTCAGGAAAAAGTTAGGGATTTAAAAAGCAAATGACCGCGGTTTGCGTGTGATCTTCAGAGCTTAGTGGATTGAGGGAGGACCTGAGGGCCGCTTATCTGAATCAATCTTTTCTGAAGATGAAGTGTCGCTGAAGCATCGGAGTCATGCGGGTCATAGATGGATCAACCTAGGGTGTTGGTCTGTGCCACATTGCTGATATTCTATATATTTCAGTGCATTTCTGTATATTTTTGTGCAGCTTCCTCTTTTCAGGGGTTGCATCTGTTGTAAAATCTTGTCTATTTACAGGCCCATCTGTCAATAAAACATATACTATTCAGTAATTGTTTGTTTTGCTTTAGCCTTACTATTTTGTTTGCAAAAAACACCCAATATTTTTGATAAACTGCGCATACATAAACTTGCAGACTTTGCCAATAATCATTAAAATTTTGAGTTATTTGAACAACGTCACGGATGATGACTGAGATAATTCCTTTGTACATGATATCTTGTCTATTTGTTCATTTTTGCAGGGTTGTTACCCTTGGGGCAGTTCTTCAGAGGTGTGTCTCTGGTATGATCACCATTTCCCCCAACTATTGAAGTTTGAACATCTCTACCCCCGGTAGATATGTATGCAGGTAGAGCAAGCAGTTAAGTATGTACGCTTATCCCCAGCGGTTGGTCGGTACACATTTAGCTCGTCGCAGTTCGAGACCAAAGTCTCCAGTAGAGTAAGGTTATCCCCCCAGAGGGTTGAGATGGATATTCCCAGCAGATTAAGTGTGAGCGCTTATTCCCAGCATTTGGTCTGTACACATTTAATCCCCGCAGGTTACAGGTATGTATTTACTCCCCAGCGAGTTGAGTTGGGATTTCTCCCCACAGAGTCTGAACAAGTGATATTGTATCCTCTCGGAGTTCAGTTTGTTGAATCATCCCCAAGCAGAGGTTGATATTGTTCCCTCGTCGGGAGATCCCTAGTAGAGTTGGCTTTTCTCCCTTGCAGGATTGTAGAGTTGTCTCTATCCTCATCAAAATCAACATGAAATGGTTCTATTTCCCTACAGAGAAGGAATATTTCCCAGCAAAGTCGGTAAGTTTGTGATTCCCTGGTAGAGTGGATCTATAGCAGAGATAGTTTGTGCCTCAGGTGAGCAATTCCTGCCAGGTTGAATTTTGACTTTTTCCCCGGTAAGTCATCACTTTCAGGTGAGTATTGGTGAGCCAGTCAGGGATATTTTCTTCAGCAGGGCGTGTTGTGAATCTCGGCGGTTGATTATGGATTCCCCGCAGAGTTGTTGATTTCCCGGTAGGGTGGATTTTGTTTTCAAACGTCTGGCTGTCTATCCTCGGTAGAGTCGTTTTTTCCCCAGAAGAGTTGTATTCTAGAAGGTCGTTCATGGAGTTTTCCTCAGCAGGTTTTGATCCCCATCTGAGTTTGGATTTCTTATTCTCGTAAGAGCTTCGTTCCCCAGTAAAGCAGCCGTCCAGGGCTTTTGTCCCTGCTAAAGTCCAATTGCGGTTGGCATGTGTTAGCCTTTTCCCCAGCTGGGTGGATCTTGGGTTTATTCTTAGCATTTATTTTGCTGGTTTGGTTCTGTTTCATTTTGCATTATGTGCATAGCATTCTCCAAACGCGTAGCATTTCCATTTGGTATGGAGTATTATACCATTTTCAAGCATGTGCATTTGAAACATTAGTCAAGTTGTTACCTCTCTGTTCTCAGGTGTATTTCCAACAGATGGTTGATTTACTTTGCTGCATGGTGTTCAGACCCGGCAAGTGTTGATTGATATCTTGTTCCCCGAATGGTATCCAGGCCATGACAATTTCCGTTAGCCCGTGTGGTATCCAGACCCCGGCTTACGTCTTTTCCAGCAACGTTGCTTGACTTCGGTCGATGGTGTTGTTATAAGCTCATGTGGTATCCAGACCTTGATGAGTACGACGGTGATTTACTTTACTCGTGTGGTATCCAGACCCCGACAAAAGTTGGTTCTGCCCAAATGGTATCCAGACCATGGCGATTTCAGACTTGTTCCGTTGAGTATTCAGACTCCAGTCTATTTCCGCTGAGTATCCAGGCTCCGGTTTTTTTCCGTTAAGTATTCAGGCTCCGGTCTATTTTTGTTGAGTATTCAGACTCCGGCTATTTGAAAGGTTTCTTCTTCTGCCCGTGTGGTATCCAGACCATGGCTGTTTCCGTTAGCCCGCGTGGTATCCAGACCCCAGCTTACATTTTCCCCAGCAGTGTCGCCGGACCTCAGCTGTTGTTATGAACTCATGTGGTATCCAGACCCTGATGAGTATAGTTGTGATATGTTTCTTCTCACGTAGAGCATTCAGGCTCCGGTTTATTTTCGTTGAGTATCCAGACTCCGGTTTATTTCGTCGAGCATTCAGGCTCCATTTTATTTTCGTTGAGCGTTCAGGCTCTGGTTATTTCGTCGAGCATTCAAGCTCCGGTTTATTTTTGTTGAGTATCCAGACTCCGACTATTTTGTCGAGCATTCAGGCTCCGGTTTATTTTTGTTGAGTATCCAGACTCCAGTTATTTCATCGAGCATTCAGGCTCCAGTTTATTTTCGTTGAGTATCCAGACTCCAGTTATTTCGTCGAGCATTCAGGCTCCGGTTTATTTTTGTTGAGTATCCAGACTCTGGCTATTTCGTCGAGCATTCAGGCTCTAGTTTATTTTTGTTGAGTATCCAGACTCCAGTTATTTTGTTGAGCATACAGGCTCCGATTTATTTTCGTTGAGTATCCAGGCTCCGGTTTATTTTGTCGAGCATTCAGGCCCCGGTTTATTTTTGTTGAGTATTCAGGCTCCGGTTTATTTCGTCGAGCATTTAGGCTCCGGTTTATTTTCGTTGAGTATCCAGACTCCGGTTATTTCATCGAGCATTCAGGCTCCGGTTTATTTTTGTTGAGTATCCAGACTCCGGTTATTTCGTCAAGCATTCAGGCTCCGGTTTATTTTCATCGAGCATTCAAGCTCCAATTTATTTCGTCGAGCATTCAGGCTCCAATTTATTTTTGTTGAGTATCCAGACTCTGGTTATTTCGTCGAGCATTCAGGCTCCGGTTTATTTTCGTCGAGCGTTCAGGCTCCGGTTATTTTGTCGAGCATTCAAGCTCTAGTTTATTTTCGTTGAGCGTTCAGGCTCTAATTATTTCGTTGAGTATCCAAACTCCGGTGGTTATGTCGAGTGTTCAGACTCCGGCAAAGCCCGTTGACTCATGTTGTTCGTTGAATATCCAGATTCCGGCAATTTGAATTAGTATGTTTTAAGCTTGTATGGTATCCATACCATGGTGCAATCTTTGATGGACGCATTCATCTTATTATGTTTGCTCCTCAATAGAGTTACTCGGTTAAGTCTCTCTTTGTTCCTCAACAGAGTTACTTGGTTAACTTTCTTCGCGCTCCCAAAGCAGAGTTATTCGGTTGAATTTCTCTCTTTCTCCTTGCCAGAGTTGCTTGGTTAAGTTTCTCTCTTCCCTGGTGGAGTATTTTCAAGATGTTTATCAACTTCGGTTGATCCGGCCTTAGGGTTTGATGCTCGCTTTTATTTAGCGAATGCCTACGCGTTAGCAGATGTCTCTTCCGACTGTGTGTCGAAGGTTGTTAATCAATCAACTTGTTACCGTTGCAACTATCAGCTCAGTTGTTTCCGGAGATTTTTATCCCCAATCAGAGTTTGCAGTTTATTTTTGCGGTTGGAAAATTTCTGGGTTCTTCGGTATTCAATCGTCTTTTACCTTGATTGTTTGAGAGTCGTTCGCTTTTCACTCAGTCAGGTCCAAGTCGCTTGAATAGGGGCAGTTTTTGTACCCCAAAATTTGCCCAACTTTTTCTTTACTTGGCTTATGTTTTCACTGCATTGTTCTAGCATTTGTTCTATGTATTTCTGCATTTCTGCATATCATAGCGTTTGTTCTTGAGGCATGGGATCAAGGCGTTTCTGTAGCTCAGGGCTCCTTTAGTGCGAGAGACTAAACAACAAGCATCAGAAGCTCTGATATTTATTTTTCCCGGCGATCGAGCGGTCAATTTTATTTTATTTTGCAGGATAATTTTTAGTGCAGGAGGCAGTACTCAGGCCATCTCGAGCATTCTCATGGTCATAATATTCAAGAGCAAGTTTCAGAGGTTAAACAAAACTCAAAACAGTTGGAAATGGGCAAAGATGCAGATTTCCCTCCAAAAGGTGCCAAAATTCAAAATTTAAAGGTGTTAATCGATTAACCAAATGGTTAACGGATTAACCAAGTCAAAATCAGGTCAAATTTGAAGTTTTTGAAGGTAAGGAAAACACTGAGATGGGGGGGGGGGGGGGGGAGGGGTGAATAAGGGTTTTCAAACAACAAATAAGACAATAAAAATAACACAGGTATTTTTATCCTGGTTCGTTTGAACTCAAACTACTCCAGTCCACCCGGCCAAGGTGATTTCGCCTCTCTCAAATGAGGACTTAATCCAATAATCAAAACTTGATTACAATCTTATCACTAAGACAAACTTGTCTTAGTCTTCTCAAGAATACTGACCACAACTTGGTCTCTCAAGAATCTATTACAAAGTAATATTAAAATGTGTTTAAGTGCTTCTAGAATAAGCTATTTCACAACAGTGATTTTACACAAACTAAAGAACAATGAAACTTTCTATTTTCTTTTCAGCCTGGTTGTTGTTTTCGTTTTAGAATAATGTTGTTTCACGTTGTATGTTGTTCTTGCTTTTTGGAATAATGTGTTATGAGAATTGTTGTTGAAGACTTGTTTAAATACTTCACATTTCTCAAATAGCATGCACAAGCTTTTTGTCTTCCTTGACTGTTTCTTTCCAGAAGAGGAATGTTCAGAGATATGATTTTTGTTCTGACATTCTGTCCCATACACAAAAGAGGAATAATGTCGTTGGATGTAGGAATAGTGTCGTTGGAATAGGCAACGAGTCTTTCTTGAACAACATCTTTTGAATTGAACGAATATGAAAAGAATTCCTTGCATCAGATCATCTAATGATGTTCCATTTACTTCTGCATCAGATCATCTGATGATGTTCCATTTTCTTCTGCATCAGATCATCTGATGATTGTTGCGGTGAGAATCGTGATATCAAGCTATTGATTAACTTGAATCTTTAATTCTTAGAATTTACAACCGGACTTTAATTTATCCAAAGGAAAGGTCTAAAGAAAGAAAACCCTTTTCACGATGTAACCACAATGCTAAGAGATTCGGGGATCGGGGGTTGGTTATGCATAGGGTAGGTATTTCACATCCTAAACATCTGTAGTACTCTACAGGAACCTTTTGTTTGTTTGTGTGCTAAGTTTGTTAAATGTTTGCTATGGATTAAGAAAAAGGTGTAGGTTAAAACCTAAAGATATATACACTAGGTTTGCTCGCAAAGACGTCGCGTCCTCTGCCTACGTATCCTAACTAGGATAGAATCAGAGCAATCGGAGTTCACCTCACTAAGTTTGAAGAACACTTGATTATGATCAAGGTTCAGAGGGGAACAAACATAACAATGCTTGTGTATAGTTTAAGGAAACTCCCTAGATCTAAGTTGAACACTCAAGAAAGGGAGGTAAGTAATCATGACGATGATTCTTACATAGAGTTAACAAACTCTATCCTAAGTTCTAGTTGGAAGAGCACTCCTAACAAGGGTGGGCTTTGTAGACTTAAGAAAAGTCTAAAGGGCAAGTTCCACTTAACTAAGTGTATGAATGACTTAACAAAGTCGAGGGAGAGATGAGTTTCTTATGACACAAGGGTCAACGGAAAGACTTTTCCTTTGGAAGGAGAGAGAGAAGCAACTTGGATGAGAACTGAAAAGTTCCATCACTTGGGGAAAGAATACTTAACAAAGTAAAATGAACAATTAAGCAAGATGAACAAGATTACAATCAAGTAAGCATGCATATTACAATAAGCAAATACTTCAAATAAACACCAATGGTTGCAGCCGGTAATTAAATATCTTAACAAAGATGGAAGCATATCTTAACAAAGATTAAAACATGATGAAGGTAACAACCATATCACAATTTGAAAGTAAACATGTTATAGGTAACAACAATATGTATTGATGACAATTAAACACAGGTAAATCAGTTTAGCCTCATAATTTAGGAGAAAAACATCACGGGATTATGGTGACAACAAATAATAAACCCTAGCATGTTAACTAACATGGGATGCAAAAATCTCACAAGAAAATTCAAGCATGTTCAAAGGGAATTCAACAGCAGGTAAGATAACGATCTCAACAAATGAACAGATTTCCACATAGACAAAAGACATCACAATTAATAACAACATGTAATATTTTTACACCACATGAAAATAGACCTTAAGACAAGCTTGTTGCAAAAAGAATGGACCAAGAAGGATGAAAAATGAGAGAGATATGAATTTTTGAAGTTTGGATGAATTAATGTACAAATAAAACAACAAGCCAAAATAAAATAAAAGAAAGTGCAAGGGGTGGGAGTTGAACCCACGCCCCTCAGCTTGCAGGCAAGCAACCTGGCCACTAGAGCATATACACGCGCGCCCTCAAGGTAGAAAACATGAAAAAAAAAAGGAAAAAAAACAAAAGGGTTGATCCTCCTCAGGGATCGAACCCAGATCTAGGCAGTAAAGGCATGTTAATGAGTAAGTTGCTTACCACTGGGGTGGCTATACATCCGTTGATATAGCCCCCCCCCCCCCCCCCCCCCCCCGCATAAACATATATGGTATGAATACATGGAATTCTGGGCAAAATGAAAGAACAACAGATATGCAAATGCGTGAAGATTTGGAACTCCCTCAAAACTCTATGGAATAAGGTAAAATTTAGGTCTAAATTGAGTAGAATTTCATGAGGAATTCAGTGGTGGTGTTGAAATTGTGAAATGATGCTTCTAATTAAAAACACGAGGGCATATGCATTTGGTCATTTTGAGATGCATGATGAGAAGCAAGGCAGATTCTATGCACACTCTTATCAAATAAATGTCATATACAAATCACAAACATATTAACAGATGCTGCTATGCTCATGGATCAGTTACAAAACAAGTTGAAATGAGAATGGGTTGCTAGTTGCAATTTGACATGTTGAAATGCACAAGGAAGGTCAAAACAGATTTTAAGCATATTCACAACAACTAGTCCTCATACACACGTCACAAACAAGCTATTTGATGATTCTATAATGCAAGATTGAACACAAACTAAGCAAAACAAGAAATGGTCCAACAGTTGCAAATATGGCAATGATTGTGGTTGTGATGCTGTCAATTATGCCGATGGAAGGTATTCACATTGTTTACATTACATACAAGTTCAAAGCAGGCCAAATGACATTCCTATGGTCACAGATCAATCAATGAAATTCAAAATAGCAAAAGGTGGTGTGTGGTGCAATTGGTGTATTTTGAAAAGCACAATACCATTGATGATGCAACAAGGTAATGAAAGGGTGAAACAAGTAAGATCAATCTATGTACACAATACACACACACACACACACACACACACACACACACACACACCATAATCATGAAAATAGATGATTTTGAACTCAAAAGTGGATCACATTTGGCTTGAAACAGAAACTTGTGTGATTATGGCTATGATATGCAAAATGAGGCATTTGAATGTGAAAAACCAAAACAGGTAGAAACAACTCATACAGATCATACACGTACATCATAATCATGAATTTAAGTGTGCTCAAACTCAGGAAAACAGACACACTTCAATAATAGCAGAATTGAACATGTTGATGCTATGCAAAGAACATTTTTGAAAATGCAGCAGGTGTTCTTGCAAATGAATGAGGTTTTGTGCTAAACAAATGGTATACACACATCACATATGCAATAACAATTGGTTCTGTGTTCAAACTTCAAACATATTTCTTTCCAAACTCAACCTGATATGTTGATGGCAATAAAAATGCAAAACTGTTTTTGGGATTTTGATGATGAATTTGAATGCATCACGATTCATGATGAGCAAATTACAGTGGTAATACTTAAAATAACTCAAACACATAGGAAATGACAAGTTTAGACAATAACAAGACAACTGCAAATCAAAAAACCAAATTTAATGTCAAAAACTCCTACTGCTACTCCTTGTGGACAGTTTCTTCTCAAATCACATTTTAAACAAAACAAATAGCACAAACTTGATAACATATCATCAACACATCTCATAAGCATCATACTTTAACAAAACAACAACATGGCAATGAACACAAACTTTTGACAAAAGCCATTTGGGACAGCATGAGCACATTTCCATAACAGAACCTCAACTCTACACAACATGTCAATGTAATGTATCAGATGAAGTTTAGTACCACATACCTATTGTAGACTATCTTGAGCTTGTGCAAGAAAGAAAACCTTGAGCAAACACAACTGCTGGTCTAAACACTTGTCTTGATGAAAACAACCCCTTTGCTCTTGAGTGAAATGTGAGGAACTTGTACCAAACCTCGAAAATAATGAGGATGAAGTTCTTTCAAGCTAAGGACAGTTTGTACAACATATATTTGAGGTGTGTGGATGATTGGAAGGGTTAACACATGTCTGAGGAAAGATTTGTGTGGTTTTGTATGTGAAGTCAAACTTTCTTTGGTTGAAAGTTGACTTTTAGGAAAATGGATTTTTTGAATGGTTTAAAGGCTTGAACACCTTCTACACAACATTTGTGGATAGTGTAGATGGTTTTTGGAGGTTTAGGATGTATGGAAATGGTTTTGGAAGCAAAACAGCCCCAGACAGATTTTTGGAGAAAATGGAATTTTAAGAAATGCAACAAGTGAGGAAAGAAGGAGAGCTTGGATATCTCTTGGTTTTTTGAGAGTGCTCTGGTGTGTAGAATGAAGTAGAGGATGGCTCTATTTATAGGGAAACATGAGGAGAGGGCAGAATTGGAAGTTTGCCTTTTAAGAGGGAAAAATTGACAAATTGTTCAAATCTTGCAAAAGTGGTTTCTTGGCCTCAAGGTAATCAGAAAGAAAGTGGAATGAATGACTGAAGTGAGGCTAAAGGGCTAGGGGTATGGTGTCGCTACTGCGAAAATCGGCGCCGGCTGACAGAAGAGTCGCCACCGTGCGTTATTTATCCCAAAGGAGGGAAAGGAAACGCTCGAAGTAAACCTAACGCAAAGACGGGAAAAGGTATGGTCATCGCAACCAAAACCTGGATTCGGGAGTCGGTTACGCAAGGGGAAGGTATTAGCACCCCTCACGTCCATCGTACTCGATGGGATCCACGCTTGCTTGTTTGTACGGATTACACTTCTATCTAGACTAAAGGATGAGGTCTGAAAAGAAAAGAAAACATGACTCGGCAAAGCATCGCACTTTATGCCTACGTATTCCCGTCTGGAACAAGAAATCAGAGTCAACGTAGTTCGCCTAACTACGGGTGAAGGTGGGTGAAGGTTGCTCGCTAGGATATCGCATCCTATGCCTACGTACTTCCACACAGCATGGAAGATCAGAGCAAACGTAGTTCGGGCTACGCACGACACAAGCTGTTCAAGTGTCTTTTATGAAATATCTCACCTTAAACAAGGGTTTTCTCATTGCAAAAAGGTTGATGTTTGTTCAAATCTTTTGACGGAAGAAATGAATTCACTTTTGTCTTATCCTTTATTAAGTGTTTTTCTGTTGTTTTGGAGAAAGAAGAGATGACACTCTACAAATCCTAGGGTTGAAAAAGGGGAATAAAATCTACCCTAATGTTATCATGCATGGGTTAACTCCTAATGTCTATCATGCTCCTCTCTTGCGCAGAGAGAAACAGAGATCCTAAGGGAATAGACAGAAACAGAAACAGCAGATATATATACAATAAAGCAGTAAAATGCATGGATGCAGCAATACAAGCGAGGCAAGGGAGTCCCACTCAACCTCGAACCTAGAAAACAATAGGCAAAAGTGAACAGAATTCACTTTCAACCCAGCAGGTTAAACAGCAAACAATACAGTCAGGGAAATTCACACAATACATCAAGAAATATCAACAGCAAAGCAATCTTCAACAGCATCTGTCTTCAAGTCAGCATCAACTATCTACAAGCTTTAAGCAAGCATCAATCTTTTATCTTCACAGCCCTCAAGCAAAGTCTTTATCATCAGTCTTCAACCTGCAATGGCTTTCTTCAAGTCCCACTCTCCAAGATGAATATCAGCCAACAAGATAGAATGAATGTTAAACAGTCAATTGCCTACCAAGGGTGGCTCACTGACTGTTAACATGATACAGACAATTTTCTCTCAAAAGTTCTATCTTTCAAATACATTCACTAATCCTTCCAAAGGAAGGAGGTGGATATTTGAAAGAGACTTTGAATCATAGAGAAAGGATGGAGGCAGACAAGGCCTTCCATGTTTATGAATCAAGTTTTTTACTCTAGAGCTCTGCCTAGCTCCTAAACCCTACAACCTTCAACAGCTGCCAGCACGATGCTCCACATCAACTCTGGAAGTTGGTCTTCATTCCTTAATCTTCAAATGGGCTTCATCAACACAGTCTTCAGCTCAAACCCCAGACCCCAAACAAACCCAATACCCCACACACAGTCAAATAATAACCCTAGAGAGGGCACACCACACAGTCAAATAAATACAAGCAGTATACTAATATAATAGTTGAATAGGGGAAACCTAGTAATTTCTAAGGGATCTGTTATCTACCCATAATCCCTATAGTCCCCATACCCCAAGCTTCAATCTACAACTCTTAAAAGAATTGATTTACTACACCTATGTTATCTCCTAAACCCTAGTTTTGGTTCTCCTAATCACTCCTAAACAAATCATCTGAAATTAAGTCCTAAAAATTATGAATTAAATTTCATGTACAAGCTAAAGGTCTAAGCTAATCACCCTAAAAAGAATGGATCAAGAATGTTAAAGCATCTAATCAAACCAAAATCAACAATGTCATGTATCAAATTAAACTACTTAAAAAGCTATTTAAAAGAAAAATATACTAAAAATATAAAAATGAAATGAAATGTTAATTTTTTTATGTGATAATTTTCTTAACAGAATTATGAATAATATGAAAAACAACCAATTAAAAATAAGCATTTTTCTATTTGTTATGAATTTCCAAAGAATTTAAAATATATGAAAGGAATTAATGTGGATTAAATGGGCTAAGGGTGCAACAAGTAATAAAATCAGTTAAAAAAACAAGATGGGCCCAGACTGGGGGACGCGCCTAGCAATGCGCGTCTGGGCCCAGTGACTCAGAAAACTCATCAAAAAAATAAAAAAACAAGCAACGGTTCAGTTAGCAAGAATTTTAGTTCATTATCATTGGGCCTTAGTGAGCAGGGTACGAATAGCAAGTGGAACCAAAGCCCAGTCAGAAAGAATAAATGAAACGGTGCGTTCTGTGCACAGCCACTCCCTCCAAATTTCGTTTGAATCATGGCCATTGGATTAAGGTCTGAGTCCAAGTCAACATGGTCATCCAACAGCATCCCTTCGTCGTCTACCTCTAGAAACCCTAGGTTCAGAAATAACCTCTCCATGCACGAATTTTCAACACTTCTGTTCTCCCTCAACTCTCAATGAAATCACACGATGTAAAGAGCAAAATTGATCCATTCTCTTCCCTCTACACAGCCATGGCAATAACTTTCTCTAAAACTCACTCAAATGTCAAACCCGATAGGTAGAAGATTCTGAATCCACCATTCTTCACTGATATCAAACCTACCAATTCTTGCTAACTTTTACCCTAACACAATCTACACTTCATGCTGATCAAATTAAGCTACATATCCAAGATTATAGTGCAATATTCTATGAGTTTTAAACCCTAACAGATTTGGTGCACCATTGATAACCTTCACGAAACCTGCTCAAACTTTGTGGAAATGTTCATCTAACCAATCCTAACCATTCTAACCTAATAATCCTCTATGATTCTAACTAATCTAACCAATTCGATGAGAAAACCAACCTGGTGTAAATGATGAAAATAGATGGAGAACTCTTGAGATCCAAAGCTTGCAATGATCTGGATTTGATCCACACACTCAATTCTTTGTTCTGTATGCAAAAGTTCTTGCTCCAATGCCTTAGATCCTTGTAGCCACTTCTTCTTGCACCTTGAATGATGAAGATGGATAGCACGAATTCTTGCTCAATTCAACCAGATTTTGATGTGAATTCTGATCCTTGAATGATCTAGATGATGATGAGATCAAGAAATTTGGAAATTGATGGAGATTTGATGAAGTTTGAGATGCTTTTGCAAAATGGAAGAATGATGTGTAACTTGGTATTATGAACAAAATGAATCACCAACCACTGCATGAAGCTACTCAATTCAATATATAGATGACATTAGAAAGCCCTAGAACTTTGTAGAAACTTCCCATGCACACTTTCCTTGAATTTTGGATTATGTTACTTCATACATAAGTAACCAAGCATAACTTTCAAATCTTGAACCAAACTCAAAAATCCACTTTTTCCAATGTTCTTAAAACATTTTTTCCAATCAAAATGACCTATAATTTCATCCCATTTTGCCAAATTATGAAAAATCTCAATTTTAGGTCACTTTTTATTCATTAAATTCACCAAATTTGAAACCTTGAGCTATGAGCATTTCCAAACTTTCATGATCACTTTTCTAGACTCAAAATGTCATTTGGAGCAAGTTTTATGTTGTGAAGTTTTTCATTTGAAGCTTCGTTGTATGAGTTTTGGGCATAGGCTTGAAATGACCTGTAATTCTCAGATGACCAAAATACCCTTTTCTTGCCAAGACCATAAGTAGAGTTCCACAAATCATATGAAGGCATGCCATACCTTTCTAGAAATCTAAGACAATGAGGGACAACTCTTATGTTGACCAGAAATTCATTTGAAATCTTCTTGAGGGGTAAAAGTTGCTTGGAAGACAAGTAACTTTCACAGACAAAATTTCAGATACCTCAGATGACCTGTAACTTGCAAGAACTATAACTTGAGTTCTATAAATCATATTTATGACTTCCACCACTCAAATTAAAGCTATGAAGATACTCTACAAGTTTCATGTGTACCAGAAATTCATATGAAGCTTGCATCTTGAGTTACACTGCTTTGAAGTTTGACCTAAATCAGGGGATTTTACACTGAAACCCTAATTTGGTAACTCCTCTTCTCCTTGACTCCTTCTGATTTTTCTTTGGCATAACACCATATCCATATACATGTAGCAAATAATGAATCCCACATTCTTCAAATGATCCTGGATGCATTTCAAATCAAGTCTTTGACCTAGGGTTGACCTAGTGTTGACCCAGATGAAACCCTAGTTGACTGACTTCAACTGAGGCTCTTGCAATCATTCCAATGACTTGGTTACTCCTCAAAAATGATCATCTAGACTCTTCATAACATCCATACACCCTCCATACTCTTGGCTCATAGCTCACACTTCCTCTGATGATCCCCAAATAATCTCAAGATTGGGGAGAACTCACTGATCAACTTGTCTACTCTTCAAAGCTCAAATTCTTCCCTGATGACCTGAGTAGTCTTGAATATGAGTGAAACCCTTGAATAGGCCTCTTGAGATAAGAATAGCACTTGATCCCCTGATTCAGATAGCTTGCCTATGCTATGCAATGCAGATGAATGCACTATGTACATGATGACAATGCAAATGACTATGCAATTGAAACATAAACCTAGGTTAGAAAAGGTTGGGCAAATTTTGGGGTGCAACAGCTGCCCCTATTCAAGCGGCTTGGACCCGACTGGATGAAGAGCGCGCAGCCTTCAGACATTCGAGGTACGAGACGGTTGAATACGAAAGAACCCGGAAATTTTCCAACCGCAAAAAAAAATTGCGAATACGACTACTGCTTGGGAAAACCCTTCAAGGAAATGACTTCTGTTGTCACGGCAACAACTAACCATCCATCTGTCAATCGGTTTTTGTAAAATAATCTGATATTGTCCGCATACCACTCCATTCCGAAGAAATGAGCATACACCAAACAACGAGGAATCGTTGACATCACTTATCAACCTCTGTTGATCTCACTTATCAACCAAGCACACGCTAACCAGCGGGAGAATACTGACTTCACTTGTCATGTTGACTTCACATATCAACCTTTCGTATCCGAGAAAATGTTCGAAGACATGAACAACCGACTCTACGAGGAAATGAGAAACTTAACTAAGTAACTCTGAGGGGACAATTCTGACGACTGCCGTCAAACACCTGCTGGGGAAATTGGGAACTTGACCCAGCACCCTGACGAGAATCACCTTGTGGAAAAATAAGAGGAATTTCACCAAACAACTCCTGTAGCGAGCACCCTGTTGGGGACTATGAGGGACTTAACTAAGTAACTCATTGAAGTAACACCCTGCTGGAGCACATAATTCTGCTGCGGGAACTACGGGTAACTACCCACAAACTGCACTACCGTCTTATAATGCTGAATCCACAACATCCTGAGAAAGACTCAGATGGGGGAATGCAAGTAACTTAATCAAGTATCTCGTTGAAGGCCACCCCGCTGGGAATTACGTCTCTACTGGGGTAACTGTGAGTAACCATCCAAAATTTGTATCATGCTATTTCCACAGCACTCTGAGAAAGGACTCGGCTGGGGAGAAAGAGAAATGCTTGACCAAGCAACTCTGCTATGGGAACATCTGACATGACGAACACGATCACTGCGTGTCTGGCACAACAACCCTCTGTAATAAGATGAACACGATCACTGCGTATTCTACACCACAACCCTCTTGACAGGAGGAAACCCGATCACTGCGCGTCCTGGCGTTGCAAACGAAATCACATAATGGGACAAACACGACGAACACGATCACTGCGTGCTGCGTTACAACCAAAATCACATCGACCATAAATCCAACCGGATGAGATAAACACGATCACTGCGTGCCAGACGGAATAAACCCACATAGAAGAGGCGAACACGTTCACTGCGTACTTCAACCACCAATATGATAAACACGATTACTGCGTGTGCTGCAACAGGACGAATACGATCACTGCGCATCTCGACCAACAAAACCCCAAAATGATGTCAACACGATCACTGCGTGTGCCACAAAACCAACCCATGTAATAGGACGAATACGATTACTGCGTATGCCGACCAACAAACCCAACTGATACGATAGCCACGATCACTGCGTGCTCCGCATCACAAGTTCCCATGGTACTATCAACACGATCACTTCGTGCCATACGAATACGGTCACTGCGTATCTTGAACACGATCACTACGTGTTTGAACACCATACTCTTGACTGGAGAAGACACGATCACTGCGTGCTGTGTGTCTCAACTAACCCACATAACTGGACGAATACGATCACTGCATATTCTAACCATACATAGGGTAAACGCGATCACTGCGCGTTTCATGTCACGACCCTCTTGACTGAAGAAAACACGATCACTGCGTGCTGTGCGACAACTTCAAACATGGGACGAATATGATCACTGCGTACTTCGGCCACCAATAACCAGATGAACACGTTCACTGCGTGCCTCACCCTATAACCAACCCGTATAACGGACGAATACGATCCCTGCGTATACCGACCAACAAAAACTGGATGAACACGATCACTGCGTGTCAATCTATAACCACTGTATTACGGACGAAAACGATCACTACGTATATCGACCAACAAACATCCCATGATATGGAAAACACGATCACTGCGTGTCCTGCACCACCAATAGAGTGAACATGATCACTGCGCGTCCTGCCCAATAAAACCCCGAGATGATACCAACACGATCACTGCGTGCCTTACAACACAACCTTCTTAGATCGGGACGAATACGATCACTGCGCCATACGACCACAGATACACATACCAAGATCAACACGATCACTGCGTGTCCTACAACATGAACCCCGTAGATGGTACAAATACAATCGCTGCGTACTTGGACCACAAATCACATCTTCCTGAAACCACGATTTCTCTTATCGGCAGGGAACAACATATCTGAAACGGAAGAGGTAACCACCTGGCTTATGTTTCAAAAATGCATGTTTGATAATCACGTAATGCTTCCACACTGCATGGAAATGCCAAAAATGCAAATGCTCATGATGCATGCATATGCAAAGAGTTGCTTCAGCAAAATAAATACTGAAGACACACTGGATCCGCTGGGGATGACCGGAATACTACCGATACTCTTCCAACAAAGTAAATGTTGGAAATATGAACTAATTCCGCTGGGATAACCATCCTGCTGGGAAGGTAGCTTACAAACTCAAAACTCCAAAATCTGCTGAGGACGACCCTCCTGACGAGGAAGAGCGACTTGCTGGGGAAAGAAAGGACAATCCTGCTCGGGAAAACTCCTTTTAGCAGCTCCAAACACCTGATCACACTCTGTGGGGAACCCCTCCTGCCATCACTGAGCTGGGGAAATCATCCCTCTGTCACTGAGCTGGGGATTGAACTACACATTCTGATTTGCACTGCACAAGAACTCTCTGGGAAGTTAATCACATTTGTCTTGACCTTCACTGGGGAAGACTCTGCTCTGCTTGATAAGCCAATTCTGAACTACTGAAGATACATTGATCTTTTCCTTTGACACAATCTCCACTCTCCTGGGGGGATAACATTCAATTATGCATGGGGCAACTTCACTGGGGGAAGACACAACATTCAACCTCTGGAGAGGGTACCAGCCTGCCATGGACTCTGGCGGGGAACTTTGCGAGCTTTCGAATACCTGCAACAGTCAACAAGCAAACACAAGGAAATCTATGCAAAAAGAAACATCTTGGTAATCACCCATGACAACCATTCAGGTAATTCTTGGTTTTAATCAATCATCGGCCGAGGCCCGCCTGTTTACACGCATGTAAGTTTATCAAAACATCGGCGCTTTTTACAAACAAAACTGTAAAAAATTAAAACCAAAGTCACACACTACACTGAATAAAACACTTTATTGATAACGGCCTGAGGATAGGCAAGATTTGTACATCAGATGCAACTCCTGAAAAGAGGTAGTCACACATAAACAAAATGCGGAAGTATACAAATATACAGAATAAAATTTGTACACATGTCAGCAACGTGTTACAGACGAACACCATGAACCGATCCTCCTATGACTCGTCGGACTCTGACGCTTTCCCGATCTTTGTCTTTAGAAGAGATTGCTTTGGATAATTGACCCCCAGATGCCCCCAAACCGCTAACAATCAAACTTGGACCGCAGTCATTTGCTTCTCAAATCCCTAACTTTTGCGTGAATCGCCCTTTGCGGGTTTTCGATTCACCGGGATACCCTTTTTTGCCGAAGCCGCCCAGTGTAGGTTTTCGACTTCGCGGGTGTACATTTTTCAATTATATCCCTAACTTTTGCCCGAACCTTTTTATTCTGTTTTTCGGTTCGCCAGGATGCCCCATTTTTGCCTGGACTCTCTTTTTACTGTCCAGCGGGTCAATTTAAAGCAAAGTATTTTTTAACTGCGTCCGAGTTCACAGGGGACGAAAAGTCTTCACCATCCATGGTGGATAACAATAAGGCTCCTCCGGAGAAGACCTTTCTCACGACGTATGGACCTTCATAATTGGGAGTCCATTTGCCCCTGTGATCCGATTGCGGTGGGCGAATCTTCTTCAGCACAAGATCACCCGTCTGAAAGCTTCGAGGTCGAATCTTCTTGTCGAACGCTTTCTTCATCCGGATTTGATACAGCCTACCATGTGCAATGGATGCCAGTCTTTTCTCATCTATCAAGCTCAGCTGATTCAATCTACTTCTCACCCATTCTGCCTCGTCCAGCTTAACATCAAGCAAAACCCTCAAAGATGGTATCTCAACCTCCACTGGCAGGACTGCATCCATGCCATATACTAGTGAGAACGGTGTTGCCCCAGTTGATGTACGCACTGTAGTACGGTAACCGTGCAAAGCGAATGGCAGCATCTCATGCCAATCCTTATACGTTACCACCATCTTCTGAACAATTTTCTTTATGTTCTTGTTGGCCGCCTCAACAGCGCCATTCATCTTGGGTCTGTAGGGAGATGAATTATGATGCTCGATCTTGAAATCCCGACACAGATCTTTCATCATCTTGTTGTTCAAATTCGAACCATTATCAGTAATGATTCGCTCAGGAATACCGTATCTGCAAATTATATCCTTCTTGATAAATCTGGCCACCACCTGTTTCGTCACATTGGCGTAAAATGCTGCTTCCACCCACTTAGTGAAGTAATCGATCGCGACCAGAATAAAGCGATGCCCATTAGAAGCAGTAGGCTTAATCTTGCCGATCATATCGATTCCCCACATGGAGAAGGGCCATGGGGATGCCATAACGTTCAGAGGACTTGGTGGCACTTGGATCTTATCAGCATAGATCTGGCACTTGTGACACCGCTTGGCAAATTTGAAACAGTCTGTTTCCATCGTTAACCAATAATACCCTGCTCGCAACAATTTCCTGGTCATAGCATGCCCACCAGCATGTGCACCAAAAGTTCCTTCATGGACCTCTTCCATGAGCAAGTTGGCTTCCTTCTCGTCTACACATCTGAGGAGTACCAAATCGTGGTTCCTTCTATACAAAACGCCGTCGGGACTCAGATAGAAGTTGCCTGCTAATCTCCTTAGAGTCTTCTAATCACGACTGGAGGCCCCATCCGGATATTCCTTATTCTTCAGGAAGTTCTGTATGTCGAAGTACCAAGGTTTATCGTCAGATGCTTCGTCAATTGCAAACACAAAAGCCGGCCTATCAAGGCGAGAGATGACAATGCTGGGAGCCTCATTCCAGCGGTTGACTTTATACATCGAGGATAATGTTGCAAGGGCGTCCGCCATTTGATTCTCCACCCGAGGTACATGATGGAACTCCACCCTATCAAAGAAAGGTAGCAACCTTCTCGCATAATTCATGTACGACACCAGATTAGGTTGGCGCGTCTCCTACTCTCCCTTAATCTGATTCACAACCAATGCTGAATCCCCATATACGTCCAGATTCTTGATCCTCAGATCGATAGCCTCTTCTAACCCCATAATACAAGCTTCGTACTCGGCTTCATTATTCGTCACTGGAAAAGTCAATCTGGCAATGAACGGAATGTGCGACCCGTGGGGAGTTGTAATGATTGCCCCGATCCCGCTACCGTACGAATTGACAGCCCCATCAAAAATCAATTGCCACTGGGAACTCCGCTCAGGTCCTTCACCAGGCAACGACTCATCACAATCTTTAGCCTTTAAGTACATTATGTCCTCATCAGGAAACTCAAACTTCATAGGCTGATAATCCTCAATCGGCTGTTCGGCGAGATATTCGGACAGAACACTTCCCTTAATGGCCTTCTGGGAAACATACTGGATATCGTATTCTGTCAATACCATCTGCCATCTAGCAATCCTTCCAGAGAGCGCTTGCTTCCCAAACACATATTTGATCGGATCCATCTTCGATATCAGCATGGTTGTATGGTTCAGCATGTACTGTCTTAGACGTTTGGCAGCCCACGCCAATGCGCAACACGTCTTTTCGAGCATAGAGTGTCGAGATTCACAGTCCGTGAAATTTTTACTCAAGTAGTAAATTGCATGCTCTTTCCGTCCTGTCTCGTCATGTTGACCGAGAACACAACCCATACTGTTCTCAAGAACCGTCAAATACATAATCAGTGGTCGTCCTGCTACTGGGGGTATCAACACTGGAGGTTCCTGCAGGTATTCTTTTATCTTTTCAAATGCCATTTGGCAATTGTCGTTCCAGACCACCGCTTGATCTTTCTTTAACAGCTTGAATAATGGTTCGCACGTGGTCGTTAGGTGAGAGATGAACCTAGCAATGTAGTTCAACCTCCCTAAGAATCCACGAACTTCTTTTTCTGTTCTCGGTGTTGGCATCTCTTGTATTGCCTTTATTTTTGCAGGATCGACCTCGATTCCTTTCTCGCTCACAATGAACCCCAGTAGCTTCCCGGATCTCACTCCGAAGGTACATTTATTAGGATTCAGCCTCAGCCTGAACTTCCTCAGCCTCTTGAACAATTTCAGCAGATTAACCATATGTTCTTCCTCCGTTTGAGACTTGGCAATCATGTCATCGACATACACCTCGATCTCTCTGTGCATCATGTCGTGAAAAAGCGTTGTCATAGCCCGCTGGTATGTTGCCCCAGCATTTTTCAAACCAAAGGGCATCACCTTATAACAGAAGGTTCCCCACGGGGTGATAAAGGTCGTTTTTTCCATATCCTCCGGGGCCATTTTGATCTGGTTGTACCCCGAAAATCCATCCATGAAGGAGAATACCGAAAACTGAGCTGTGTTGTCAACTAACACATCAATATGCGGCAGCGGGAAATCATCCTTCGGGCTCGCTCTGTTTAGATCCCTATAATCAACACACATTCGAACCTTGCCATCTTTCTTTGGCACAGGCACGATATTAGCGACCCAAGTGGGATAAGTGGTAACAGCCAGGAACCCAGCATCCCATTGCTTCTGCACTTCTTCCTTTATCTTTACGGCCATGTCAGGACGAGTCCTTCGGAGTTTCTGCTTCACCGGCGGGCAATCTTCTTTCAACGGCAGACGATGAACAACCATATCAGTATCCAAACCCGGCATGTCCTCATAGGACCAAGCAAATATATCACTGTATTCACGCAGCATCTCAATAAGCTCTTGCTTGATGTCAACTTGCAACGCGGCCCCTATACGGATATTCCTGACGCATTCTTCAGACCCTAAGTTGACAATATCAATCTCTTCCTAGTGAGGCAGAATGACTCTCTCCTCTTGCTTCAATAACCGACTAAGCTCTTCTGGTAAGTCAATATCCTCCACAATCTCCTCCTCAGCTTGGAAGATCGGATGCTCGAAGTCTAAACGAGTCATAGGAAGTTTTTGGTCGGTGTCATCTGAAAATTCATGAGTCCTGCGAGGGAAACAGTTAAGTGCTTCAAAAATGATGTACAAGCAAAATGCATAACCACACTGCCATTTTAAAAAAAATAAAAATAAAAATAAAATAAATAAAAAATAAAATAAAAATAAAAACTGAAGGAAAAGGATCATAACATTTGAATGTAAAAAACACCGTCATTTATTGATCATGCAAACATACGGGTAAACAGTTAGGCCCTAAGACAAAATCATCGATGCCCCGGACAAGGCATGTGATCATACAATGATTGAAAAAACAATGCATTACTGTTTGGTGACTTGGATGACGTCCTGGATGGACCAGTTGCATAGGCTTTGCCCTGGCGTGCTGGGTCGAATCCATGAGTCCATGTCGCAATCGCTATCCACTTCCTCCGTATCAGACACAGCATTAATCCTTTCGAAGCTAACTCCTCCGGGCGTGAACACGACAGGTCCCTTGTACTTAGGCGCACTCTGCGAGGGAGACGGGCGGTACCCCAAGCCATACCCATCTTGCTTCACTAGGATGTCCAGAACCTGCCCCCACTTTTGAGTCTCTCCTGCTTGTACCAACGCCTTGGCTTCTTTATACGAGGAGACGACCACCTCTTGCCCTTCACTCTTTACTGGAGCTTCTTCTTTAACCTTCACCCCTTCGAACGCCTGACACAGCGTTTCATGAATCTCTCCATCTACCTCCACGTACTTGAAGGAAGATAAATGGCTGACTAAGATGTCCTCTTCGCCACACACCGTCACAATACTCCCCTCAACCATATATTTCAGATTCTGATGGAGCGTAGAAGTTACTGCCCCAGCGGCATGAATCCAAGGTCTCCCGATCAAACAGCTATATGCAGGCTGAATGTCCATGATGTAAAACACTGTATCAAACACCTCCGGACCTACCTGGATGGGTAACGTCACTGACCCGAATACTGACCTTCTGGTTCCATCAAAGGCCCTCACTACCAAATCACTAGGTGTGCACAACAACCCACGGGTATCTAATTTCAACAGGGCTTTCTTTGGTAACACATTCAACGAGGACCCAGTGTCTACCAGCACATGGGATAAAATAGTGCCCCGGCATTCGATAGAGATATGCAAAGCATTATTGTGATCACGCCCCCGAGGTGTTAGGTCAAAATCCGTGAATCCCAGTCCATGCCCAGCATTAACATGTGCCATAACTCCCTCCAGCTGATTAACTGAAATCTCTTGCGGCACGAAGGATGTCTCAAGTACCTTCAACAGGGCATTTCTATGCGCCTCAGAACACAACAACAGCGATAATATGGAGATCTTTGACGGGGTCTGCTGCAGGTGATCTACAATCTTGTAATCACTTTTGCGGATCAACCTCATGAATTCTTCCACATCTTTGGTTATCGGCTCTTTTTCCTTACTCCCCGAAGATTCCCCCTCAACAACTTTGTTCTTACCCCTGGCCAGCCTCTCTGCCTCGACCTCAGGTGAAGTGAAAATTCTCCCGCTCCGGGTTATACCACCCGCTCCCACTATGTTATCCACGGATCCCGCTGGCGGATCATTCAAGTCAATCTTTTCCCCATTACAATACACTTCAGCACCATAACTCCACGGAACTGCTTTTGTGCTTTCATAAGGGACTGGCTTAGCCTTGGCAATAGTAATGGTCGGCCTTTTAGATGATGCCGAAATTGTCACTCATTTGAACGGAATGGTGATCGTAGCAATCTCCCTACGCTCTTCTTCAGATTCTGTCTCAACAGATTTCTCTCGCCCCACAGACCTGTCAAACTGCAAAGTCCCTTCATCAATCAAACCTTGAACTCCCCTCTTCAACTTCTCACAGCCCCCAGGTTGAACCAAACAGTCATCACACTCTTCACTGCAACCGGGATAGACACCTCCATTCAATAGACGCTGTTTTACGTAACTCAAAGGGGTTTTTAGCTTGCTCACTTCCGAAACTAAGTTCAACTCATCATCTACCATGATTGCATTGGCTCCAGCCCCACCATGCTTGGGCATTGGCTGCTGCGTGATGTTGGGACCTTCCTTCCCGAAGTTAATAGCCGTACTATCAAGCAAATCCTGTACTTTATGCTTGAAAGCTAGGCAATTTTCAATATTGTGCTCTGGTGCACCCGAATGGAAGTCACAGTGCTCATTAACATCATATCCGACTAGCGGCTGGCCAGTTGGTGGTGCTAAGGTCCTCTTCTCGACTAGCTGTAATTTCAACAAAGTTTGAAGGAGTTCTGCATATGATACCGGCGGTACCTCGAATACTCTCCTCGGTCGTGGGTTCTGAAGTCTGCGCTGATTATCAGGCTGCTGATGAGCCTGCTGCGGTGGTTGTTGTCTCTGCTGCTGAGAAGGCCCTGGAATGGTTACACTTGCAACTTGCGACTGCTGACGCCAGTTCTGACCTTTATTCTTTCGTCGAGCATTGTATACAGCATTGGTATCACCCTGCCTTTTGCCACCAAACGTCTTCTTATTACCTCCTACGGAACTGGACTCACCCGCTTGAATTTTACCAATCTTTACCTCGTTTTCAATGCGCTCCCCCATCAAGATCAACTCAGAGAAAGTACTCATCGAAAAATTGAGCAGACGGTCATAGTACATTCCAGAGAAAGTTCCTATGAACATATCCATCATTTCGCGCTCCACCATCGGAGGGTGTACCCTAGCAGCCAAATCTCGCCATCTCTGGGCGTATTCTTTGAAGCTCTCGCTATACTTTTGAGACATACTCTGCAGCTGGACTCGGTTAGGGGCGAGATCACTATTATATTGATAATGTCGAACAAAAGCCTCTGCCAGCTCTTTCCAACTCCGGATCTGAGTAGGCTCCAAGCTCATGTACCACTCCAGCGATGGCCCTGACAGGCTATCCTGGAAGAAGTGCATTAGCATCTTTTCATCCTCAGAATACGCAGACATGCGCCTGTAAAATGCGCGCACATGCACCCTAGGGCATGTATCCCCTTTGTACTTATCAAATGACGGTGCTTTGAATTTCAGCGGGACCCTCAACCCTGAGACTAACCCCATATTTGACATGTCCAACCCGAGAGCATTCTGGTTGGCCAATCCGTTCACTTTCTCTTCTAGCAACCTCATCCGATGGTTGTCATCCCTGGCTCTTTCATAACCCTCGTTCTGACCAGAGAACACATTCTCCTGACGATCCTCCCAGCGAGGTACTGCATCATATCCAACGTAATCTGCATCGCGGCCCGGGCTTGTTTGGACGTACCTGGGGTTATACCTCAGATTACCCATCTCTTGAGCGTTGTATGCGCCAACTCCATATCCAAGATTACCATAGCCGCCAAACCCAGCCTTGGCGCCAGCCATGCTGCCATATCCCATATTCACACCATTGAAGCCCTGGTTACCATTAATACCATTCATGCCGACATTCTCAACGCCCCCATTGAAACCCTGGTTGACATTACCCACAAATACCCCAGCAGTATCTGCATTGACATTCATATTACCGGCGTTCCCACCTCCACCTACAGGACCAGTTTCTCCAGCATTCAAACCGGTTACGGGAATAGCATCAGCACTTTGACGATTCTCAATTCGGGGAGAAGCAGCAATGTTTTCACCATGCGGTGTCCCGTTGTTTTCGGCCCGTGCGACTATCGGTTGAACCAGATTCTGCAGCTGCTCTTGTCCCTTGGCGATGGTCTCCATGGTTTGCATGAGCAGGGCCATCCTGTCATGCATCTCTTGCATTTCACTCTGTATGTTGTCCATGATCTTCTTCTGGTTAATCCTTGTAGAGTAACGGTGGACCCGCTTTTCTGCAATTCTGAAAATACCTGAATTAAAGATGCAGGAGATAAGATACACGGATCACAAACCTGTAATGCAAATATGAGTATGTATGCAAAATGCAATATGTGTCTGTGCATTAGGGATTATCATTCCCCGATTCTAGTGTAAATGTGCCAGTGCAGTGGCAGTGCTAGCAATACGGTGGTTGGAGCCGAATCATGGAAAACCTCGTATATTGCAGAGAAACCCAAGAATACAATATCACTGAGTGTATAATAAGAAGGCATGACCTCAACTAACAATCCTGGTGATGGTCAGCACAAATGCAAATAAAGCATACACACTAATACATGAAATGATCAAGTGCTCCCATAAGCCCGGTACTCTTCTATTAACTTCTTGGTCTCTGGATGGCTTGGTCGGGTAAGCAGCCCCTCAACAAGTTGATTCCTTCATTTGAGCACACGTCGCACGTCACCAGCAGTTTCCTCCCATGCCCCTTCTCCGAAGCGATCTTCTAGCTTCCGCTTCTGAGACACCGCTTCGTTCCTGCCTTCGATGGCCTTGTTCAATGCATTCTGGAGACTATATCTGGTCATCACCTCTTCTTCATGCTTCTTAATGCTAGCCTTCAACTGCTCTTCGAGGTCAGAAATTTGCTGCTTCAATTTATCTTCCCTCCTTTTGTTGTTAGTTAGCGTAGCATTCCATGTCTTATTACAAGAAGAGATTTCGCGGTGAGCGGCGTCGAGTGCTTTCTTTTTGGACTCCAACATGTCATGGGAGCTTCTGAACTCTTGCCCCAGACGTTCACGCTTCCTTTTCTCCTCAGTCAACTCGGCACCTAGCCTGTTTACTAGTTCGGTCTGCTGTTGGAAAGAACGTACAGCCTTATTCTTCTCACTACGCATCTGAGCTAGCTCCTTCTCTAGCTCTTCATTAATCTTCATCAAGGCTTCCTTTTCTTTCACAACCTGCTCGTAGACCTCCATAGTGATAGTGGTTGGCTCCTCCACCGGAATACGAACCAGCACTGGTGCAGCTGGAAATGGCATCGGTAACTGTCTCGCCCTCTCCTGGATCCAAACTTTGTAGGGTGCATATGCCTGACAATCATTCTTCCCCAACAGTGGTTTCCCTTTTCTGTTAATACGCGTCCATGCATGCCGAAGCTTGGCTAGTAACTCTCCACTCAAATCACCGGTGAAGTATAGAGATTCCTGTACTTCTTCCTCCTGAGGTGGATTCTTCAACGCATATCCAAACTGGCGAACAAACAGGGATGGGTTGTAGTTGATGCACCCTTTTCTCCCTATCAACGGAACATTAGGATACCCAGAACAACTGAAAATAAGCTCAGACCCCAGCAAGTCTCGGTCAAACCACTCAATGTCTTCGGAAGATAGCCTCATCATACGCTCTGGCCAGTCAGCTGTAGTTGCACTATCTACAAAAGGTCCCTTCAGGGGAAGATGGATCTTAAACCACATGTTCAACAGCGGCGCACAACAGTAAACAGTCTTTCCCCTTCTATTTTCATTTTTGTAGTGCAATGAATGATAGAGATCTCCGATCAAAGTGGGTACCGGGTTGCCAGCAGCAAACAGATGGAAAGCGTCCAAGTCCACAAAATTGGGCAAGTTGGGAAACAACACTATTCCGTAAATGCATAGAGCCAAGATAGCATTGAAGACTATCCAGCACCCGTTCTTGGCATACTCTTGAGCTTTGCCAACCATAAAATCAAGGGAGAAACCTGGAACCCCAAGCCAAGAAGTCACTAATAGTTCAGCAGCGTTCATGTGCAAGGCCTTAGCTAAGTCCTCCAACTTGGGCTCAGCGGCAGAGTGAATGAAGGGAACCTTGTTCTGTATCGGTAGCTCAGTAAACTCCACACACTCTTCAATGGTAGGCCCCAAAATAAAGTTAGCAAACGTAAAACATCTCAATGCGGGGTCATAGAACTGCATCAGCGTGTACAGCCCATTCATCTCAACAGCAGTTGGCTTGCAGACCAATCTCAGCAATCCTCCATGACTCATCCTGAAACTCCTCCTAACCTCCTCATCAGCAAGGGACATCAGACCAAGTAAGGGAGTAATGTCAGGTGCAGGTAACTTATACGCAACTCTCTTCCTCAAACCAGCCATAATCAATAAGCAGAAGTCCGGGCACTAGAACCAGGGAATATGCAAATGCACCTGCAGCACAGACACACGTTAATGAAATGCAATGATAAATGGGTATGCAAACAATGCAATGCAAACAGCTGCAACAGGGGATCAAGTGCCCTGAATAAGAAGCCCAAGTCACACCAAGAACAGGTCTCAGACAGACCTTCCAGAATTCCTCAAACCCTGGTCTCAGATAGACCCAAAACAAAGCTCTAACACTGGTCTCTGATAGACCCTATAACACAATTCTGACTGGTTTCTGATAGACCTCATATCATAACTCTGACTGGTCTCTGATAGACCTCACAACTGTCCGTAAATACTCAGGATCTCAGATCGAGAAATAACCGGTATCTGAGGGTCTAGTTACCTGCATAACCCCAAAACCCTCTCACAGGTAGGTGTCCTAGTAACTGACAAAGGTACGGCATCCTATGCGGTCGTCGGCGTCATAGACTTTCAGGGTTGATGATACGATTCCCAGAAGGAGTGGCATCATCAAATCCTGAAGAGGCCTCACTTAGCCAACTTCCAAATGATCGGTTCCCGGAGTCGACAATTCAGCTAACCAACAACCCCTTCGACCCAAAGGGTAGAAAAAGAAGTCAACCAGAAGAACCTCGTCCGAGTGTAGATTTCGTGAGACACTAATGCAAGCAAAGCCGGTACGCGCCCACTACTTTCTACTCTAATTCTAAGTGCACTCAAGCCCAGGTCCGGCTTATCTCTCAATCATAGAATCACCCGTCACAACCCCAATACAGCAATAATAACAATAATATAATGCTGAAATGTAAATACAGAAATGTAAATCCATACAAAATCCTCGACGGGAAAACAAGCGCTAGGATTGACTCTCTTAAGGGACGTTGGATCCCAAATGCATAAGGAACTATCGCAGTCCTTAGCAGCCAGGGGACGTTGGGTCCCCAGCAGAGTCGCCAGCTGTCGCTACTGCGAAAATCGGCGCCGGCTGACAGAAGAGTCGCCACCGTGCGTTATTTATCCCAAAGGAGGGAAAGGAAACGCTCGAAGTAAACCTAACGCAAAGACGGGAAAAGGTATGGTCATCGCAACCAAAACCTGGATTCGGGAGTCAGTTACGCAAGGGGAAGGTATTAGCACCCCTCACGTCCATCGTACTCGATGGGATCCACGCTTGCTTGTTTGTACGGATTACACTTCTATCTAGACTAAAGGATGAGGTCTGAAAAGAAAAGAAAACATGACTCGGCAAAGCATCGCACTTTATGCCTACGTATTCCCGTCTGGAACGAGAAATCAGAGTCAACGTAGTTCGCCTAACTACGGGTGAAGGTGGGTGAAGGTTGCTCGCTAGGATATCGCATCCTATGCCTACGTACTTCCACACAGCATGGAAGATCAGAGCAAATGTAGTTCGGGCTACGCACGACACAAGCTGTTCAAGTGTCTTTTATGAAAAATCTCACCTTAAACAAGGGTTTTCTCATTGCAAAAAGGTTGATGTTTGTTCAAATCTTTTGACGGAAGAAATGAATTCACTTTTGTCTTATCCTTTATTAAGTGTTTTTCTGTTGTTTTGGAGAAAGAAGAGATGACACTCTACAAATCCTAGGGTTAAAAAAGGGGAATAAAATCTACCCTAATGTTATCATGCATGGGTTAACTCCTAATGTCTATCATGCTCCTCTCTTGCGCAGAGAGAAACAGAGATCCTAAGGGAATAGACGGAAACAGAAACAACAGATATATATACAATAAAGCAGTAAAATGCATGGATGCAGCAATACAAGCGAGGCAAGGGAGTTCCACTCAACCTCGAACCTAGAAAACAATAGGCAAAAGTGAACAGAATTCACTTTCAACCCAGCAGGTTAAACAACAAACAATACAGTCAGGGAAATTCACACAATACATCAAGAAATATCAACAGCAAAGCAATCTTCAACAGCATCTGTCTTCAAGTCAGCATCAACTATCTACAAGCTTTAAGCAAGCATCAGTCTTTTATCTTCACAACCCTCAAGCAAAGTCTTTATCATCAGTCTTCAACCTGCAATGGCTTTCTTCAAGTCCCACTCTCCAATGGCTTTCTGACTGTTAACATGATACAGACAATTTTCTCTCAAAAGTTCTATCTTTCAAATACATTCACTAATCCTTCCAAAGGAAGGAGGTGGATATTTGAAAGAGACTTTGAATCATAGAGAAAGGATGGAGGCAGACAAGGCCTTCCATGTTTATGAATCAAGTTTTTTACTCTAGAGCTCTTCCTAGCTCCTAAACCCTACAACCTTCAACAGCTGCCAGCACGATGCTCCACATCAACTCTGGAAGTTGGTCTTCATTCCTTAATCTTCAAATGGGCTTCATCAACACAGTCTTCAGCTCAAACCCCAGACCCCAAACAAACCCAATACCCCACACACAGTCAAATAATAACCCTAGAGAGGGCACACCACACAGTCAAACAAATACAAGCAGTATACTAATATAATAGTTGAATAGGGGAAACCTAGTAATTTCTAAGGGATCTATTATCTACCCATAATCCCTATAGTCCCCATACCCCAAGATTCAATCTACAACTCCTAAAAGAATTGATTTACTACACCTATGTTATCTCCTAAACCCTAGTTTTGGTTCTCCTAATCACTCCTAAACAAATCATCTGAAATTAAGTCCTAAAAATTATGAATTAAATTTCATGTACAAGCTAAAGGTCTAAGCTAATCACCCTAAAAAGAATGTATCAAGAATGTTAAAGCATCTAATCAAACCAAAATCAACAATGTCATGTATCAAATTAAACTACTTAAAAAGCTATTTAAAAGAAAAATATACTAAAAATATAAAAATAAAATGAAATGTTAATTTTTTTATGTGATAATTTTCTTAACAGAATTATGAACAATATGCAAAAACAACCAATTAAAAATAAGCATTTTTCTATTTGTTATGAATTTCCAAAGAATTTAAAATATATGAAAGGAATTAATGTGGATTAAATGGGCTAAGGGTGCAGCAAGTAATAAAATCAGTTAAAAAAACAAGATGGGCCCAGACTGGGGGGCGCGCCTAGAAATGCGCCTCTGGGCCCAGTGACTCAGAAAACTCATCAAAAAAATAAAAAAACAAGCAACGGTGCAGTTAGCAAGAATTTTAGTTCATTATCATTGGGCCTTAGTGAGCAGGGGTACGAATAGCAAGTGGAACCAAAGCCCAGTCAGAAAGAATAAATGAAACGGTGCGTTCTGTGCACAGCCTCTCCCTCCAAATTTCGTTTGAATCATGGCCATTGGATTAAGGTTTGAGTCCAAGTCAACATGGTCATCCAACGGCATCCCTTCGTCGTCTACCTCTAGAAACCCTAGGTTCAGAAATAACCTCTCCATGCACGAATTTTCAACACTTCTGTTCTCCCTCAACTCTCAATGAAATCACATGATGTAAAGAGCAAAATTGATCCATTCTCTTCCCTCTACACAGCCATGGCAATAACTTTCTCTAAAACTCACTCAAATGTCAAACCCGATAGGTAAAAGATTCTGAATCCACCATTCTTCACTGATATCAAACCTTCCAATTCTTACTAACTTTTACCCTAACACAATCTACACTTCATGCTGATCAAATTAAGCTACATATCCAAGATTATAATGCAATATTCTATGAGTTCTAAACCCTAACAGATTTGGTGCACCATTGATAACCTTCATGAAACCTGCTCAAACTTTGTGGAAATGTTCATCTAACCAATCCTAACCATTCTAACCTAATAATCCTCTATGATTCTAACTAATCTAACCAATTCGATGAGAAAACCAACCTGGTGTAAATGATGAAAATAGATGGAGAACTCTTGAGATCCAAAGCTTGCAATGATCTGGATTTGATCCACACACTCAATTCTTTGTTCTGTATGCAAAAGTTCTTGCTCCAATCCCTTAGATCCTTGTAGCCACTTCTTCTTGCACCTTGAATGATGAAGATGGATAGCATGAATTCTTGCTTAATTCAACCAGATTTTGATGTGAATTCTGATCCTTGAATGATCTAGATGAAGATGAGATCAAGAAATTTGGAAATTGATGGAGATTTGATGAAGTTTGAGATGCTTTTGCAAAATGGAAGAATGATGTGTAACTTGGTATTATGAACAAAATGAATCACCAACCACTGCATGAAGCTACTCAATGAAATATATAGATGACATTAGAAAGCCCTAGAACTTTGTAGAAACTTCCCATGCACACTTTCCTTGAATTTTGGATTATGTTACTTCATACATAAGTAACCAAGCATAACTTTCAAATATTGAACCAAACTCAAAAATCCACTTTTTCCAATGTTCTTAAAACATTTTTTCCAATCAAAATGACCTATAATTTCATCCCATTTGGCCAAATTATGAAAAATCTCAATTTTAGGTCACTTTTTATTCATTAAATTCACCAAATTTGAAACCTTGAGCTATGAGCATTTCCAAACTTTCATGATCACTTTTCTAAACTCAAAATGTCATTTGGAGCAAGTTTGATGTTGTGAAGTGTTTCATTTGAAGCTTCCTTGTATGAGTTTTGGGCATAGGCTTGAAATGACCTGTAATTCTCAGATGACCAAAATACCCTTTGCTTGCCAAGACCATACGTAGAGTTCCACAAATCATATGAAGGCATACCATACCTTTCTAGAAAGCTAAGACAATGAGGGACAACTCTTATGTTGACCAGAAATTCATTTTAAATCTCCTTGAGGGGTAAAAGTTTCTTGGAAGACAAGTAACTTTCACAGACAAAATTTCAGATACCTCAGATGACCTGTAACTTGCAAGAACTATAACTTGAGTTCTATAAATCATCTTGATGACTTCCACCACTAAAATTAAAGCTATGAAGATACTCTACAAGTTTCATGTGGACCAGAAATTCATATGAAGCTTTCATCTTGAGTTACACTGCTTTGAAGTTTGACCAAAATCAGGGGATTTTACACTGAAACCCTAATTTGGTAACTCCTCTTCTCCTTAACTCCTTCTGATTTTTCTTTGGCATAACACCATATCCATATACATGTAGCAAATAATGAATCCCACATTCTTCAAATGATCCTGGATGCCTTTCAAATCAAGTCTTTGACCTAGGGTTGACCTAGTGTTGACCCAGATGAAACCCTAGTTGACTGACTTCAACTGAGGCTCTTGCAATCATTCCAATGACTTGGTTACTCCTCAAAAATGATCATCTAGACTCTTCATAACATCCATACACCCTCCATACTCTTGGCTCATAGCTCACACTTCCTCTGATGATCCCCAAATAACCTCAAGATAGGGGAAAACTCACTGATCAACTTGTCTACTCTTCAAAGCTCAAATTCTTCCCTGATGACCTGAGTAGTCTTGAATATGAGTGAAACCCTTGAATAGGCCTCTTGAGATAAGAATAGCACTTGATCCCCTGATCCAGATAGCTTGCCTATGCTATGCAATGTAGATGAATGTACTATGTACATGATGACAATGCAAATGACTATGCAATTGAAACATAAACCTAGGTTAGAAAAGGTTGGGCAAATTTTGGGGTGCAACATATGGCAGCTGCAAGACTTTCTCACAAAAGTTTCTCTTTCACCTTTTTGATTTTTTGAATATTATAATGCAACTTGCAACGCTACCAAATTTCAATTTCTCTGCATTCCCTTTGCATTTATACACTTCAAAGTCTCTATGCATCAGATAGAACACGATCCAAGGGTTGAGGATGGTCCATCTTGTTGAAAATCTCATTTGTAGAAAAATCAAGAATTGTGCAACTATGTGTGGCAGTCCCAACTTCCTTAATTCATAGCTCTCAGATCACAAATGCTATTGAGATATTTTAGTACTTTTTGGAAAGCCCTCAAGTAGCTCTAAAACATTTATGTTTTCATGAATTTCAGATTCTCAAAGGAGCTTGGCCAAAAAGCCTCTCAAAGTTGCTGAAAAACAAGCTTAAAAGTGAAATTTCTCTAAGTTATTTTCCCTTCTTGAAATGAATTTGATCATAACTCCAAATCTATGCATTTTCTGATCATGGACTACTTGGGGACTTTTGTAGGACTTGTCAAGAGCTCTCCAATGAGCTTTAAACCAACTCAATTGGATGTGTGGTTAAGGAGTTACGGTCTAGCCCCTTTCAAAACCCTAATTCCCAACTTTTGCGATTACTCCTCAACCCTTGATCCAATTGTCATGAAACTTTATGGGTAGATGCAATATGTCATTAGGAACATTTTTCATTCACATCTTGAGGTCAAATTCCTTATGAGTGAAGAGTTGTCTTTTCGGTCAACCAAACGATCGATCGGTGGCTACCGAGTCGACTGTTGATACTCTAGACCTTTTGAGGCTTTGAAACTTCTTTAGTGGACTTTACCAAGCCATATGAACATTATGGACCATGATTCTGCCATTGCAACACCTTTTAGATCAAAAGTCAAACCACTGTTGACTTTTCCTGCTCGAAAACCCTAATCGGGTATCCTGAACTTCACTGCTTTTGATTCCTGGGTAACAACCTCAAATTGGATTCATGCTTGATCCAATAGAATATTCTTGATGATGTAGAGATCCAATCTCAAAGAGAACCAATCCAAAACATTGACTGGTTAACCCTCGAAATCTCGGTTTCGGCTGTACAAAACCCTGATCCTCATGTAACTTGACAAAGACCACTTGAAAAGGGTTAAGGTTAGATAAACATGTGAACATGCTCCTAAAATGATGATGAATATCTAAGGGGTCAAAATTTTGGGTATGACAGTTGCCCCTATTTAAATATCTTTCATTGGATGGCGGTGAAAGATGACAATCCTCGCGAAATCGTAGTGAAAGGTATTTAAATATAGCGAACCAAAAATTGTGTCCCTTAGATCCAATGGTATGCAAAAGGACAAATGCGGATATGCTATGAATCTAGATGATGCTTTATGATGTTTGAATGCAAGACAGATGCAGACACGCGAGCAAAGATAAAAGAACGACAATACAACGAGTAACTACTCATGGGGGACCCACACACCGGGGAAAGATCCAAGGAAAACCAAACAAAAATAGTTCAAACGTGACTAAAGACGCTGCTCAGGGGAATCTTTCACACAGGGGACGCCAACTCCAACAAGGAAGATAAAACTTCATTGGGGAAAAAGAGGTGACACTCTGCTGGGAAAAAAGAAAAGAGACGCAAACCTCACTGGGGATAAACAGCTCAGGAATCTCCTATAGCGAAGAGTTCGAACGGAATCTTCAGGAAAAGAATAAGAACAAGACCAGACGCACTGGGGATGCTAGTAACGACTAGATCTCCAAGACTCAAATGGAAAAAGCAACGCTTTACTGGAGATACTGGTGACGACCAGAATAATTAACAATTAAAGGGTGCTAGTTTCTACCAGACTTACAGGGGGGTGATGGTGACGACCAAAATGGGAGCTCCAAATTGCGTTGATACAATACAGGATTCCGGTTGGGGAAATTAGTAACAACCAACTCTCGGTATTAATAACGATTAACTTTCAAGCAGAGCCAGTAACCACTGGACTTCCAAAGGATAAGGTGACGACCAAACCAAAGATACCAATAACGATTGGATTTTAAACAATGCCAGTTACCACTGGACTTTCCAAAGAACTGCCAATTACCATTGGACTTTCAACAATGCCAGTTACCACTGGACTTTCAAGAGATGCCAATTACCATTGGACTTTCAAGAGACATGGTAACGACCAGAGCTACAATACCAATAACTGTTGGAATTTAAATAGTGCCAGTTACCACTGGACTTCCAAAAATGCTAGTTACCACTGAACCTTCCAGAAGATATGGGGGGTGCTAGTAACTACTAGACTTCAAGGAGAGAAACTGGTGACGGCCAGTCAAATGATACCAATAACAATAGGACATCCAAAGGCACTGGTTGTAACCAGGAACAAACGGGGTACAGGTGACGACCTATAACCACACACAAACTTAGTAACAACCGAGGTAGAGAAATTGGTGACAACCAACACCTCAAAAGGACAGAGGATGCCCCAAAGAACAATAGACAAGACCACTGGTAAAAACCAGGAAACAATCAAGACAAAAGGTAACAACCAAAGACCAAATAGTGGCCGGTAAATGCACATGATATGCCATGATGCCAATGATTAATGGTATGCAGGAGTTGACTCTAAGCAGAAGAAACTGGAGACTCAAGGGGAAAGATAGATAATCACATCTATCTCACTGGGGACGCAATGAATCATCTGAATTCACAAAACAAAGGTGCTTGTAGATTTTTGGGAAATAAACCCACTCTGCTTGGAGAATAAAGCCTCAGGGATGCTGGCCAGTATTGACAACGTAACTCTAAATGGACGCTCTGAATTTTTCCACTGGGGATGAGGCTACCATCACAATAACACGTCTCATAAATAAGCCTGGGGAGAGGTTCTTCAATCTTGGTGACTACACACGACCGAATGAGCAACTTATCAAGTTAATCCAACTGACATTCACTAGGGGATCTATTGAGACTGCACGTCAAAGTTTCTGCTACTTTAAAACTTTCAAGAGGTATGATTTACATCGAGTCTTTCCGTAAGCCAAAGTATTTTTATGTTTTGTTAGTCCTTAAAAGTTATTTTTAAATTCGAACCTGGTGCTTTCAAAATTATCATTGATCAATAAACGATGTTTTGCATGACAAAGAAAATAAAGAAAATGGTAAATTGCAAAAGAATGGTCCAAAAACTGATTTCATTTAAGAATGGAAGTTTGTCAATAACAAAACTCCATGTAACTTTTACAATTGAAAATGGCAACATGAAAAAGGTTACATTGAATCCACTGAAAATTCTACCCCTAATGACTAAGACTTTCCAAAACCTTGCTTCTGACAAGAGCGGTTGAAATGGACTTCTTTGTAAAATCTTCTGCAGAGGTGACAACCCATCTGATGCAGTGAAACGCCTTTCTCCCTAACTTTTTCCTGGATTTCCCTTTCAGGTTTTCAATCCACCGAGACGCTCTTTTTTGCCTAAGCCGCCCTTTCGAGTTTTCAACTTAGCGAGCTCATTATCTCTTTTTTATTTCATCCCTAACTTTTTCATGGACCTCCTTCATAGGTTATGATCCAGCGGGATACCCATTATTGCATAAGCCGCCCTTGCGGGTTTTCAACTTATCGGGTTCTTTTAGGCGTAATATTTCCGTACTGCATCAGAATTCACCGGGTGTGTAAACTGTTCCCTATCCATTGTTGTGAGAATTAACGATCCTCCTGAGAAGACTGTTTTTACAACAAACGGACCATCATAGTTGGGCATCCATTTTCCCCGTGCATCTTTGTGAACCGGCAAAATCCTTTTGAGTACAAGTTCTCCTTCTCGGAATTCTCGGATACGAACCTTTTTGTCAAAAGCTCTCTTGATCCTTTTCTGATATAACTGCCCGTGACATACCGCAGTCATGCGCTTTTCATCAATAAGGTTTAACTGGTCAAATCTTTCCCTCACCCATTCAGCTTCTTCAAGTTCGGTTTCCATTATGACTCTTAAGGAAGGTATCTCAACCTCAATAGGAAGTACTGCATCCATCCCGTATACCAAGGAAAAAGGGGTTGCCCCTGTTGAAGTGCGAACGGACGTTCTATACCCATGCAAGGAAAATGGCAGCATCTCATGCCAATCCTTATATGTTTTTACCATCTTTTGCAAAATCTTCTTGATGTTCTTATTCGCAGCTTCGACAGCTCCATTCATCTTGGGATGATAAGGAGAGGAATTATGATGTTCAATTTTGAAGTGACCACACAGCTCTTTCATGGTTTTGTTATTCAGATTGGTTCCGTCATCTGTTATGATTCGGCTTGGGATTCCGTACCGACAGATAATCTCCTTTTTGATAAAACGGGCCACCACTTGTCGAGTAACATTGGCGTAGGATGCGGCTTCAACCCACTTTGTGAAGTAATCAATAGCGACCAGAATGCATCGGTGTCCATTAGAAGCCTTTGCCTCGATTGCCCCAATCATATCAATGCCCCACATAGAGAATGGCCAAGGTGATGCCAACACATTTAACAACGTCGGAGGCACATGCATCTTATCCGCATAAATTTGGCATTTGTGACATTTTCTGGCATATTGAATACAATCAGTTTCCAAAGTCAACCAATAATACCCAGCCCTCAAAATCTTCTTGGACATGGCATATCCATTGGCGTGTGTGCCAAATGTTCCTTCATGAATATCTTGCATTAACAAATCTTCTTCTCGTCTGTCGACACATCTAAGCAGGACCATGTCATGATTTCTTTTATAGAGCACACCATTGCTGAGAAAGAACTTAGACGCCAATCTTCTCAAGGTTTTCTTATCAAGTGAGGTAGCATCGACTGGATACTCTTTCTTTAATAGATAATTCTTTATGTCGTGGAACCATGGCTTGTTATCAATTTCTTCTTCAACCATCTGATGGTAGGATGGCTCAGTCTTGCGTTCAATTCGAATGAGAGTAGCATCATTGAGGTACTTGAATTTCCACATTGAGGCTAACATGGCTAGAGCATCAGCAATATGATTTTCAGATCTCGGAACATGCTTGAAGGTGATCTCATCAAAATATTCAATCATTTCAATGATATAGGCTCTGTAAGGGATCAAATTCTCATGTCTGGTCTCCCATTCACTTGTAACTTGATAAATAACCAGAGCTGAATCTCCATTTACTTCGAGAAGTTTGATTCTGAGGTCAATAGCTGCTTCAAGGCCAGGAATACATGCTTCATATTCGGCAATGTTGTTTGTACATTCAAAGTCTAACCTTGCTGTAAATGGAGTATACCCACCTTCGGGATTCATCAGAACGACTCCTATGCCATGCTCACTGTAATTTGAGGAACCATCAAACATCATTTTCCACCAAAGACCCGGCTCAGGACCTTCATCAGGACCTGGTTCTTCACAATCTTTTACCAACATAATGTCTTCGTCTGGAAAGTCAAACTTGAGAGACTCGTAATCTTCAACTGGCTGATCTGCAAGATAATCTGATAAAACACTGCCCTTGATCGACTTCTGGGCCACATACTGGATGTCATATTCTGATAATAACATATGCCATCGGGCGAGCCTTCCTATTTGTGCGGGCTTCTCGAAGATATACTTTATCGGGTCCATTTTCGAAATCAATAAAGTAGTATGACAAATCATGTACTGCCTCAAACGTCTGGCAGCCCATGCCAAAGCACAACAAGTTTTCTCAAAAAGTGAATATTGGCTCTCGTAGTCGGTGAATTTCTTTCTCAAATAATAGATGGCATGTTCCTTTCGCCCGGACTCATCCCGCTGACCTAACACACAACCCATTGAATTCTCGAGTACTGTCAAATACATGAAAAGAGGTCTTCCCGGAACAGGAGGTATTAAGATCGGAGGCTCTTAAAGATAGATTTTAATCTTATCAAATGCTTGCTGGAAATCTGAATTCCAAACAACTGTTTGATCCTTTCGTAACAACTTAAAAATAGGCTCACAAGTAGGAGCCATATTGGAAATAAATCTGGATATGTAGTTCAATCTTCCAAGGAAACCTCTGACTTGTTTCTCAGTTTGCGGAGCCGGCATATCTTGAATGGCCCGAACTTTATCTGGATCTACCTCAATCCCTTGGTGGCTAACAATGAAACCGAGTGACTTCCCAGATCTCACCCCAAAAGTACACTTGGCTGGGTTTAGCCTCAACTGATATTTTCTGAGTCTCTCAAACAATTTCAACAAATGGTTCAAATGGTCCTCTTCACTCTGAGATTTGGCGATCATATCATCAACATACACTTCTATCTCTTTATGCATCATGTCATGAAATAAGGTCACCATGGCTCTTTGATAAGTGGCACCGGCATTCTTCAAACCGAACAGCATGACTTTATAACAGTAAGTTCCCCAAGGAGTAATGAAAGTGGTTTTTTCCATATCATCTGGATCCATCTTGATTTGGTTGTATCCGGAGAAACCATCCATAAACGAGAAAACCGCAAAGCGAGCCGTATTATCCACCAATGTATCAATATGTGGCAAAGGGAAATCATCTTTCGGACTGTCCTTGTTCAGATCCCTATAATCCACACACATTCTGACCTTCCCATCTTTTTTCGGCACAAGTACAATATTGGCTACCCATTCAGGGTATTTGGATACTGCCAAGAAACCTGCATCAATCTGATTTTTCACTTCGTCTCGAATCTTAAGAGCCATGTCAGGTCTAGTTCTTCGGAGTTTTTGTTTGATTGGCGTGCATTCGGGTCGGAGCGGTAACTTGTGGACCACTATGTTTGTGTCCAAACTTGGCATATCCTGATATGACCAAGCAAATACATCCACATATTCTTTTAAAAGCTCTACTAATTGCTGCTTGACTTCTGCCCCAAGTGTTGCCCCAATCTTGACCTCTTTCTTGTCTTCTTCGGTGCCAAGATTAATAACATTTACCTGCTCCTTGTGAGGTTGAAACTCTGGGTGCTCATAACATGCCATTTTTTCCAGTTCATCAGGGATCTCAAAATCTTCGTCCTCATCTTCGGCTTGGTAAATTGGTGAGTCAAAGTCAGGAGGGAAAGCAAAGTCAGTGGATTCAACGGGTTTTGGGGTATCACTGCATGTTGGAATAGCTTAATTTATTAAAACACACAAAGACAAATGCAGCAATCAAGATAACCGTTTTGATGATTTTTTTAGAAAATTGCCAGCTTCTTTTTAAATATGGAAACAAAAGCAAATAAGGGAACAACAACAAAAAGATTTAACAAAATAGTTCATTAATCATAACATTCATGAAAGCACGGGGCCCTTACAAAATGCATCCTATAGCCTTGGGCACGGCTATGGAGGTTTAAAGATAAAAAGCAACAACAAGTAAAGAAAAACAACAAATTACTTCGACACAGGAAATATCACGGGAATCTCAATAGCCTCCCAATTGCCTAAAGCAGCTTCACAATGATACACCAAATGTTCAATATCCTCTTCTTCAGAATCTTCTCCCACGGCATTGACTTGGAATCCTCCACTGATGAACACCTCTTGGATAGTCTTCGGACATCCTTCGGCGTGTGTTGATGCTTCGACATGAGTTGGTTTGTAACCCAACCCTTGGCGACCCAGTCTTTCTTGTACTTCAATGACCTCTCTGTTGGTGTAAGCCCTAGAGGCCAATATTTTTGGTACTTGTATCGGATTATTCGTTTAATAATAAAAGGCATTTCTTTATTATGTTTGTCTTTCAGAATAATAAAGTCCCTAGAATAGTTAGTCTGTTTAATGAAATGTTAAGTGTAACTTAATCATGAGATCCCATTAAACATAAAGACATTATTCTTAAAATATCCGTAGTCAAGCTTTATTGCAAAGTGGGATAACATTAAAAGCATTGAGACTATTATGAAGATAGACTGATGATCACATCTCATGGATCATGGATAAAGAGTTATCAAGTCTTGACATAGGTATAAATATTAGGAGTAATATTTATACCGGATTGACCCGCTATGAGAATACTACATAGTATGTTATGCAAAGTGTCATAAGTTATTCTCATGGTGATAATGGTGTATTACCACCCTTCGACCTGGAACCACTATGGACCCTAGATGTAGAGTCGGGTGCTTTATTGCTGATCAAACATTATCCGTAACTGGATGATCATAAAGACAGTTGATGGGCACTCCACGAAGCATGCTGAGGGACATGAGTGTCCTAGATGGAATTTGCCAATCCTGCATAACAGGAGAAATGTCTAAGGGCCCAATATTGAACTGGACAAGGATGACACAGTGTATGCCTTGTGTTCAATATAGACATAGGGGCAAAAGGGTAATTGTACAAACATATATTATCACGAAAAAGGTTTTGTCAGATCACATGACATTTTCGTGACTTGGGTAGCAGTGATGTGTTGCTAGATACCGCTTACTGTTTATTATGTTAAATATATATATAATTTAATATAATTACCAACGTTACGAAATCCTACAGGGTCACACACATAAGGACAGTTTGATGAGAGATAGAGAAATCAAAAAGGAACACCGTAAGGTACGGTGCACTTAAGTGAAAAATATAAATTCGGATAATATAATAATAATTATTGTTATTTTATAATGGTTATAAAATAATAATAAAATAAATATATTTATTATAATAATAGTTATTATAATAATATATAATATTATTATGGATCATGTGAATTGGGTTTTTAGCCCGCATCCCACAAGAGAGTCTATAAAAGGAACCCTTGTGATGAAGCTTTCACTTGATGCAATTTCGTTTTGATTCTCTTTTCTCACTCAAATAATTCCGTTCGTAAGCAGCTAGCACTGTGACCGGAAGCTGTTCGTGTGGACTGAGTAGAGGCGTTGCACTTCATCAACGCTTGTGATCGCTGCATCAAAGATCTGAATCGCCACAAAGAGGTAACGATTCTATCACTGACCATGCTCATTCGTAAGGATCACTAAAGGAAATTTTTGTTTTCCGCTGCGTTTAGATTGCAATTTTCCTTCAGTGGTATCAGAGCCACTTACGAAACCATGGATCTGATAGCTGTTAAATTTCCGTCTTTTCTGTATTTGATTCGATTAAAACACAGAATGAATTTAACAATAAACGATTAATTAAATTTGGCATCTGTTGTGTACGATTTGGATGATTGATGTTGATTATGCTTCAGAAACCGACATTAGTATGGTGAAGTTGTGCGATACATTGATCATCCATAGGTTACACAATTAGATCGATCACTTTTATATAAGATATAAGAAATTCTGATGCAAAGATGGTATATGGAATATACTGTTTTGATTTCATCCATTCAATCACATAAGGATTGTAATTCTTTTTGAAAGATCATCATTTTCATTCGCTTCGGAATCCGACGTTAGTATGGTGAAGCAATGACATATTGATCTATCATATTGAGTTATCAATCGAGTTGTGTTTGACGGCATGAAATTGTTGCATTAGGATTAATGGCAGTACAAGTGTTGTATTGCCGCAGACTTTTCCGGTTGGGGTTGTAAATGCACAAAAGTTGTGCAGGAAACGACGTGAAATACAATGAAGTGTTCATAAAATTTTTCGCTGGGGCGCTGCCCCTAACAACCCCGCAAGGAGGCGCTGCCCCCTTGACCCCCGACCGGGCAGCGGAACCCCCAGCTAAGTCTGCAAAGTGTGATCAATCAGCCGAAATTTAATTTAGTTTATTTAATTATCGGAATTTTAAACTAATAATAAAAGTGTGTTTATTATTATTTATTTGTGGTGATCAGTTATGGCCTTAGTTTTTCCTTTATTATTGTTTTGGGATTTTTGAATACGGCCTGCGTGTCGTGCCTCTCTCTCAATCTCTTTATGTAACTTCTTTTCTCATCTCACTCCCTCGTATGTAAAACGAGTTTTCCTATATGTAATGTAATATTATGTTATGAAAAAAAAAAGAGGAGGAAGTATTCAATATTAAAGGAGGATAACCTTGGAGATCATGCTTGGAGAAGCTTAGATCGTTATTAGGTTAGCTTAGGTTCTCTCATTGGCTTGAGAGAACAATTGCGTTAGGGGCCATAATTGTATCTTTTTATATGTATGTTGATGCATGTAATTGTATGTTGATGCATGTGAGAGACGTTTTGCATGTTAAGCCGGTGAGATCAAACTAATAACAAATTCCCTCAAAATTAAATATTAAGTTTATGCTTTCCAATTTTTAGCACTCATCAAGACTAGTATCGAGCATTGTAGGTTTCGCCTACGCGAGGTGCATGTTCTATATTAGTAAGGTGTGATGGGATAATTGTAATATCCAATTGCTAAAACAATGGGTCAAACTTAACTAAACAAATTATAATAAGATTATATATGTTTAGAAGCAAGAATTGGGAATGATTCATGTGATGGATCAGAATAAGGAGTTATTCACCCAATTGAAAATATTCGAGAGTTGTATGAGATACAATTGGAAGGAGTTCCTACCTAAATAACTTAGTTTTGTGTAATCAGCCTAACGCTGACTTAAAACAAAGTGAAACATGGATCTCGACCCACTAGAAAGTCTTCCAACGGGATTTTCCGAATCAAATGATGAGGGTCATTTGTTTTGAATAAAATAGTGGGAGCATATTTGATTAAAGGCCTAATTAAATATGTTGTTTTAATGATACTTATATTTTCATATTTCTCTTGTAGATTACCATGACAACAAACACATCGAACAATATTTTGCGATCCATCCTAGATAAGGAAAAATTGTCTGGGACAAATTTCCTAGATTGGCACCGTAATCTGAGGATTGTCCTCAAGCACGATAAGAAGCTGTATGTCTTGGAGACACCAGTTCCTGAGGAGGAACCTCCTAGTTCTGCACCAAAGGCAGAAAGAGATGCTTATAAGAAGCATTTCGATGATGCCAATGAAACCGCTTGCCTCATGCTTGCTACCATGAACTCTGAGTTGCAAAAGCAACACGAGAACATGTCTGCGTTCGATATGATCGGACATCTGAAAACGCTTTATCAAGAGCAAGCAAGAAATGAGAGGTTTTAGGTTTCAAAGTCCCTTTTTAACAACAAGTTAGCTGAGGGAGCCCCTGTAAGTCCCCATGTACTCAAGATGATTGGGTATGTGGAGAACCTTGACAGATTAGGGTTTCCCCTTGGAAAGGAACTTGCGATTGATCTGATCTTGCAATCGTTGCCAGAGAGCTTCAGTCAGTTTGTCCTGAATTTCAATATGAATGACTTGGACAAAAGTCTTCCAGAACTGCTAGGCATGTTGAGAACTGCTGAGCAGAATATGAAGACAAAAGGGAAATCCATTCTGATGGTCAGTAATGGAAAGAAACAGAACAAAAGGCCCATCAAACAGGGTGGTAGAGGGAAAGGCAAGGAAGTTGCCAAACCCAAACCCACTCCTCCTGTTTTGAAGCCTAGTGGAGGAATAGCAAAGGAGGGCACTTGTTTCCATTGCGGTAAGACCGGACATTGGAAGAGAAATTGCCCAAAGTACCTGGAAGATAAGAATAATGGAGTAGAGACTTCAAATTCAGGTATTTTTGTTATTGAAATTAATTTATCTACTTCTGCATCATGGGTATTAGATACTGGATGCGGTTCTCACATTTGTACTAATGTGCAGGGGCTAAAAAGGAGTAGAGATTTGGCAAAAGGTGAAGTTGACCTACGAGTTGGCAATGGAGCAAAGGTTGCTGCTTTAGCTGTAGGAACTTATGTTTTAACTTTACCTAGTGGTTTAATAATTCAGTTAGAGAACTGTTATTATGTACCTGCAATTAGCAGGAATATTATTTCCGTTTCTTGTTTGGACAAGTTTGGTTTTTCATTCATAATAAGGAACAATTGTTGCTCCATTTATTTGAATGATATATTCTATGCTACTGCAAAAATGAATAATGGACTATATGTCCTTGATCTTGAAATGCCAATTTATAACATTAATACTAAAAGGTTGAAACCTAATGAGTTGAATCCAACTTACCTTTGGCACTGTCGATTAGGCCACATAAATGAGAAACGCATTTCCAAACTCCATAAAGATGGACTCTTGGACTCTTTTGATTATGAATCATATGAGACATGCAGATCTTGTTTAATTGGAAAGATGACAAAGTCCCCATTCACAGGAAAAGGTGAAAGGGCTAATGATCTTTTGGCACTCATACATACTGATGTATGTGGACCACTGAACATACCAGCCAGAGGAGGTTTTCAGTACTTCATCACTTTTACTGATGACTTCAGTAGATACGGATATGTGTATTTAATGAAACACAAATCTGAGTCCTTTGAAAAGTTCAAGGAATTCAAGAATGAAGTACAAAACCAACTAGGTAAGAATATTAAAGTTCTTCGATCAGATCGAGGCGGTGAATATTTAAGCCTAGAATTTGATGACCATCTAAAAGAGTATGGGATTCTATCCCAACTTACTCCTCCTGGAACACCACAATGGAATGGTGTATCTGAGAGAAGAAATCGAACCTTGTTAGACATGGTCCGATCCATGATGAGTCACGTCGATCTTCCAAACTCCTTTTGGGGACATGCATTATTAACAGCAGCTTACACACTTAACCGTGTTCCATCCAAAAAGGTTGATAAGACACCATATGAGATATGGAGTGGTAAGAAACCACATATGTCTTACATGAAGATTTGGGGTTGCGAAGTTTACGTCAAACGACAAATTTCAACCAAGCTTGAGCCCAAATCTGACAAATGCTTATTTGTGGGGTATCCTAAAGAAACAAGAGGATATTACTTCTACAATCCTTCTGAGGGCAAAGTGTTTGTCGCTCGAACTGGAGTCTTTCTGGAAAGGGATTTTATTTCCAAAGGAAACAGTGGGAGGAAAATAGAGCTTGAAGAAATTCAAGAATCACAAAACATTGAAACACCTATGGAGGAACTAGAGCGGGAAACACAAGTAGTTGTGGAAGAGCAACCTGCTCAAGTAGAACAAGACCAGCGTAGGTCAAGCAGGATACGTTACCAACCTGAGAGATATGGATATCTCATAAGTGATCAGGGTGATGTATTACTCATGGATCAAGATGAGCCTGTGACCTACAAAGAGGCCATAACTGGTCCTGAGTCTGAGAAGTGGCTAGAAGCCATGAAATCTGAAATGGATTCCATGTACACAAACCAGGTTTGGACCTTGGTAGAACCTCCTATAGGAGTTAACCCTATAGGATGCAAGTGGGTCTTCAAGAAGAAGACTGACATGGATGGTAAGGTACATACCTATAAAGCAAGACTGGTTGCAAAAGGCTATAAACAAATTCATGGGGTTGACTATGATGAAACCTTTTCACCAGTTGCAATGCTTAAATCTGTTCGGATTTTACTTGCCATCGCTGCATATCATGATTATGAAATATGGCAGATGGATGTCAAAACTGCTTTCCTTAATGGGAATCTTCTTGAGGATGTGTACATGACACAACCTGAAGGATTTGACATACCACAAGATGCCCAAAAGATATGCAAGTTACAGCGATCAATCTATGGATTGAAGCAAGCTTCCAGAAGCTGGAATCTTCGTTTTGATGAAACCGTAAAACAATATGGATTCATCAAAAATGAAGATGAACCTTGTATCTACAAGAAGGTTAGTGGGAGCATGATCGTGTTTCTGGTATTATATGTAGATGACATATTACTCATTGGAAACGATGTCCCTACCTTGCAACAAGTGAAGACTTGGTTAGGGAATTGTTTTTCTATGAAAGACCTAGGTGAAGCAGCCTATATATTAGGAATTAGGATCTATAGAGATAGATCACAAAAACTGCTTGGCCTAAGTCAGAGTACATACATAGATAAAGTGTTGAGACGCTTTAATATGCATGATTCCAAGAAAGGATTCATACCTATGCAACATGGTCTGTGTTTATCAAAAACACAATCCCCTTCAACTAAGGAAGAAAGGGATCGCATGAATAAGATTCCATATGCATCTGCAATAGGATCTATCATGTATGCCATGTTATGTACTCGACCAGATGTCTCGTATGCATTAAGTGCAACGAGTAGGTACCAATCTGATCCCGGTGATGCTCACTGGGTAGCTGTCAAGAATATCCTTAAGTACTTGAGAAGGACTAAGGATTCATTCTTGATATATGGAGGTCAGGAAGAGCTTGATGTAATTGGTTACACTGATGCTAGCTTCCAGACAGATAAGGATGATTTTAGATCACAATCTGGTTATGTGTTCTGTCTCAATGGTGGCGCTGTGAGCTGGAAAAGTTCAAAGCAAGAAACAGTTGCTGATTCTACAACTGAGGCCGAGTATATTGCTGCCTCAAATGCAGCAAAGGAAGCTGTTTGGATCAAGAAGTTCATTAGTGAACTTGGCATAGTCCCTAGCATTGTGGATCCCATTGGTTTATATTGTGATAACAATAGTGCTATCGCACAAGCTAAGGAGCCTAGATCTCACCAACGATCCAAACACATACTTAGGCGTTATCACCTCATTCGAGAGATAATCGATCGGGGAGATGTGAAGATATGCAGAGTACCTACACTTGACAATATCGTTGACCCATTAACAAAGCCTCTTGCGCAACAGAAGCATGATGGTCATACTAGATCTATGGGTATTAAGGGTATGCCTAATTGGCTCTAGTGCTAGTGGGAGATTGTTGGTGTAAGCCCTAGAGGCCAATATTTTTGGTACTTGTATTGGATTATTCGTTTAATAATAAAAGGCATTTCTTTATTATGTTTGTCTTTCAGAATAATAAAGTCCCTAGAATAGTTAGTCTGTTTAATGAAATGTTAAGTGTAACTTAATCATGAGATCCCATTAAACATAAAGACATTATTCTTAAAATATCCGTAGTCAAGCTTTATTGCAAAGTGGGATAACATTAAAAGCATTGAGACTATTATGAAGATAGACTGATGATCACATCTCATGGATCATGGATAAAGAGTTATCAAGTCTTGACATAGGTATAAATATTAGGAGTAATATTTATACCGGATTGACCCGCTATGAGAATACTACATAGTATGTTATGCAAAGTGTCATAAGTTATTCTCATGGTGATAATGGTGTATTACCACCCTTCGACCTGAAACCACTATGGACCCTAGATGTAGAGTCGGGTGCTTTATTGCTGATCAAACATTATCCGTAACTGGATGATCATAAAGACAGTTGATGGGCACTCCACGAAGCATGCTGAGGGACATGAGTGTCCTAGATGGAATTTGCCAATCCTGCATAACAGGAGAAATGTCTAAGGGCCCAATATTGAACTGGACAAGGATGACACAGTGTATGCCTTGTGTTCAATATAGACATAGGGGCAAAAGGGTAATTGTACAAACATATATTATCACGAAAAAGGTTTTGTCAGATCACATGACATTTTCGTGACTTGGGTAGCAGTGATGTGTTGCTAGATACCGCTTACTGTTTATTATGTTAAATATATATATAATTTAATATAATTACCAACGTTACGAAATCCTACAGGGTCACACACATAAGGACAGTTTGATGAGAGATAGAGAAATCAAAAAGGAACACCGTAAGGTACGGTGCACTTAAGTGAAAAATATAAATTCGGATAATATAATAATAATTATTGTTATTTTATAATGGTTATAAAATAATAATAAAATAAATATATTTATTATAATAATAGTTATTATAATAATATATAATATTATTATGGATCATGTGAATTGGGTTTTTAGCCCGCATCCCACAAGAGAGTCTATAAAAGGAACCCTTGTGATGAAGCTTTCACTTGATGCAATTTCGTTTTGATTCTCTTTTCTCACTCAAATAATTCCGTTCGTAAGCAGCTAGCACTGTGACCGGAAGCTGTTCGTGTGGACTGAGTAGAGGCGTTGCACTTCATCAACGCTTGTGATCGCTGCATCAAAGATCTGAATCGCCACAAAGAGGTAACGATTCTATCACTGACCATGCTCATTCGTAAGGATCACTAAAGGAAATTTTTGTTTTCCGCTGCGTTTAGATCGCAATTTTCCTTCACTCTCCCCAACCTGCAGGAGTACCTCCTTCTAATGTAGACTTGATGCTCTGAGCGGATGCAGAAGATGGACCACTCCTTGCCACTGTATCTTCTACCATCACTGCGTTAGCTATTTCAAGTGCTTGGAAAGAAGTTTCCAACGCATCCTCATATGCCTCGATATACCTGAATGACGATAAATTACTCACCATCAAGTCTTCTTCACCATGCACAATTACCAGTTTGTCATTCACCACAAATTTCATCCTTTGGTGCAAAGTGGAAGTCACTGCCCCAACTGCGTGAATCCACGGCCGTCCCAACAAACAACTATAAGTCAGGTTAATGTCCATTACCTGGAATGTGATATCGAACACGTGAGGTCCTATCATGATTGGCAACTCCACTTCTCCAACAACCGTTCTTCTTGAACCATCAAAAGCCTTTACAATCAACGACGTCGGCTTCATCTCTGCCCCTGCATATGCTAACTTTACGAGCGACCTTTTAGGCAACACATTCAACGAAGATCCAGTATCAACCAAAATTCGCGTCAACATGTCCTCTTGACATCTAATAGGTACGTGTAAAGCATGGTTATGATTACGTCCTCCTCTTGGCAATTCTTCATCACTGCAACTCAGAGTATTGCAAGCTGTAATATTGGCTATCACCGAATTAAATTGTCCAGGGGTTATATCCTTTGTCACATGTGCTTGCATTAACACCTTTTGCATAGCCTCTCTATGAGCTGGGGAAGTCATCAGGAGAGACAAAATTGATATTTTGGAGGGGGTTTGATGAAGCTGATCAACAACCTTGTAATCACCTTTTTGGAGAATCCTTAAGAATTCTTCAGCATCTCCTTCTGTGATTGGTATTTCTTTGTCTTTGGTTGTCACGACAGGGGTAACTTCTTTTGGAGCAACTACAGTTATCTTGGGCTGATATATTCGACCATTACGGGTCATCTTGCTTGTTCCTGTAATATTTGTCACATTCACCTGGTCATATTTCACTTTCTCATTCTGAATAACCTTCCCAGATCTCTGGTCTAACACCACCATATCATATTTCCATGGAACTGCCTTTGTATTCTCAAAAGGAAACGTTCTCGGCTTCTGAATAACAACTGGTCGAGGCTGATCAACAACATATTTGTCAAAAACAGGCTTCACATTCCTACTGATCATATTAAACACAGGGACTTTCTCGCTTTTCGTTGGTAAATTGAAAACAGGCTCAACCACCGAAACTTCCTCTTTCTTTACTTTGATACCTACTTGCAATAATCCATCATCAATCAGACCTTGCACATCTTTCTGCACCGCACCACACCCCTTAAGATTAACAAAACATTCTTCACAGTCATTATGGATACCTTCTATCAATCCTGCTTTCAATAGTTTCTCATGAAGTGACCTCAATAGAGTCTTGATCTCTGACACATCACGAACTATCCTTTCATCTGAAACTTCTTCTATAGCATTAAATCCTCCATGATACGGCAATGGATTACTTTTAACATTAGGTGGTACATCATCAAAATACAAAATCTTCTTCTCTATGAGCTCCCTGACAATATGTTTCAAACCAAGGCAACCCTCTAAGTCATGGCCAGCAGCGCCTTCATGAAAGGCGCAATGAGCGTTTGGATTGTAATGAGGTGATGAAGCGTCCGAGGGTGTATTCAATGGTCGTGTAATTACTAACCCTTGTTGCACCAAAGCTGGGTACAACTCCGTGTAAGTCATCGGTATCTGAGGAAATGGAGGCCTCGTTGTTGGTCTTCGATTTTGGTAATTTTGCCTTGGTGCCTGAGCCCTGGGCTGCTGATATTGCTGATGGGGTGGAGCGTTGAGCACTCGTTGATACCCTTGTTGCTGAACTGGTTGATACATGGGTGTTGGTTGCACTGTCTGATAACTTGGAACAGGGTGATTGAAAGCGGGTGTTATAGCTGCCACATATGGTTGTTGAGCATACTGTACTGGATACATCGGTTGTTGTGTCAAAATTTGCTGAGGTTGCTGAACATAGCCTTGTGGAGGTTGCTGAATATAACCTTGTGGAGGTCGTTGATATCGTTGGTAGGGCTGCTTCCAAGTCTGATTCTTTTTCCCCATTGTTACGGCGTTTGTTTCTCCCTCTTTCTTTTTATGAAAATTACCACTGAACTTCTTGACATTGTTATTGCTGGAACCACTGGAACTACTAGTCATCTTTCCATTCTTCAATCCCAATTCTACTCTCACTCCCACAACTACTATGTTAGAGAAACTCGATGTTACACTGCTAATCATCTTCTCATAAAATTCAGGTCTCACCATATCCACAAACCAATCTGTCAACTCTTTCTCATTCAAAGGAGGTTCTACCTGAGAGGCAGTCTCCCTCCAACGTTGTGCATACTCTTTGAACGATTTGGAACTCTTTTGTGTCATACTCAACAATTGTCTTCTGTCTGGGGCCAAGTCTATATTGTACTTGTAATGCTTTATGAAAGCATCGACCAAGTCTTGGAAACTGTGAATGCGAGACTGATCTAAACTCAAATACCACTTAGCAGGGGCTCCTTTCAAGCTATCCTGGAAACAATGGATCACCAACTTATCATCTTCTACATGTGCGACCATTCTTCAGTAATACATGATCAAATGTGTTCGAGGGCAAGTAGCACCAATGTACTGATCAAAGTTGGGAATTTTGAATTTTGGCGGAATTACCAACCTAGACGCTAAACACATATCTCTGGCATCAGTACCAAAGATATCATTTCCTTCCATTGCTCTAACCTTCCTCCCTATAGTTTCTACACTCTCCTTCAACTTATCATGTCGTCCACTTTCTTCTTCGGACCCATCAGGAATTTCAAACACTTGTGGATGATTGTGAAAAACAGGGCGCACTTGAGTCTGTACAGAGGCTGGAGTATAAGTCGGAACAGCTCGGGGAATTTCTTCCCCTAGAAGAACTGATTGTTGACTGACTGGTGGCAGAGGCACAAAACCTAGTGTGAGCCCATATGGTGGAATACTTGCAACAATGATTGTCGTTGGGATCGGCTCCACAACTACATTAGTGATCTCAGAAACTACAGTGGCCTGAGTGTCCATTTTTGCATTGATAACTTGTAAGACTTCCATGATTCGTCCTACGCTTCCTCGTAAATCTTCAAGTTCGTTGTCAACCCTATCCAGAGCCGCATTGTGTTCTTCCTTTCTTTGGCGAGCTTGGACTCTTGTGTTGTATTGATGGTGAGGATTCAATATGATTCTAGAGATAAGACAGCGAGATGAGACACAGCACAGGAAATGCACATGAAATGCTATGGGTGCAAAATGCAAAATTAATCATTCGAGGAATCCAAAGAAATATTTGCAAAAATTATAACAATAGGGAAATAAAGCAAATTCAAAGTCTTCATAGATTAATAATTGGGAGTTTTACAACAATAACTGGAACACAAATCTTCAATACAGATACATGACAAAACAAACAGAAAACAAAAGGATCCTAGATCTTCTGACTGGAGGGCCCTTCGTCTTCTGGTTGACTCTTCTTCCCACCTTGACGGATCAATTCTTGAAGCTCTTCCTTCTCTTGCATAACCTTGAAATACTTATCTATCCAATCGTTTCCTTCTCTTTCAGCTTTTGCCAAAGCAGCTTTCAATTCTTCCATGAGAGTAAGTTTGGTTGAGTCGGGCTCAAAGCGAGTATAGAACATCTTCAATTCTGCTTCTTTCACCCATGATAAGTAAGATTCTAAAACAGCAGTGTCGTGGTAACGTAGGGCAGTCACTCCTCTTGTGTGGATGCGACGCCAAGCATATACAGTCCGAGCCTTGTAAGCGGGATCTTTCCCCTCTTCAACGTAGAAGCTTCTCAAAAGGGCTGGGTCTGGTTCATTCTCCATCGGGTGCCCCCAACTGGCGTCGAGCTAAAATAGGATTATAGCTAATGCAACCATTAATGCTGATAAGCAGTACATTCGGGAAATCCCCACAGCTTTGAATCATGGCAATCCCCCCATACATAGGGTCATACCACTTAATATCTGAATGTTTGAGTAATAACAGCCTCTCTATCCATGAGAGTCCATTCTGCATATCCCAGAGTGCTGGAAGTCTTGGCAAGTGCGAAATAAACCACTTGTGCAAGAGAACGTTGCAACACTCAATCTGACCAACTCCATGACGGTTCCTACGGTGGATGGAAAAGTACACATCATCCAACAAGGTAGGTACAGGATTCTTGATTAAGAAGAGGTTGATTGCATTTGCGTCCACAAAATCATTAGCAGTCGGGAACAGGAACAGTCTGTAAATTAGTAAAACCAGAATGGCCTCAAATGCTTCAGAATCCTTCGACTCGGCATATCTTTGAGCCTTTTCATATAGGAACATAGCTGGAAATCCATATAGCCCTCCCTTAGCAATCATATGAGATCGTACTTCGTTCAGCTCCAAATACGCGGCCTCTGCAATTACTCTTTCATTAGGAGTCCCTTCTCTTCCAGAAAATGGTCTAGGAGCGTCGCCTACTCCCATCAGGGCAGAATATTCTTCCAAGGTTGGCAGCAACTGATAATCTGGAAATGTGAAACAATGATAGGTTGAATCATAAAACTGCACGAGCGCGGACAACATCTCTTCATCTACTTGAACTTCTAGTAAAGACAGCATATTCACATACTTCTCTCTGAACGCCTCGGGGTCTTCTACTAAACTCCCCAGCTTCCTTAGGTTCTCCAATTTTGGGCTTCGGAACACAATCTCTGCTTTCTTTCCAGAATCCATCCTATAATATCTGCAAAACAATCTTTAGTTCCTTGAATGATTAATAAATGCGAATGCAAATGCGCAAAGTATCATGGAACTCAGATTCGGTAAACATCGAAACATTGTTGATTTTAAATTCATTGGATTACAAAATTTTAGTACATCTTACAAAAGTCTTAAACAGAAAGCTAAATAAAAGCTAACAAAAAGCCCTAAGAAGGTTCTCCTAACAGCCTCAGGTTGAGCTTCTCAATCTCCTTCTCCATCTGTGCCTTCTCAAGAATGAGTTTGTCCATGACTAACTTCCATGGAGTCAACTGAGGGCTAGAAGAAAATAAATCTTCTTACGCTCTTCTCTTCTTGCAGGAGAGTACCTCTTCATTCTTCAACTCTAGTTGCTTCTGGAGCTCTGCGTTCTCTTCAACAACCACTTGGTACTTGTGCTTCCAAGCGTCTTCGGTTTGTCGTGCCTTGCTCAAATCAATCCTTAACTTCTCCTCTTCAGACATGAAGATTAGGGTGGGCTCCTCTTTTAAAGCCATAGGTTCTTGTCGAGAATAGGGCATCTTCAACTCAATGGCTCTCTTTCGAACCCATTGGAGATAAGTTTCCAAGGAGACACAATTAGGCTTTCCCAAGTCTTTCTTTCCTTTCTTGTGAAAATGACCCCAGGCTTTTCAAATCCTCTCTTTCTGCTCTTGATTATTACCCTCTTCTTTAAAGAAAATGTTTTCCACATGAACACTGTTGGGCCTATCTCTTAAAGGGTATCCCAACTGTCGACGAGCAAGGACGGGGCTGTAACTGATTCCTCCATTGGTACCAAGAAGAGGTACATTACCAAAATTCCCACTGCTATCAATGATCATCATCCCATCATATTCATGATTATACCAATCAATATTAGAGTGCGTGAGAGCCATAATCTTCTGTGACCATCACCCCTTCTTCGGATCCCAAAAGGCGTGGGCTTTAGGCAAGTGTGAAGTGAACCACTTGTACAATAAAGGAGCACAACAAGTAATCATACCTCCTTTGTGAAAACTCCTGAGATGAACAGAGTGATACGCGTCTGCTAGCAGAGTAGGCACAGGGTTTTTCTTCAAGAAAATCTTAATGGCGTTGAGGTCTACAAAGTTCTCAAAGCTGGGAAATAGAAAGATACCATAAATGAGTAAGGCAAGAATAGCTTCGAATGCATCCATACTCAAATGATCGGCGTAGTACTGAGCTTTTTCAACCATGAATTCTGCACTCAACCCAAAAACTCCTCCTTTTGTGATCATGTTCTTTTGAATATCAACTAATCCCAAACGTGTGGCTTTGGCAATATCTTGTTCTTTAGGGTCCTTCTCCATGACCGGAAAAGGAGAATCTTCAAGAATAGGCAAACCAACCAAATGAGAGTATTCTTCTAGTGTAGGCACTAGCTGATAATCAGGGAAAGTGAAACAGTGATAGAGCGGATCATAAAACTGGAGAAGCATAGAAAGAAGTCCACTATCCACTTTTATCTTCAATAACAACAACAGCTTCCCATATCTACTCTGTAAACCCTCTGGATCTGTTACCAATGTACCCAACCTTCTTAGGTCATCTACTTTAAAACCTTTGTAAGTGTACTTTAATGTTTTCTTTCTTTCACCATCCATAGTGATCCCTGATGTTTACAAACAAAAAGAATTTGAGTTCCATGAAACTTCTATGAGATGATGTTTATGAATGCAAGAATGCACAAACACAAGTAAATGCAAAGATCACACTTATGCACAAGCACAAGCCTAGGTTTAAGGGTCGAGCGTGGATTCAAGGTCTACCCATCCCCAAAAGGTATGTACTAGGGATTTCAAACCTGTAGAGCAGGGTTCTAAATGGTTCTCAGAGTCATCAACCCATCTTTCGGATATTATCAACTTCCCAAATTACTTGGTGATCAATAATATTCTCAAGAGAGTCTCGTCTAAGTGTAGTATCGCGTATCAACTATTTCGGAAATACTTCCTTATAGCCATCGCATTACATCCTAGTAAGGCCAAAGTGGGGTAGAATGTAATCTAAAAGTCCACAGTGTCATGGGCTCCTTCGTCGAAAGTAGCGTTGTTTTCACAAATACTCGATCAACAATACTAAACTCTCAAGAGGGCCAACACTGAGCGGTGGTTTCTCAAGTTAGCTTGGTCGGGAATCAACTCCCTATAAGCCTTCTTGAATATACCACCATCCTATCATAATTGCACTCTAGTCCGGGTATAGGACCGTCTCACCACTCAAAAGGTCCCAAGATCCAACAATCAAACAAATATATACACAAATATACATGTAAAGCAAATATAGCACATAAACAAACAAAATAGGCTAAACCCTCAAGTATGAATTTCCCCAATGAAGTCGCCATTTCTGTTGCAGTGAGAATCGTGATATCAAGCTATTGATTAACTTGAATCTTTAATTCTTAGAATTCACAACCGGACTTTAATTTATCCAAAGGAAAGGTCTAAAGAAAGAAAACCCTTTTTGCGATGTAACCACAACGCTAAGAGATTCGGGGATCGGGGGTTGGTTATGCATAGGGTAGGTATTTCACATCCTAAACATCTGTAGTACTCTACAGGAACCTTTTGTTTGTTTGTGTGCTAAGTTTGTTAAATGTTTGCTATGGTTTGGAAAAAAAGGTGTAGGTTAAAACCTAAAGATATATACACTAGGTTTGCTCGCAAAGACGTCGCTTCCTCTGCCTACGTATCCTAACTAGGATAGAATCAGAGCAATCGTAGTTCACCTTACTAAGTTTGAAGAACACTTGATTATGATCAAGGTTCAGAGGGGAACAAACATAACAATGCTTGTGTAGAGTTTAAGGAAACTCCCTAGATCTAAGTTGAACACTCAAGAAAGGGAGGTAAGTAATCATGACAATGATTCTTACATAGAGTTAACAAACTCTATCCTAAGTTCTAGTTGAAAGAGCACTCCTAACAAGGGTGGGCTTTGTAGACTTAAGAAAAGTCTAATGGGCGAGTTCCACTTAACTAAGTGTATGAATGACTTAACGAAGTTGGGGGAGAGATGAGTTACTTATGACACAAGGGTCAATGGAAAGACTTTTCCTTTGGAAGGAGAGAGAGAAGAAACTTGGATGAGAACTAAAAAGTTCCATCACTTGGGGAAAGAATACTTAACAAAGCAAAATGAACAATTAAGCAAGATGAACAAGATTACAATCAAGTAAGCATGCATATTACAATAAGCAGATACTTCAAATAAACAACAATGGTTACAACCGGTAATTAAATATCTTAACAAAGATGGAAGCATATCTTAACAAAGATTAAAACATGATGAAGGTAACAACCATATCACAATTTGAAAGTAAACATGTTATAGGTAACAACAATATGTATTGATGACAATCAAACACAGGTAAATAAGTTTAGCCTCATAATTTAGGAGAAAAACATCATGGGATTATGGTGACAACCAAGAATAAACCCTAGCATGTTAACTAACATGGGATTCAAAAATCTCACAAGAAAATTCAAGCATGTTCAAAGGGAATTCAACAGCAGGTAAGATAACGATCTCAACAAATGAAAATATTTCCACATAGACAAAATACATCACAATTAATAACAACATGTAATATTTTTACACCACATGAAAATAGACATTAATGCAAGCATATTGCAAAAAGAATGGACCACGAAGGATGAAAAATGAGAGAGATATGAATTTTTGAAGTTTGGATGAATTAATGTACAAATAAAACAACAAGCCAAAATAAAATAAACGAAAGTGCAAGGGGTGGGAGTTAAACCCATGCCCCTCAGCTTGCAGGCAAGCAACCTGGCCACTAGAGCACATACACGCGCACCCTCAAGGTAGAAAACATGAAAAAAAAGGGAAAAAAACAAAAGGGTTGATCCTCCTCAGGGATCGAACCCAGGTCTAGGCAGTGAAAGGCATGTTAATGAGTAAGTTGCTTACCACTGGGGTGGTTATACATCCATTGATATAGCCCCCCCACCCCATAAACATATATGGTATGAATACATGGAATTTTGGGCAAAATAAAAGAATAACAGATATGCAAATGCGTGAAGATTTGGAACTCCCTCAAAACCCCGTGGAATCAGGCAAAATTTAGGTCTAAATTGAGTAGAATTTCATGACGATTTCAGTGGTGGTGTTGAAATTGTGAAATGATGCTCCTAATTAAAAACACGAGGGCATATGCATTTGGTAATTTTGAGATGCATGATGAGAAGCAAGGCAGATTCTATGCACACTCTTATCAAATAAATGTCATACACAAATCACAAACATATTAACAGATGCTGCTATGCTCATGGATCAGTTACAAAACAAGTTGAAATGAGAATGGGTTGCTAGTTGCAATTTGACATGTTGAAATGCACAAGGAAGGTCAAAACAGATTTTAAGCATATTCACAACAAACAGTCCTCATACACCCGTCACAAACAAGCTATTTGATGATTCTATAATGCAAGATTGAACACAAACTAAGCAAAACAAGAAATGGTCCAACAGTTGCAAATATGGCAATGATTGTGTGTGTGATGCTGTCAATTATGCAGATGGAAGGTATTCACATTGTTTACATTACATACAAGTTCAAAGCAGGCCAAATGACATTCCTATGGTCACCGATCAATCAATGAAATTCAAAATAGCAAAAGGTGGTGTGTGGTGCAATTGGTGTATTTTGAAAAGCACAATCCCATTGATGATGCAACAAGGTAATGAAAGGGTGAAACACGTAAGATCAAGCTATGTACACAATACACACACACACCATAATCATGAAAATAGATGATTTTAAACTCAAAAGTGGATCACATTTGGCTTGAAACAGAAACTGGTGTGATTATGGCTATGATATGCAAAATGAGGCATTTGAATGTGAAAAACCAAAACAAGTAGAAACAACTCATACAGATCATACACGTACATCATAATCATGAATTTAAGTGTGCTCAAACTCAGGAAAACAGACACACTTCAATAATAGCATAATTGAACATGTTGATGTTATCCAAAGAACAATTTTGAAAATGCAGCAGGTGTTCTTGCAAACGAATGAGGTTTTGTGTTAAACAAATGGTATACACACATCACATATGCAATAACAATTGGTTCTGTGTTCAAACATCAAACATATTTCTTTCCAAACTCAACCTGATATATTGATGGCAATAAAAATGCAAAACTTTTTTTTGGATTTTGATGATGAATTTGAATGCAACATGATTCATGATGAGCAAAATACAGTGGTAATACTTAAAACAACTCAAACACATAGGAAATGACAAGTCTAGACAATAACAAGACAACTGCAAACAACAAACCAAATCTCATGTCAAAAACTCCTAATGCTACTCCTTGTGGACAGTTTCTTCTCAAATCACGATTTGAACAAAACAAATAGCACAAACTTGATAACATATCATCAACACATCTCATAAGCATTATACTTTAACAAAACAACAACATGGCAATGAACACAAACTTTTGACAAAAGCCATTTGGGACAGCATGAGCACATTTCCATAACAGAACCTCAACTTTACACAACATGTCAATGTAATGTATCAGATGAAGTTTAGTACCACATACCTCTTATAGACTATCTTGAGCTTGTGCAAGAAAGAAGACCTTGAGCAAACACAACTGCTGGTCCAAACACTTGTCTTGATGAAAACAACCCCTTTTCTCTTGAGTGAAATGTGAGGAACTTGTCCCAAACCTCGAAAATAATGAGGATGAAGTTCTTTCAAGCTAAGGACAGTTTGTACAACTTATATTTGAGGTGTGTGGATGATTGGAAGGGTTAAGACAGGTCTGAGGAAAGATTTGTTTGGTTTTGTATGTGAAGTCAAACAGTCTTTGGTTGAAAGTTGACTTTTAGGAAAATGGATTTTTTGAGTGGTTTAAAGGCTTGAACACCTTCTACACAACATTTGTGGATTGTGTTGATGGTTTTTGGAGGTTTAGGATGTATGGAAATGGTTTTGGAAGCAAAACAGCCCCAGACAGATTTTTGGAGAAAATGGAATTTTAAGAAATGCAACAAGTGAGGAAAGAAGGAGAGCTTGGATATCTCTTGGTTTTTTGAGAGTGCTCTGGTGTGTAGAATGAAGTAAAGGATGGCTCTATTTATAGGGAAACATGAGGAGAGGGCAGAATTGGAAGTTTGCCTTTTAAGAGGGAAAAATTGGCAAATTGTTCAAATCTTGCAAAAGTGGTTTCTTGGCCTCAAGGTAATCATAAAGCAAGTGGAATGAATGACTGAAGTGAGGCTAAAGGGCTAGGGGTATGGCAGCTGCAAGACTTTCTCACAAAAGTTTCTCTTTCACCTTTTTGATTTTTTGAATATTACAATGCAACTTGCAATGCTACCAAATTTCAATTTCTCTGCATTCCCTTTGCATTTCTAAACTTCAAAGTCTCTATGCATTAGATAGAACACGATCCAAGGGCTGAGGATGGTCCATCTTGTTGAAAATCTCATTTGTAGAAAAATCAGAATTGTGCAACTATGTGTGGCAGTCCCAACTTCCTTAATTCATAGCTCTCAGCTCACAAATGCTATTGAGATGTTTTAGTACTTTTTGGAAAGCCCTCAAGTATCTCTAAAACATTTATGCTTTCATGAAATTCAATTTCTCAAAGGAGCTTGGCCAAAAAGCCTCTCAAAGTTGCTGAAAAACAAGCTTAAAAGTGAAATTTCTCTAAGTTATTTTCCCTTCTTGAAATGAATTTGATCATAACTCCAAATCTATGCATTTTCTGATCATGGACCACTTGGGGACTTTTGTAGGACTTGTCAAGAGCTTTCCAATGAGCTTTAAACCAACTCAATTGGATGTGTGGTTAAGGAGTTACGGTCTAGCCCCTTTCAAAACCCTAATTCCCGACTTTTGCGATTACTCCTCAACCCTTGATCCAATTGTCATGAAATTTTATGGGTAGATGCAATATTTCATTAGGAACATTTTTGATTCACATCTTGAGGTCAGATTCCTTATGAGTGAAGAGTTGACTTTTCGGTCAACCGAACGATCGATCGGTGGCTACCGAGTCGACTGTTGATGCTTTGGACCTTTTGAGGCTTTGAAACTTCTTTAATGGACTTTACCAAGCCATATGAACATTATGGACCACGATACTGCCATTGCAACACCTTTTAGATCAATAGTCAAACCACCGTTGTCTTTTCCTACTCGAAAACCCTAATCGGGTATCCTGAACTTCACTGCTTTTGATTCCTGGGTAACAACCTCAAATTGGACTCATGCTTGATCCAATAGAATATTCTTGATGATGTGGAGACCCAATCTCAAAGAGAAACAATCCAAAACATTGACTGGTCAACCCTCGAAATCTCGGTTTCGGCTATACAAAACCCTGATCCTCCTGTAACTTGACAAAGACCAGTTGAAAAGGGTTAAGGTTAGATAAACATGTGAACATGCTCCTAAAATGATGATGAAGATCTAAGGGGTCAAAATTTGGGGTATGACAATGATGTTCCATTTTCTTCTTATCAGAGTAACTCCTTTCCAGAGTTCTGCAGCTTAGTGCTAGCGTGATTGTTTGAACAAACTGTTCATCCAGAGGAACGCTTCATATCAGAGCAGATCTTCTCTCTTACGTGTTATCCAAATGTATTAGAGTCTGGTTATTAACGTTTCAGAACCTTTCTTGATTTGATTCTCAGAGCCTCTGCAGTTGCAACTTTGAGATTAGTACGCTTCAGAGTCTTATGAATCTTTGCTTTATACTTCTACACTCAGAGCTTGCTTCGCTTACAGTCTTCTGTATCTTCGCTCAGAGGAATATTCCGTTCAGAGGAATATTTATTCTAATATCTGAAACAAAAGCACTTGAACAAAATTAGAGTATATATTTTCTCCATACAAAATTTCATTATTGTTATCATCAAAACGTTGATATATATTAAGAACCAATCTGTGCTCTAACAATCTCCCCCTTTTTGATGATGACAAAAACTATATGAAATTTTGTTCAATAAATAAAAATATATATCTCCCCTCTGAGAATATGATTCTCCCCCTGAAATGAATATTGCTAGAAAAATTAAAACTTCCCTTTTAGCACTTGTATTCTTTCCAGAGTTAGAGCAAGCTTGTGGACTATCTCAGATCTTGTTTAGAGTTAATTCTATAAATATTTTCAGATAAGTAACTTTAGCTCTGAAACACTGAATTCATGATTAGTTAGATTTTAACATGTGTGAGTTTCCATTCAGAATCTGTTTATGTGAACAATTCAAAATTTCCAGTTTCTCCCCCTTTTTGTCATATCAAAAAGTGATTTTAGAAAATCATTTAAGAAAAAAAATTTTCAGAGTAATAAAAATAGAAAAAAAAAGAATTAGATGTAAAAAAAAATCATAAATGCATTTAGATACTCAAACAATAAATAACACAGGCAAGTTCATAGATAAGCACAAACTGACAAACAATTAAGATAAACGATTTGCTAAACGTTTAAGAAGCTCTGTCATCTCAGATGTTGAAGCTTCTTGTTTGGCCATCCATGTCTTGATTTCAGTAGTGAATTCTTCCTGTTTGACCATCCACTCCTGAATATCTGCCGTAGTCTTCTCTTGCTTGATCATCCAAGATTTTATCTCATTGTTAGTAGCCTCTTGCTGAGCAAACTTATTTTGCAAATCTTTATTTTCTTTCCTTAAATCTGTTGAATTCTGAACAACTAATGAAGAAGATGCAGTCCCTAATTTCATAGTAGAGGGCTTATCAGAGGCAGGAATCTCTTCAACAACAGGAGCCTCTGAGATAACTTCTTCAGCATGATGATCTTCACTAATCTGAGGTGCAGCAGATTTCTCAGATGAGGAACATACAACCTCTGCAGGTGTGTTTTCCAGACACAGAATAGGAGTTTTGTGGACACTGAGTTGAGCAAGTTTCAAGACTTCAGAAACTCTCTCTTGTGCATCTGCAGAGCAAGCGTCCTGATGATTCATAGTCACAGAAGCAAATCTCTTTCTGAAAGCAGTCCAAATTTCTTCAGAGTCATGAGGATTCGTGCTAGTGAGGCACTTCTCCCTAACAGCAGAAAACCACATCTGCATCTCCATTTCAAAACTAGATAACAGATCACCAACATTTGGTCTAGGTTTGGGCTTAAGGTATGCCTCTAATAAGGATTGCTTAAGGGCATCAAAGAATGAAGGTTCAACAGATGAAGAAGGTTTATCTGGAGAATGAGAGGGAATTGGAGTGGGAGAAGAAATTTCAAGAGGATGGTTTGGGGAGTTATGTGGAGGGGATGTAACATCTGATTGATTAGAGGAGGAGGAGGAGGAGGAGGAGAAGGAGTCAGATGAGTCAGATGGAATTGGGTGAATGGTTAGGAGAGGTGTGGCATGAAAAGTTTCAGGTTCAGAGGGGTTGTTAACAACTAGTTGGTTTGTAGTGGGGACTTCAGCAAAATTGGTTTGCTAAGTGATATTGAATGAGGGTGTGGATGGTATAGAGGTGGTTTATTCAGAGGCGACTTCTTGGTTATGTTGAGAGGTGGTGTGAGGGTTTGAAGTTTGTGGTTCAGAGACATGAACATGCTAAGAGGAATGTGAATGGTGCTCAGAGGGGATGATAGGTTCAGATGTGATCAAAGATTTAGAAGGGAGAATGTGTTCAGAAGAGATAATAGGTTCAGATGAGATCAAAGGTTCAGAAGGGATAGGGGGTTCAGATGTTGGTTCTTCTGCTACAATTTCCAAAACAAGAGATAAAACATCAGAGTGATTACCTGATTGCTAGAACGCTTTGATGACTTCTTGGAAGAGTCTTCTTCAGAAGCCTTCCTCTTAGAACTCTTAGACTGTTTCTTTGAGGGAAATTCTTCATATCTTCTTGCTTTACTTCCTCATGATCAGCTCTGGGGCAGGTTCAGAAGCACGTTGTAGCAGATCAGCTGGCATAGGAGTGCCATCTGCCAGACAGAAAGCAATATAATTGAGGAGAACTTCCCTTGGCTCCTCTGCAGTGAAGAGTGGGAAATCTTCCACTGGTACTCTCCTTCTGCGCACTTCATCAGAGTCAATCTGAACTGGATCCGATTGAAGTTTTTTTACCAGCTTCATTCTCTGAAAACTCTTGCCATCCAGAGGCTTTCCAAGAATAGGCTCTAGTTCATCTGTGTGTCCAGCATCTTTCAGATAAGCTACTAAACCATTTTCAGTGAGAATATCAGAAATCAACCTTCCCATGGGAATCCAATCTCTGATCTTCTGGTGTTTGGTGCGAATGGTTTCTCTGGACATCTTGACATGACTCCACAGATGAACAAACAATAGATGTAGAAGATCCACCTTGATATTCTTCCCAAGACAATACAGAATATACAGCTGATCTGTATTGATGTAATTTGGGGAATTTGAAGCCTTACGATGATGAATACAACCCAGAAATATCTTGGCCCATATCTTGTAATGGGTCTTCAGATCCTTTTTTTTGTTGGATGGAAGCCCAGAGGTAAACACCTCGTTGTACACTTCATTCATCATCGTGCATCCCACTGATGTATTCACAATACCCTCTTCTTCATAGCCAACAAGTTTGCGAATCACATCCTCAGTGATGATGATTGTTTTACCTAACACCGATGAAGAAATGAATTTAGGGTAAACTTGGGCATGAATCCAGAATTCCTTTACCAGTTGGGGAAAAACTGGACCAACCAACCTATCAAAGTATTTAACCCATCCTTGAAAGTTAACTGTTGGACGAAGATCAAACTCATTTTTTGCCATGCACTCAAAATCAACCATAAACTCACAGGGTACCTCTAGTTTGTTTACTAGTGTGAGAAGAGTGCGTTCTGGTTCTTTGTAAGCTTCATTACCCATTTGCGATATAGATGACTCAACCATTGTAGGAACCAAGCGTTGGTGTGATGAAGATGAAGTAGCCATTGAAGAAGAACTTTTGAGATGACTAGAGATTCTTTTAATTTTAGGTTTGAAAATTAAGCAATGAAGAAGAGCAAAATGCATAAATGTGAAATGTGTGAAATGTGTAACGGTGTGAAATATATATTAGGGCACAAAGAGAAAGATAAACCAAACAAATAAAAAAATAATGATTTAACGCATTAAATGAGATTTGACAAAGTGGGGGAAAAAAAGAATTTTAATGATTCAAACAGTACCTGAAACGACGCCTCAACTTTGTGTACACTCAACCGTTTCCAAAAATCAGATTAGAGATGACACGTGTTTGATGTGATGTGTCTTTGAAGCTGTTTTAGGAAATGAATCGTTAACTAACGTTCAGATCCTCTGAAGCTTGTTAACTCAGAGTTTCACAAAAAAATAAAGTAACTTAAAAGAAATTTCAGATGCAATACTTCAGAGTATAGACTTTAAACACTTTTCATCTGAATAAATTTAATTCTGAATGAAGATTTTATTCTGGACAAAAGTCCATACTAAAATAATTTTCAGAATAAATTTAAATCTATCTTCAAAGAGGGGTTTTGTAAAAATATCAGCCCATTGATGGTCTGTATCAAAAAAATTTAAACTTAATATCCCTTTCTGAATATAGTCTCTGATGAAGTGGTATTTAATTTCTATATGTTTTGCCTTTGAATGTAAAATTGGATTTTAAGAAAGACAAATTGCAGAAGTATTGTCACAGAAGATATGAATATTACTCTCGTGTATTTGATAGTCCTCCAGCTGACTCTTCATCCAGAGCATCTGGGTACTACAACCAGCCGCAACAATATATTCTGCCTCTGTAGTTGAGAGTGTTATAGTGGGTTGCTTCTTGCTGTACCACGAGATCAGATTGCCTCCCAGAAACTAACAGCTTTCAGAGGTGCTTTTGCATTCAACTCTATCTCCAGCAAAATCAGCATCACAGAAGCCTACTAATTTATATTCATCGGATCTTCTTTAACAAAGATACCTCAGAATTCTCTTAACAGCAGTTAAGTGAGATTCTCTAGGATCTGATTGGAATCTAGCACATAAGCATACACTAAAGAGAATGTCAGGCCTAGAAGTAGTCAAATACAGAAGAGAGTCAATCATACCTCTGTACAGCTTCTAATCTACCTTTTTACTTACCTCTTTTTTCCTAGAGTGGAATTTTGATGCATGAGAGTCTTAGCTGGCTTACTTTGTGTCAGATTAAACTTCTTCAGAAGCTCCTTCACATACTTCGTCTGATGTATGTAGGTGCCTTCTGGAGTCTGATTAATTTGAATGCCCGGAAAGAATCTTAGCTCTCCCATCATGCTCATTTTAAACTTTGCTTGCATAGACTTAGCAAACTCCTTTCCAAGTGAAATATTTGTGGTTCCAAAAGTAATATCATTAACATAAATCTAACAGATTAAGATATCTTTCTTAATTGAGTTATGAAAAAGAGTGGTATCAACCTTTCCTCTGATAAAATTATTTTCCAGAAGAAAATTACTCCGCCTTTCATACTAAGCTCTGGGAGCTTGTTTTAAGCCATAGAGTGATTTCTTTAATTTAAAAACGTGCTCTGGAAATCTTTCATTTTCAAATCTAGGAGGTTGATGAACATATACTTATTCTTCTATTAAACCATTTAAGAAAGCACTTTTAACATCCATCTGATACAGAATGATGTTATTCTGTGCAGTAAAAGAAATTAGCAAGCGTATGGATTCTAACCTTGCTACAGGAGCATATGTCTCTGTGTAATCAATACCTTCTTGCTGACTGTAGCCTTGAGCAACAAGTCTATCTTTATTTCTGATGACTTATCCTTGCTCATTTAACTTATTTCTGTAGACCCATTTTGTTCCAATAATGTTGAATCCTTTTGGTCTTGGAACTAGATCCTAGACGTCATTTCTTGTGAATTGATTTAGCTACTCTTGCATAGCAAGTATCCAATCATTGTCTTGCAGAGCTTCATCCACAGAGGTAGGTTCAATAATTGACACCAGACCAAACAATGATGTCACAGAGGATTTGAGGAAGGATCTTGTTCTTATGGGATCAATATTCTTTCCAATAATCATCTCCTCTGGATGAGAAGATTTGATTCTGGAGGATCCTTTCAGAGTTGGTTCTTCAAAAATAGTTAAGTTTTCCAGATGAGCAGCTAATGGAGTGCCGTCTGGAGTTGCTTCTGGTTCTTTAGCTGGAACTTTGTTTGTGTCTGATTCTTCAGAGTCTGTGAGAAGAACTTCTCGATTTGCAGAAATTTCAGACTACTTTGGCTTTTGATTGCTAAGCTTATCATCAAATCTGACATGAATTGATTCTTCCACGATCTGTGTTTCAGTATTGTATACTCTATAGCCTTTTGAGCGTTCAGAATATCCAAGCATAAAACACTTTTGTGCTTTAGAGTCAAATTTGTTCAGATTATCTTTAGTGTTCAGAATAAAACAAACACATCCAAAAGGATGGAAATATGAAATGTTGGGATTTCTATTCCTCCATAATTCATAAGGAGTCTTCTCCAGAAGGAGTCTTACAGAGACTCTGTTCTGAATATAGCACGCTGTATTTATTGCTTCTGCCCAAAAATGTTTAGCCATATTTGTCTCATTGATGATGGTTCTGGCCATTTCTTGCAATGTTCTATTCTTTCGTTCTACAACTTCATTCTGTTGAGGAGTTCTAGGACAAGAGAAATCATGTGCAATGCCATTTTCTTTAAAATATTTTTCAAAAGATTTATTTTCAAATTCACTACCATGATCACTTCTGACTTTGACAATATTAAATTTCTTTTCATTTTGAACTTGATTGCAGAAATCAAAGAATACAGAGTGAGACTCATCCTTGTGCTTTAGGAATTTTACCCACGTCCATCTGCTGTAGTCATCAACGATGACAAGCCCATACTTCTTGCCTCTAATGGATGCAGTTTTTACTGGTCCAAACAAATCAATGTGCAGAAGCTTTAATGGTCTAGAAGTAGAAACAACATTCTTTGGTTTCAAAGTAGATTTTGAAAATTTGTCTTTCTGACATGCTTCACAAAGAGAATCTGAGTTGAACTTCAACTTAGGAAGTCCTCTGACCAGATTGAGCTTGTTAATCTGAGATATACGTCTCATGCTAACATGTCCCAATCTTTTATGCCAGACCTATTGTGAAGGCAAATCGCCACACATCACACGAGTTTGCATGACATCACTCGATATTGGTTTCGATGATGACGAATTACAAACATGGATGAATTGGCAATTGTAAATCCCAACTCTACCAAACAAATGCAATGTATCACCTACCGTATCCTTTTACATTTGTCTAAAAATTGTTATAATTAATATAGTATGTGTAGATAAAATGTGGTCGTGACAAAAGGCATGAAAAACCACAAGAATTTCAATTTTTGCAGGTTTACAGGGTATGAGTCGACCATAGGGTCGGCGCATACATCAGTATGCTTTTCCACTAGTCAGCGCATGGAGGGTTGAGTCGACCGCAGGGTTGGCGCATGAAGAAATTACTCTTCAATGGGTCAGCGCACGCCGACTGTATGGTCGACGCATACTGATACATTTTGTAGATTTCCAAAAAGTGCAGGCTATGCGTCGAAGCGCAGACCTGCTGTGGTCGACCGTTCGCGCGGAAATGCAGTTTTTAAATGATTCCCTCTATTATTTGAAAAGCTGTTATGTCTTTGGTTGGTCTGGTACTATATATAAAAGTTCAACCACTTATGTCATTTTAACATTTGATAAAAACTTATTCATGTGTTCAAGAATAAGAAAGAGTGAAATAGGTGTCCAAGATTCATCATCTTCATCTTCAACATCTCACAACACATCAATTACACACAACCATTTTTGAAGTGCATTGTGAGTGATTAAAGGTGATTGGGTAATCTAGTTCGAGTTGAAGCTTGTGACAGGTTCTTTCTTGAATAAAACCGTTAGGATTTTATCCTCCAAGATTGGTTTGAATTTTTGGGGTTTTTGGACGAGATTCTTCATCAAGGGTCAGCTGAGCGAAGGTGATTGTGAAGAGGTGTTCTTCAACAGTCTAGTAGCGGATTCAGTAATATTGAGGGGAAGATCTCGGGTTTGATTCGTTGTAGTTGAGATCAGCCGGGGCCGAAGGTTTGAAGAACTAAGGGTTATTCAATAAGGTGGCTGGAATCAGAGGTCTATCAACAACGATCTAAGGACTTGATTCATCTTGAATCAAGGGGCAAGGAGTGAAAGCAACATTCAACGTCTTGAGTTTCTGTTGTATATTTGTTGTTCAATCCTTGTATAAATTGTTACATTCAACAGGTGATATCTATTAAATCTATCTCAATTCTAGTTTTAGAGTTGAGGGTAGACGTACCCCGAAGCGAGGACGACAGGGTAACTGCCTCACCAAATACTTGTCTTCTCTATTTTTTAGCATTTTCGTTTTAGCTTAAAAATAAGTGATTTTTGTATAAGCACTATTGTCGAACTGTGATATCAATTGAGTAAGAGGTTAAAACTCTGTTATTGAATCCAAAGTACAATAAGACATTGTACTAGGCTAGTTGGAATCACTTACTCAACATAAATATCACTTGGAGTATTTTTGCACGCCAAGTGTTCGACAAATTGCCTAAACCAAAATTATCTTATTTGTGTATCTAGTTTTGGTTTGCTCTTTAAATCATTGGAACCAGGAATCCTAACAAGTGAATTAGATCATTGATAAGTGTGATTAGTGTTGTGATTCTCTTTTCCATATTGTCATTAATCCAAAGGCTTAACGCATATCCGGTTTTCCAATAACCGTTTGTTTTAGACTATATTTTCCTCGGCCGCTTCCGCACTTAAAACAAATTTTCAAAACCAATTTTTTAATTGGTAGCGCCGACTCAAATTTTAATTGGGATCTATTCAACCCCCCTTCTAGATCCGTGCCATAGTCTAACACCTATTGCTCATCATTAACAGACATAAGACATTTAACATTTTGATTTTTCAATTCTGAAAGTTTTATTTTATAAATGTTGTTCTTTCTTTTACCATTAAAGAGGATTGATCTATCTTTCTGACTAACAGCTTTGCAACATTTTTTATTAAAGATAATATCATAACCATTGTCACTTAATTAACTTATGGACAATAAGTTATGAGTTAATCCTTCTACAAGCAGAACATTTGAGATAGAAGGGAGGTTACCATTACTAACTGTTCCAGAGCCAATGATCTTGCCCTTTTGGTTTCCTCCAAAATTCACGTCTCCACCAGACCTAAGTTCCAGACTTTAGAACATAGACCTTCTTCCCGTCATGTGTCATAAGCATCCAGAGTCCAGATACCAGGATTGGTGTCTCAACCTTGCTGCTAAGGACATCTGCAACATAAATTATTTTATCATTAGGTACCCATATCTTTTTGGGTCCTCTGGGGTTAGTTGTTCTGAAGTTCTGCCTGAACTTTTGTCCATTAGAAGCAGTTGTGTTCTGACGCAGCTTAGGTTTATTAAAAATTGTGGTGTTCTGATCAGAACGTGTGTACTTTATGTCATGTGAGTGACCAAATTTAAAATGAGAATACAGAGGAGTATAATTGATAATTAACTTATCAACAGGTTTTGGATTTGATTCCTTCCCAGAAGATGATTCATATCCAATCCCTTTTCTGTTGTTCCTGCTCACACCAAAGATCATAGAAGCCATTTTGCTTCTGTCTATGCTTCTAGATAGGAACCTTTGAAAACTATGGTCACACTCTTCTAAAATATTTTTAGAGCTAGACGTAGTATCTGTTTCAGATTTTTGTTGAGCTTTTTCCAATTATATATTTTAATTTGAAAATTATTTTCTTTTAGCTCAGCAATTTCTGATTTCAGCTGACCATTCTCAGATGCAAGACTGCTTTGTAGCTTCTTGTATTTAAGTCTGATCTTACTATAGTTTTCACACATATCAGATAAGCTTTCAATTAACTCAGCTCTGGTGAGATCAGCAAATACCTCTTTTAAATCTGATTCTGATCCAGATTCAGATGATTCTTCATGCTCCTCTATCTCAGTCATTAGTGCAACGTTTGCACATTCGTCTTCAGACTCTGACGAGGCTTCAGAAGAATCTGAGTCATCCCAAGTAGCCATAAGGACTTTCTTTTTCTTCTCAAACTTCTTCTTGGGTTTATCCTTCTGAAGTTTGGGACAATCATTCTTGTAGTGTCCTGACTCTTTGCATTCATAGCACACTACTTCCTTTTTGCTAGTTCTTCTGTGACCAGAGAATTCTCCACGGTGTTCTGGTCTTTTAAATATTCTGAACTTCTTTTGCTTGTGCTTCCAGAGTTGATTTATTCTTCTGGATAGTAAAGATAGTTCGTCTTCATCTGATGAAGAATCTCCAGAGCTTTCTTCTAGTACCTGAAAAGCTTTAGTTTCAGATTTTTTGTTAGATTTTAAAGCTATGGACTTACCTTTCTTATGAGGCTCATCTTCTTCAAGCTCTATCTCATGGCTTCTTAAAGAACTGATGAGTTCCTCCAGAGTAATTTTGTTCAGATCTTTTGACAGCTTTAACGCTGTGACCATGGGTCTCCACCTCTTTGGTAAACTTATGACTATCTTCTTTACATGATCAGAAGTGGAGTAGCCTTTGTCAAGAACCTTCAATACAACAGTTAGAATCTGGAATCTAGAAAACATGGTTTCCACAGATTCATCTTCCTCCATCTTGAAGGCTTCATACTTTTGAATCAGCGCTAAAGCCTTTGTTTCTTTCACCTGCGTGTTTCCCTCATGCGTCATCTTCAAGGACTCAAACATGTCATGCGCTGTATCTCTATTGGTGATTTTCTCATATTCAGTATGAGATATAGCGTTCAGCAGAATTGTCCTTGCCTTGTGGTGATTTCTAAAGTCTTTCTTTTGTTGATCAATCATTGATTTTCTATCAATCTTTTTACCTTCACCATTAGTGGGGTGAGTGTATCCATCAATGACTATATCCCAGAGATCAACATTATAGCCAAGAAATAAGCTTTCTATTCTGTCCTTCCAGTAATCAAATTTTTCTCCATCAAACATAGGAGGCTTTATGCTGATTCTGTCTTTTTCTTCATATTTGTTGTTCAACCCAACGTTGTTTGAAGATTCAGCCATATTAAATCAAAGAGTTTTCCAACTGGATCTTTTCTGTCACTGTTAAGTGATAGCACTCAGAATCAATGCTCTGATGCCAACTGAAGGTAAGGAAAACACTGAGAAGGGGGGGGGGGGTTGAATAAGGGTTTTCAAACAACAAATAAGGCAATAAAAATAACACAGGTATTTTTATCCTGGTTCGTTTGAACTCAAACTACTCTAGTCTGTCCGGCCAAGGTGATTTCACCTCTCTCAAACGAGGACTTAATCCAATAATCAAAACTTGATTACAATCTCATCACTAAGACAAACTTATCTTAGTCTTCTCAAGAATAGTGACCACAACTTGGTCTCTCAAGGATCTATTACAAAGTAATAATAAAATGTATTTAAGTGCTTCTAGAATAAGCTATTTCACAATAGTGATTTTACACAAACTAAAGAACAATGAAAATTTCTATTTTCTTTTCAGCCTGGTTGTTGTTTTCGTTTTAGAATAATGTTGTTTCACGTAGTATGTTGTTCTTGCTTTTTGGAATAATGTGTTATGAGAATTATTGTTGAAGACTTGTTTAAATACTTCACATTTCTCAAATAGCGTGCACAAGCTTTTTGTCTTCCTTGACTGTTTCTTTCTAGAAGAGGAATGTTCATAGATATGCTTTTTGTTCTACACAAAAGAGAAATAGTGTCGTTGGATGTAGGAATAGTGTCGTTGGAATAGGCAACGAGTCTTTCTTGAGCAGCATCTTTTTAATTGAACGAATATGAAAATAATTCCTTGCATCAGATCATCTCATGATGGTTCATTTACTTCTACATCAGATCATCTGATGATGTTCCATTTTCTTCTTATCAGAGTAACTCTTTTCTAGAGTTCTGCAGCTTGGTGCTAGCGTGATTGTTTGAACAAACTGTTCATCTAGAGGAACGCTTCATATCAGAGCAGATCTTCTCTCTTATGTGTTATCCAAATGTATCAGAGTCTGTTTACTAACGTTTCAGAACCTTTCTTGATTTGATTCTCAGAGCCTCTGATGTTGCAACGTTGAGATTAGTACGCTTCAGAGTCTTCTGAATCTTTGCTTTATACTTCTACGCTCAGAGCCTGCTTCACTTAGAGTCTTCTGTATCTTCGCTCAGAGTTTTCTGTAGCTTCGCTCAGAGGAATATTCCGTTCAGAGGAATATTTATTCTAATATCTGAAACAAAAGCACTTGAACAAAATTAGAGTATATATTTTCTCCATACAAAATTTCATTATTGTTATCATCAAAACATTGAGATATATTAAGAACCAATCTATGTTCTAACAGTTTTGAGGGTGTTAATCAATTAACCATATGGTTAACCGATTAACCAGTGCAATTTTCATCTCTGTACGTGATTTTTCAAGCACAACCACTTTGGGGTCCAATTATGGTCACTTGTGAATTAATTTTAAATGAAAGGAAGGATCTAGAACCACTTCAAAATTTGGATTAATTTTCAAACTAATTTCATTTCCCTCCACAATTCCCATTCCTAATTCCATGCCATTTTTCACAAACCACATTCCAAACCTCATTTGGATCCTAACATAAGGAGTATTTAAATGATCTACTCCAAACCTCACACATCTAATCCTCATAATTTCCATTTCATTTCAGAATTCACTCTCACTCTCTCAATTTTCTCTCAACTTTTCCATTCCCAAACTACACTAAAGCTCTTCTCACATTGAATTCCTTTATTCTCCATTGGAATCATTGATTTTTAAGAGCTAAACCTTCATCCTTCATCCTCATCATCTCCATTTTTCCATTCAATTTTCGTGCAAGTTTGGATCTGAATTTTGAAGTTGATCTAGAGGAGCTTATTTGGATAATTCTTGCTTAATTTTGGTGGATCTTCATTTCTACTACAACCAATAACTTGGATCTTGAAGGAATTCCAGATTTCTTGCTTGGATATGCTTAATTGGAGTAAATCAACAATTACCGAAGCAATTGTCCACTTCGTAGGTTGGAATTCTTGATCCGATTTTGTTTTTGAGCTTATTTGCATAATTATCATGTGGATCTTTATTTTCGACTAACTTTGCTAATTTGATTCATATGATCTGTGATCTTGCTGGTTTAATGTGTTTACATATTGATTGGATCACTGTTTTCTGGTTTAAATTCGTGCATAATTGATTATGTGATCATCCGGATTATTGGATAAGTGCTTATGTGCTGAAAATGTTGTTATCTTGTTGTTTTTCTGCTTCTGGCACAGTGTTAACCGATTAACCAACACGAATTTTCAAAATTTCAAGCAGTTTTGACTGGTTAATCGATTAACCCCTGGCGTTAACCGATTAACATTGTGCCATCAGGCCTGTTTTGCTGTTTTTCATTCTTGTTTTGGTGCTCACTCACTTCGAATCTTCATAAATCAATATGACGCATTAGGAGTGAGTTGTTTTAGATATATGTCATTGTTCTTGATTGTTTAATCATGATTTCACCGACACGCGTGTTTGTTTTTCACTTGAATGCATACTCTCGTATATGTTGTTCAAAGTGATGTTTATCTTTGGTCTTTGCATGTTGTAAGAATGATTCGGTTGAGACGCGCTTGTGGTGGCTGCTGTCCCACACTTTTCCTCCCGCTTTTCTTCGGTGATTGATGCTTGAATGGTTGTAGGGGTCATGACTTCTCCCATTGCATCTCACTTTTGGATTGAACTTGTTTAAGCTCATTTGTATGCTTTTGTGTGCATTTTCTTTTGGTTCTTGCATCTCTCATATGCATGCTTGAGGTTGAGATATGCTTGTGGTGGTGTTTACCCCACACTTTGTTCCTCCCTCACTTTCATTCTAATTGTGCATTACATGTTTGCATACTTTATCTTATGCTTTCTTCTTCTTCTCTTTTCTTTGCCATGTTCCCTTAGGACCTCTAATCTTCCTTGTTCAAGGTTGATTATGATAGACATTAGGATTGAAACCATGCATGATAACATTAGGGTAGCATTCCCTTTCATCCAAATTATAGGTACACTTTGCATGAGAACATTAGGTTGAGACTTAGTCTCCCTTTAGAGTGTCTCTCTCTTCTCATCTTCAAACTTTCTCAAAACATCTAATAAAGGTTAAGGATTGTTGTACGTTACGAGCCTTAAGTACTTGAGAAATGGTAATTGGGGGGCTTCCTCTCAATTGATTAAAGTGTTTAGTGTACTTTCTTAGGACGATATGCGACGCATTCGCTTCTAAGTCATAGTCTTTAGTGCAACATGAATTACAAACAATAATCAATGCACTTCTTTTCTAAAAAACACAAAAAACAAACTTCAAACCTTTTTATCCCTCGGGATCTTAATTTGGAAACCTTTTCTCATAAGGAGAGTTTTGTTAACTCTTGGTTCTACCGCAAATGGGTAACGCCTAAGTCTCCAATGGTCGAGCTGCATACACCTAACTACTAGAACTAAGTTTTAACCCTACTCGTCGCCAAGACATTTTGAACCAACCGGTGTTCTCGTTAGCCCAAACTATGTTTGCTCAGATTTCTCATACCAGACGAGAATACGTAAGCACAAGACGACGATGTCTTGGCGAGTAACCTTCCCTACTTTCACTCATAGTTAGCGAAACTACGTTGACTCTGACTTTCCCATTGCACGAGGGAATACGTAGGCATGGAGCGGGGATGCTCTATCGAGTCTCTTTTCTTTTCTTTTGTCCCTGAGCCGTAGCTTAGATAGTAAACACCCTTTTAGATAGACAACAAAGTGTGGGTCCCGTCGAGTACGACGGACGTGAAGGGTGCTAACACCTTCCCCTTGCGTAACCGACTCCCGAACCCGAGGCATGGTTGTGATGACCTGTCTTCTCCCTTTTTTTTTTAGGTTTTCTCTGATTGTTTCTTTCCCTCTTTTGGGATAAATAACGAATGATGGCGACTCTTCTGTCCTTACCGGCCCCTCTTCGCAGCGATACGACAACACGGTTTCGAAAGCTTGACACAGCGTTTCGTGAATCTCACTGTCAACCTCTACATATTTGAATGAAGACAAATGGCTTATCATAATATCCTCTTCACCACAAACAGTAACAATGTTACCGCCCACCATATATTTCAGCTTTTAGTGTAAAGTTGACGTCACGGCTCCCGCCGAATGGATCCAAGGTCGTCCCAACAAGCAGCTATATGCTGGCTGAATATCCATAATGTAAAACACCACATTGAAAACCTCTGGTCCAACCTGGATTAGAAAATTCACTTCTCTGAAAATGGACCTTCTTGTCCCATCAAATGCCCGCACAACCAAATCACTTGGGGTACACATTATTCCTCGGGTGTCCAGCTTCATCAAAGCTTTCTTGGGTAACACATTAAGAGAAGACCCAGTGACCACCACCACATGCGACAATACTGCTCCTCTGCATTCAATGGAGATATGCAGCGCGTGATTATGGTCTTTTCCCTTCGGTGTCAAATCAAGATCTATAAACCCTAGCCCATTTCCAACATTGATGTGTTCCACCACTCCTTCTAACTGATTCACAGAAATTTCCTGTGGCACGTACGCGGTATTCAGAATCCTTAACAAGGCATTCCGATGTGCCTTAGAGCATAGAAGTAGAGATAAAATTGAAATCTTCGACGGAGTTTGCTGCAAGTGGTCTACAATCTTATAGTCACTTTTCCTGATCAAGCGCATAAACTCTTCCGCATCTTTCAACAAAGTTTCTTTTTCACCACTCTGAGAACTCTTCAACCACAACTTTTCCTTTTCCCTTATCGGCCCTTTCAGCATTCGCTTTCGGAGATGAAAATACTCTTTCACTTCTGGTTATTCCCCTAGTCCCAACCAAATTATCGACAAAATTCATTGGTGAGCTCTTCAACTCCTGCTTCTAGCCATTGCAATATACCTCAGCCTCATAATTCCATGGGATCGCCTTGGCGCTTTCATAGGGTACCAGCCCTGCTTTAGTGATTATAATGGTGGGCGGCTTTGGCGGCGCAGAAATAGTGATTGTCTTGTAAGGAATGGAAATTGTAGCCACTTCATTCTTCTCTTTATCAACTACCTTCTCACTTTCTTCCGAAACTCTATCAAATTGCAGGACACCATCATCCATCAACTTCTGAATATGACTCTCCAAATTCATACATCCCTCAAGATGACCCAAACAATCTGCATAGTCTTTTCCACAACCAGGAAATACACTCAACAACCTATCCTTCACAAAACTCAGAGGAGTATTCTTTTCTTCAACATTAGTCACCAGATTCAAACCTTTCTCCTCAACAATGGCGTTTACCCCAGCCGCTCCATGATTTGACATGGGATTTTGCACAACATTAGGCGCATCATGAGAAAAATTGATAGCATTACTGTCAATAAGGTCTTGCACCTTATGCATGAAGGCTTTACAATTATCGATATTATGACTGGGAGCACCGGAATGAAAGTCGCACCTGGCATTGGTATCGTACCCTGGGGGTGGTGCGCTAGTTAAAAGAATCAAAGTCCTCTTCTGGATCAATTGTAATTGCATCAAATGTTGTAATAACTGTGAGTAAGGCATTCGCGGTGCATCAAATTGTCTGTTCACTGCTCTTCCTCGAACTTGGAATCGTCCCGGAGCATAATTTTGTTGTTGTTGTGGATGCTGTTGCTGTTGTTGCGGTGCAGCTGGAATTGTAATGCTTGCGACTTGAGGTTGCTATTGACGATATTGCTAATTTATGTTCTTATTTCTACTTCGAAAACTTGATACTGCATTTGTTTCCCCTTCTCTCATCTTATTGCCAAAACTTTTTCTACCTCCTCCAGGTGAGGATCCTTCTCCGGCCTGTATCTTCCCCAGTTTGATTCCGTTTTCAACCCGCTCCCCTGTAATGATCAAGTCTGAAAAAATTCCAGACATATTGCCTATCAGTTTCTTATAATACACCCCCGGCAGTGTAGCAACAAACATGTCAATCAGTTCTCTCTCCACCATAGGAGGTTGAACTATTGCTTCTAGCTCGCGCCATCTCTGGCCGTATTCCTTGAAACCTTCATTACTTCTCTGTGACAGGTTCTACAATTGTACCCTGTTCGACGCCAGATCACTGTTATACTGATAATGCCTAACAAAAGCTTCAGCCAAATCTCTCCAACTTCTGATGTTGGCCGGCTCTAGACTCATATGCCATTCCAGGGATGGACCAGAAAGACTATCCTGGAAGAAATGCATGAGCAGCTTCTCATCGTCGGAGTGTGCAGACATCTTTCAGTAATAAGAACGAAGATGCACCCTAGGACAAGTTGTCCCCTTATACTTATCGAAGTCCAGAACCTTAAACTTTGGAGGAATTTTCAAGTCTGGAATCAGCCCCAGATTTGCCATATCTAGACCCAGCGAGTTTTGATTTTCAAGATTCTTCATCTTTTCCTCTATCAGCTTAAACCTTCTGTCTGCCTCAGACTGCAGACCATCACCATGCTCTCTCATAGAGAAGACATCATCTTGGTCATCCTCGTCCCCATGAGGGCCAGCGTTCCCATGCACAACATATGTTGGTGTAGGAATAGGGATTCCAGTATGATTACCTCTGCCCAGAGGAATAACAGTTGTTGGGATGGAAGTGTTAGCATGAGGGGTGACATTGTCAACAGTAGGAGGTATGGAAGCAGTTCCTCCATGTAGAACCCCACTCCCGTCAACCCTTGCAATCAGAGGTTGCACCAGTGTTCTCAGTTGTTCTTGGCCATTGGCGACCCTTTGCATCATATCCATAAACTGGGCCATATGGTCCCGGAACTCCTGCAGCTCAAGTGGGATTTGGTCCATAGCTTTGCATAGATTTCCCCTGGTAGAATAACGATGAATCGCTTGGTTTTCAATCCTGAAACAAGTGAGCAAGCCACAGAAAGGAGATAAGGTTAACGAAACCTGGAACACCTGCGATGCAAAAATGAGAAATGATGCAGTATGCTTCAGGGAAAATTTCCCCTTGATTCTAGTTTCCTGAGAACAACAAGACAATGGAGAACCAACAGATAAGGTCAAACAATCCCCTTATAAATAAAATGAGAGCCAAAGTCAATACACAGTGTATCACCAAGGAAATATAATAGAAATAAACATGACCCTAGCCAACAATCCTTGTGATGGTCGAGATACAACATAACAACAAAGATAAGGAAATAATACATCAGGTACGACAGCAAGCCTGGAAGTTCTCCAATAGTTCCTTCGTATCCGGATGATCTGGCCTAGCAATCAACCCCTGAATGAGCAAATCTCTCCTGCTAATAATATCTTGCAAGCCCTGAGTGTAATCCTCCCAAGCGCCTTCACCAAATGCTTCTTCCAACTTAGGCCTCTTCAGATCTGCTCTTAACTTGTATTCTTCTAACGTTGCAAGAGCTTCATTCAGTTTTAGGTCATTCTCGCGTTGGCGTGAGGATTCAATTATATCTTTCTCATCTCTCACCTGGAGTTGAGCCTTTAACTTGATAATTTGTTGCTGCAGTCCATCTTCCCGTTCCTTGTTGTTAGTCATAATAGCGTTCCATTGCGTATTGAACTTGGATATCTCTAGTTGTGCTCTTTCTAACTCCTTCTTCTTATCTTTGAGGATGTCACTAGCACTCTTCAAGTCTAGGCCCACTCGCTCTCGAGCGTGAATCTCTTCAGTTAGCTCTGTACCCAGCTTGTTCACCAGCTCCGTTTGCTTCCTGGAGGAATAAGTAGCTTGATTCTTTTCACTTCTGAGTTGCATAATTTCCTTTTCCAACTCCTCATTTTCCTTACATAATTCCTCCTTCTCGGACCATAGTTGATTGTATCTCTGAATATTAACTGTTGCTGGCTCCTCAATCATCAAAGTATACAAAGGTTCTCGGGCTGGAAACGACAACAACAATCTCCCAACTCTTTCCTGAATCCAAACCGCATAAGGCTCATATGCTCTGCTATTGCTCTTTCCCAAAGAAGGCTTCCCCTTGCGGTGAACTTTACTCCAGGCCTTCTCCAATCTGATTAGGGTTTCACTGTCAATCACGTCAGTGAAATACAGAGATTCCTGTATTTCCTCTTCCTTCGGAGGTTCCCTTAGAGCATAACCAAATTGCCTCACTGCAAGAGCTGGATTATAGTTAATACCACCCTTTCTAACAATCAAAGGGACATTAGGAAAACCACCACAATTAAAGATTATCTCTGTACCCAAATGATCTCTGTCAAACCATACAATGTCTTCGGAGGTTAACCCTATAAGCCTCTCTGACCAATCTACAGTATGAAAGATATCAACAAAGGGACCAGACTTAGGAAGATGACTCATGAACCATCTATACAAGAGAGGTACACAACAGGAGACATTCTTTACCCTTCTATTCTCATTCTTGTAATGCATAAAGTGATACATATCTCCCAAGAGTGTCGGCACAGGATTCTTCGAGACAAAGATATGGAAAACATCCAAGTCCACAAAATCGGGAATGTTTGGGAACAATATTATACCATATATGCAGAGTGCCAAAATAGCATTAAAGACAACCCAACAACCTTCCTTTTCAAAATGTTGAGCTCTACCAACCAAGAAAGGCAATGGGAAACCAGACATTCCATTCCTTTTAACCATCTTTCCTTCTAACTCAGAGGCATCTAGATGAAGAGCATTAGCAAGCTTAGTCAAATTAGGTTCAGCTTCAGAGTGATAAAAAGGCATCTGATCTAGAATAGGAACTCCCAACAACATGGAAAACTCCTCCAGAGTAGGCATCAATACATAACCAGGGAAAGTGAAACACCTCAACTGTGGGTCATAGAACTGAAGCAAGGTGTGGAGACCTTCTAACTCAAACATTGAAGCTTTACAGACACAACCCAGAAGCTTTCTATACTCTTTCTTGAAATCTTCCATTACACTATGATCAGCAGCAGAAATTAAACTGAGTACAAACCCTATATCTAGTGTGGGGAACTTGTACACAACTGTCTTCTTCAAACAACTCTCCATGTCAGCAGGGGATGGTTTACTAGAATCAAGAGGAGAATATGCACCTGAAACATAAATACATGTCAATGTTAATATGCAAATGAAAATGCAAATGCAACAGGGGATCAAGATTGTTGTGCTGTTATTGAGATGAATCGGCGCTTTGCTCTGGCGAGAAAATACCGGAATACCCAAGTATCAGATATCAAAGGTTTGCACTAATAAGAAATCCGGGTAGGTTGAAGGTCAAGGTTTCCTGCATAACCCTCCCCACTCACATGTATGAACCTATCTCTGACAAGGGCTGGCATCCTATGTGGTCATCAGCGTCACAGACTTTCGAGAAACGATGATACGTTCACCATTTCTGGTTTGGCATCATAGTCTAACGAAGCGGCCTCACATAGCTGACTTCCAAATGATCGGTCCCTAGAGTTGACAATCCTTAGATCCAACATCCTCTCAACTGTCCGAAACAAACTAGAAAGGTAGTCATCAAAGAGAATCTCGTATGAGCATGAAGTGCATGCCAAACATACAAGTTCATCACTACTTTCCACTTCTAATTCTAGGGTTATACTAAAGCATGGGTTTTGGCTTATCACAAAGTGGAACATTCCCCCCCCCCCCCCAACAACACAACAATAATGATATATAACAATGCTGAAAATAAAATGCAAATGCAGTAAAGTACAAATGCAACACATCTACACACCCAAAGATAAAAAAAAACAAGCGCTAGGACTGACTCGCATAGGGGATGGGAAGACTCCCCAGCAGAGTCGCTAGCTGTCGCATCGCTGCGAAGAGAGGGGCCGACAAGGACAGAAGAGTTGCCACTATTTGTTATTTATCCCAAAGAGAGGGAAAGGAAACGATCAGAGAAAACCTACAAAAAAGGGAGAAGACAGGTCATCGCAACCAAATCTTGGGTTCGGGAGTCGGTTACGCAAGGGGAAGGTATGAGCACCCCTCACGTTCGTTGTACTCAATGGGATCCACGCTTGTTGTCTATCTAAAAGGGTGTTGATCTACAAAGCTGGCCACAGGGACAAAACAAAAGAAAAGAGACTCGATAGAGCATCACCGCTCTATGCCTACGTACTCCCTCGTGCAATAGGAAAGTCAGAGTCAACGTAGTTCGGAAAACTAGGGGTGAAGGTGGGGAAGGTTGCTCGCCAAGACATCGCCGTCTTGTGCCTACGTATCCTTGTTTGGCACGAGAAATCAGAGCGAACGTAGTTCAGGCTAACACGACCACAGGTTGGTTCAAGTGTTTTAACTGAGTAGGGTTAAACCTTTGTTCTAGCAGTTAGGCGTATTGCTGGTCGACCATTGGAGACTTAGGCGTTACCTGTTTGCGATAGAACTAAGAGTTAACACACTCTTTCTGAAAATAGTTTTCAAATAATCCCGAGGGATAAAAATATTTGATGTTACTTTTGTATTTTTTTATGAAGAAGTGAATTGAGTTAATTTTGTAACTTATGTTGCACTAAAGACTATGACTTGAGAGTGAATGCGTCGCATATCGCCCAAAGGGCATACGCTAAACACTCTAGACAGTTGAGAGGAAGCCTCCCAACCATCATTCCCCAAGTACTTAAGGCTCGTAGAGTACAACACTTATTATCCTTTATTAGATGTCTTGAAGAAGTTTTGAGATGAGAAGAGAAGACACAAACTCTAAGGGGAAACTAATCAACCCTAATGTTATCATGCAATGTGCTCCTAAGGTTGAGATTAAGAGGGGAAAAGACTATCCTAATGTTATCATGCTTGGATTGAACACTTAATGTCTCTCCTACTCCCACCTTAAACAAATGGGACTAGGAATCCTAAGGGATCATGGCAAAGAAACCAAGTAAACACAAGATAAAATCAATCACAAATGAGATGAAAGAAAGAGAGGAAGTTGACTTAAACAAGTCAAGAAGAAATGCAAATATGATATGCAAGATGCAAAATATGCAAAGAAAACAAAAGATCAAGGAAAAATGACTTAAACAAGTCAAGGCAAAAGTGAGATGAAATGGGAGAAGTTACAACTCCTACAACCATTCTAACATCAATCACTAATACCAAAAGGTAAACACCAAAGCTAAAGGAGAAGCCATGATAAAAATGGAGATGGGAGAATAGGCTTGGGCAGCAAGCAACATGAGAAATATCTCAACCAAATACAACACATTGATCATGCAAGAAGAAAGAACAAACAAGTACTCAAAGTGATCCCTCATTTAAAGCAAACTCAAAGTATGAACAAAGGATACCAAATTGCTTTGAATGAGTATCAAAATCCAAAGGGCAGAAGCAAAAGCACAAGAGAAAGATGCTAAAACCAAAATGGAAACAAAGCAAAAGCATGCTACAAGTCAAAGCAAGAGAAGGAACCCAAGTTCCAACCGTATTCAACACCTAAACAAAGTGGAATGCTTTAATCCAAAGTGACTTGTAACACAAACTACACAAGTGTATGACCTATAAATGTAAAGACAACACCTTAATCATGTCAAAAATTAGAATCAAAAGTCATAAGGTGCTCATGAGATCCATCAAAGTCATTTCCCAATGAAACTAGGTCAACTAGTTTGTATGAACTTCATCTAGGGTGATTTAACTTGCAAGCCTCACCAAAAATAGAAGAATAGTTCAATAAATGTCAAATAAAATGCACAAAGAAACTAAACAAGTTTGAAAACATAGGCCAAAGCATACAATCCAAATTCAATCTTAGGCAACACTAAATGATTTGATCAACTAGGGTATTCCACCATATTGAATTATAATCGAGGGTCAAACAAAATCAAAATAAAGTCAAACAAAAATTGATCAAACATTGACCAAAATCAGCCTCAAAGGTACCTCAATCCATCCTCAAAATGGAGAGGAAAACTTATTCATTGGTGATTGCAAATGGTACATCAAACAAGAATGATCAAGTGAAAACAATTTCAAAAACAACTCCAATTGCAAAATTCAATATTAATTTCAAAATAAAAGAAAATTGAAATTAAAAATTATAGAAAATCAAATGAAGTTTTAAAATGTTGGAAAATAATTTTTGTGGAATTTTTAGCAAGTTAGAGCTATTTATAATAATTGCAAAACAAAACAGAAAAGAAAATAAAATAAAAAAAACAAAATAGAATTGAAAGGGGGTGCATAAGTAAAACAAAAAGCAAAGAGAACACATTGAAATGTCAACTGGGCTGGAAAAGAGGGGGGCATGTATAACACTTCAGGCCCAATCCATTTGACCTGATTCATTAGCCAAAACGCCCCGTTTCATTAAACGGGCGTGGATTCAACATGCCAAATCATCCAGGTCTAACAAATCAAAACAAGACACGCACGCAGTCAACATTTCAAACCAAGGCCACCTCAGATCTGACTGAGTTAAAACCAGACGCCGGAGCTAGGGCTCCGGTCGTCTTCTCTGGTGAGCTCACCGGAGCTCAGGTTGGAAAACCACCACCACCAACCACAAAATTGGTACCATTCGAAAGTTGAGCTTGCAAGGGTTCCAAATCCAAGATCCAATCATTGAAATCATGCATAAATTAAGAGAATCGAACAGTTGAAGTTTGATGCACACATGCTGAAATTCAACCAAACATGAACAACAAGTATGCAAACATGGCCTACTCAACGTATGGCTTCAGATGCAGCCAATATGAACCTAAATCATGGTCTAGAATGAGAGATATGAGAGATGGAAACTTACTGAATGGAGTAGCTTCATTGGCTCTTCTCATGCGTGCAAGCTTCACTTCTTTTCTTCAATCTCACTCCAAATGCTCCCAGAAAGATGAATTGAGCTTCAATTGCACTTGATTTGCAGAGAAAAGTGTAATTCGATCTTGGAATTTTCTTGAGAAATTCAAATCTGCAACTACTCTCTCTAACTCATAATGCGTGCTCTGAGCTTCTAGGGCAACTTTAGAGTTTATATATGATGGTTTTGAAGGCCCATGAAGCCTCAATTTGATTATTTGAAAAAATGCCCAAAAAAGCAAGTTACTCATGCACACGTGAAAATTCCTTGCTTCACTCATGGAAATCACTCTAATTTGCAGCATGTGAATTCAATTTTGCAATGGAATTGTTTTGGGCCTTGAATTGGATCCAAATTGCAAGATTTGAATGAAAAATTATTTGAGAAGAAACTTGAAATTGCAAGTGTTTGTGCTCATTTTTACCAAACCAATTTGTGCAAACCTTTTATGATTGTATTATGAAGTGAATTGAATCAAAATGAGGTATAAATATGGCCTATAATGCATCCATCTCATGTCATGCTTAAAAATCCATAATTCACTTGAAAATTCTTCCACATGTTCAAATACATCCATGATTCTTGTGATCCTTGAGATCTATGATGTAAATGAGGTCTCTAGGAGATAATTCCATGTTGGTTGGAAGTTCATTTGGTGTACACAAGTGCATGAAAATGACCTATGTAACAAATGACCTATAATCAAACTTTCCCAAAATACCCTTGCCTTGTAAGGTCCATAACTTGAGTTCTACAAATGATATCAAGGACTTCTAGGACTTTTTGGAAAGCTAAGATCATGAAGAACAACTTTGATATTCACTTAAAGTTGAGGAGAAACATTATTCTAGGTAAAAACTGCCTTAGAAGTGAGTTGACTTTTAGTTGACCAAAAATATGTTCATATGAGACCTCTAACTTGTTGGCATCATAACTTGAGCTCCAAAAACTAAATAGATGAGTTCTAATACTCAAAAGAAAGCTAAGAACGTGCCCTAAAAGTTTCATGTTTGTAAGAAAATGAGATTGAACTTGTATCATAAGGTAACTTGTCCTTGATGTTAGGCACTAAAGAAGGGGATTTTACACTGAGATCCTCTGAAACCCTAATTTAGTAACTCCTTGAACTCTTGATTCTTCTTAAACTGAGCTTGACATGACATCCTAAATGTCTCAAGATAACTTCCCATGGCTTCAATGACTTAGAGTCAAGTCTTGAACTCTCTTAAGTCCTCAGTTGACCTTGAGTTTACCAGATGAAACCCTAGATTCACATCTTTTGACTGTGACCTTTTGCAGAGGAAATGAAAGCCTAAACAAGATCCATAATGGCTTCCAAAGCACTCAATGAACTTCTCAATCACACCTTATCTACAACAATGATCTTTTAGACCTCTGGTGATCTTCTATTGACCCCCAAAGATAGGAGACAAACAACATACACCAATCCTTCCTTCAAGGAGCCTTGACAACTTCTTGGCGATTGTGAGCACTTGATGACTGAGCCTGAGATCAACTAAGACTCCTTTTCTTGAATGACACACCTCTCTTGATCCCCTGTTAAGAACAATGTTATGCAAATGCTAAAATGAAATGAAACATAAGCTAAATACAAGAAAAAGGTTGGCCAAATTTTGGGGTACAACACTCCTGAATATGGAGGAAACATTTAACATCATGATACCAAGGCTTATCATCTTTTACTTCTTCTGCTGCAAACACATGAGCAGGTATATCAAGGTGCACAACATTAATCTTAGGCACATCATTCTAATGATTCACTCTAATCATATAAGATAAAGTGGCCAAATCATCTGCCATTTGATTCTCCTTACGAGGTATATGATGCAACTAAACTTTATTAAAGAAAGTCAACAACCTCCTTACATAATCTTTATAAGGAATCAAACTAGGCTGACGAGTCTCACATCGTCCTTTTATCTGATTAATCACCAGGACATTACATCAAGGATTTTAATCCTCATATTAATGGCTTCTTTAAGACCAATTATACAAGCTTCATACTCTTCAATGTTGTTCGTACACTCAAACATCTATTTTGCATTGAAGGGGATATGGAAATTTTGCACTCAAGAAGATATGAGAACCCTTATGAGTAATAATGATTGGCCCAATTCCATTACCATAAGCATTAACATCTCCATTAAACACTAAACCCCACCGAGATTTAGGATCAGGTCCTTCTTTAGGAAACAGTTCAACATAATATATGGCTTTCAAATACATAACATATTCATCAAGGAAGTCAAACCTGATGGATTGATAATCATCAATTGGTTGGTGAGCTTGTCGCACCTCGAAAAAATCAAAAATACGACCCTCGCGCAAAAGGCGTGGAAAACGGTTCGATAGAGTCTCCACCAAAATTTATTTATCCCAAAAGTGGAAAAGGAAAATATTTAGAAAACCTTTAAAGAGATAAGAACCTGGTCATCGCAACCACATTCTAGGTTCAGGAGTCGGTTACGTAAGAGGAAGGTATTAGCACCCCCTTACGTCCACTATACTCAACGGGAACCTCTTAATTCAAATTGTGATGAATGTTAGCTAAGCTTATTTGTTTTATTCTAAATGACTAAATGTGAAACGGTACGATAAAAGGATCGATGCTAAGGGGAATAGGGTGGTTTAAGATTAGGGTGCTCGCCAAGGATTGAGGCCCTTATGCCTGCCTATGCTTATTTGGATGAGAATGAGGAATAAGAGCGCTCATAGTTCGACTACGGGAGAGGTTTAGAAAAGGAAAGAAAAGGTTGATGGAAAGTGATGGAAAAAGAAAAAGGTAGACGCGAAAAATAGAGGAGGTAGCTTGCCAAGATCATTGTAATCTTGTGATTACGTATCTTTATTCGGAAGAGAATAAAGAATCAAAGCGTTCGTAGTTCGTGGAACTACGACTGAGAATTGAATTAATGTGTATGCAATGCAATGCAAAGCTAGAGAATCGAAGGTTCGGGGGTTGATTATACTAAGGGAAGGTGTTAGCATCCTAAGAATCTGTAGTACTCTACTGGAACCTCTTGTTTTAATGTGTTATTGTTGTTTGCTAAGGGTAAGAGACATAGGGGTTTATTTCTAAGTATGCTCGCCAAGACATCACATCTCATGCCTACGTATCCTGATAGAAATGGAATCAGAACATTCGTAGTTCCTCTTAAAGGATGGATAAAATTTTATTGATTGGTTTTAGGAGAAGAGAAAAGTTATCATATTAAGGAGAATACTCAACTTAAACCACCACAAACATGTGGAAGACATGTATTTGCTTTGCATTACGAGAAGGGCTCCAACTCGGATATAGAACCGACGAGTATGCCACATACCTCTCTCAACGGAAAAGGATCTACATCTTTCTCAACTATGTCACGGGGTAGGAGAATTATATCTCGACTAAGGATAAATCATGTCTAATTCTCTCATGGTAGAAAAGGGAACCTAATTATAAGTTGTCTAAAGTTGAAGTATCCTAATGGTATATATCTATCTAAAAGGATGAACAATCTAAATATATACAACCTAAAGGGAATCAGTCTAAAGGGGAAACATGGATTATACAATGGGTAAAAGATGAAAAAGAGAAATACAATGCACATGACTATATATTCAACCATGAACCCTTCCCTTAAACTCAAGCTTAAGAAATCAGAAAGATTCAGGAGCTACAGGTGAATATACATGATCAATATCATGAAGATAATATACAATAAACAGACAGTAGAAACTCAAATGTCAAAATTAAGATCATGAACAAATAAAAACATATGTACAAGACAAAAATCAAGGCATGTAATCAATTCACAAGGTAAACTAATCATGGGCGTGAACAAAGATAACAAAGTGTTGCACCCCAAAATTTGACCAACATTTCTTTACCTAGCTTATGTTTCATTTCATTCACATTAGCATTATCATTTGCATTTCATTGACATGTATGCAGGAGATCAAGAGGTATGATTACCAATCAAGGGCTACACAAGAGTTTGAATCTAGCTAAGAAGGTTATTCAAGTGTTCAAGGGTTGATATCCTTGTCAGAGAAGTCAAAAGATCCTCAGAGAGAGTGGTTGAAACCAAAAGGGTGTGTCTCCTAACTTGAGAGTTGTGGGAGCTCCTCAGATGATTCTGAAGCCAAGAATGTGGACTTGAGGTCTTGAGAGAGCTTATGGGATGTCTTGAAAGCCATCATGAGGCCTAGATAGGTCATTGTGCAAGATTAAGAAGACTCAGCCATGAGTGGCGTAATTAGGGTTTGACTGGATCAACCCTAGGTCAACTGATGATTTGAAGGAGGTTGAGACCTAATTAAAAAGCCATGTGATCGTGGATTGATGAATTGAGATGCTATAAGGATGATTCCAAGGTTAACTCATCACGATCGAAGAGTTTGAGAAGTTTCAGGCTAGGGTTTCTAAGGCTTGACAGTGTAAAATCCCCTAGTTTGACCCCTATCTTCAAGGCAGTTTAGCTCAAGATGTGATTGTCATCTCATCTTCCCCCAACATGAATGTTGTAGAGCTTGATCTTAGATTTAATTTGAGTACTAGAAGTCCTTGATAGGATTTGTATAACTCAAGTTATGACTTTGACAAGTTACAGGTCATCTGAGGTATGTGAATCTGGGGGCTTGAAAGTTACCCAACTTGCATCAAACGTTTGCCCAAGAAGGATGATTCCTATGAACTTTTGGTCAACATGAATGTTGTTCCTTATTCTCTTAGATTTCTAGAGAGTACTATAAATCCTTGATAGGATTTGTAGAACTCAAGTTATGGCTTTGACAAGTCAAGGGCATTTTGGTCATTTGGAGATTACAGGTCATTTCAAGCATAAGGCCATAACTCCTATTTCCAAGCTTCAAATGGAAAAATGTTCAACATCAAACTTGTTTAAAATGACGTTTTAAGGCTAGTAAGGAGGTCATGAGATGATGGAAATGCTTGTAGCTCAAAGTTGCAAAAATGACCTAAAATAAGGGCATAAGTTAAATAAACCAAAGTTGGAAATTGATATTTTCAACCTACACATCCAAACCGTGGCATGTAATATATCATTTTGACTCTAGAAAACATTTTAAGAACATTGGTTTAGCCACATTTTTGAGTTGAGATTCAATTTGTGGACTTGCTTTGGAAAGTACTTGCTTGCATATTAAGTAACATGTGCAAAACATAGAATTAAGGCATAACCAAGGGCCTTTGCAAGCTAAACTCTTTCAAAATGTCACTAGGGGAGAAATTGAAAGTGAATGAGGTTGGTTTCAAGCTGCAAACAGAATTATGCATATCATGAGATGTGTTTGAAAATCTCATGACATGAGAAGTGGAAACTCTCATTAGAAGGATCTAGAGGGTTCTAGATCACTCATACATCATCTATATATTGAGTAGAGTTGATCCAATGCAAAGGTTGGTGATGATTGAAGGAGAGAGCATAGATTGAGATTGAATTTTCATAGCTTGCAATTGGATTCGGTTTCATCAAATTCTTCACTTTCCATCCATTTTCTTGATTGAAACTTCTTCCATGGATGCTAAGGAGTGATTCCAGATCATAATCCAAGAGAATTCGTGGCTGAATAGTGTATAAGCAAGTGAATTTTTCCACCTGCAACTCACCATTGGGTTTCAAGATTTAGGAGCTTTCAACCGGTTCTTTTGCATACAGAAGCAAGGAGAGGGTTCATTGATCGTGTCTGAAAGATTGTAGAGCTTGAATTGGAGGTTTAGTGCATCTGTTCATCCAAGATTTTCAGGTTGGTAACTTTCTTCCTCTAGCATGATTTAGGTAGAATCAAGATGAATTAAGGTGTTAGATGCATTGTAGAACGGTGTAGGATGGATTTCAGATAGTTAATTTGGGAATTTGTGACAAAATAGGTGCATTACCATTTTCGGTTGAGATTGGGATATTGTGAATCTTGAGGATTTAAGTTGAATAAAGGGTATGGTTGAACTCGTGACAAGATTTGGGATAAGTTTCATGTTTTGACCATTTGCAATGGAGGATCCTAGAGAGAACTAGGGTTGGGGATGGTGACCGGAGCACCACCGGTGGTGGCCGGAGCTGGGCGCGAAGTTCAGGCATTCAAAAGGTAGAAGATGATGTTAGCACCCTTGGATCTTGGTTGGACCTTTGACTGGGAGCATGATCCAATGGCCACGTTTTAATTTCCCTTTGTGAAGGATCTGAATTAATGAAACGCATCGTTTCATTTAGTAGCTGATGTTGGGCTTAGTGAATTGGCTGATATTCACACACCCCCATGGCCCAATCCATAATTTATACTGATTCTGGTTACTATCCACACCGTGCCTTTATTCTTTTATTTGGATTTTCTTTATTTTTTTAATTTTATTCATGGTTCTTGTAAAAATCATATAAAATTGAAAATTAATCCAATTAATCCCATTCTTTTTGCATTTTACTCATGACTGAGTCTAGTATTTTTTAGAGAAAAAATATTTTCATTTTATGTAATTTCTGATTTAGTGGGAATTTTACATTTTAATTGATATTAAAATGGTTATGTTTGATACATAATTTTGTGGAATTTTGTGTGATCATGTGGTGATGATTCTTGAGCTAATTTTTTGTATGTGATTAGGTTAGACATGTATGCTCCCATAGCATTTTTCTCACATTTTTGTGATGAAAATAGGTGTGCTTTCTAGATTGATATTTAGGTGCTTCCTCTTTAGGGTTTAGGTTTAGTACCTCATCATGTAGAATTTGTTTCTAGGTCTTATTTGATGATTGGAACTCTGAAATTAATATGGTAGAGTCATGATTGACCTAGGTTCCCTTAGGAGTTTTTGTAGAAATTAATAAGATATTTTTCAATTTTTGATTGATTTTAGTTCAGGTGCTAGTTTTAGGTGATCCTAAGTTACTAATTCAACTAGTTTAACTTCCTTAGCCCCCTTAGATTAGGGTTTTTGTTTGGTTTACCTTTGGTTGAGATTGAAGACAAGTTGAAGACAAGGTGAGGATGCTTGAAGTTTCTTGGAGCTTTGGAATTGTTTGTGCCTGAAGGTGTCTGATGAAGATGTAGGAAATAGGAGCCACAGGGAGACCCTTAGAACTAGAATGATTTCTTTCACAAATATGGAAAGCATCTTGTGCTTCCATTCCTACCAATGACTAAAAGTCCTTCTCAGATATTCACATCCCTCCTTTGGAGGGATGAGTGGCTTTATCTGGGAAGTAGAACTTTGAGGGAACCAGTCTCTTATAATGATGAACCCTTACAGGCTTCCTTTGGTTGTCAGTAAGCGGTTTATCATTTCCACTCATCCTGTTCAATCAATGGTCTTCTAGTTTGAGTATCTTGAAGGATGTTGGGCTTGAGTCTGAAGATGAGAACTTCATTGAAGAGTGTGGAAGAGGATGATTCCTTGAGCAGTGCCATTGCAGCTGAGGCTTGAAGAGCAAGAAGAACAAGTTGATACTTGAAGGTTCAATTGAGATTGAGTGAAGAACTGAGGCTTGAAAAAGAAGTGAAGGATTAAGTTGACACTCCCAGATGATTGAAGACTACTCTGAGAAGCTGAAGCTTGTAGATGAAGAAGACCAAGTTGATACTGGTAAAGAAGGGGAGCTGAAGCTTGAAGACTAAGTTGATACTTATAAGGAGGATTCAATTGAGATTGAGTGTAGAGCTGAGGCTTGAGGAATAAAGGATGAGTTGACACTTAAGTTGATGCTTGGAGAGCCTGAAGGAATCAAGTTGATACTTATAGTTAGGAGTGAAGCCTAAAGGTGGAGTTGACTGAGGAGCTGAAGCTTGGAGAAGAGAGAATAAGTTGACACTTATGTTTGGTGGATTGAAACCTTGGAGAAGCAAGTTGATACTTGTCATGGAACATGATAGCCCTGAAGAGCTGTTGAAGTCTGAAGACTGGATTGCTGTCAGAAGAGCTGAAGCTTGGAATTGGCAGGGGGAGTTGTTGATCTGCTTTCTTGTCTGTTCTCTTTTCTGTGCTGATGTGCCTTGTTTGACTTGCTTGATGCATTAGAATAAGCCCATATCTAGATTGACTTTAATCCAGGAGCATGATTGCACTAGAGGTTGAGTTGCTCCCTCTGCTTGTATTTTTACTGTATGGCTTTGCTTAAGGGTATTCGGTAGAGCCCTGCTCCCTTGCCCGTGTGGTTTGTGTTTGCTTGATAGCATATTTAACTTCTTCTGTATGATTGCAGTTATATTTGGATTGATAGCATTTCATGTTATTTTTACTGTATGATTGCAGTTGTTATTCTACTCTGCTTGATAGCATGTCTCTTCTGTATGATTACTGTTATTCATTCTGGCTTGAGGTTGAGATGAGCTTGTGGAGGCTACTGCCCCACACACATTTCCTCCCTCACTTGCATTGCATGTATTTTACAGTCGTTTATTGTTTACTGTTTAAGCTGATGCTTTATCTGTGTCTGTTTATCATTGACATGATCCCTTAGGACTCCCACTTCCTTTGATAAGGAAGTGATGATAGAACTTCAGGTTGAAACCTATGCATGATAACTTCTAGGAGTTCCCTGTTTCAAACCTCAACCATAGGATGAATCCTTGGCATGACAACATTAGGACTTGATAGTCTCCCCGTAGTTGAGCCCTCCTCTTCTCATCTCAAAACAGCTTAAGATACAGTAATCATGAATGATTTCTTTCGTATGTTACGAGCCTTAAGCTATCTGATAAAGGATTGTTGGAGAGTTTCTTTTCAACAGTCTGGATGTTTAGTATGGTACCCTTTGGGTGACATGCGACGCATTCACTCTCAGGTCATAGTCTTTAGTGCGATTGAAATTGCAAACACAATAAAAAACAGTTCTTTCGTAAAAGACAGAAAACAAACTTCAAACCTTTTTGCCCCGTGGGCCCATAATTCAAAGGAAGCTTTTCTGAAGAAAAGAGTGTCGTTAAACTTCAGCGCCAACGCAAACAGGCTTTGTCCCTAACTGCTGGAACTGTCGTATAACCCTACTCGATAAAACAGATGAATCTGAATCCTCGTAATCCGTAGTATCCCGAACTAAGTAAGCTCTGATCTCTCATACTTGTTGAGAGTACGTAGGCACAATACTGATGTATTGGCGAGCCACCTTCCCTTATAACCCGTAGTAGGTTGAACTACGTTGACTCTGATTTCTCATTCTCTGATGAAAATACATAGGCATAAAGTGCGACGCTTTGCCGAGTCATTTTCTTTTCCTTTTTAAGCCAGCCTTGATAGGCAGATAGATAAACCAACCCGTCCAGTAAACACAACAAGCGTGGATCCCGTCGAGTACGACGGACGTGAGGGGTGCTAACACCTTCCCCTTGCGTAACCGACTCCCGAACCCAGACAACGGTTGCGATGACCTTGTCTTATACCTTTTCGTCAGGTTTTTCCGATCGTTTCCTTTCCCGTTCCGAGGGATAAATAACGAAAGGTGGCGACTCTTCTGTTTTGCCGGCACCTCATTTTCGCGGAAGCGAAAGCTGGCGACTCTGCTGGGGACTTGATAGTTTCCTGGGATCCAACGTCCCGTATGCGAGTCAGTTTGGGGATCCGACGTCCCCTGCGAGAGTCAATCCTAATGCTTGTATGATTACTTGTTGGGTTGTGTTTATTTATCGCATTTTTATTTCCCGCACGTTATTTTCAGTATGATATGATTATCTGTGTTGTTGTGGGAGGGGCATTCTGATGAGTGAGAAGCCAGACCCAGGCTTGAGTGAACCTAGCATTAGTTGTGGAAATTAGTGGGCGCATGCTTGCTTGGCAGGCACTAGTGTCTCATGAAATCCACGCTCAGACGAGGTTCTCCCGGTTGACTTCTTTTTCAACCCTTTGGGTTGAGGGGGTTGTTGGTTTGGAGGATTGTCGACTCTGGGGACCAATCATTTGGGATTCAGCCGAGTGATGCTGCTTCATGAGCTGGTGATGCCACACCTCCTGGGTATCGTATCACCCCTCTTGAATGTCTGTGACGCTGATGACCGCATAGGATGCCGAACTTGAGTCAGTTTAGGCCCATACCTGTGAGCAGGGTTGGGTTTGTTGCAGGAAACTTTGACCTTCAGACTACCTGGTTTTCTTGATAGTGAATCAGTTTTGTTGGTACCGGAGGTTCTCATCATCAGATATATGATTGTTCTTGACAGAGCAGAGTTATGGTCCTGTATCAGAGGGCCTTATTTCCAGAGATATGTTTGTTCTTGACAGAGCAGGTTTATGATTGGGATCAGAGGATCTCATCTGCAGGTGCATGTTTGTTCTTGACAGAGCAGAGTTTTGGTCCTGTATCAGAGGTCCCTATTATCAGATGTTTGTTCTTGACAGAGCAGAGTTTTGGTCCTGTATCAGAGGTCCTTATTATCAGATGTTTGTTCTTGACAGAGCAGAGTTCTGGTCCTGTATCAGAGGTCCTTATTATCAGATGTGTGTTCTTGACAGAGCAGAGTTTTGGTCCTGTATCAGAGGTCCTTATTATCAGACGGTTGTTCTTGACAGAGCAGATTTATGGTCATATGTGTGTGTGTGTGTTCTTGACAGAGCAGATTGGTGGTCCGATACCGGGGTTTTCTTCTTATCAGATATAGTGGTTGTTCTTGACAGAACGGCATCATGGTTTTGTTGATACAGAATCTTCACAGCACAGTTGCCTTGATCTCCTGCTGCATGATTGCATTTTACATTGCTTTGCATACTCATTTGCATTTCATTAACGTGTGTCTGTGTTGCAGGTACCGTTTCCCCCCGATCCAGGATTTCTTGCCTCCTATTGTATTGTTATGGGTTCTTTGAGGAAAACCGTGGCTTACAAGCTCCCTGCCCCTGATGTGGTTCAGCTGACTGGTTTGATTGCTTTAGCAGATGATTCTGTGAGAGATGAATTGAGAAAATCTTACGGCAAATTGCTCAGTTTGGTTCGTAAACCTTCTGCGTTCGAGTTGAATGGGTTGCACGCTCTGTTGCAGTTCTACGATCCTTGGTTGAGATGCTTTACTTTCCAGGATTTTGTTCTCGCACCTACGCTAGAGGAATATGCTGATTTGTTAGGTGTGCCTATCAAGAGGCAGATGCCTTTTGTTCATATGGATGCTGAGCCTGATCTGGCTAGTCTAGCTCCTTCACTTCATTTGGATGCCTCCGAGTTGGTAATGTGTAGTTGGAACAAGGTTCCCGGGTTCTCCTTGCAGTTCTTAGTGGGAAAGGCTCAGCAGTGCGCCAAAGACGGATGTTGGGTCGTGTTCAACGCCATTCTCGCCCTGTGCATATATGGCATCATTCTGTTCCCCAATATGCCCGATTTCGTAGACTTCGACGCCTTCCGCATATTTGCTTCAGGGAATCCCGTCCCTACCTTGATAGGAGATGTCTACCATTCCATCCACTACAAAAACGAGAACAGAAGGGGCAAGAATGTCTCATGTTGTGTACCCCTGCTCTATAAATGGTTTGATAGTCATCTGCCCAAGAGGGGTCCCTTTGTTTCGTCTGCAGCCACAGCTGAGTGGTCCGAGCATTTGATGAGTCTATCTGCAGAGGATATTGACTGGTTTGACAGAGATAGGTTGGGTACCGAGATTATGTTTAGCTGCAGCGGGTTTCCGAACGTGCCCTTGATAGGCAGGAAGGGTTGTATAAACTATAATCCATCTTTGCTGGTCCGACAGTTTGCTTATGCTTTGAGAGCTCCGCCGAAGGATGAAGAGGTACAGGAATCTCTGTACCTCACTGGTCTTCTAGAGGGGGATCTGTTATCTAAACTTCAGCACGCTTGGAATGGCATCAGTAAGAGGGGAAAACCATTGCTGGGGAGAAGCAATAGTCAAGCCTACCCTCCGTACGTGACGTGGATCAGAGCCAGAGCAGATGCTATAGGGATGTCGTTTCTTCTTGCCAAGCCAGAAAGCCCTCCAGTGATTGAAGAGCCCACCACCGTGCCCATTCAACAGCATAATCAGGTGATAGATGAGAGAGATGAATTGAAGAGGGCAAATGAAGAACTGGAGAAAGAATTGGCTCAGCTCCGAAGCGAGAGAAACGAAGCCGTTCATTCCTTCAAGAGGCAGACAGAGCTGGTGAACCAGCTGGGGACAGATTTGACTAAGCAGATAGCCGAGCGTGAACGCATGGGTCGAGACTTTAAAGCTGTCAACGATGTACTGGCCACGAAGAAGCAACACTTGGACGAAGCGTATCGGAGGATATCCAAGTTTAACCAGCACTGGAAGGCCTCCCTAGCCAACAGGAAAGAGCGGGAGGATAAGCTGATGCAACAGATCTCCAAGCTGAAAGCCCAGGTGAAGGCTAGTGAGAAGAGGTTTGATGAAGAAACCGCTCGCCGATATGCCGCCGAAGGCCAGCTCAACAAAGCTCTTGCTAACCTGAAGGAGCACAAGCTGATGTTTGAATCCAAGAAGCGGAAGCTAGAAGATTGTTTCGGCGAAGGAACATGGGAAGATTCGGTCGAAGGTCTCCAGTACACCATTATGCAGAGAGAGTTACTCGTCGAAGGGTTACTCACTCGGCCTGATCATCCAGAAATGAGGAATTTGTTAGAAGAGTTTCGCGCCCGTGGCCGTACTTGACTATATTTGTAATCCTTTTGTGTTGATCATTGTTAGATGCTGACCATCACCAGGCTTGTTGGCTAAGGTCATGCTATTGATTCATCTTGTACTCACTGATGTTGTGTACTGCCTTGATGGGCCTTCTTCATATATATGAGATGTTATTTCTATGACTGGACTCGGACCTCTTATTATCAGCACTGGCACTCAGGCACTAGGATCGGGGGAAATCTCCCTAACGCACAGACACATGTTTGCATTTGCATGAAGCATTTGCATAACGAGCACTTTGTCGTTTTTTCCTAACCCTTTTGTGTTTTCAGGTTGTTTCAGGTTGTTCCAGGATTGATCAGAGACCTATCCACCGCTATCCGACCAGAGCAAATCAAACCAGAATCATGGAGCAAGTGCAAACCGATGTTCAGGGACTCCGCGAAAGAATGGATCGCTTCATGGAGCTCATGCAAGTGTTCGCCAATGGCCAGGATCAGCTCAGAACCTTGGTTTAGCCTCTGATTTCAAGGGTCGATAGCAATGGCGTACTCCATGGTGGGACCGTGCCTACCCCTCCACCAGTTGAAACTCCTCAGAATGGCATCCCCGTGACCGGGGGGAACGGCAGTGCCAATGGCAATGTGATAGTTAACATGGGACTCAACGGTAATACGACGAGCGTCGGTAATGGGAATTTTGAAGCTAACGTCAATGTTGGGCTGGGCAATGACAATGCAGGTGTTGGGAATCTGTTTGGGCCTCAGCCATGGTTAGAAGACCGTCAAGACGATGTGTTCTCTCAGAGAGGTGCCGAAGGTGAGCTGACTGCTGAAGCACGTCTAAGGTTCAAGGCACTCGAGGATAAGATGAGGAATATCGAGAACCAGAACACCCTGGGCGTTGATATGTCCAAGTTGGGACTGATTGCTGATTTCAAGGTGCCTCCCAAGTTCAAGGTACCTGACTTTGAAAAGTATAAGGGCACCACTTGCCCTCGCGTCCATCTGAGATCGTATTACCGGAAAATGTCAGCTCATTCTGAGGACGAGAAGTTGCTGATGCACTTCTTTCAAGACAGTCTGTCCGGGCCCTCCCTCGAATGGTACATGAGTCTGGAGCCTACCAGTGTGCGCACGTGGAAAGACCTTGCTGAAGCATTTGTGCACCACTACCAATACAACAGTGACTTGGCCCCGAACCGAGTCCAACTGTAGAATCTGTCGCAAAGGAACAATGAAGGGTTCAAGGAATACGCCCAGCAGTGGCGTAAGTTGGCAGCCAGGGTTCAGCCGACGATGGTTGAACGTGAGCTTGTGCAGATGTTCGTAGCCACCCTCCCAGGAGTTTACTATGAGAAATTGGTCAGCGGTATGTCTGGAACCTTCTCAGATCTCATTATCACGGGTGAGCACATTGAAAGTGGGATCAAACTCGGGAAAATTCAAGGTGATTCGTCCTCAGCTAGAGGAGGAAAGAAACCTTATGCTGGAAAAAGACGGGAAGGAGAAACGAGCACCGTAACCAACGCTCGAAGGAAGGGTAAAGGCCCTCACCAGCAGGTGGCCAGCATAACTATCCCGGCAGTTCAACAGCCACAGCAGCAGCAGCAGCAACCGAATCAACAAGGGTACAAAAAGTATCAGAATAGGGCACCTCTGTCGAGTCGTCACCTCGAGACACCGCCCATGTCTTACGCTCAACTATTGCAGACTTTGCTTCAGCTACAGTTGATCCAGAAAAGAACCTTGGCTCCCTTGACAGGGGCACCTCCGCCAGGTTATGACGCGAATGCAACTTGTGAGTTTCACTCAGGGGCACCAGGCCACACAATAGAGAATTGCAAAGCCTTCAAGCATAAGGTGCAGGACATGGTGGACGCTAAGATCATCAATTTCTCAGATAATGTGCCAAACGTTACGAAGAACCCTATGCCGAATCATAGGGGAAGTGGAGTAAATGCCATTATTGAAGACGAGAGTTTGGATTTGTTGACTGACGTCAAAGATCTGAAGACGCCGCTTAGCTTCGTTAAAGCTAAGCTGATGAAAAGAGGTTTCTTTCCAGGTTGTGGAGAGCTGTGTATGGGCTGTGCGACTAGTCCTGACGGATGTGAACAGTTGATAGAGGGAATCCAAAGTCTGATGACTGAAGGGATCTTACAATTTAGCCGAAGGGCCGAATGTGGATTAGGAGAGGTAATGCTGAAGCAAGGTGATGAGGTTGCCACCATCACCATCCCGCGCCAGACAATAACTATTTCTGCACCCAGGCCGCCCACAATTACCATCACCAAAGCTGGGCCAATACCGTTCGAAAGCACTAATGTTGTCCCATGGCATTATGGGGCAGAGGTCTACTGCAGTGGACAGAAGTTGGAGCTAGAACCATTTGGGTCGTCTGTGGAGAACCTTGCGGGAATCAGTGGTATTACTCGCATCGGGAGAGTGTATGCACCACCTGAGTTCGTGGCGGACAAAGCGGACAGAGCTGATGTAACTGATAAAGGTAAAAGTAAAGTCGTTGAAGAGATCTCGCGTGGGGTAGAAAAGACTTACTTGTCAAAGACGCCGAGGAATTTATGAGGTTGATTAAAAAGAGTGACTACAAGATCATGGATCATCTCCATCAAACACCCTTGAAAATTTCCATCCTGAATTTGTTGTTGTGTTCTGAAGCACACCGCAACGCGCTGCTGAAGGTGTTGAACGCCGCGTATGTACCGCAGGAAATATCGGTAAACCAGTTGGAAGAGGTCGTAGCCCACGTGAATGCTGGAAATGGGCTAGGTTTCACCGACCTAGAGCTGACGCCGAAGGGGAGGAACCACAATAGCGCCCTGCACATCTCGATAGAGTGTAGGGGAACGATTATGTCTCACGTGTTGGTAGACACTGGGTCGTCGCTCAATGTTCTTCCAAAGAAAGCATTGATGAAGTTGGATACTCGTGGAGTGATTTGCACACCCAGTGATCTGGTTGTGAAAGCGTTCGATGGAACCAAACGCCATGTTTTCGGGTAGGTGACCCTGCCAATCCAAGTCGGGCCGGAAACATTCGACGCGATCTTTTACATAATGGACATCATGCCTGCCTACAGCTGTCTCTTGGGTCGGCCATGGATCCATTCTGCGGGTGCCGTGACCTCCACGTTGCACCAGAAGCTCAAGTACGATGTTGGAGGTAGCATTGTGACTGTTTGTGGCGAGGAAGACATAATGGTGAGCCATTTGTCGTCCTTCAAGTATGTTGAGATGGATGGGGAAATCCACGAAACCCTATGCCAAGCGTTCGAAGCTGTTAAAGTCAAGGACGTAGCTCCTGTAGTCACTGAAAAGCCAGAGATGACTCTCTCTTCCTTCAAAGAAGCCCGGGTTGTTGTCCAAGCCGGATCTACCCCAGGCTGGGGGCGAGTTTTGGAGATACCTAACAAGCAAGATAAGTTTGGGTTGGGATATTCTCCTGGAGCTGAAGCCTCCTCTTCTAGCAGTGCGTCGCGAGGTAAAGGGCCGATCCAGTTTACCAATGGCGGGGTGATAATTAAAAGCGTCAACGCGGTGTCTGAAGACAGCGGAGATAGCGACTGTGACCTAGACTCTTGGATCCAGCCAAGCAAGCCAGGCGAGAGCCTCAACAACTGGTCCGTCAAGGATATCATCCAGATGACAAGCGAAGAGTAATGATTTACTTTTTTCCAATCATTGTACAACCCTATGTCCTACCCGAGGCATAGTGGTTTTATTGTCAGGGCCTTGTTCGATTATGTACATGCATTTTATCAATAAATCAAAAGGCGTTTTTCTTCGTATTCAAATATTGTGATCTCTGTTATTCCCGTTTTATATTTGTTTTGAAAAACAATAAAATGGAAATGGGGTTTGTGCTAACCTGCATATCCTTGTTTTAAGCTTAACCCTTGTTATTGCAGGATCCACATAGCAGATGACATCCACTCTGGACCTTCTACGACTCACTTCGACTTCGATTGCCCGATCTATTAAGCCGAAGAAGAGATTGATGAAGATGAAGACCTTCCTGAAGAGTTGGCCCGCTTGTTGAAACGAGAAGAGAAAGTTATTCTGCCTCATGAAGAGGAGATCGAGATTGTGAATCTAGGTTCTGAAGACTAGTCAGGAATGTCAGGATAGGGGCTGCATTGCAGAGTGATGTCAAGCAGAGATTGGTCGAGATGCTTCGAGAGTATAGTGACGTCTTTGCTTGGTCATACGAAGATATGCCCGGACTTGATACCGACATCGTGGTCCACCACTTGCCGCTGCGAGAAGATTGTCCTCCCGTTAAGCAGAAGCTTAGGAGGACGCGACCAGATATGGCCGTTAAGATCAAAGAAGAAGTGCAGAAGCAGCTTGATGCTGGCTTCTTAGCGGTCACGACTTACCCTCCGTGGGTCGCCAACATAGTGCCTGTACCAAAGAAGGACGGTAAGGTACGAATGTGCATCGATTATCGGGATTTGAATAGGGCAAGCCCTAAAGATGATTTCCCGCTCCCTCATATTGATGTGTTGGTCGACAATACTGCTCAGTTCTCCGTATTTTCGTTCATGGATGGCTTCTCGGGTTACAATCAGATCAAGATGGCGCTGGAGGACATGGAGAAAACTACGTTTATTACTCCTTGGGGAACATTTTGCTACAAGGTAATGCCTTTCGGTCTGAAGAACGCAGGGGCCACTTACCAACGAGCTATGGTTACTTTGTTTCATGATATGATTCATCATGAGATTGAAGTCTATGTTGATGACATGATTGCGAAGTCCCAAACGAAGGAAGGACATCTGGTCAATTTGCTGAAGCTTTTTAAGAGGCTTAGGAAGTTCAGGTTGAGGCTGAATCCTAACAAATGTACTTTCGGAGTACGGTCGGGAAAACTACTGGGGTTTATCGTGAGCGAAAGAGGCATCGAGGTTGATCCTGAGAAGATTAAAGCAATACAAGAAATGCCAGAGCCAAAAACAGAAAAAGAAGTTCGTGGTTTCCTGGGCAGAATAAACTACATCGCAAGGTTTATCTCTCAGCTCACGGCCACGTGTGAACCGATGTTCAAACTGTTAAAGAAAGATCAAGCGATTATCTGGAACGAGGATTGCCAGAAGGCATTTGATAAGATAAAACAGTATCTACAGGAACCTCCAATCTTGATACCCCCAGTGGCCGGACGACCCTTAATCATGTACTTGACAGTTCTTGAGAATAGTATGGGGTGTATTCTCGGTCAGCACGACGAGATGGGCAGAAAGGAGCATGCCATTTACTACTTGAGTAAAAAATTCACAGATTGTGAATCTCGTTACTCGATGCTGGAGAAAACGTGTTATGCACTAGCCTGGGCTGCCAAACATTTACGACAGTACATGCTCAACCACACAACCATGCTAATTTCGAAGATGGATCCGATCAAGTACGTCTTTGAGAAGCAAGCGCTTTCGGGCAGGATTGCCAGATGGCAAATGGTGTTGACGGAATATGACATTCAATACGTTTCCCAGAAGGCCATCAAGGGAAGCGTATTGTCTGAATACCTTGCCGAACAGCCGATCGAGGATTATCAGCCGATGAAATTTGAATTCCCTGATGAGGATATCATGTTTCTTAAAGTGAAGGATTGCGACAAACCGTTGCCCGACGAGGGTCCAGATAGGAAATCCCAGTGGAAATTGATATTTGATGGGGCGGTTAATTCTTATGGAAGTGGTATCGGGGTGATCATCACGACTCCCCATGGATCCCATATCCCATTCACTGCGAGACTGACGTTTCCAGTCACCAATAACGAAGCGGAGTACGAAGCATGCATCATGGGTCTAGAAGAGGCAATTGATTTGAGAATCAAGAACCTAGATGTATATGGTGACTCGGCGCTTGTGATCAACCAGATTAAAGGGGAGTGGGAGACTCGTCAATCGAATTTGGTGTCGTACATGAACTATGCCAGAAGGCTGCTTCCGTTCTTCGATCGAGTGGAACTCCATCATGTGCCCAGAGCAGAAAATCAGATGGCTGATGCCTTAGCCACGTTGGCTTCGATGTATAAAGTCAATTTTTGGAATGAAGCTCCAAGGATTGTCCTTTCTCGTCTCGATAGACCTGCATTTATCTTTGCGATTGAGGAAGCCTCCGACGGCAAGCCATGGTTCCATGACATCCAGACCTTCCTTATGACTAAGGAGTATCCTGCGGGAGCGTCAACCCAGGATAAGAAGACTCTGAGGAGGCTGTCTGGAAATTTTTATCTCAATCTTGATGGAGTTTTGTATAAAAGAAACCACGATCTCGTGCTACTCAGATGTGTAGATGAGAAAGAGGCGAGTATGCTCATGGGAGAAGTCCATGAAGGCACATTTGGCACGCACGCCGGCGGGCATGCTATGGCAAGAAAGATCCTGAGAGCAGGATACTACTGGCTGACGGTGGAGTCGGATTGCTTTCAATTCGCGAAGAGATGTCATAAATGCCAGATTTATGCTGATAAAGTTCATGTGCCGCCATGTCCGTTGAATGTCATGTCCTCCCCGTGGTCATTCTCCATGTGGGGCATCGACATGATAGGCAAGATCGAGCCCACTGCATCTAACGGTCACCGCTTCATTCTAGTAGCTATCGACTACTTCACCAAGTGGATGGAGCCAGCCTCGTATGCTAATGTGACCAAGCAAGTGGTGGCTAAATTCATAAAGAGGGACATCATCTGTCGTTATGGAGTTCCCGAGCGGATCATTACTGATAATGGTTCGAATCTGAATAACAAGATGATGAAGGAGATGTGCGAGAATTTCAAGATTGAACACCACAACTCATCTCCTTACCGGCCGAAGATGAATGGCGTCGTTGAAGCGGCCAATAAGAACATCAAGAAGATTGCTCAGAAGATGGTTGTGACCTACAAGGATTGGCACGAGATGTTGCCATTCGCACTGCACGGTTATCGTACGACGGTACGTACATCAACTGGGGCAACTCCTTTCTCCTTAGTGTACGGTATGGAAGTTGTCCTACCGTTAGAAGTGGAGATCCCTTCTTTGCGAGTTTTGGTTGACGTGAAACTCGACGAGGCAGAATGGATTAACAATCGACTAAACCAACTCAGCCTGATGGACGAGAAGAGGTTAGCATCGATTGCGCATGGTCGTCTGTACCAAAGCCGAATGAAGAAAGCTTATGATAAGAAGGTGCGTCCTAGAAGCTTTCAGACGGGTGATCTCGTCCTGAAGAAGATTCTTCCTCCACACTCCGATCACCGGGGCAAGTGGACTCCCAATTACGAAGGTCCGTACGTCGTCAACAAGGTCTTCTCGGGAGGAGCCTTGTTGTTATCCACGATGGATGGCGAAGATTTTGCATCCCCGGTGAACGCGGACGCAGTTAAAAGATACTTTGCTTAAAGAACGACCCGCTGGAAAGAAAAAGAATATCCAGGCAAAAATGGGGCATCCCGGCGAACCACAAAAAAGGAAAAAGGTTTGGGCAAAACTTAGGGATATAAATTGAAAAGAATGTACACCCGCAAAGTCGAAAACCCGGAAGGACGACTTTGGCAAAAAAGGGTATCCCGGTGAATCGAAAACCCGGAATGGCGATTCAGGCAAAAGTTAGGGATTTGAAAAGCAAATGACTGCGTTCCGCGTGTGGACTGTATTTGTTTAGTGGTTTGGAGGACCTGAGGGCCGTTTATCTGAATCAATCTCTTCTGAAGCTGAAGCGTCGGAGAAGTATCGAAGTCGAGTGGGTCATAGAGGGATCAACTCATGGTGTTCGTCTACGCCTCGTTGCCGACATGTGTATATACTGATGTATATTTAGGTTTTTATATTTGCACGACTTCCTCATTCTAGGAGCTTGCATCTGTTGTAAAACATTTTTACCCATTCAGGGGTTCGTTATCAATAAAATGTATAATATTCAACAATTCTGTTTGTCTGTTTAGCATTTATCTGTTTTGTTTGCGAAAAAGAACGCCAATGTTTTTGATAAAATGCGCATACATAAACTTACTGGCCTAGGCCACTGATTGTTGAAACAATGAATTACTTGAACATTGTCACAAGAAGATAACCTTGATAGGTCCCTTTGAGAAGGGCATCTTGTCTGTTTGTTTGTGTTGTTGCAGGTGTATCATGTACCAGACAGTACGCCGTATGCGTCCCCAAGCAGGATGATTCCTTCTTCTCTAGCAAAGTTCAGCTGCCTCTCCCCCACAGAGTCTGAACGTGAGATCGTAAGGCATTGATGTGTCTCCCCAGGCAGATAAGATTTTCTCCCCAATCAAATACATCCTGAAGGAATGTCGTCTCCCCAGCTGGGTCATACGCTGAAGTGTGCAGCAATTGATAGTTCCAGACTGAAGTTTCCGGCAGAATTGAGATTTCCCACAGAGTCGTACTCTCCCCCCGAATCAAGGTGATCCCTTCTTCCCTAGCCGAGTTTGCAGTTCCCCAAGAGAGCCGAGTCCTTGGAAAGCAGTTCAGGCCCTGGTTGGTTTTCCCCAGTAGAATGTTGAATAGCTGATGCCGTATTTCCCCACCGGAGTCGTTATCTCCAGGGAAGTAGTCGCGGAGGCCGCGCAGTTTATTTCCGCGATTGACATCGCTTTCCTCAGCAGGTCCAGGTTCTCGTAGAAGCTTTATTCCCCTGCAGCAGTCAACTGAAGTTTGCTTCCCCATGCGGAGTCCAATTGAGATTGGCGTGGTTCTTTCTCCTTGACAGGAGGATCCCCCCTTCAGCATTTATTTTGCTGACGGGATTGCAGCATTTTGCATGATTGCATAGCATTTATCATAAACGCGCAACATTTCCACCGTGTGGAGCATTGCGTCATATGCATACTAAACATGAGCTAGGTCGTTACCGTTCTTGTTTTGCAGGTGTTCCTCCGCAGAGTCGCTTGCTCAAGATGATTCTTGAATCCCCCCGTGGGGCCGTTTGCTCAAGATGATTCTTGACTTCCCCAGCAAAGTCGTTTGCCCAAGATGATTCTTGAATTCTCCAGAAGTTGGTTGCTTAAGATGACTCTTAAAATCCCCAGCGAAGGCAAAAGAGTTGGCAGCTCAAGTTGATGCTTAGAGTCCCCGGTAGAGTGTTTGCTCAGGATGATTCCTGAAATCTCCAGCAGAGTTATTGGTTTAGGATGATTCTTGAAGTCTCCGGAGGATTTATTTGTCCAAGATGATTCTTGAAGTCCTCAGCAGAGAGATGATTCATCCAGAATGATTTCTGGATCCCCGAAGTAGAGTTACTTGATATTTCTCCAGAATCCCCAGCAGAGATGTGTCATCCCCAGCAGGTTTCTGAACAGTGAAGTTGAAACTTCCCTTGAAGACTTGATGATTGAAGTCCGGCAGCGGTGCCAAAACCCCAGACTTACTGATGAAGTCTAACTGCAATATTGAAGCAGTTATCTCAGCTGACGCGGAGGGCCTGACGGCAAAAGAATGTGTATCCTTATTGGTCCGTGATTGATTAAGGGTTCCATTTGAAGACTTATTGATGAAGTTCGACTGTGATGTCGAAGTAGTTCTCTCAGCTGATGCAAAGTGCCTGATGGCAGAAGTTTGGATATCCCCAATTGGTTCATGATTGACCGAGAAGTTTATTCCCCCACTTGCTGACGAAGTTCGGCTGACGCCCAAAAATTTCTTTGAATGCCTGATGGCATGGTTAACTTGATTGTTGACCTGATGAGTCCCGAGGAATCTTGATGCCTGACGGCATGATCGACCATGTATCACCGGTTACCGTGTGACCAATTCCCCAGCTAGTTGTCGTGCAGCTAATATTTCAGTTTTCGAAGATTTGTTCCCATCAGAGTACCGTGTACTTGTGCAGTTGGCAAATTTCTGGGTTTGTTGGTATTCAACCGTCTTTTACCTTGATTGTTTGAAAGCCGTTCGCTTCTCACCCGGTCAGGTCCAAGCCGTTTGAATAGGGGCAGCTGTTGCACCCCAAAATTTGACCAACATTTCTTTACCTAGCTTATGTTTCATTTCATTCACATTAGCATTATCATTTGCATTTCATTGACATGTATGCAGGAGATCAAGAGGTATGATTACCAATAAAGGGCTACACAAGAGTTTGAAGCTAGCTAAGAAGGTTATTCAAGTGTTCAAGTGTTGATATCCTTGTCAGAGAAGTCAAAAGATCCTCAGAGAGAGTGGTTGAAACCAAAAGGGTGTGTCTCTTAACTTGAGAGTTGTGGGAGCTCCACAGATGATTCTGAAGCCAAGAATGTGGACTTGAGGTCTTGAGAGAGCTTATGGGATGTCTTGAAAGCCATCATGAGGTCTAGATAGGTCATTGTGCAAGATTAAGAAGACTCAGCCATGAGTGGCGTAATTAGGGTTTGACTGGATCAACCCTAGGTCAACTGATGATTTGAAGGAGGTTGAGACCTAATTCAAAAGCCATGTGATCATGGATTGATGCATTGAGATGCTATAAGGATGATTCCAAGGTTAACTCATCATGATCGAAGAGTTTGAGAAGTTTCAGGCTAGGGTTTCTAAGGCTTGACAGTGTAAAATCCCCTAGTTTGACCCCTATCTTCAAGGCAGTTTAGCTCAAGATGTGATTGTCATCTCATCTTTCCCCCAACATGAATGTTGTAGAGCTTGATCTTAGATTTAATTTGAGTACTATAAGTCCTTGATAGGATTTGTATAACTCAAGTTATGACTTTGACAAGTTACAGGTCATCTGAGGTATGTGAATCTGGGGGCTTGAAAGTTACCCAACTTGCATCAAACGTTTGCCCAAGAAGGATGATTCCTATGAACTTTTGGTCAACATGAATGTTGTTCCTTATTCTCTTAGATTTTTAGAGAGTACTATAAATACTTGATAGGATTTGTAGAACTCAAGTTATGGCTTTGACAAGTCAAGGGCATTTTGGTCATTTGGAGATTACAGGTCATATCAAGCATAAGGCCATAACTCCTATTTCCAAGCTTCAAATGGAAAAATGTTCAACATCAAACTTGTTCAAAATGATGTTTTAAGGCTAGTAAGGAGGTCATGAGATGATGGAAATGCTTGTAGCTCAAATTTGCAAAAATAACCTAAAATAAGGGCATAAGTTAAATAAACCAAAGTTGGAAATTGATATTTTCAACCTACACATCCAAACCATGGCATGTAATATATCATTTTGACTCTAGAAAACATTTTAAGAACATTGGTTTAGCCACATTTTTGATTTGAGATTCAATTTGTGGACTTGCTTTGGAACGTACTTGCTTGCATATTAAGTAACATGTGCAAAACATAGAATCAAGGCATAACCAAGGGTCTTTGCAAGCTAAAATCTTTCAAAATGTCACTAGGGGAGAAATTGAAAGTGAATGAGGTTGGTTTCAAGCTGCAAACAGAATTATGCATATCATGAGATGTGTTTGAAATTCTCATGACATGAGAAGTGGAAACTCTCATTAGAAGGATCTAGAGGGTTCTAGATCACTCATACATCATCTATATATTGAGTAGAGTTGATCCAATGCAAAGGTTGGTGATGATTGAAGGATTGAGCATAGATTGAGATTGAATTTTCATTGCTTGCAATTGGATTCGGTTTCACAAAATTCTTCACTTTCCATCCATTTTCTTGATTGAAACTTCTTCCATGGATGCTAAGGAGTGATTCCAGATCATAATCCAAGAGAATTCGTGGCTGAATAGTGTATGAGCAAGTGAATTTTTCCACCTGCAACTCACCATCGGGTTTCAAGAATTAGGAGCTTTCAACCTGTTCTTTTGCATACAGAAGCAAGGAGAGGGTTCATTGATCGTGTCTGAAAGATTGTAGAGCTTGAATTGGAGGTTTAGTGCATCTGTTCATCCAAGATTTTCAGGTTGGTAACTTTCTTCCTCTAGCATGATTTAGGTAGAATCAAGATGAATTAAGGTGTTAGATGCATTGTAGAACGGTGTAGGATGGATTTCAGATAGTTAATTTGGGAATTAGTGACAAAATAGGTGCATTACCATTTTCGGTTGAGATTGGGATATGGTGAATCTTGAGGATTTAAGTTGAATAAAGGGTATGGTTGAACTCGTGACAAGATTTGGGATAAGTTTCATGTTTTGACCATTTGCAATGGGGGATCCTAGAGAGAACTAGGGTTGGGGATGGTGACCGGAGCACCACCGGTGGTGGCCGGAGCTGGACACAAAGTTCAGGCATTCAAAAGGTAGAATATGATGTTAGCACCATTGGATCTTGGTTGGACCTTTAACTGGGAGCATGATCCAATGGCCACGTTTTAATTTCCCTTTGTGAAGGATCTGAATTAATGAAACGCATCATTTCATTTAGTAGCTGATGCTGGGCTTAGTGAATTGGCTGATATTCACACCCCCCCCATGGCCCAATCCATAATTTGTACTGATTCTGGTTACTATCCACACCGTGCCTTTATTCTTTTATTTGGATTTTCTTTATTTTTTTCATTTTATTCATGGTTCTTGTAAAAATCATATAAAATTGAAAATTAATCCAATTAATCCCATTCTTTTTGCATTTTACTCATGATTGAGTCTAGTATTTTTTAGAGAAAAAATATTTTCATTTCATGTATTTTCTGATTTAATGGGAATTTTAAATTTTAATTGATATTAAAATGGTTATGTTTGATACATAATTTTGTGGAATTTTGTGTGATCATGTGGTGATGATTCTTGAGCTAATTATTTGTATGTGATTAGGTTATACATGTATGCTCCCATAGCATTTTTCTCACATTTTTGTGATGAAAATAGGTGTGCTTTCTAGATTGATATTTAGGTGCTTCCTCTTTAGGGTTTAGGTTTAGTACCTCATCATGTAGAATTTGTTTCTAGGTCTTATTTGATGATTGGAACTCTGAAATTAATATGGTAGAGTCATGATTGACCTAGGTTCCCTTAGGAGTTTTTGTAGAAATTAATAAGATATTTTTCAATTTTTGATTGATTTTAGTTCAGGTGCTAGTTTTAGGTGATCCTAAGTTACTAATTCAACTAGTTTAACTTCCTTAGCCCCCTTAGATTAGGGTTTTTGCTTGGTTTGCCTTTGGTTGAGATTGAAGACAAGTTGAAGACAAGGTGAGGATGCTTGAAGTTGCTTGGAGCTTTGGAATTGTTTGTGCCTGAAGGTGTCTGATGAAGATGTAGGAAATAGGAGCCACAGGGAGAGCCTTAGAACTAGAATGATTTCTTTCACAAATATGGAAAGCATCTTGTGCTTCCATTCCTCCCAATGACTAAAAGTCCTTCTCAGATATTCACATCCCTCCTTTGGAGGGATGAGTGGCTTTATCTGGGAAGTAGAACTTTGAGGGAACCAGTCTCTTATAATGATGAACCCTTACAGGCTTCCTTTGGTTGTCAGTAAGCAGTTTATCATTTCCACTCATCCTGTTCAATCAATGGTCTTCTGGTTTGAGTATCTTGAAGGATGTTGGGCTTGAGTCTGAAGATGAGAACTTCATTGAAGAGTGTGGAAGAGGATGATTCCTTGAGCATTGCCATTGCAGCTGAGGCTTGAAGAGCAAGAAGAACAAGTTGATACTTGAAGGTTCAATTGAGATTGAGTGAAGAGCTGAGGCTTGAAAAAGAAGTGAAGGATGAAGTTGACACTCCCAGATGATTGAAGACTACTCTGAGAAGCTGAAGCTTGTAGATGAAGAAGACCAAGTTGATACTGGTAAAGCAAGGGGAGCTGAAGCTTGAAGACTAAGTTGATACTTATAAGGAGGATTCAATTGAGATTGAGTGTAGAGCTGAGGCTTGAAGAATAAAGGATGAGTTGAAACTTACATTGATGCTTGGAGAGCCTGAAGGAATCAAGTTGATACTTGTAGTTAGGAGTGAAGCCTGAAGGTGGAGTTGACTGAGGAGCTGAAGCTTGGAGAAGAGAGAATAAGTTGACACTTATGTTTGGTGGATTGAAACCTTGGAGAAGCAAGTTGATACTTGTCATGGAACATGATAGCCCTGAAGAGCTGTTGAAGTCTGAAGACTGGATTGCTGTCAGAAGAGCTGAAGCTTGGAATTGGCAGGGGGAGTTGTTGATCTGCTTTCTTGTCTGTTCTCTTTTCTGTGTTGATGTGCCTTGTTTGACTTGCTTGATGCATTAGAATAAGCCTATATCTAGACTGACTTTAATCCAGGAGCATGATTGCACTAGAGGTTGAGTTGCTCCCTCTGCTTGTATTTTTACTGTATGGCTTTGCTTGCGGGTATTCGGTAGAGCCCTGCTCCCTTGCCCATGTGGTTTGTGTTTGCTTGATAGCATATTTTACTTCTTCTGTATGATTGCAGTTATATTTGGCTTGATAGCATTTCATTTTATTTTTACTGTATGATTGCAGTTATTATTCTACTCTGCTTGATAGCATGTCTCTTCTGTATGATTACTGTTATTCATTCTGGCATGAGGTTGAGATGAGCTTGTGGAGGCTACTGCCCCACATACAATTCCTCCCTCACTTGCATTGCATGCATTTTACAGTCGTTTATTGTTTACTGTTTAAGCTGATGCTTTATCTGTGTCTGTTTATCATTGACATGATCCCTTAGGACTCCCCCTTCCTTTGATAAGGAAGTGATGATAGAACTTTAGGTTGAAACCTATGCATGATAACTTCTAGGAGTTCCCTGTTTCAAACCTCAACCATAGGATGAATCCTTGGCATGACAACATTAGGACTTGATAGTCTCCCCGTAGTTGAGCCCTCCTCTTCTCATCTCAAAACAACTTAAGATACAGTAATCATGAATGATTTCTTTCGTACGTTACGAGCCTTAAGCTATCTGAGAAAGGATTGTTGGAGAGTTTCTTTTCAACAGTCTGGATGTTTAGTATGGTACCCTTTGGGTGACATGCGACGCATTCACTCTCAGGTCATAGTCTTTAGTGCGATTGAAATTGCAAACACAATAAAAAATAGTTCTTTCGTAAAAGACAGAAAACAAACTTCAAACCTTTTTGCCCCGTGGGCCCATAATTCAAAGGAAGCTTTTCTGAAGAAAAGAGTGTCGTTAAACTTCAGCGCCAACGCAAACAGGCTTTGTCCCTAACTGCTGGAACTGCTGTTTAACCCTACTCGATAAAACAGATGCATCTGAATCCTCGTAATCCGTACTATCCAGAACTACGTAAGCTCTGATCTCTCATACTTGTTGAGAGTACGTAGGCACAATACTGATGTATTGGCGAGCCACCTTCCCCTATAACCCTTAGTAGGTCGAACTACGTTGACTCTGATTTCTCATTCTCTGATGAGAATACGTAGGCATAAAGTGCGACGCTTTGCCGAGTCATTTTCTTTTCCTTTTTAAGCCAGCCTTGATAGGAAGATAGATAAACCAACCCGTCCAGTAAACACAACAAGCGTGGATCTCGTCGAGTACGACGGACGTGAGGGGTGCTAACACCTTCCCCTTGCGTAACCGACTCCCGAACCCAGACAACGGTTGCGATGACCTTGTCTTATACCTTTTCGTCAGGTTTTTTCGACCGTTTCCTTTCCCATTCCGAGGGATAAATAACGAAAGGTGGCGACTCTTCTGTTTTGCCGGCACCTCATTTTCGCGGAAGCGACACAAAGCACATGGCAAAGTATTGTGATCATCAAGAGTTAATCAGATTCATCAAGGAAAAGTAACAAAAGCAATTCAAATGATCATAAGCATGGCAACACAAGAACCAAAATTCATCATGGAAAAACAACCAGTCAACATGAGACAAATAAGCATATTTTTATATTTTTGTATTATGTGGCATACATATTTATTTATAAAAAACTAAATATCTAAATAAAAGAAAGATCTATTAAAATAAATATTATTATTACTTATTATAAATGAAATAAAACAATTTTGTGTTAAAGACGAGTTCATCGGGAGTCGGTTACGCAAGGGGAAGGTATTAGCACCCCTCACGTCCGTCGTACTTGACGGGATCCGTGCTTGTTGTCTATCTAAGGGTGTGTTTATCTATCTAGCTACAGGCTCACAGGACAAAAGAAAAAGAAAGGAGACTCGACAGAGCATCGCCGCTCTATGCCTACGTATTCCCTCGTGCAATGGGAAAGTCAGAGTCAACGTAGTTCGGCTAACTACGGGTGAAGGGGGGAAGGTTGCTCGCCAAGACATTGCGTCTTGTGCCTATATACTCTTAACAAGTATGAGAGATCATAGTAAATGTATTTTGGGCTGACACGAAACCACAGGTTGATTAAGTGTTTTAACCGAGTAGGGTTAAACATCTGTTCCAACAGTTAGGGACGAAGCCTGTTTGCGGTAGAACCGAAGCTTAACAACACTCTTTTCTGAAGAAAAAAAGTTTCTGATTAATCCCGAAGGAAAAAGGTTTGAAGTTTGTTTTTGTGTTTTTTAGTGAAGTGAATTAATTTGGTTTGTGATTCACGTTGCACTAAAGACTATGACATAGAAGCGAATGCGTCGTGTATCGCCCCCAAACAGGACGTACACTAAACACTCTAGACAAGCAAGAGGACACCCTCACTCATCATTCCCCATGTAGCTTAAGGCTCGTAGCGCACAACGTTCATCGCATTTATTAGATGAGTTAGAATTGTTTTGAGATGAGAAGAGAGAGACTCACTAAAGGGAGACTAAATCAATCCTAAAAGTTGTCATGCAAAGTGGACTTAGAGTTGGGATGCAAAAGGGGACTGCCTAATGTTAGCATGCTTGGATTGAATGCCTAATGTCTCTTCTACTCCCATCCTAAACGGGGGGACTAGGAACCCTATGGGGATCATGGCAAAAAGCACAAGAAAGCACCAAGTAAATTCAATCGCAAGTAAAAGATGCAAACATGAAAATGCACACTTAGAATGGTGGGAGGGAGGAAAAAATGTGTGGGGCAGCAGCCACCACAAGCGTATCTCGACCTCAACAGCGATGCAAGAATGATGCAAACATGGAGAGGAAAGCGAAATATGAAAACAAACGAACATGCAAAGAATTGTCACTTTGAACCACATCCATAAGTATGCATTCAAGTGGACAATGAACACAAGTATTGACAAAATCATGATCAATCAAACACAAACAGTGGCAAACACCCAAGACATTTCACGCCTAATGCATCATATCAATTTATGAAGATTCGAAGTGAAACGGTATGCGAACAATCAAACAAAGTAGCAAAATAGGCCTGCCAGCACAGTATTAATCGGTTAACACAGGAGGTTAATCGGTTAACCTGTGAAAAGTAGTTGAAAATCTGGAAATTCATTCATGTTAATCGATTAACCCCAGGGGTTAATCGGTTAACACCTTGAAAATGCTTGAAAACTTTGAAATTTGAATTGGTTAATCGGTTAACGCCAGAGGTTAACCGATTAACACTGTGTTGACACCATAAAACAACAAAGTAGAATCACTTTTCAACAGCTTATCACTTCTCCAAACATACCGATGATCACATAATCAATTATGCACGAAAATACACCAGCAAACAGTGATACAATTAGCATGTCAACATGTAAAACAACAAGATCACAATTCTCAATGGATCAAAATCAAATCAATCAAAGATAAAAATCAACATGATTATGCAAATAAGTTCGAAAATTAAATCGGATCAGAAATCCAACCTACAAAGCAGAGGATTGCTTTGGTTAATGTTGATTCAACCTTAATTGAACAGATCCAAGAAAGAAAGTCTGGTAAACTTCAAGATCCAATCCAATTCTTGAAATAGAAGTTAAAATTCAGCACAATTAAGCTAGATCCAAGCAAATAAGCTATTCCAAATCACCTTCCAAGTTCAGATCCAAATTTGCACGAAAATAGAATGAAGAAATTGATCCAATGTGAATGATGGATGAAAGTTTAAGCTCAAGAATTAATTGATTCCAATGAAGAATCAATTAATTCAATGGATGAAGAGCTTTGGTGAAGGTTTTGGTTATGGAGGGAATTTGGAGAATTGAGAGAGAAATGAGAGCAATTCTGAAATGAGAATGAAAAAATGAAGGTTAGAATGTGTTAGTTTGGAGTGGATCACTTAAATACCAATTAGGTTAGGGATCCAAATGTAAGGCTTGGAATGTGGCATGAAAAATATGGTTTGGAATGAGGAATGGGCATTTGGAGGAAAAATGAAATTATGACATGATTCTAGATCCTTCCCAAGTGCAAAATTTGAATTCAAGTGATCAAAATTGGATCCCAAATGGCTCTGCATTGAAAAATCATGTACAGAGGCAAAAATTACATTAGTTAATCGGTTAACCATATAGGTTAATCGATTAACACCCTTGAATTTTTGAATCTGGGATGATTTTCCATTGGTTAATCGGTTAACCATATGCGTTAACCGATTAACACATTCAAAATTTGAATTCTGGCGCCTTTTGGAGGGAAACCTGCCCGTCTGAAACTTGCTTTTGAGTATCATAACCATGAAAATGCTTGCGATAACTTGAATGTTGCTTTCTGAGTTGAAAATATGCCCTGCAAAACAAAGTAAAATCGAACGTTCGATCGTTGGGCAAAAAAAATGCCCGGGACTCGGATGCTTGCAGTTCGGTTGCTTGCACTGAGATGAAAACTGAGCCACAGGAAAACCTCAATCCCCTGCTAAATGAACAATGCTATGCAATTAAAATTCTAGAAGAAAATGAAATGAAACATAAACCAAGTTAAGAAAAGGTTGGCCAAATTTTGGGGTGCAACAACAATGTGACTTCGGGTATTTGCTCTCCGTCTACCCTTAGACGATGCAAGTTTCAGGTTTGGATATTTCTTACCGTCTACCATTAGACGATGTGAGTTTTGGTTATGGTTTTCTCTCCGTCTATCCTTAGACGGTGCGATATTTGGATATGATTTCGAATATGGTGTTTCTTCCTGTCTACCCTTAGATGATGTGAATGTTGGATATGTTTCTTCCTGTCTACCCTTAGATGATGTGAATGTTGGATATGTTTCTTCCTGTCTACCCTTAGACGATGTGAATGTTGGATATATTTCTTCCTACCTACCCTTAGACGATGTGAATGTTGGATATGTTTCTTGCTGTCTACCATTAGACGATGTGATGTGCTCGCTTTTATTTAGCGAATGTCTGGCGGCGATGTCAGATGACTTTAACTTTTGGGTTTGAAGATCGCTTTTATTTAGCGAGTGACTGACGGCGATGTCAGATGTTTCTCTCGATGGTGTGTCGTCGTTGGAACTATCAGGGCAGTTATTTCTGGAGATTTTTGTCCCATCAGAGTTTGTAGTTTATTTTTGCGGTTGGCAAATTTCCGGGTTCTTTGGTATTCAACCGTCTTTTACGTTTGAATGTTTGAAAGTCGTTCGCTTTTCAACCCTTCAGGTCCAAGTCGTTTGAATAGGGGCAGCTATTGCACCCCAAAATTTGACCAACCGTTTCTCGTAATTTGGCTTATGTTTCGTCTCATTTTCATTTGCATTTGCATACCGCATACTACACATTTTTTCGGTCGGATTAATTTTTATCGGGATTACAACCCTCTTCTTGCGTTTCAGGCTATTCAAACCAATTCGAATAAGCAAGTTTATTTTGGGAAGTTGTGCTCTTCCCGGTGTTTTCAGTCTATGCTGTTGTTTTGAGGATATTTCGGTGTCCATATTTTTGCCGATTATTCTGTTGCGTTCTCGCACTTTTATTCACCGATTTAATTTTCTAGATTTTATTTCCTAATTTTTAGCATAGAATTTAGATTTTGATTAATTTTTTAGATTTAATTTTCTATTTTAGAATATTTTAATTTTCTAGAATATTGTTAGATTTAATAGATTTTAATAGTATTTTCCTTTTTAGAGGTTATTAGAATATTAATAGCTTTTAAATAGTTTTTTTTGCTATTTTTAGAGTTTATAGAATTAATTTTTTTTTTAGAATATTTTAGAATTAGCTCTTAGATTTTAATTAGATTTTTTAATTTAGAATTTATCTTGGTTAGAAGCTTAGATTGATTTTAATTAGGATATTAGATATTATTTCAGTAGGGTTTTAATTGGTTAGTCATTTGATTAATTTTTAGGTCTTAAAAGAGGCACGTTAGCATTTAATGAATTAGCCATGTCTTAACATTAGTATTAATTAGGTTAATTAGTTAGTTTTTGGTATCAGTTTGTATTAATTTTCGTTTGCATTTAATCTATCATTAATCAACTAATTAGTCTTAATCATGCAGCCACTGACATGTGTCAGGCTATAAATAGCTTGTTCTCTCTCTCTCTCATCATTAAGGGCTGACACGTTGCCCCAACTGGCGACACCTCACCCAAGACAAACCCTAACTAACACTCGCCGGAGAAATCATAGTCACCGTCCCCCTCACCGGAAAATGCATGAGTCGCCGGAAAACTCATCCAAGTCACCAGAATCTTCATATATGTTCATCATTTTTCCATATTGATTCATTTGTGTTCGTCATTTTTCTTGATTTCTTCTTCATGTTCATGATCTTCATCCGTGTTAATCATGAAATCTTCATCCATGTTCAAGCGCTTTCCAGAAACTTCATGAAACCTTCATCCGTGTTCATCAATCATTCATCTGTTTTTTCAGATTTTAGATCCACCGTTACAATCTTCCATCCAACTCTTGTCATCCTTGAATTCAACAACAAAGACATGATCTAGAAAGAGAGTGAGAATGAACTCGGATCCAAACGGAAGAAGAAGATAGAACCATCGAAACCCGTATTCTTCCAGATGAACTCCAAATCCAGATTCGTCCGCCATGAATGTTTTTTCCAAATCTGCATCGTCTTCACCATCCAGATCTGCATCTGAGCTCAGATCCGTCTTCAACCACTCAACAACAAAATCAGCGAATCTTCATCTTCTTCAATGAATCTAGATCCAAACTTCAAACATTTCCGGATTTTCTTCATAAACCTTCAACTCATGAATCTTTTTCCGAATCTACAACGAATGCAACAGATCCCGAACCAAACTTCTTCACATCAACATTCCTATCCTTATCTACTTTCAAACAACACGCTATCTTCAGATTCAACAACTCGAATTTTGAATCCCCATTTTCGTTTAACTTTCGTCTCCAAGTTTCTGCATGTTCAGGTGATGGTGATGTTTGAAGGAAACAAGATGGAACTGAGAGGGATCATGTTTTTCGGAGGAAGTTTTGGAGTACGAAGCGGGGGAACGGACGAGAGAGGGGTGAGCTAAGCTGACGACAGCTAGCGTTTTGCCAAGGTAACTGAGGAAGAAGAAGGTCTTTGTGGCACCTCCAAGGGGTTAGTGGGCCCTCGCGGCCCATTTATGTGTTTGATTAATTTTTGTACCCCCGTATCCCTTTTTGCACATGCCCCCCTATTTTTGATGATGTGTTGATAATTTGGGCCAAGCCCAACCGTCTTGCTTGGATCATACTCCCCATTCCGTTACTACACTCCTCCCTCTGGTTGCTGTTTGATTTTGTTTGGGCTTCAGCCCCCCTTAAGCCCAACTATATTTTCTAGCTACACACCGATGCTCTGGGCTGTACCTCCCTGTTTGTATTATTGTTTTGTAATATATTATGTAAATACTATTTTTCTATTTTTTCTTTTAAGATACTTTAATATTTTCTTTTAGAATATAATATACATATATATTTTTTGTATAGAACGTCATATTCTATTTTTCATATTCAATTTTCTTTTAAATTTCTTTTTCTTATTAGAAGTTTATTTCTTTTAAAGTTGAATTCTTGTTTCCATTTGTTATTGTATTTTTCTTCTCATTTTCATTTTGTAGGTCGATGACGAGACCTCCGTAATGCGTTATTAATCGAATTGTTTATGGATAATGTAGGATCCGAGACCATCGTTTTCTCTCCTCATTTCTCTTCTCCTTCTGATTTTGTTTTGATTTTCAGCTGTGCTGGTCCGTGTGACACGATTCAATTGGAGAATGATTCGTAATATCATTTCTCTATGTTGTCTTTGACACAAATATCAATACACGACCTCTTAATGTTTGACTTCATTTATAAGTCGAAATACGATGGTTCAACATCACATTGGTTCTGGTTCGAAACGTCATCATCAAGGATCAAAAAAGGAGAACAACTTGGAAATGGAGCTTGCACGCAAAAGTCAAGGGTCAACGGAACCACTCCGTTCGGCATCATTGCTTCTCTTTCATCTCTTTTATTCAACCGTCGAGTGTTGTGAGCCGTAAACGTTAGACACGTGGGAAATGATGAGTGGGGGCCCCCTCTCTCTCGTCTAGAATGTTTAGTGTACGTCCTTAGGACGATATGCGACACATTCGCTCCTACGTCTTAGGACTTAGCGTGTGCGTCCCGTTCCGAACCCTTTCTCTCGCATCCTGGAGATTGAGACTTCCCTTTTTCTCTCGCATCCTGGAAATTGAGATCCCTTCTCTTGCCCCTGTGTAATCAAGGCCCTTTCCTATAGTTAGCTAAACTACAACTGCTTTGATTTCTCATACCAGATGAGAATATGTAGGCACAAGACGCGATGTCTTGGCGAGCACACTAACAACTAACTTTTCTTTTCTCTCGCTTCCGTGTGATCTAGACTTCCCCGCTGACGACTAATCTATCCCTTTCTCTTGCTCTAGCGCAATTAAGACCAGCCCGTAGTTCTAGAACCCGTAGGTTCCCGTACCTTTAAACCAATGACATACTACGTCCGTTCTACCGCAAACAGGTAACGCCTAAGTCTCCAATGGTCGAGCAGCATACGCCTAACTGCTAGAATGTGTACACTAGTATCGTCAACCTTTTCTCTCACCCCCGTGTGATTGAGAACACCCGCGTTTACCTGTAGTTAGCCTGAACTACGTTTTGCTCTGATTTCTCACACCAGATGAGAATACGTAGGCACAAGACGCGACGTCTCGATGAGCAACCTTTCCCTACCTTTCATCTGTAGTTTCCCGAACTACGTTGACTCTGACTTTCCCATTGTACGAGGGAATACGTAGGCATAGAGCGCGATGCTCTACCGAGTCAATTCTTTCCGTTTAGCTTTAGCAGTCGTAGATTAGATTGTTTTTCACCCATAGACTAGACAACCAAGCGTGGATTCCGTCGAATACGACGGACGTGAGGGGTGCTAATACCTTCCCCTTGCGTAACCGACTCCCGAACCTGAGATTTGGTTACGATGACCAATCTTATCCCGTTTCGCATGTTTTCTCTGATTGTTTCCTTTCCCTCTTGTTGGGATAAATAACGAACGGTGGCGACTCTTCTGTCATTGTCGGCACCTTTCTTCGTAGTAGCGACAGCTGGCGACTCTGCTGGGGACTCCCACGGTTCCCTGTGCGAGTCAATCCTAGCGCTTGTTTGCTTGTCTTTGGGTGTGTATATTTGTATGTTGTATTTTGTATTGCTATATTTACATTTTCCATACTATATTATTAATTGTTGTTGTTGTGTTGTTGGGTGGTTGTTCCTTTGAGAGATAAGCCAAAACCCAGGCTTGAGTACACCCCTAGCATTAGTAGTGGAAAGTAGTGGTGGACGTGCATGCTTTACATGTACTAGTTCACCATGAAATTCGTGCTCAGACGAGATTCTCTTTGATGATTTCTTTTCTGCCTCTTTGGGCTCGAGGGAATTTTGGATCTGAGGATTGTCGACTCTGGGTACCGATCATTTGTGATTTAGCTAAGTGAGGCCTCTTCGGGAGATCATGATGCCAAACCAAAAATGGTAAACGTATCATCATTTCTTGAAAGTCTGTGACGCTGATGAACACATAGGATGCCGAACCTTATCAGTGGATTAGGTCCATACCTGTGAGTGGGAGGGTTTTTGCAGGAAACTTGACTTCCAGCTAACCCGGTATTTTGGTTTTCTCGTCAGAGCGAACTTGTCTAGTCAGCAGCGCAACAGTTACTTCAGAGCTTTGGGGGATCTTTGATCCTTTATTTGTTGCATCAGTATTTTGCATTGCATTTCATGTGCATCTCATGTTTGCATGTCCATCCTCATCCGGAACAGAGAGTTTACCAGTCGTTTGTCCAACCCACAGTTGATTTCCCGACATTCGTATTGGACTTGAATTAGCTTCTGGAAGGATCATGAACTTAGCAGAGCAGAATCAGGTTGTTACTAGGGCCGAGTTTGAATTGATGAAGAATCAGCTAGGTCAGCTCATGGAAGCCATGACAGCTATGACTAGAGGAGAGACTGGTATTCAGAGGACTTCGGTGAACAATGTTGCTAAAGCTCAGTCTGTGTAGATTCCTGTTGTACAAGAGCGTACTATTTCCAGAGATAGAGATTCATCTTCTCTCCATGACACGAACTATCAGAATTTCACTTTCCCTGTGCCAAATTCTCAGAGGGTTGTTCCGAAGGTTAATGCTAAGGACCCACAGATGGTTGAGTTTATGAGAAGATATCGTTTGTTGGATGAAAAGCTTGATGCCCTGTTGAGCCAGGATACTCTTAATCTGAATGATTCAAGCATGTGTTTAGTCCCCGGTCTTGTAATGCCTCTGAAGTTCAAGACACCAAGTTTTGAGAAGTACAAAGGGGATAGTTGTCCGAAGAAGCATCTGGTTATGTTCTGCAGAAGAATGACTTCGCACATCCATAACGACAGGCTTATGATTCACTGTTTTCAAGACAGTCTGAGTGGAGCATTGTTGAGTTGGTATATGCAGTTGGAAAGTGGTTGCATCCGATCATGGTCAGATTTAGCTAATGCCTTTGTGAAGCAGTACAACTACAATCTCGACATGGCTCCCATTCGTATGCAGTTGTAAGAATTATCCCAAGCGGATAATGAATCCTTCAGAGGATATATGCAGAGATGGAGAGAATTCGCAGCTCGTGTTCAACCACCACTTCTGGACAGAGAACTGGTTGACATATTCATGGGTACTTTGCAAGGGCACTACTTTGATAAGATGGTTGGTAGTGGGACATCAAACTTCACTGACTTGATGATAATGGGTGAACGTATCGAGAGCGGAATCAAGAATGGAAAGATTCGAGACATCTCAGATACTTCAGTTTATGAAGGCAAATCAGTTGTCAGTTCTCAAGAGGGATGGGAGAAAGAAAGTGATGTTATCCCGGAGTCTCCGGTACCTCAAATTCAGTTTTCAGACACTTCGAGTATTCAGAGTCAGCAACCTGTTGGGTCTGTGTATCAGATATTTGTTCCCCCTCAGAGTCAGCAGTCTTACCGCCATCAGCCGTGTCAGCACGCTCGACAAGACCAATGAAGCCACAGAGGCATTTTACTCAGTTGTCGATGTCGTACAGTCAAGTGTTGTCGGATTTGATCAGAGGTGGGTTGATAGTGCCGAAGAATATTAATCCAGAGATTCCTCCATATCCGCCAGGTTTTAATGTCAACGCCTGTTGTGAGTACCATGTTGGGGCACAGGGGAATTAAACCGAAGAATGTAAGGTGTTAAAGAGCAAAATTCAGACTCTGCTTGACTCCAACATGTTCTCAGTCACGCATCAGGGTGTCCAGATCAACGATCTTCCATCATCCGGTCATGTGGGTTCGGAATAGTACCAGACTGACTTCAGCGAGCAATTCTGAAGGTGGCTGGTTCAACAGCAAATCAAGGCTTGAAAGCCTAGTTCTCCGAAGCTGACAGTCTTCTTTTATCATGTCATTTCTTTACATTTGTATTTTCTTTTCTATTAAAGTGCAAATCTCATCTATAAAACTTGTATTATTTTCAGTTGATAATGATAATGAAATGAATATGCATGTTTTGATTTAATCCATTCGTGTTCACTCTGTACTTTTTATTAATATCAAACACTTGTTTAAGCGAAATCCGGGGAGGATGACGAAACTGAAAGACGAAAACTTCTGATAGTATGCTTTTGAATAAAACCTGTTGATGATGTACAAGCATTGTTTTAAATTCCTAAACACCGGAGATATAAGGATGATAATCCCTTGTCAACCCCTTTGAGCCTAGTAGTTGGATTTTCTTTCTGAAAACGAAAAAACCCTCAATCTTAACCTGGGGCAGGGTAGGTGTCAGTTAATTTGGCCGAGCGTCCAAATCGCAAAAGGAGTGTTCCCGTTCGAGGATCAATCACACCTGTAGAGGTCGTACCTAAAAAACCACAGTGGTTATCCCTCACCGATCAAGGAGTGAAATAGTCACAATCCTTTCAACAAGTCAGACAAGTCGGTGTCACATAATTTGTTCAAAAAAGGAGGATCGGAAGAAAAATAAAGAAAAGAATCAAAAGAAGAAGCTCGCTAAGTCGATAACTTGAAAACAAGTGGCTTAGGCAAAAATTAGGGCGTCCCACTGGACTTCAAAATCAAAAGAAGCTCAAAAGAGTCAGTCCAGGAAAAAAATAGGGAAATCAAAAAATGATGATGAAAAACAAGTTGTGTGATTCAGGTACCAAAGACGAAAAGCGAGTGACCGTTACTCCGAAAATTTGTGGTTTTCTGAACCATCACTCCTGTCATTAAACCTTTGAAAGGTGAGCGCTAGTGTCGAATTAGCTGAATATAGGATTGGAGAATATCACGGAGAATGGGTGGGTTAAAATAAATTTTTGAGCCTTATATCCTTTCTTTCAAACCGTGAACCTGACCGCGTTACAACCTTCAAAAGACCTAATTGAAGCAGGTTTGTTTCGAAAGCGTACTTCGGTAAAGATCGCGTCGAAACTGACTCCTAAAAGAATTCTGCTCAACTTGCGGTTACTAAGGTTGACATTCTGATAAGTGATTCATTCACTATATGTCACAATATATTTTTTCCAGTGAACAGACTTGGATTTCAAAATGTCATATTCATTGCATTAATATATCTTTTGTGCAGAACAATTTGTTTTACTTGCGAGTAAGCATTTGAATCAAGAAAGTTTCCATAGTGGAAAGTTTGATCAGGATAGAATGCAGAGTGTTTATGTACTCCGTCGAACCAGGGAAATTTATCAAATGATCATATCATGGGAATCAGCCATCCAAAGCCAGTTAATTTGGGGCAATCAGGTCGAGATTCGGTAAATCTCTCAAAGTCATAGGCATCCTCTCTACAGATCAGCCAATCCGGGGCAAAGTCATTTCGAGGCTGGGGCAGGCCACCCCAAGAGCAGAAGCTATCCTTATCCAGAAGCCAGCACTTCCTCGAGGTTCAAAATGCTGAGATAGTTTAGATCAAACCATCAATGTACGGAGATTTCAGGTTCCCTTTTGAGGAAGATTCTTACAGAAAGCCCACAGGCTGGGGCAAATTTGGAAACAAATGAACTGTTCCTCTCCATATTTTTAGAGCTGTTCAGAGCTATTCAAGCAGGTTTTGTCAACCTTCAAGTTCAAGACGAATGTCGGGAAGTCATGTTAACCATTCCCTGACCCTTAAACCTCATATTCAAACAAGTCGTTTGTTAGAACACAGATTGGTGTTTAATTATTTCTCTATGTTTTGATGATAACTCTAATGAAATTTTGTATTAAGAAAATATATACTATAATTTTATTCAAGAGTTTTGTGTTTCAGATATTAAAATAAATACCATTATGGAAGCAAAATCCATCTGAACATCAAGTTATGCAAAGCTCTGAAGCATCAGAAGCAACCCATCAGAAGACTCTGAGCCCTGCCAGAAGAGACTCTAAAGCAGTAGCTGCAGAAGATTCTGAAGCAGAAGCTGCAGAACCATTTGAAGCGTAGCTGAAGATTTAGTATGAAGAGTTTAAAGCACTGTTTCATAAGACTTTGAATGTACTTTACGCTGCAAGTACAGAGGCTCTGAAAAACAGTTATGCTCTTATCAGATCACTCACGCTAAAGCACTATGGCTGCAACTCTGACATCATTGAATCTGATCTGAAGAACAAGAAGCACATCAGAGGATCTGATGTTGTTTACGTTTGAAAAGATGTCAACACATGAATAGACTTGGTACTATTCTCAGCGTCCTCTCCAACGGAACTATTCCTTATTTGTGATAGACACAAGGATTCAGGCAAAAGGAATTTATCTGAACATTCTACTTCTGAGAAAGGAAAAGTCATATGAAGACGAAAGGCTACAGCTACTCTACTTGCACAGTCTTCAGGCATTGGACTTTCAGCAATATAAAAGGACGTCTTCAACATCTCTTCAAGGTTAACGAATTGATAACAAATCTTGAGCAAATTGTTCAACAACTCTCATACACTCATTTTTATTCAAAACTGAATAGTTTTATTTGTTCTTAATCTTAAGTGTAAAAATCACAATTTGTGATATAGCTTTTTAGAAGCATCTAAACACTTGTTAGTTTACATTTATTTGTAAAGGTTCTTTAAGAAAACCAAGTTGTGGTCAGTAGTTCTAGAGAAGACTAAGACAGTTGTTCTTAGTGTTTTGACACTGTAATATGTTTGAATATAGTGGATTAAGTCCTTGAGGAGAAAGGCAAATTACTCTTAATAGGGTGGACTGGATTAGTTGAGTTCAATGAACCAGGATAAAAATCATTGTGTTTTTATTGCCATAATATTTTCTAAACCCTTATTCAACCCCCCTTCTAAGTGTTTTTCTCATCTTCAGTATGTATCAGAGCTCCTGTTCTGTTAGTGCTCTCACTTCACCGTGAACAGAAAAGATCCAGTTGAGAAAACTCTTAATATATTTTGGTTGATACATTATGGCTGAAGCTTCAACATCCAACAACAACAGATATGAGGACAAAGATAGAATAAGCATTAAACCCCTTATGCTTGATGGGGAGAAGTTTGACTACTGGAAAGACAGGATTGAAAGTTTCTTTCTAGGATATGATGCTGACCTTCGGGATTTAGTCATTGATGGCTATGTTCACCCCACTAATGGGGATGGAAAAAAGATAGATAGAAAATCTATGACTGAGGCTCAGAAGAAAGAATTCAGGAATCATCATAAAGCAAGAACCATACTACTAAATGCTATATCTCATACTGAGTATGAGAAGATTACTAACAGATAAACAACATTTGGTATGTTTGAATCTTTGAAGATGACTCATGAAGGGAATTCTTAAGTCAAGGAGACCAAGGCTCTGACTCTGATCTAGAAATATGAAGCCTTCAAAATGGAGGAGTCAAAATCTGTAGAAGTTATGTTCTCTAGATTCCAGATTCTCACAGCTGGCTTGAAAGTTCTGGAGAAGGGTTACTCCATTGCAGATCATGTTAAGAAGATCATCAGAAGTTTGCCAATCAGATGGAGACCAATGGTCACTGCTCTAAAGCTAGCTAAGGATCTGAACAAGATCACGTTGGAGGAAATGATAAGCTCTCTGAAGAGTCATGAGATTGAATTAGAGGAAGACGAACCCCAGAAAAAAGGTAAGTCTGTTGCTTTAAAGTCTAACAAATCTGCCAAAGCTTTGCAGGTTTTAGAAGAAAGTTCTGAAGAATCTTCTTCTTCTGAAGAAGATGAATTGTCCCTGCTGTCCAGAAGGATTAACAAACTCTGGAAGCATAAACAGAGGAAGTTCAAGAACTTCAAGAAACCAGATCAACGTAAAGAGTCTTTTGGACATAGAAGATCTGGAAAGAAAGAGGTTGTCTGCTATGAATGCAAGGAACCTGGGCACTACAAGAATGAATACCCAAAGCTTCAAAAGGAGAAGCTAAGAAGAAAGTCTGATCATAAAAATAAAGTTCTGATGGCAACCTGGGATGATTCAGATGCATCTGAATCTTCATCAGACTCAGATGAAGAATGTGCAAACATGGCACTCATGGCCGACATAGAAGACCATGCAGAAACTTCTGGATCAGGATCAGAATCAGAATCAGATTTTGAGGAGGTATTTTCTGAACTTTCTAGAGCAGAGCCTATTGAGAGTTTATCAGAAATGTTAGAAAACTATAGTAAGATTAAGCTCAAGTACAAGAAGCTTGAAAGCAATCTTGTATCTGAGAATGATCTTCTGAAATCAGAAGTTTCCGAGCTCAAAGCAAACAATTTGAAAATTAAAAATGAATTAGAAAGAGCTCAACAAGATTCTGAAGCTGAAACTAAGTCAAAATCTAAAAACATTTTAGAAGAATATGACTATAGTTTTCAGAGATTTCTAGCAAGAAGCGTAGAGAGAAGCAAGATGGCTTCAATGATCTACGGTGTAAGCAGAAATAACAGGAAGGGTATTGGATATGAATCTTCTTTTGAGAAGGATTTAAATCCAACATCTATTGATAAACTAATCATTAATCATACTCCTCTATATTCTACCTTTAAGTTTGGTCATCTTAATGATATTAAACACACTCGTTCTGGTCAGAACATTCCTGTGTTTAAACCTAATGTTAGTCAAAACAAACCTGCTGTCAGAAGACAGAAGTTCAGACAAAACTTTAAGGCAATTAACCCTAAAGGACCCAAAAAGATCTGGGTACCTAAAGACAAAATAATATCTGTTGCAGACATCTTTAGCAGCAAAGTCAAAACACCAATCTTGGTACCTGGACTCTGGCTGCTCGCGTCACATGACGGGAGAAAGGTCTATGTACCAAAGCCTAGAGCTGAGACCTGGAGGAGAGACCTGGAGGAGACGTCAAGTTTGGAGGGAACCAGAGCGGCAAGATAGTTGGCTCTGGAACTATTGGCAATGGTAATCTTCCTTCCTTTTCTAATGTCTTACTAGTTGAAGGATTAACACATAACTTATTGTCCATAAGTTAATTAAGTGACAATGGTTATGACATAATCTTCAATCAAAAATGTGGCAAGGATGTTAGTCAAAAGGATGGCTCAATCCTATTTAATGGAAAGAGGAAGAACAACATTTATAAAATCAATCTTTCAGAACTTAAGGTTCAGAACATAAAATGCCTTATGTCTGTTAATGATGAGCAATGGGTATGGCACAGAAGATTGGGACATATTAGTATGAGATGTATATCTCAGATTAATAAACTCAATCTGGTCAGAGGACTTCCTCAATTGAAGTTCAACTCAGATGCTCTTTGTGAAGCATGTCAAAAAGGAAAATTTTCAAAATCTTCTTTTAAAACTAAAAATGTTGTTTCAACCTCAAGACCATTAGAATTACTTCATATTGATCTGTTTGGACCAGTGAAAACTGCATCCATCAGAAGCAAGAAGTATGGATTAGTCATTGTTGATGACTACAGCAGATGGACGTGGGTGAAATTCCTAAAACACAAGGATGAGTCACATTCTGTGTTCTTTGACTTCTGCAAACAAGTCTAGAATGAAAACGATTTTAAACGCTCTAAAGGCTACAGATGATATACAATACTAAACGCTCTAAAGGCTACAGAGTATACAATACTGAAACACAGATTGTGGAGGAATCAATACATGTTAGATTTGATGATAAGCCTGGCAATCAAAAGCCAAAGAAGCTTGATAATTTTGCAGATAGAGAAGTCATTCTCACAGACTCTGAACTCTCAAAGGCAGAAATGGCTCAAGTGAAAGAACCAGAAGCAACGCCAGATGCAACTCCATTGGCTGCTCAGATGAACAATTTGAATATTTCTGAAGAACCAAATGTTAAGGGATCATCATCCAGAATCAAGGCCTCTCACCCAGAGGATGTGATAATTGGGAAGAAGGATGACCCTATCAGAACAAGGTCTTTCCTCAGATCATCTGCAACATCACTTTTTGGGTTGGTGTCTATCATTGAACCAACTTCTGTTGATGAAGCTCTGAATGATAATGAGTGGATACTTGCTATGCAAGATGATCTAAATCAATTCACCAGAAATGACGTTTGGGATTAGGTACCAAGACCAAAAGGGTTTAATATTATTGGAACCAAATGGGTCTTCAGAAACAAATTGAATGAGCAAGGAGAAGTTGTAAGTATCAAAGCAAGGCTAGTTGCTCAAGGGTATAGTCAGCAAGAAGGAATTGACTACACAGAGACTTATGCTCCTGTGGCCAGGTTAGAGTCTATACACCTACTCATTTCTTTTGCTGCACAAAATAACATCACTCTTTATCAGATGGATGTTAAAAGTGCCTTCTTAAATGGTATTATAGAAGAGGAAGTTTATGTTCACCAACCTCCTGGCTTTGAAAATGATAAATTTCCAGATCATGTTTTTAAACTCAAAAAATCACTCTATGGTTTAAAACAAGCTCCCAGAGCTTGGTATGAGAGGCTGAGTAATTTTCTTTTGGAAAAGAATTTTATCAGAGGCAAAGTGGACACAACTCTCTTCTGTAAATCATTTAAGAAAGATTTGTTAATTTGTCAAATTTACATAGATGATATTATATTTGGATCTACGAATGTTACGCTGGGAAAAGAGTTTTCTCTTTCTATGCAGGCTGAATTTGAGATGAGTATGATGGGAGAACTCATATTCTTTTTGGGAATCCAAGTCAATCAAACACCAGAAGGCACCTACATACATCTGACTAAGTATGTGAAGGAGCTTCTGAAGAAGTTTAATATGACTGAAAGCAAGTTGGCCAAAACTCCAATGCATCCTACAAGCACTCTTGGTAAGGAAGAGGTTAGTAAAAAAGTAGATCAAAAGCTTTACAGAGGTATGATTGGATCTCTTCTGTATTTGATTGCTTCTAGACCTCATATTCTATTCAGTGTTTGTCTGTGTGCCAGATTCCAATCAGATCCTAGAGAATCACACTTAATAGCTGTTAAGAGGCTTCTAAGGTATCTGAAAGGTACTACTAATGTGGGTTTGTGTTACAGAAGTTCTGATGATTATAAATTAGTTGGATTCTGTGAAGCTGATTACGCTGAAGACATAGTTGAAAGAAAAAGTACTTTTGGAAGCTGTCAGTTTCTTGGAAGTCATCCGATCTCTTGGTTCAGCAAGAAGCAACCCAATATTGCGCTTTCAACAACAGAAGCAGAATACATTGTTGTTGCTAGTTGTAGCACTCAGATGCTCTGGATGAAGAGTCAGCTAGAAGACTATCAGATCCATGAGAGTAATATTTCAATCTTCTGTGATAATACTTATGCTATATGTTTGTCTAAAAATCCTATTTTACACTCTAAGGCAAAACATATAGAGATAAAACATCACTTCATCAGAGACTATATTCAGAAGGGAGTTATCAGTTTAAACATTGTTGATACGGATCATCAATGGGCTGATATTTTTACAAAACCCCTTGCTAAAGATAGATTCAAATTTATTCTGAAAAATATAAGTATGGATTTCTATCCAGAATAAAATGTTTATCATAAGAAAATTTTCTCAGATGAAAATGTTTTAACTCTGAAGTATTACTTCTATTCAGTTATTGCTTATTATTTTATTCTTTGTGTGCAACTCTAAACCAACAAACCTCAGAGGATCTGAACGTTGGCTAACGTTTCATTTCTCAAAGAAGTTTAATAAGCACATGCAAGCAAACACGTGTAACTCTAAATCTGAAAAGGTGGAGTGCACAATACTGAATTGACGTTTGAGGTACTGTTTTTGAATATTGAGTTTCTCGTTTTCCTCCCAATTGTCAGAATCATTAATTGTTTGAAATGATTATATTCTCTTCATTAAATGCTAAGTGGTAAGCGTGCTGAACGTGTGACTCTTGTGTGCCCTAATTTCTTCTATAAATGCCACAACTTTACACTTTTCACACTTTTCACTCTCACGAACACCTTGTATGCATTTCTTCTTGTTTCATTGTTTCCATCTCTCTCCCAAACCCAAACATCTCAGTAACCCTAAATCTTCAAGAACATCAATGGCAACTTCATCATCAACGTCTGCTCAGTTCCAATCTTCAATGACTGCTATTTCTTCCTCAAACATGGGTATTGTTGCGTTTAAGGTGTAACGCCCCGATTTTGATTATCGCATTTTGTGGAGTATTTTATTGGATTTGAGTAATATTTGTGTTATTCATGGAATTAATTTGTGAATATAGTATGTTCTGATATTTTACCGTTTCGGAGAGTTTTCGGGTAAAATTTAGAATGGAGGGTATTTTGGTCATTTGACAACTAATGAATGGGAAAAAGAAATATAAAGGATAGAAATAGAAAGAAAAGGGAAAAAAAAGAGTGGTAAGGAAAAGAAAAAGGAAAGGAAAAGAGAAAGAGAAGAAGAAGAAGAAGAAAAGTGTGGAAATCATCAAGAGCAACCCAAAGCTTCGATTGAATCAAGGTAAGGGTGAGAAACATTATTATCCAATCCATGTGTATGATTATGTATGTGTGGTGTGGATTGTTCGGGTGTTTTCTATACTTTTCCATTCTAGGTCGAAAATGAATTAATCGGTAAAATGATGTTTTAATCGGTTAGAACTCGGATTAGACGATGTAGTTTAGTCGGGTGATGGTTGGGTTGTGCCACTGAGACTAGTTTGGATTTAATCGGTTGGTTGTGTGGAGTTTGGGCTTTGAGACAGCCATGGAAGTTCTGTCTTCGCAAGTTCTCCAGGCGAATGGCAGCGAAGCTTCGCCAGGCGAAGTCCAGCGAGCTGTAGCGAAGCAAGTCAGAAGCAACACCCTGTATTCGCTGGCAAGTTCGCCAGGCGAGGTTAGTTGGCGAAGGTTCGCCAGGCGAGTGGGTAGCGAGCCTCAGCGAGTAATTCCAGAATTACTCCCAGTGGACTTCGCTGGGAAGTTCGCCAGGCGAAGGCCAGCGAGCATTCGCTGCGTGGCTTCGCCAGGCGAAGGTTGGCGAACCTGGCAGTGTTATTTTGTTTTGCTGTTTGTTCATAGCATGATGTTTCGTTGATTCAATTATGATTAATGCCTATATGAATGATTGATGTGTGAGCTGTTTTGACATGTCGTGCTGTGGGTGGCCGAAAGGCGTGAATCCTAGATTGTAGAGTAAATGGTGAATCTTGAATATTTGATAATCTTGTGTATTTGCTCGAATTGAATAGAAACGCATTGATAGGCTGATATGTGTGTAAACCATGTGTGGAATGGTGCATAATGTGAATGCATGATAGATATATGCGATGTATGTGATAAATGCAATGAGTATGTTTGTGAACATAGTATGCATTTTTGTGTTGAATGATCCCTCAGAGGATTTGCATTGTGAAGCATCTTAGTATGCATCTGTGTGTTGATTGATCCCTCGGAGGATTTGCAGAACCTCGTATGATACGATGGTTATATTAGATTCCTTGGAGAATCGGTTGCATTGTGTGATTCCTTGGAGAATCGGTTGCATTGTGTGATTCCTTGGAGAATCGGTTGCATTGTGTGATTCCTCGGAGAATCGGTCATAACATGTAATCCCGTGGAGGATTGGCTAGAGTATTTGATTCCGTGGAGAATCTGCTGAGTACTTGATCCCGTGGAGGATCTGCTGAATATTCGATTCCGTGGAGAATCTGATAAATATTTGATTCCGTGGAGAATCTGCTGAGTACTTGATCCCGTGGAGGATCTGCTGAATACTCGATTCCTTAGTGAATCTGTTAAAATGAGTCGGTACCGCATTTGCATCTGCATAGAGTCGTGAGTCGGTCTCTATGAGTTGCATTTATCATTATTGCCGTGGAGCATGGAAAATAAACATGATATGTGTATGTTTATGTGGATCGATATGAATTATGATGAATGGCATGGTTGAATATGCTAAATGATATATGTATATGTGTGGCTATATGTATATGTCGACGTTTATGTGAATCGGTGTTGAAATAAACATATTGTATGCATTGCTTGATAAATGTTGTAATGCAATGTTGTTTATGTGCAATTGTAAGTGAAGAATGCATGAAAATATATTATGTATATACATGTGCATTGCTTAGTGATTCATGTTGTTGATATTGAAATAATGAATGCGTGTAAGGCTCATGTACACTGGGGTAGAATGACTATGTGTTTTTCCTGGTGGGGCATGAGTGATATACCCACAATCCCGAACGGGAATTGGTGGAATTGATGGGCTTTACGTGAGCCATATGGCATAGATAGGATTGTTGATTAGAGTTGTGCTTATGTGTGTGTACATGACTTGCATAATTGGAAATGTTGTATGAAAGTATGCTATGTGCATGACTATAATGTTTTGGATAAGTTATGAAACATGTAATTGATGTATACAACGTGCTCATGTGTATGAAAATGTGGAATGATAAGAACCACGGATATGTGCATGATAATAGGTTTGATGATTAATCATGTTAGTTTAAATCAATTTGTAAATGGGGAAGCATGCGAGAAGTGAATATGCAAAGTGGTGAGGAATGTGGCATTTATGTATTTTATGAATGTTTGTGTACATAATTATATGCATTGATTTTATGATAATATTTCTCACCCTTCTGCTGGAATGATGTCCTATATGACATCGTGCAGGTATCCAGAGTAGAGTTGCTGGTAGTGCGAGGTTGCTATCGGTCTAGCTGTTTAGTGATTTAATTAAGTTGGGTCGAGTCATGCTCTGGTCATGTAACACGGGGATCATTGGGTTATATTTTATAGAATGTGTTATGTTTTCATATTTATTGAAGTTACGAGTAATTGGCCTTAGTGCCCAATTGTTGTTGAATCATGTGATCAAAACGAATATTCCTTTTATGAAAATATCTGTTTGAATTGAATCCGCTGTTTCATGCAAAGTGAAAAATTGTAAAAACGTGATCTTTTATTGTTGTGTTAATGAGCATGGCAGGTGTTTTGAAATTAAAGTGTGACACCCTTGAATGAATGCATGTTAATCTTACTCTGATTATTTTCATTAATTGCGGGGTTTAGAAAGGGGTGTTACATAAGTGGTATCAGAGCAGGTCGGTCTGTCCGGCCAAGTTGTGTTGTTGGTTGTTCCATTGTATGCGACATGTGTGTGAAAACACTGTCGATACATGTCCGTTGTTAACCTTGTCTGTAGAAGTGGGAATGATCGAAGTGGGGGAGGAGCTTGTGATTCTCCAGGATGCTGCAAGTGCAGAGTTGTAGCTCAGTGCGTGGTTTGAAACGCTATTATAGTTTGGTAAAGACGGGTTTATACTCCATCATGATTTTCGGCTATCTATTGACAAATTGAGGAACTGATCACCCTTAATCTCTTGTTGATAGTAGTTGGGAAGTTGTGTTGGATGGAATAAACGTGTCTTGCGAGCTTAGATGGTGTGTGTGGTGAATTGTTCAGAGTGAAGCCAAATTCTTAAGGAGTGTTCTGAGAAGTCGACGCAGGACAATGTTAGAGTGTTAAACTTTGATGAGGATTTTGAGTACTACTGAAAGTAAGGGGTTGGCAATTTGCCGTTTTGTCATGGATGTCTGAAAGTTATCCTGACAAGATAAGTGATACAGAGCTAGGATGTGGAATAAAGTGGGGAATGACTTATTTGATGAGGACTGGTCTGATATTGAGAGCTCCATGTCATATGTGTGTTTGGATAGTCAAAGAATTAAATTGATTAAGTAGTTGAGACTCGCGTTTGGTGTGGGTGCTACGGCAACAGACTGTGAGGTCAAGTATATAAGAGTAGATGGTGACTTTTGGTAATCATCAAAGGGAATAAGATATGGGATACAAGATTGATATGGTTAGACCTTCAACCATTTCAAGAAGTTGAAGATGTATGGAATAACCTTCTAAGTGGAGGATGTTGTTTTCGTGATTTTGTAGTGACGGGAGAACCGTAATTCAAAATGACGCGAGGTTAGAAGCGTTGGGAGTCATTGCAGTGCTCTATATGATGAGAAAGTAGTGACTTGGAATTAAGTTATTCGTTAATGGAATATGTTGGATGTTTTAGAGGGTGCAGTTCGTATTTCCGCCATGACTTACGAAGTGAATGTCTGTGTGACATAAGATTTTCCATACTCAGATGAGTGAGTCGGTGGTTGTGTAACCAACGATGTTTTGGTGTATTAGAAGATTATAGGGGGTCATGTGGTATATTGGGAATTTGAGTTATCAGTGTTAGAGAGGAAGCGATGATGTACTACTATGAAGAAAGTTTAAAGAGTTTTGGTGAAGCTGTCAACAGCTTGTGTGTTGGTTTTGCCGAGTCCGACAGAACTGTTCATTGTGTTTCGTGATGCTTTGGTGATATGATGGGGAAACATGTTTAATGCAACGTCGGTAAGTTTTGGATATGCTTTAAGGAAATTAAAAGTGCAAAGAGGTATTTTCTGACAAGTGACTTAGAGTTGGTTGTTGTTGTGTGTTTGTACCGTAATTAGGGAGACCTCAATTGTTAGTTGAGATTTGAGATGGTTAACGATCTTGAGAGCTTAAGGTATTTATTTTGTTTGAGAAAATTGAATATGATGTAGAGGAAATGATAGAAACTTCGTTTGGAGTTGAGCTTTGCATGATGAGACTGATGATTGGTACTCTCAATGAGATTCAAAGAGGTTGAAATTCTAATTGGAGTTGATAGATTGATTGAGTTCAATGAGTTAAAGTCGACAAGCTGAATTTCGGGTTTATGGAAACGATGACACGAGATGTTGCGGTAGAGTTTATGTGTTCATATTGTGTGGGTTGGATAAGAGTACTTTGGAAAGAGGGTATTGAGATAAATGGAATATCCATTCAACTACCATGAAGACGTAACTGAATTGGGAGAAGTTGTTTTGGTGGCCACAGATGGAGCGAGAAGTGGTCGCGGTCGTATAAGCGGATTAGACTTGTTGAACGTCAAAGTGTGAACATCAGGGACTGTTAGCCTGATGCAACTGTTGCGTATTTCGGAATAGTATGTGATACCGTCTAACATTGTGTCAGATAAGGTATCTGAATTCATCATTGAGATTTGGAAAAGTTTGCGGACGTTTTGGGTGCCGTACTGAAATTGAACCTTATCTAGCATCCGTAGGTGGATGGGCAGACAAAGGGAACTGTCTAGTACGTAGAGGACTTGTTGATAACTTGTGTGTTGGATCAAAATGAATCGGAATGAGATGTATGACTCTTTTGTGTTGATGTGTATCTGGCAAGAGTGTGGTAATCGGACATGAGATTGTGCGAGAGGCGACTGAAAAGATTGAAAGAAGCCCCCTGGAAGATGTGATTTGGAGAGTTACGATGGTAATTGGTGTTGGGCGAGCTTGAGGTCTCGGAAGCACACTGTGTCTTATCGAATTTGTATCAGAGTGGTGCAGCGGGAGCGTGGAAAGATAGCATATTAGATTGTTGTACCGTTGTCACCTTGGGGAAATTGCATGATGTGTTCATGAGTCTAAGCTGAGGAGTTGCATCGATCCAGATGGATGGTATATGAGTGAGAAAGTATTTGACTGCTAAGGCATTGTTGGTTCAGGTTGATGAACAAGAAGCAACTGTGAGGCAAAGGGATTGTCTTGGTAAAGGTGTTTGGGAGGATCAACTAGAAACAGTCAGATTTGAGAGATTGGGATGCGAGAATCACATCCCAAGTTGTTTGAGTCGGATAATATTTTCGAGGACGAAAATTTCTAAAGTGGGGGAGAGTTGTAACGCCCCGATTTTGATTATCGCATTTTGTGGAGTATTTTATTGGATTTGAGTAATATTTGTGTTATTCGTGGAATTAATTTGTGAATATAGTATGTTCTGATATTTTACCGTTTCGGAGAGTTTTCGGGTAAAATTTAGAATGGAGGGTATTTTGGTCATTTGACAACTAATGAATGAGAAAAAGAAATATAAAGGATAGAAATAGAAAGAAAAGGGAAAAAAAAAGAGTGGTAAGGAAAAGAAAAAGGAAAGGAAAAGAGAAAGAGAAGAAGAAGAAGAAGAAAAGTGTGGAAATCATCAAGAGCAACCCAAAGCTTCGATTGAATCAAGGTAAGGGTGAGAAACATTATTATCCAATCCATGTGTATGATTATGTATGTGTGGTGTGGATTGTTCGGGTGTTTTCTATACTTTTCCATTCTAGGTCGAAAATGAATTAATCGGTAAAATGATGTTTTAATCGGTTAGAACTCGGATTAGACGATGTAGTTTAGTCGGGTGATGGTTGGGTTGTGCCACTGAGACTGGTTTGGATTTAATCGGTTGGTTGTGTGGATTTTGGGCTTTGAGACAGCCATGGAAGTTCTGTCTTCGCAAGTTCGCCAGGCGAATGGCAGCGAAGCTTCGCCAGGCAAAGTCCAGCGAGCTGTAGCGAAGCAAGTCAGAAGCAACACCCTGTATTCGCTGGCAAGTTCGCCAGGCGAGGTTAGTTGGCGAAGGTTCTCCAGGCGAGTGGGTAGCGAGCCTCAGCGAGTAATTCCAGAATTACTCCCAGTGGACTTCGCTGGGAAGTTCGCCAGGCGAAGGCCAGCGAGCATTCGCTGCGTGGCTTCGCCAGGCGAAGGTTGGCGAACCTGGCAGTGTTATTTTGTTTTGCTGTTTGTTCATAGCATGATGTTTCGTTGATTCAATTATGATTAATGCCTATATGAATGATTGATGTGTGAGCTGTTTTGACATGTCGTGCTGTGGGTGGCCGAAAGGCGTGAATCCTAGATTGTAGAGTAAATGGTGAATCTTGAATATTTGATAATCTTGTGTATTTGCTCGAATTGAATAGAAACGCATTGATAGGCTGATATGTGTGTAAACCATGTGTGGAATGGTGCATAATGTGAATGCATGATAGATATATGCGATGTATGTGATAAATGCAATGAGTATGTTTGTGAACATAGTATGCATTTTTGTGTTGAATGATCCCTCGGAGGATTTGCATTGTGAAGCATCTTAGTATGCATTTGTGTGTTGATTGATCCCTCGGAGGATTTGCAGAACCTCGTATGATACGATGGTTATATTAGATTCCTTGGAGAATCGGTTGCATTGTGTGATTCCTTGGAGAATCGGTTGCATTGTGTGATTCCTTGGAGAATCGGTTGCATTGTGTGATTCCTCGGAGAATCGGTCATAACATGTAATCCCGTGGAGGATTGGCTAGAGTATTTGATTCCGTGGAGAATCTGCTGAGTACTTGATCCCGTGGAGGATCTGCTGAATATTCGATTCCGTGGAGAATCTGATGAATATTTGATTCCGTGGAGAATCTGCTGAGTACTTGATCCCGTGGAGGATCTGCTGAATACTCGATTCCTTAGTGAATCTGTTAAAATGAGTCGGTACCGCATTTGCATCTGCATAGAGTCGTGAGTCGGTCTCTATGAGTTGCATTTATCATTATTGCCGTGGAGCATGGAAAATAAACATGATATGTGTATGTTTATGTGGATCGATATGAATTATGATGAATGGCATGGTTGAATATGCTAAATGATATATGTATATGTGTGGCTATATGTATATGTCGACGTTTATGTGAATCGGTGTTGAAATAAACATATTGTATGCATTGCTTGATAAATGTTGTAATGCAATGTTGTTTATGTGCAATTGTAAGTGAAGAATGCATGAAAATATATTATGTATATACATGTGCATTGCTTAGTGATTCATGTTGTTGATATTGAAATAATGAATGCGTGTAAGGCTCATGTACACTGGGGTAGAATGACTATGTGTTGTTCCTGGTGGGGCATGAGTGATATACCCACAATCCCGAACGGGAATTGGTGGAATTGATGGGCTTTACGTGAGCCATATGGCATAGATAGGATTGTTGATTAGAGTTGTGCTTATGTGTGTGTACATGACTTGCATAATTGGAAATGTTGTATGAAAGTATGCTATGTGCATGACTATAATGTTTTGGATAAGTTATGAAACATGTAATTGATGTATACAACGTGCTCATGTGTATGAAAATATGGAATGATAAGAACCACGGATATGTGCATGATAATAGGTTTGATGATTAATCATGTTAGTTTAAATCAATTTGTAAATGGGGAAGCATGCGAGAAGTGAATATGCAAAGTGGTGAGGAATGTGGCATTTATGTATTTTATGAATGTTTGTGTACATAATTATATGCATTGATTTTATGATAATATTTCTCACCCTTCTGCTGGAATGATGTCCTATATGACATCGTGCAGGTATCCAGAGTAGAGTTGCTGGTAGTGCGAGGTTGCTATCGGTCTAGCTGTTTAGTGATTTAATTAAGTTGGGTCGAGTCATGCTCTGGTCATGTAACACGGGGATCATTGGGTTATATTTTATAGAATGTGTTATGTTTTCATATTTATTGAAGTTACGAGTAATTGGCCTTAGTGCCCGATTGTTGTTGAATCATGTGATCAAAACGAATATTCCTTTTATGAAAATATCTGTTTGAATTGAATCCGTTGTTTCATGCAAAGTGAAAAATTGTAAAAACGTGATCTTTTATTGTTGTGTTAATGAGCATGGCAGGTGTTTTGAAATTAAAGTGTGACACCCTTGAATGAATGCATGTTAATCTTACTCTGATTATTTTCATTAATTGCGGGGTTTAGAAAGGGGTGTTACATAAGGAACCTATAAGAACATTACTCACACCTGTTAACAAGCTTGAGGTCTTGTGTGAATCCATTATTAACTATGAATTGTTTGCTGAAAATGGGTATGACCTTCATCCCATTGTTGATGCACATTGTTGGACCAAGTTCTTTGACAGGCTGATGGGACCAGTTTATCCTTGTCTGGTAAAGGAATTCTGAATACATGTTTCTACCTGCCCTAAGTTCATAGGTTCTTATGTTCTGGGTAAAGAAATTGTTATAACTGAGGATCTAATAAGAAAACTCATAGGATATGAGGAAACTAATGGAGTTACTAATCTGCCAGTTGGGCGTGTAGATATGACTGATGTGTATAGAGAAGTTTGCTCATCTGGAGACACTTCTAACAAAGTAAAGGATTTGAAGCCAGCTTACAGGATCTGGGCTAAGATTTTCATGAGTTGCATTCATCACAGAAAATCTTCCAATTCTCCAGACTAAGTTAACACTGATCAGCTATACTTCATGTATTGTCTGAGTCAGAGCACAAAGGTGGATCTGCCATATCTTCTGTTTAATCATCTGTGGACACACGTTAAACAATCAAGGAAAGAGGCGAGAACCAAACATCAAAAGCTGAAGAACTGGATTCCAATGGGAAGACTTATCTCAGATATTCTAACTGAGAATGGTTTTGTTAGTCATCTTGTAGAAGCTAGATTAAAGGAAGAGTTAGCTTCTACAGTAGGAAAACCTCTGGATGGGAAGTGTCTTCAGAGGATGAAAGTTGTAGTAGAAGTTACTTCTGCACCAAAGAAAATAAACTCTAAAGAGGTCATTCAAAGAAGGATTCCAGTTGATAATTTTCCCATGTTCTTCGCTAATGAACCAAGGGAGATTATTCTAAATTACATGACAGAGTGTCCGAATGATGGAACTCCTCTACCAGCAAATCTGGTTCAGAAGGCAGGTGAACCTGTTCCAGATCTGTATGAGGCCAGACATAAGAAGAAGAGAAAGGTTGTTGAAGAAGGATCTTCTAAACCCAAGAGGAAGGCTACTAGTGAAGCTGCTGCTGTCAAGCCTAAGAGGGTCAAGAAGCAAAAGGTCAATCCTCCAGAGGCAAGCTTAGACTCTACTCTTGAAACTGTCAAAGAGGTATTAACATCTGACCAAACTCTCCATGAACCTTTACCCTCACCTTCACCTTCACCTCCTCGTGTTTCTAAACCTAAGAAACCTTCTGTTACAGCTCCCTCTGTACCCTAACCTCTAGCAACTCCATATGAAAAGTATACATATGAACCAACACATTCTCAACCATCTGATATTCCCCAATCTGTAAAACAAACACATGCACCACAATCATCTAAAATTCCCCCACCAGAACCACAAACTTCAAAACCTACAGAACCAACACCAGCAAAACCAACACCACAAGAACCAGAACCACAACAACAACCACAACCAGAACAATCCATTCCTTCTTTTCCTCAACAAGAACCTATCCAACCAACTGAATCCAATATTTCTAATTCATATATTCTAGACATCCAACCCCTAACAACTGTCTTTGACATTTCTTCTACATCCTGTCATTCATCTGAATCATCTGATTCATCTGAATCTGACTTACCACCAGAAATTAACTCACCACCCTCTCTCCGTGGCTATGAACCTAGAACATCTGAGTTCATATCCTTTGCTTCTTTTAAACCTCATCCCTCTGATCCCCTTCCATTTGGTTTAAAAACATAAAAACTTTTATACCAGAATAGAAGCATCTGACCCTACCATTCCACATAAACCTATTTCTTCAACTATCCTTCCCTCTGTACTTCAAGCCTACCTAAAACAAATACCAGACATCATTCCATCAGAACCTCTGCACTCTCAAAACTCTGTTTTTATCCGTTACACATCTACACCTTTTGATGTCATTCCCTCTGCATCAAATTTCAAACAATTCTTATTTCCCACATCATCTTCATCCAGATTCCAAGCTTTTACTTCATCATCATAACATCCTTCATTACCTTCTGATTCTCATCCTCTGTTCATTATCCCTACCTTTACCATACCACCCCCTCCTGAACAAACCAAGCCATCACCTCTGGAAGCCTACCTTAAACCGAAAACACGACTAGATGTTAATGCTTTGTTTGCAAACTTCAAGAAAGAAATTAGAATGAGTTTAGACTCTGTTAAGGAGGAATGTCTCTCAAGCATTAATCTAGAAGCTTCTGAAGAATGTTGGAATAAGTTCATTGCTAGATTCAACTCTGTGGCTTCTAATTTGAAGACCATTTACTCTGATGATGCAAAGGTCATATTTGCTGAAGTTGTCAGACATACGCTATGGAATGTGAACAGATCTTCAACATTGCTCCTTAAGGATGCACATTCAACTTCTAGAGCAACTGCTACTTCTGAGTTTTTTAAGATTCTGCTCCTAAAGTCACTCTGGAAACCAATCCATTAGCTCCAATTGTTGTTGACCAACCATCTGAATTTGTGCCTCCAGAATCTGCATGTGCAATGGTCATTGACTCTGCTCCTACTCCTGCATCTGAATCTGCTCCTTCTACCTCTTCTGAAGTTAAGAAAGAGAATCCAGATCTAGAAGACAAGATTGCTGTGTTGGAAGCTGATCAATCTGAAATTAAGTCTTGGATGGCAAAACAAGATGAGAAGACAGACAACATACAGAAATGGATGGCTAAGCAAGAGGAATCTACTTCTGAGATGACCCACAGCCTAGCTTCTTGCATCACGTTTATCTTAGTTCTTATGTTTGTGCACCTTGAGTGTTATTTTTCTGTTTTTCTGAATCATGTTTTGATCTGATGTACTCTGATTATCTTGAATGAATATGTCTGTTTGATCATTTGTTTTACTTCTGTTGACGTTATCAGCTTTATTCTATTTTCTTTTGTAAATCTTTTCTGTCTTAAAATGTTTTCTTTTTTATTATGACAAAAAGGGGGAGAAAAAGAAATTTTGTTTGTTCAAATATAAACAGTTAATAAAATGAAATTCAGACATAACAAATTATATTTAACATTGAATTTTAGTGTTTCAGAACTAACGTATCATCTGAAAAAATTCGTTGAAGTTACCCTGAGAATCCCCAAATCAGACTTTTTATTCAAACCAGGTTTACCAGGCTCTGATCCTAGAAGTTAACCAGGCTCTGATTATGGAAAATAAACCAGGCTCTGCTCTTGGAAAGAAAATCAGTAAGAGTAAACCAGGCTCTGTTTCGGGAAAGTAAATCAAGCTATTACCAGGCTCTAATTCTGGAAGGAAAATCAAGCTCTGATTCTGGAAAGTATATACTAACCAGAATTTTTACCAGAAGTTTTTCAACCAGGCTCTTAATCTGAATAGTATACTCATGCAAAAAGGGAAGTATTTTCTTCTATTAGAGTATTCATTTTAGGGGGAGATTCTTTATCTCAGGGGGAGTTATATATTTATACTTTTTATTGAACAAAATTTCCTATGTTTTGTCATCATCAAAAAGGGGGAGATAGTTAGAACACAGATTGGTGTTTAATTATATCTCTATCTTTTGATGATAACTCTAATGAAATTTTGTATTAAGAAAATATATACTATAATTTTGTTCAAGTGTTTTGTGTTTCAGATATTAAAATAAATATCATTATGGAAGCAAAATGCATCTGAATAGCAAGTTACGCAAAGCTCTGAAGCATCAGAAGCAAGCCATCAGAAGACTCTGAGCGCTGCTAGAAGAGACTCTGAAGCAGAAGCTGCAGAAGATTCTGAAGCAGAAGCTGCAGAAGCATCTGAAGCATAGCTGAAGATTTTGTATGAAGAGTTTAAAGCACTGTTTTAGAAGACTCTGAATGTACTTTACGCTGCAAGTACACAGGCTCTGAAAAATAGTTATGCTCTGATCAGATCACTCACGCTAAAGCACTATGGCTGCAACTCTGATATTATTGAATCTGATCTGAAGAACAAGAAGCACATCAGAGGATCTGATGTTGTTTACGTTTGAAAAGATGTCAGCACGTGAATAGACTTGGTACTATTCTCAACATCCTCTCCAATGGAACTATTTCTTATTTGTGATAGACACAAGGATTTAGGCAAAATGCATTTCTCTGAACATTCTACTTCTGAGAAAGGAAAAGTCATATGAAGACAAAAGGCTACAGCTACTCTACTTGCACAGTCTTCAAGCATTGGACTTTCAGCAATATAAAAGGACGTCTTCAACATCTCTTCAAGGTTATCAAATTGATAACAAATCTTGAGCAAATTATTCAAAAACTCTCATACACTCATTCTTATTCAAAACTGAATAGTTTTATTTATTCTTAATCTTAAGTGTAAAAATCACAGTTTGTGATATAGCTTTTTAGAAGCATCTAAACACTTGTTAGTTTACATTTATTTGTAAAGGTTCCTTAAGAAGACCAAGTTGTGGTAAGTAGTTCTTGAGAAGACAAAGACAGTTGTTCTTAGTGTTTTGACACTGTAATCTGTTTGAATATAATGGATTAAGTCCTTGAGGAGAAAGGCAAATCACTCTTGATAGGGTGGACTGGATTAGTTGAGTTCAACAAACCAGGATAAAAATCATTGTGTTTTTATTGCCATAATATTTTCTGAACCCTTATTCAACCCCCCTTCTAAGTGTTTTTCTCACCTTCACCGTTTTCCAACCCTGCGTCCAGACAGGACATTTTCCAGCGTCAGCCGTACCTGACCCCTCACAAATAACCTAAAGTCCAATCCCTATTGGCAACCACCAGAAAGTCCAATCCCTATTGGCGCATCATTCCAAAATCCAATTCCTATTGGTACCTAGGAAAATTTCACCTGGTCTTCCCCAGCAAGTCCAATCCTACTTGGCACATCCGATTAACACCAGCGGAGTTGGCTTCACCTCTTCGGCATTTATTTTGCTGAAGTGGTTCTTTTGCGTCCAGCTTTCCCCAGCAGCCGAGCCTGCATCTGCCTTTTTGCATATAGTTATCATATTTGCATCATCTTTGAATTACATCCTCCAAATGCGTAGCATTTCCATTTCGTATGGAGCATTACACCATAACAAAAAAATTCAAACATATGCATGCAAAGCATAAGCCAGTTTTTGTTAGCCTTCCGTGGCAATCTGAATCAACTCTTCAATCAAGACAATGATATATCAGCAGCCTGGTTCAGTCGGCTCATCTTCTTACTTTTGGATTTTAGATCATACGTCGGTTATGCTTTGTCCATCAGCCCTCTGATGATGACATCCTCAGCAGGTTTTCTTTCCGTCGATCCCTATTGACGAAGTGGTTCTAAAGTTCGCAGAGGTGTTCTTTGGATATTTCTTTCTGTCTACCATTAGACTATGTGATCTTTTGGATAGGTTCTCTTTCCGTCTACCCTTAGACGATGTGGATTTTTTTGATGTTGTTTTCTCTCCGTCTATCCTTAGATGAGGTGAGATTTCGATGTGGATTTTTTGGATATTGTTTTCTCTCCGTCTATCCTTAGACGACGTGAGCTTTGGATATGATCTTCCGACTTCCAATTCCTATTAATGATGTGTTTCTTTGATAGGGTTTTCTTTCTGTCAATTCCTATTGACGAGGTGGCTCTTTGAAGATGGTTTTCGTTTCGTTGATTCCTATTGACGATATGGAGTTTGGATTTGGTATTTCTTTCTGTCGATTCCTATTGATGAAAGGATTCTGAAGTTCTTTGACGTGATCTATTGATTTGGTATTTTTGGTCGTCGATTCCTATTGACAAAAGAGTTCTAAAGTTCACTGATGTGATTGTTTCGGATATGATATTTCTTGTCGTCTACCATTAGACGAAGTGATATTTTGGGTATGGTTTTCTTTCCGTCTATCCTTAGACGAAGTGAGTTGTGAATGTTGGATATATTTCTTTCCGTCTACCATTAGACGATGTGGCTTTATGGATATTTCTTTCCGTCTACCCTTAGACGATGTGACTTTGGGTATTTGCTCTACGTCTACCCTTAGACGATGCAAGTTTCAGGTTTGGATATTTCTTACCGTCTACCATTAGACGATGGGAGTTTTGGTTATGGTTTTCTCTCTGTCTATCCTTAGACGATGTGAGACTTGGATGTGATTTCTGATATGGTGTTTCTTCCTGTCTACCCTTGAACGATGTGAATGTTGGATATGTTTCTTCCTGTCTACCCTTAGACGATGTGAATGTTGGATATGTTTCTTCCTGTCTACCCTTAGACGATGTGAATGTTGGATATGTTTCTTGCCGTCTACCATTAGACGATGTGATGTGCTCGCTTTTAGTTAGCGAATGTCTGGCAGCGATGTCAGAAGACTTTAACTTTTGGGTTTGAAGATCGTTTTTATTTAGCGAGCGACTGACGGCGATGTCAGATGTTTCTCCCGATGGTGTGTCGTCCTTGCAACTATCAGTGCAGATATATCCGAAGATTTTTGTCCCATCAGAGTTTGCAGTTTATTTCTGCGGTTGGCAAATTTTTGGGTTCTTTGGTATTCAACCGTCTTTTACCTTTGAATGTTTGAAAGTCGTTCGTTTTTCAACCCTTCAGGTCCAAGTCGTTTGAATAGGGGCAGCTGTTGTACCCCAAAATTTGACCAACTGTTTCTCGTAATTTGGCTTATGTTTCGTCTCATTTGCATTTGCATTTGCATACCGCATACTGCGCATTTTTTCGGCCGGATTAATTTTATCGGGATTACAGCCCTCTTCTCGCGTTTCAGGATATTCAAACCAATTTGAATAAGCAGGTTTATTTTGGGAAGTTGTGCTCTTCCCGGTGTTTTCAGTCTATGTTGTTGTTTTGAGAATATTTTAGTGTCCGTATTTTTATCGATTATTCCGTTGCATTCTCGCACTTTTATTCACCAATTTAAATTTCTAGATTTTATTTCCTAATTTTTAGCATAGAATTTAGATTTTGATTGATTTTTTAGATTTAATTTTCTGTTTTAGAATATTTTAGTTTTCTAGAATATTGTTAGATTTAATAGATTTTAATAGTATTTTCCTTTTTAGAGGTTATTAGAATATTAATAGATTTTAAATATTTTTTTTGCTATTTTTAGAGTTTATAGAATTAATTGTTTTTTAGAATATATTTTAGGTTTTAAAAGATTTTTTAGATTTAATTGTTTTTTAGAATATTTTAGGATTAGCTCTTAGATTTTAATTAGATTTTTTAATCTAGAATTTATCTTGGTTAGAAGCTTAGATTGATTTTAATTAGGATATTAGATAATATTTTAGTAAGGTTTTAATTGGTTAGTCATTTGATTAGTTTTTAGGTCTTAAAAGAGACACGTTAGCATTTAATCAATTATCTATGTTTTAACATTAGTATTAATTAGGTTAATTAGTTAGTTTTTGGTATCAACTTGTATTAATTTTTGTTTGCAGCTTTAATCTGTCATTAATCAACTAATTAGTCTTAATCATGCAGCCACTGACATGTGTCAGGCTATAAATAGTCTATTCTCTCTCTCTCATCATTAAGGGTTGACACGTTGCCCCAGCTGGGGACACCTCACCCAAGACAAACCCTAACTAACACTCGCTGGAGAAATCATAGCCACCGTCCCCCTCACCGGAAAATGCATGAGTCGTCGGAAAACTCATCCAAGTCACCATAATCTTCATACATGTTCATCATTTTTCCAGATTGATTCATCCATGTTCGTCATTTTTCTTGATTTCTTCTTCATGTTCATGATCTTCCTCCGTGTTCATCATGAATCCTTCATCCATGTTCAAGCACTTTCCAGAAACTTCATGAAACCTTCATCTGTGTTCATCAAACATTCATTCGTTTTTTCAGATTTTGGATCCACCGTTACAATCTTCCATCCAACTCTCGTCATCCTCAAATTAAACAACAAAGACACGATCTAGAAAGAGATTGAGAATGAACTCGGATCCAAATGGAAAAAGAAGATAGAACTATTGAAACCTGTATTCTTCCAGATGAACTCCAAATCTAGATTCGTCCGCCATGAATGTTTTTTCTAGATCTGCATCGTCTTCACTGTAACACCCCACTTCCCAAATTAAATAAAATATAAACATTATAAATAAACATCAGAGTTCTTCACCAAAATAGTGGGATATCACATCACCAAATTTTTATAAAAATACTTTATTCATCCTTTTCAAAAATATTACAGCGGAAAACATTATTCCAACATTCTCGGCCATCCGCCAGATTTCATAAAAATCTTTATTATTATAATTCACTAAAAATGTGATACGTCACAGGATTACAACAAATTTGACATAAAACAATTAAAGCACCCATATCCCGTGTTACGTATCAGAGCATCCTAGACTCGACTGGCACACCACCATCCAAGCTATCTAAGTACCTGGATTATCTGTACTTCCGGAGAAGTACAGACACAACAACAACAAAGGGGTGAGAAATCATGATCAAAAATATAATGGTAATGTAGTACATGTAAATAAGGTAGTACAATACACCAACACCAATATTCACCCCAACAACGCCACACAACGAACCTACTGTTCAAATTACAATATAACATATTATAATGCAAAATGCAACTCAACACCATGCATGCGGTACCGACTCATTGGTTCATTCAATCGAACCTGGATAGATCACTTACGCTCCTCCTGAGACATGATCTATCCCCCACCATTCTCCACAAAGGAGTACGGATGAATCACTTACGCTCCTCCTGAGACATGATTCATCCCACCAAAACACCATGATATGCAAGACACCAATGCATAATTATTATATTCTGGCACACTAAGTGCACACGATCCTCCTGATCATATCATCATACAACAATGCATATGTATAGATATATTACACCAACACCATATAAATCAATCAGATAGTAAACGAATTCATACTATCACACCGGATATAACTACGTCCCCCCCCCCCCCCCCCACTCGGGGATACACGATCCTACTGATCACTACACACATATACATTAACTAATTGCTCACCAACAATATTAAGGGAAACGCGTACTATCACCAAGTACACAAGTTATATCCCATACTCATCATTTTCACACTACAGCAAGGCTAGAAGGATCACATGAGACCAATTCAGACATCTCACCAAAAGTCTCTGAGGTTACTCAGAACCTCCCTAAACCAACACCTCAGCCTATACACCAAAATCAATAATTCATCAACATCAATCCACAATCACAAACATGCCAATAGATATTATACTTACCAATTATCCTATAATTTCTACTCTAGAACCGACATTACGGTACATTACCGACACTTCAGAGTCACTCTGAATCTCACCAAGGTCCTAACCATAGTCATTAACGACACTATAGGGAAACAACATATAACTTTCCCAAAGTTATAATCACGGTCATTGCCAACACTACGGTAACAACACATAATCTCATCAGCTTTATATTCCTAGTTACTATCAACACTACAGTAACATCAACAATCCAACAAAATGGATCAATACTACAATAACATCAACAATCCAACAAAATGGCTCAACATTACAGTTACTATCATCACCATATATATATATACCCCAAAATGCATCATCAACATTCATCAATCCCCCAACATCAACAATAATCATAGCATGCCAATATAAAACTTTATATAACGATAAATTCCTACGGGGTTAAGGAATCCCCTCTACCCTATACATGTATAAACCATTCCCAATCAAATTTCTCCCCCCTTACCTTGACAATTGGTCGATCGATAGAATTCCTCCTAGAATTGGTCTCTTGGCCTTCTCCTTCCTCTTCCGTTGTTCATTCCCTTTTTCCTTCGTTCTTTTTCACTTTCCTCGTTCTTTCCTCTTCTCTCTTTCTATCGCTCTTTTTTCTCAATTTTCTAAAATGTATCGTAACTCTCCTAACCCCTCATATTCTATTTCCCTTTTAATTATTCTAATCCCAATAATAATAACTAATAAGATAATATAATATTAATAATCTTAATAATAATAATACTAATATAATCTTACTAATATTAATAATACCACATATTAATAATAATAATAATAATAATAATAATAATAATAATAATAATAATAATAATAATATTATTATTATTATTATCTCACCAAAATAATAATAATAATAATATTAATAATTCTAATAATAATAATAATAATGATAATAATAATAATAATAATCTTAATAATAATAATACTATTAATAATAACAATAATAATAATATTATTATCTCTCCAATAATCATAATAATACTTTTAATAATAATAATAATAATAATAACACTAATAATAATAATAATAATAATAATAATAATAATAATAATATTATTATTATCACACCAATATCCCACGCCTATGGTAATCCCTTTCCTCTCCATTCCAACTTTTCTAATATCTCCTTGCTACCCCTTCATATTTCCTTCCTTACGGTTTCTATCGTGACTTTTCATATTTCCATTCTAACTTCCCAATAACCCTTCCACCTCTTATTTTACTTATTCCAACCACTAATATTCCCAATAATAATTCTAATAATAATAATTATAATAATCATTATAATAATAATAATATAATATAATATAATACTATTATAATATTATAGTAATATTCAACATAATAATAATAATAGTGATACACCCAACAATGATTATAATTATAATAATAATAATATTATCACACCAATAATAATAATAATATTAATAAAAATAATATAATAATAATAATGATAAATATAATAAATATAATAATAATAATAATACCCCCACCAATATTACTATTATTCATTATATTATCATATTCACACCAAAGCACCACCAATATTACCATTAGTTATTATATTATTATATCTACATCAATTCACCACCAATAATTCTCCCATATCAGGGACACCGACCAATAATAATATTCATACTAATAATAATAATCATAATAATAATAAGAATAATAATAATAATACCACCAATATTACTATTAATTATTATATTATTATCTCCACACCACCAATGATCCTTACATATCAAGGGTACTCACCAATCATATACCAACACACCCCACCTAAGGGCACACCAACATAAAATAATTAAATTAACACCAAAATGACTAAATAAATAAAATGGGTGTTACAACTCTCCCCCACTTTAATTATTTTCGTCCTCGAAAATTGCCTGATGGAACAATTCCGGATACGCTTCCCGCATCCTTCATCCCAATTCCCAGGTCGCACTGCCTTTGCAGCACTTCCCCAAACCATTTCCACCAAAGATGTCTCCTCCCCTCGGAGTTGACTTCCGTTCGTCAAAACGAACCAGCAATGCCTCAACACTCAAATTATTTTCCACTAGTACATCATCCACCTGATTCAATGTACTTTCTCAACAAGACACACGAAACACGTCATGCCAATTCACGACGGCAACGGAAAAATAGTCTAACATGTTACTCCTCCCATGCCTCCGCTGCGCCACTCTGATACAAACCACAGAACACGGTGCGAACTTCTAAGACTTCGAAGTTCGACCAACATCAGTCACCGGCGTGACTCTCAAAACACATTTTTCCTTGGATCCTCTTGATCTTCTCAGCCATCTCCAACATAATTTTCAGGTCTGAGCACAACACTCTCACTCGACCCATTCCAACACAGTAGATTCCTATACCCCCTACCTCACCAAGTCACATATAGTGTCATTCCGACACTAGGATGGTAACCGTTATTATAGGTAATTCAACTCGAAGCCGTACTCCTTCCGAAGTCCCAATTATTTCCTATGCCTCACATTCGTCTTAATCAAATTAAACAAACACCTTAAACTCTTAAGATCACCAAACATCTCCGATCTCAGTCTGAACTTTCGAAGCCTCCGGTTCCGGTACAACCACAATAGTAACCAACTCTAAATCACTGGTCGGATGATTTCTCTTATATACTTCAAGTTGCCTTTTGCATAATTGAAACTCGCTGAAGTTGTCTTTAGTAAATCCCCTAATTATATCAACAAGCATCACAAACACCACAATTAGTTTTATCGGATTCGGCAGAACTTTCCTTACGGAAGTATATCACCGCTCTTTTTCCAACACTGATAACTCCAGTTCCTTATGCTCAACATAATCCTCTATACTCTTCGAATACCTTAAAATATCATTTATTATCACAACCAACGCCTTATATAAATAATTAAAGAAGATCCCATGCCAAATGGACAAACAAGTTGTGAGTTATGGCGGGAACACGTACCGTACCGCCCGTCCTTACCACAACATTCAAACACAATTCATCAATAAATAGCTTAAATCCATGTCAATACTTCACCATCTCATAGATAATTTCAATAGCTTTCCAACGCTTCGAATCGCGCGTCATTCCGAGTTACGGTTCTCCCGTTACGGCAAAAACACCAGAATAACATTTTCTGCCCAGGACCCCTTCGCCAGGCGAACACCGCAGCGAACGTTCGCCAGTATGCTCGCCAGGCGAACATGACAGTCCCAAAATCCTCTTTTCGACCGTTACCCGACTTCCGAGTGTCCGATTTCGATTCCGTAAAAAGCTGCGATCCCGGAATTCGACGTACAACAACAATTTTATACTTAGGAGGCCATCCAACACACTTTCAATCTTTTGAATATTTTAAAGCCCGATTACTTCTAATCTCAACAGTAGGTCTTGGGGCCTCCCGTTTTGATACAACCATCGATCTTTGATACCACAACCACAACAACTCTACTCAAGATCTCACGACTACGGAAATCACATCCTTCGATCATTTGCTCCATCAACTCATTAGTTCTTGGAAGCGAACACCTATCCTTGATAGTCACCTTGTCCATTTATTTATAGTTCACCCAAGGCTTCACAAAACCCTCTGTCTGTTTAACCAACAAAATTGGCGCACCTTACGGTAATACACTCAAACGAAAGAACTTCTCTTCCGGCAGATCTTCAAGTTGACTCTTCAACTTCTCCAATCCCAACGAAAACACACCATATGGAGTCACTAATATCAGACTCGTTCCAACAACAAAGGCAACGTGTGAGCTTTACTTCACACTCTGATAGTAAATCACCTACCTCATCTGGAAACCTCCGGCAATCGCGAATAATTGACAAATCCCAATTTTTCTCACTTTCCTTCTCATTCGAAGTTTCAGTCAAAATAGACACTTCAACACCGTCTTACGCCAAATTCCTCAAAATAATCCCTTAAGCATTTAGCTTAACTCGAGACTATTCACTGTTTACGCTACCCAAGCTTGCAAGACGCGTCTATCCCATCCAACACAATCCTGTCCACTATTAACAAGAGATTAAGGGTGATCAGTTCCTCAATTTGTTAATAGACAGCCGAAATCATGATGGGGTACAAACCCTCTTTACCAAACTATGATAGCATTCCTCAACATACTAAGCCACCACACCGTAGCATTCCGGAGAAATACAAACTTCTCCCCCACTGGAATCATTCCTCTTCTGCCAACGAAGTTAGACAACAACATGTACCGACAGTGTTTTCACACACATGCCGCATACTAGGGATTTAAACCACAACACCAGGTTAAAAGATATTCAACTCCATCCTAAAGGACAGACTCAACTCGACTCAACAACACTGGCCGGACGGACCGACCTGCTCTGATACCAATTGTAACACCCCACTTCCCAAATTAAATAAAATATAAACATTATAAATAAACATCAGAGTTCTTCACCAAAATAGTGGGATATCACATCACCAAATTTTTATAAAAATACTTTATTCATCCTTTTCAAAAATATTACAGCGGAAAACATTATTCCAACATTCTCGGCCATCCGCCAGATTTCATAAAAATCTTTATTATTATAATTCACTAAAAATGTGATACGTCACAGGATTACAACAAATTTGACATAAAACAATTAAAGCACCCATATCCCGTGTTACGTATCAGAGCATTCTAGACTCGACTGGCACACCACCATCCAAGCTATCTAAGTACCTGGATTATCTGTACTTCCGGAGAAGTACAGACACAACAACAACAAAGGGGTGAGAAATCATGATCAAAAATATAATGGTAATGTAGTACATGTAAATAAGGTAGTACAATACACCAACACCAATATTCACCCCAACAACGCCACACAACGAACCTACTGTTCAAATTACAATATAACATATTATAATGCAAAATGCAACTCAACACCATGCATGCGGTACCGACTCATTGGTTCATTCAATCGAACCTGGATAGATCACTTACGCTCCTCCTGAGACATGATCTATCCCCCACCATTCTCCACAAAGGAGTACGGATGAATCACTTACGCTCCTCCTGAGACATGATTCATCCCACCAAAACACCATGATATGCAAGACACCAATGCATAATTATTATATTCTGGCACACTAAGTGCACACGATCCTCCTGATCATATCATCATACAACAATGCATATGTATAGATATATTACACCAACACCATATAAATCAATCAGATAGTAAACGAATTCATACTATCACACCGGATATAACTACGTCCCCCCCCCCCCCCCACTCGGGGATACACGATCCTACTGATCACTACACACATATACATTAACTAATTGCTCACCAACAATATTAAGGGAAACGCGTACTATCACCAAGTACACAAGTTATATCCCATACTCATCATTTTCACACTACAGCAAGGCTAGAAGGATCACATGAGACCAATTCAGACATCTCACCAAAAGTCTCTGAGGTTACTCAGAACCTCCCTAAACCAACACCTCAGCCTATACACCAAAATCAATAATTCATCAACATCAATCCACAATCACAAACATGCCAATAGATATTATACTTACCAATTATCCTATAATTTCTACTCTAGAACCGACATTACGGTACATTACCGACACTTCAGAGTCACTCTGAATCTCACCAAGGTCCTAACCATAGTCATTAACGACACTATAGGGAAACAACATATAACTTTCCCAAAGTTATAATCACGGTCATTGCCAACACTACGGTAACAACACATAATCTCATCAGCTTTATATTCCTAGTTACTATCAACACTACAGTAACATCAACAATCCAACAAAATGGATCAATACTACAATAACATCAACAATCCAACAAAATGGCTCAACATTACAGTTACTATCATCACCATATATATATATACCCCAAAATGCATCATCAACATTCATCAATCCCCCAACATCAACAATAATCATAGCATGCCAATATAAAACTTTATATAACGATAAATTCCTACGGGGTTAAGGAATCCCCTCTACCCTATACATGTATAAACCATTCCCAATCAAATTTCTCCCCCCTTACCTTGACAATTGGTCGATCGATAGAATTCCTCCTAGAATTGGTCTCTTGGCCTTCTCCTTCCTCTTCCGTTGTTCATTCCCTTTTTCCTTCGTTCTTTTTCACTTTCCTCGTTCTTTCCTCTTCTCTCTTTCTATCGCTCTTTTTTCTCAATTTTCTAAAATGTATCGTAACTCTCCTAACCCCTCATATTCTATTTCCCTTTTAATTATTCTAATCCCAATAATAATAACTAATAAGATAATATAATATTAATAATCTTAATAATAATAATACTAATATAATCTTACTAATATTAATAATACCACATATTAATAATAATAATAATAATAATAATAATAATAATAATAATAATAATAATAATAATATTATTATTATTATTATCTCACCAAAATAATAATAATAATAATATTAATAATTCTAATAATAATAATAATAATGATAATAATAATAATAATAATCTTAATAATAATAATACTATTAATAATAACAATAATAATAATATTATTATCTCTCCAATAATCATAATAATACTTTTAATAATAATAATAATAATAATAACACTAATAATAATAATAATAATAATAATAATAATAATACTAATAATAATATTATTATTATCACACCAATATCCCACGCCTATGGTAATCCCTTTCCTCTCCATTCCAACTTTTCTAATATCTCCTTGCTACCCCTTCATATTTCCTTCCTTACGGTTTCTATCGTGACTTTTCATATTTCCATTCTAACTTCCCAATAACCCTTCCACCTCTTATTTTACTTATTCCAACCACTAATATTCCCAATAATAATTCTAATAATAATAATTATAATAATCATTATAATAATAATAATATAATATAATATAATACTATTATAATATTATAGTAATATTCAACATAATAATAATAATAGTGATACACCCAACAATGATTATAATTATAATAATAATAATATTATCACACCAATAATAATAATAATATTAATAAAAATAATATAATAATAATAATGATAAATATAATAAATATAATAATAATAATAATACCCCCACCAATATTACTATTATTCATTATATTATCATATTCACACCAAAGCACCACCAATATTACCATTAGTTATTATATTATTATATCTACATCAATTCACCACCAATAATTCTCCCATATCAGGGACACCGACCAATAATAATATTCATACTAATAATAATAATCATAATAATAATAAGAATAATAATAATAATAATACCACCAATATTACTATTAATTATTATATTATTATCTCCACACCACCAATGATCCTTACATATCAAGGGTACTCACCAATCATATACCAACACACCCCACCTAAGGGCACACCAACATAAAATAATTAAATTAACACCAAAATGACTAAATAAATAAAATGGGTGTTACATTCACCATCCAGGTCTGCATCTGAACTCAAATCTGTCTTCAACCACTCAACAACAACATCAGCAAATCTTCATCTTCGTCAATGAATCTAGATCCAAACTTCAAACATTTCTAGATTTTCTTCATAAACCTTCAACTCATGAATCTTTTTCTGGATCTACAACGAACACAATAGATCCCGAACCAAACTTCTTCACATCAACATCCCTATCCTCATCTACTTATAAACAACACTCTATCTTCTAATTCAACAACTTGGATTTCGAATCTCCATTTTCGTTTAACTTTCGTCTCAAAGTTTATGCATGTTCAGGTGATGGTGATGTTTGAAGGAAACAAGATGGAACTAAGAGGGATCAAGTTTTTCGGAGGAAGTTTTGGAGTACGAAACGGGGGAACGAACGAGAGAGGGGTGAGCTAAGCTGACGGCAGCTAGGGTTTTGCCAAGGTAACCGAGGAAGAAAAAGGTCTTTGTGGAACCTCCAAGGGGTTAGTGGGCCCTCGCGGCCCATTCATTTGTTTGATTAATTTTTGTACCCTCGTATTCCTTTTTGCACATGCCCCCCTATTTTTGCTGTTGTGTTGATAATTTGGGCCAAGCCCAACCGTCTTGCTTGGATCATACTCCCCATTCCGTTATTACACGCCTCCCTCTGGTTGCTGTTCGATTTTGTTTAGGCTTCAGCCCCCCTTGTTTCTAGCTGCACACCCATGCTCTGGGCTGTACCCCTTTGTTTGTATTATTGTTTTGTAATATATTATGTAAATACTATTTTTCTATTTTTTATTTTAAGATACTTTAATATTTTCTTTTAGAATATAATATATATATATATATATATATATATATATATATATATATATATATATATATATATATATATATATATATATATATATATATATATATATATATATATATATATATATATATATATATATATATATATATATATATATATATATATATATATATATATATATATATATATATATATTGTATAGAATTTCATATTCTATTTTTCATATTCAATTTTCTTTTAAATTTCTTTTTCTTATTATAAGTTTATTTCTTTTAAAGTTGAATTCTTGTTTCCATTTGTTATTGGACTTTTCTTCTCAATTTCATTTTGTAGGTCGATGACGAGACCTCCGTAATGCGTTATTAATCGAATTTTGTATGGATAATGTAGGATCCGAGACCATCATTTTCTCTCCTCATTTCTCTTCTCCTTCTGATTTTGTTTTGATTTTCAGTTGTACTGGTCCGTGTGACATGATTCAATTGGAGAATGATTCATAATATCATTTCTCTATCTTGTCTTTGACACGAATATCAATACGCGACCTCTTAATGTTTGACTTTATTTATAAGTCGAAATACGATGGTTCAGCGTCACATTAGTTCTGGTTCAAAACGTCATCATCAAGGATCAAAAAAGGAGAACAGCTTGGAAATGGAGCTTGCACACAAAAGTCAAGGGTCAACGGAACCACTCCGTTTGGAAGTATTGCTTTTCTTTCATCTCTTTTATTCAACCGTCGAGTGTTGTGAGCCGTAAACGTTAGACACGTGGGAAATGATGAGTGGGGGGCCTCCTCTCTCTCTTCTAGAATGTTTAGTGTACGTCCTTAGGATGATATGTAACGCATTCTCTCCTACTTCTTAGGACTTAGCGTGTGCGTCTCGTTCCGAACCCTTTCTCTCGCATCCTGGCGATTGAGACTTCCCCTTTTCTCTCGCATTCTGGCGATTGACATCCCTTCTCTTGCTCATGTGCAATCGAGACCCTTTCCTGTAGTTAGCTGAACTACAGCTGCTCTAATTTCTCATTCCAGATGAGAATATGTAGGCACAAGACGCGATGTCTTGGAGAGCACACTAACAACTAACTTCTCTTTTCTCTCGCTTCCGTGCGTTCGAGACTTCCCCGTTGACGACTAATCTATCCCTTTCTCTTGCCCTAGCGCAATTGAGACTATCCCGTAGTTCTAGAACCCGTAGGTTCTCGTACCTTTAAACCAATGACATACTACATCCGTTATACCGCAAACAGGTAACGCCTAAGTCTCTAATGGTCAAGCAGCATACACCTAACTGCTAGAATGCGTATGCTAGTATAGTCAACCTTTTCTCTCACCCCCTTGTGATTGAGAACACCCGCATTTACCCGTAGTTAGCCTGAACTACATTTTGCTCTGATTTCTCACACCAGATGAGAATACGTAGGCACAAGACGCGACGTCTCGGTGAGCAACCTTTCCTCACCTTTCATCCGTAGTTTCCCGAACTACGTTGACTCTGACTTTTCCATTGCACGAGGGAATATGTAGGCATAGAGCGCGATGCTCTACCGAGTTAGTTCTTTCCGTTTAGCATTAGCAGTCGTAGATTAGATTTTTTTCACGCATAGACTAGAAACCAAGCGTGGATCCCGTCAAATACGACGGACGTGAGGGGTGCTAATACCTTCCCCTTGCGTAACTGACTCCCGAACCCGAGATTTGGTTGTGATGACCAATCTTATCCCGTTTTGCAGGTTTTCTCTTATTGTTTCCTTTCCCTCTTGTTGGGATAAATAACGAACGGTGGCGACTCTTCTGTCATTGCCGGCACCTTTCTTCGTAGTAGCGACAGACTCCGTCACACCGCCGAAGATAGGAAATTCCTCCACAATAAACCCAATGTTCAGCAGTAATATTCAATATAATCAAGGCAGAACAAGACGACTTAGAGTGATTCGGGGTACTGTATTGACACGGTGTCGTGCGACTTCGAATAACCTTCTTTACTTCGATGCACCGATAATCAACTTCCCATCTCTTCATCATCTTCTATGAGCATTTGTTGTCTGGTATGGTGAGTTATTCTTCTTTCTCTTAATGTTCCATCTGTGGTATTGATCGATCCCCCCCCCCTTTGCATGTTATGCTTGTGTTGTTTTTATAGAGCTCTAGGATTGGACGTTGGCCCTGAATCAATTACACGAATTTAAGATGTCAAATGCTGTCTTAGAAAGAATATCGTGACATTTTGATTTGGTCATGACATCTCGGTGAGTTCCCCTTAATTATTTCCTCTTTCAGCTCAGTATGCCCATGGGTATCTGGAAGGCATTAATGGTTCCTCTCTGGGTCACTTAAAGTCTGTCATGACAGAGTTTTATGTTGTCTTGAACATGTTTAGGGAGTGTTTTTGGAAAGGACTGATATGCCTGATAATGTTGACGGATGTGCTGCTCCTATTTTGGAAAACAAAAACCCTGTATTAATCCTGTTTTGGATTGAGAATCTGAATTTGAAATATTGCTCCGTTTTTAATGCTACAGTGTTTTGGATTTAAGGTCTTTCTCCGTTATCACTCAAGGGGTATGATTTTTGTTGCATGTATCGCAAGAACTGCGGATAAGATGGTCTCCAATCAAAAGGTCCATGCATGCGTCTACGTTCTACCATATTACAAATGGTATCATGCTTTACTTTGGTTGTTAGTTCTTTATTTACTAACCTATTGTTGCTAAATAACCATGTCTTTCCCAAGCATTTAGAGTGATTGCCAAAACTAGGATGAGAAGGTGGCAGTAGTCAATCAGATTGGTCATGGAACCAGACAACTTCCTAGCCAGAGTAACGTAAAATACAGATTTTGTTCTAAGCCACAAGCACATATAAAGAACATCATTGAGGAATCGTAGTGGAGTGTGTCGCCTCAGAAATTCCGTGATGAAAAACTGCTAAAGCAGTGGTGGTGAGTAGCCTGAAAAAACAATATATCCTTCTCTAGAATGCTGGAAGTGGTTCATTATTACGTTGCACCCATTTGTATGCACATTGCTTTTTCCAATCCAGTTACTCGCTCTATTCAAGATTGTGTAGCGTGTTTCAATTTACATGGTAGTAAGTTGTTGTTTTATGTATGTGCCATCCTCTAGATTCCTATGTAACTATTCTAGGATGAGCTTGTAACACCCCAAATTTAATCGGAATATGTTAATTAATTATTTAATTGAGAATATTCATGTTTCGGTGAATTTTCGGTGGTTTTGTGAATATTGGAAAATGTGCATTTAAGATATTTATTGGATTAATAGCATATAATATTAATTTATTAGTATTATTATTAATTAAATAGAATATAAGTGAAATAAGGGCAATTTGGGCATTTGAGGAAGTTAGTAAGGGTAATGAGGGAAAAGCCCAATGTGTGAGGCCCATGACTAAGTTAGACAAAATAGAGTTCTGAGAGGAAATTGGAATTCATTTGTGTTTAACGTGAAAGTTTGGTGTGGCCAGAGCTCTGAAGGAAAGGTTGGAGGCAGAAGGTCCCAAAGAGAAATCGTGAAAGCTGCGAATCGACTAAGGTATGGGGAGTATTTCTGTTCATGATTTTCCATGTATGCCTTTAGATGTATTCATGGTGGAGTTAGGATTTGAGGGTTTCCTGAGTTGAATTGGGAAGGCTAAGAGATTCGATTATAGAACTCTGAGATTGTGGGTTATGGTATGAATCACTGAATATTATTGCGAGGAGGGAAACCTTAGGCCTTTGTGGCCAAAAACCTTGGATAGTTGTATGTGTAACCCTGTAGGAATAGGAATATTCAAATGTGAGTAACTCTGATACACTCAGAGCAGTTGCAGGAAAATAGTGTTTTAGGAAGTGCAGATGTTGCCAGATTAGCCTAATAAACCATAGATTTTGTGTTGTTATCGCCGTATCACCTTAGGGATGATTTAGGGATGTTTTTGGGGAATGAGATGTGTGAATCGTACGCGTTTTTGGGTGGAAATCAGTTTTGGTGCGTAGCAGAAGTTACTGTCATCACACTGTTCGCCTAGCGAGCAAGCCAGCGAAGGTTCGCTACAAGACTCGCCTAGTGAGCAAGCCAGCGTGGGGTTCGCTAGAGGATCGCCTAGCGAGCAAGCCAACGTGGGGTTCGCTACGAGACTCACCTAGCGAGCGGGCCAGCGAACATAGCAGAAGTTCACGAAGTTGATTGTTGTGCAGCGATGCCGTGATGTGTGATTCTGGGATTTCTGGGATGAGTTGCCATGAGTATGACAGTGGGTTTTAGGTGATGTGTACATGATGTTATGATAGTTTTCCATGATGTATCGGTTGAGTTAATATGATGAAATTACCATGATTTGATGAACTATGTGATAACATGAGATATGATGATTGACGTGATTTATGTGATGATGATGAGTATAATGAATGATGATGCACCATATGATGTATTGTGAGGATTATTATTGTGACGTGTGCATCATGCATTCATGCGCATTCGATTGCTTTGGCTTCAATCACACTGTGTGGATGTGAAGTATTTTGACGTGCTCTGATCCTATTGATGAGGATCTATGGAGGGTTGATGGCCCAGTGTCCATCGAGCTGTGATGATTGGTACCACATGCATTGAGTAGTATTGCATTGCATTTATGAGTCTTTGTGTATAAATTATGATGTTGTGACCTTTGAGGCATATGTGAGTAATATGAATGTGTTGAATATCAATATGTTGTCGTTTATGCATTAATTGTCATACATTGATTATTATGAATTGTTTTACTCACCCTGCCTTTTTGAATGTTACCTCCACGTGGGTAACATGCAGATGATCCAGTTTAGCCGTGGACGCCGGCGAGGAGTTAGTTTTGAAGTTTTTGAGCGTTTTAGTCTTTTGGTCAGCTTAGAGGGTCTTGCTCTGATATGTAACATCGAGTTGGGTTCCTTGAGTTGATTTTATACTATTAATGTTATTTTGATTAATTATGTTTTGAATTCCGCTGTTTATGATGCTTTGATGTATTTTTGGGAAAAACCCGTAGTTACGGAGTATGGACCTATTTTGATGGATTTGAGAAATGTACGCCCTTTTAGTGGCATTGGAATGAGATTTATTTATTCACTCTGATTTATGTGTTATTTTGCCTTAATATTTTGGGGTAGAAAAAGGGTGTTACATTAGTGGTATCAGAGCAGGTCGGTCCGTCTGGCCAAATGTTTATGTTGTTAATCCCCTGTCAGTCGATAGTGTGAGAATGTTATCGATGAGTTGTTTCCTTCTAACCTTGTGGGTGGTTGTAGATGGCAGGAAGGATGATCGTGCTATTGCTGATGCGCTGGAGTCACTTGCCCAAGTGATGGCTCAGAATGGTGGACCTCCAGATGAGTTCCGTGCTTTGGGAAAGTTTCAGAGGAACAATCCGCCGACTCTTTTGGGTACTCATGATCCTGATGGTGCACAGAAGTGGCTGAAGGTGATTGAGAAGATTTTCCGAGTTATGGCGTGCACTGATGCGCAGTAGGTACAGTTTGGTACGCATATGCTGGCAGAGGAGGCTGAGGACTGGTGGGATAGCACTCGCCAGAGATTAGGAGATGCGGGCATTGCAATAACTTGGGTTGTGTTTAAAGAAGAGTTTCTGAGGAAGTATTTTCCTGAAGATGTTCGGGGGAAGAAAGAGGTGGAGTTCCTTGAGTTGAAACAAGGTGATATGAATATGGTTGAGTATGCGGCAAAGTTTGAGTCTTTGGTCAAGTTTTGTCCGCATTACAACCGTGCTGACGCAGAGATGTCGAAGTGTCTTAAGTTTGAGAATGGTTTGAGACCAGAGATTAAGCAGGGAATTGGGTATCAGCAGATTCGTCGGTTTTCGGAACTGGTGAACAAGAGCAGAATTTATGATGAAGATAGCCGAGCTCGATCTACTCACTACAAGCAGCTGAGTGAGAAGAAAGAGAAATGTCAGTTTAGAGGAAAACCGTATGTGACTTCTGGTGATAAAGGGAAGCAGAAGGCTTCTGATGGGAAAAAGCCAAGTGGGGGAGCGGCTACTGCTCCAGGTAAGTGTTATAAGTGTGGCGAGCAAGGCCACCATGCTGAGAATTGTAAGGCACTAAGGTGTCATCGTTGTGGCAAGAAAGGTCATAAAGCTAATGACTGCAAAGACAAAGCTCCGAATTGCTTCAACTGTGGAGAGAAGGGGCATATCAGTACCCAGTGTCAGCAGCCGAAGAAGACTGCTACTGCTGCTCAGACAAGTGGCAGAGTGTTTGCTTTGAGCAGTGCAGAAGAAGCTAAGACGGATGACTTGGTCAGAGCTACGTGTTTTATTAAGGATGTTTAATTGATTGCTATAATTGATACTGGTGCTAAACATTCGTTTATTTCGCTTGAATGTGCTAAGAGGTTGAATTTGAATTTGTCTGCTATGAGTGGGAGTATGGTTATTGATACCCCGGCTAATGGTTCTGTAACTACTGCGTTAGTCTGTTTGAGCTGCCCTGTGACTATTTATGATAGGAACTTTGTGATGGACTTGGTCTGTCTACCTTTAAATCAAATTGATGTTATCCTGGGGATGAACTGGTTGGAGTACAACTATGTTCACATTGATTGTTATAGTAAGACAGTAAGATTTCCTGAGTCGAGCGATGTTGGAGAGCTAATGTTTGTATCTGCCAAACAAGTGGGAGAACTCTTAGAAGATGAGGCTAAGATGTTTGTTGTGTTTGCCTCGCTTCAAGTAGATGGTGAAGCGGTGGGCGTGGAGCTACCGGTTGTTCGGGAATTTCCTGAGGTGTTTCTAAACGACATGAATAACGTACCTCCTGAGCGTGAGGTAGAGTTTACCATTGAAGTGATACCGGGAACTAGTCCTATATCGATGGCTCCTTATCGGATGTATGCATCTGATTTAGGGGAATTGAAGAAACAGTTGGAAGATTTGTTTGAGAAGAATTTTGTTCGACCGAGTGTTTCTCCGTGGGGTGCTCCTGTGTTGTTGGTGAAGAAGAAAGATGGTAGTATGAGATTATGTGTGGATTATCGGTAGTTGAATAAAGTGATGATTAAGAATAATTATCCACTTCCGAGGATTGATGATTTGATGGATCAATTGGTGGGTGCTTGTGTGTTTAACAAGATTGATTTGAGGTCTGGTTATCATCAGATCTCTGTTAAGCCTGATGATATTTCGAAGACAGCTTTCAGGACGAGATATGGACACTATGAGTATACTGTGATGCCGTTTGGAGTTTCGAATGCACCTGGCGTATTCATGGAGTATATGAATAGGATTTTCCATCCTTATTTGGATCAGTTCGTGGTGGTGTTTATTGATGATATTTTGATATATTCTAAGTTTGAAGAAGACCATGCACAACATCTAAGAGTGGTATTGCATGTTTTGAAAGACAAGAAGCTTTATGCCAAGTTGTCTAAGTGTGAGTTTTGGTTGAAGGAAGTGAGTTTCCTTGGCCATGTGATTTCTAGAGGGGGGATTGTTGTTGATCCGTCGAAGATTGATGTTGTGTTGCAGTGGGAGGCTCCAAAGTCTATTACTGAGATTCGAAGTTTCCTTGGGTTGGCTAGTTATTATCGCAGGTTTATTGAAGGTTTTTCTTAGTTAGCATTTCCATTAACTTAGTTGACTCGAAAGGGTCAGGCTTATGTGTGGGATGTTGCTTGTGAGAAGAGTTTTGTAGAACTCAAAAAGAAGTTGACGACTGCTCTAGTGTTGATTTTGAAAAATCCGAGTGAGTCCTTTGTGGTGAATTGTGATGCGTCAAAGATGGGCCTTGGAGGCGTATTGATGTAGAACGGTCAGGTTGTTGCTTACACTTCCAGACAACTGAAGATTCATGAAAGGAATTATCCTACGCATGATCTAGAGTTGGTCGTTGTGGTGTTTGTGTTGAAGATGTGGAGACATTATCTATTTGGGTCCAGATTCAAAGTGTTCAGTGATCACAAGAGTCTCAAGTATTTGTTTGATCAGAAAGAGTTGAACATGAGGAAGTGAAGATGGCTTGAACTTCTGAAGGATTATGATTTTGAATTGAGTTACCATCCGGGTAAGGCTAATGTTGTGGCTGATGCATTGAGTAGGAAGTCCTTGCATATGTCGATGCTTAGGGTTCGATAGTTGGAACTGATTGAGCAATTCAGAGATATGAGTTTCATTTGTGAAGAGACTTCTAACAGTATGAAATTAGGTATGTTGAAGCTGACTAGTAGTATTCTCCAAGAGATCAGAGAAGGTCAGAGATCTGATTTGAGTTTGGTGGATCGTCTCGTGTTAATTAATCAAGGTAACGGAGGTGACTTTCGGATTGACGAGAATGGTGTGATGAGGTTCCGAGATAGAGTATGTGTTCCCGATGTGCCAGAAATCAGGAAGAGCATTCTTGAAGAAGGTCATAGAAGCGGGTTGAGTATTCATCCTGGTGCCACAAAGATGTATCAAGACTTGAAGAAGTTGTTTTGGTGGCCTAGTATGAAGAAGGAAATTGCTAAATTTGTTTATGCTTGCTTGACTTGTCAGAAGTCGAAGATTGAACATCAGAGACCGTCGGGTCTGATGCAACCATTGAGCATTCCAGAATGGATATGGGATAGCATTTCTATGGATTTTGTGACAAGTTTTCCGAAGACGGTGAAAGGATATGATTCGATTTGGGTAATTCTTGATAGATTGACTAAATCGGCTCATTTTGTACCGACGAGGATCAATTATTCGTTGCAGAAGCTTGTTGAATTATATATTGAGCAGATTGTGAAGTTGCATGGTGTTCCATCGAGTATTGTGTCCGATAGAGATCCGAGATTTACATCGAGGTTTAGCGAGAGTTTGCAGGCATCTTTGGGTACTAAGTTGAGGTTGAGTTTTGCCTATCATCCGCAGACGGATGGACAGACAGAAAGAATTATCCACGCTTTAGAGGATTTGTCGAGAGCTTGTGTTTTGGATCAAGGTGGATTGTGGGATAGTTATATGTCATTGGTTGAGTTTACCTACAATAACAGTTACCATTCTAGTATCAGAATGGCATCGTATGAGGCTTTGTATGGTAGGAGGTGTATGACTCTGTTGTGTTGGTATGAATCAGGCGAGAGTGTTGTACTAAGACCTAAAATTGTGCAAGAGACGACTGAAAAGATCAAGATGATCCATGAGAAGATGAAAGCATCGCAGAGTCGTCAGAAGAGTTACCATGATAAGAGGAGGAAAGCACTTGAATTCCAAGAGGGAGATCATGTGTTTTTGAGAGTTACGCTGGTAACTGGTGTTGGTCGAGCTTTGAAGTCTCGAAAGCTCATATCGCGCTTTGTTGGTCTGTATCAAATTTCGCAGAGAGTGGGGGAAGTACCCTATCGGATTTCTTTGCCGCCGTGGCTCGCGAATTTGCATGATGTGTTTCATGTGTCCCAGTTGAGGAAGTACATTCCAGATCCGTCGCATCTGAATCAGATGGATGATGTACAAGTGCGAGATGATTTGACTGTTAAGGTGTTGCCTGTTCAAATTGAAGATCGATAAGTGTAACAGCTATGAGGTAAAGAAATCGCCTTGGTGAAGGTATTGTGGGGAGGACCAGCTGAAGAAAGTTGGAATTGGGAATGTGAAGATCAGATGAAGGAGTCGTATCCGACTCTGTTTTCTGCAGGTAATTTTTGAGGACGAAAATTCTTTTAAGTGGGGGAGGGTTGTAACACCCCAAGTTTAATCAGAATATGTTAATTAATTATTTAATTGAGAATATTCATGTTTCGGTGAATTTCCGGTGGTTTTGTGAATATTGGAATATGTGCATTTCGGATATTTATTTGATTAATAACATATAATATTAATTTATTAGTATTATTATTAATTAAATAGAATATAAGTGAAATAAGGGCAATTTGGGCATTTGAGGAAGTTAGTAAGGGTAAAGAGGGAAAAGCCCAATGTGTGAGGCCCATGACTATGTTAGACAAAATAGAGTTCTGAGAGGAAATTGGAATTCATTTGTGTTTAACGTGAAAGTTTGGTGTGGCCAGAGCTCTGAAGGAAAGGTTGGAGGCAGAAGGTCCCAAAGAGAAATCGTGAAAGTTGCGAATCGACTAAGGTATGGGGAGTATTTCTGTTCATGATTTTCCATGTATGCCTTTAGATGTATTCATGGTGTATTTAGGATTTGAGGGTTTCTGAGTGGAATTGGGAAGGCTAAGAGATTCGATTATAGAACTCTGAGATTGTAGGTTATGGTATAAATCACTGAATATTATTGTGAGGAGGGAAACCTTAGGCCTTTGTGGCCAAAAACCTTGGATAGTTGTATGTGTAACCCTGTAGGAATAGGAATATTCAAATGAGAGTAACTCTGATGCACTCAGAGCAATTGCAGGAAAATAGTGTTTTAGGTAGTGTAGATGTTGCCAGATTAGCCTAATGAACCATAGATTTTGTGTTGTAATTACCGTATGACCTTAGGGATGATTTAGGGATGTTTTGGGGGCATGAGATGTGTGAATCGTATGAGTTTTTAGGTGGAAATCAGTTCTGGTACGTAGCAGAAGTTGTTGTCATCGCACTGTTCGCCTAGCAAGCAAGCCAGTGGAGGTTCACTACAAGACTCGCCTAGCGAGCAAGCCAGCAAGGATTCGCTAGAGGCTCGCCTAGCAAGCAAGCCAGCGAGGGGATCGCTACGAGACTTGCCTAGTGAGCGAGCCAGCGAACGTAGCAGAAGTTTGCGAAGTTGATTGTTGTGCAGTGATGTCGTGATGTGTGATTCTGTGATTTCTGGGATGAGTTGCCATGAGTATGACAGTGGGTTTTAGGTGATGTGTACATGATGTTATGATAGTTTTCCATGATGTATCGATTGAGTTAATATGATGAAATTACCATGTTTCAATGAACTATGTGATAACATGAGATATGATGATTGATGTGATTTATGTGATGATGATGAGGATGATGAATGATGATGCACCATATGAGGTATTGTGAGGATTATTATTGTGACGTGTGCATCATGCATTCATGCGCATTCGATTGCTTTGGCTTCAATCCCACTGTGTGGATGTGAAGTATTTTGACGTGCTCCGATCCTATTGATGGGGATCTATGGAGGGTTGATGGCCCAATGTCCATCGAGCTGTGATGATTGGTACCATATGCATTGAGTTGTGTTGCATTGCATTTATGAGTCTTTGTGTATAAATTATGATGTTGTGACCTTTGAGGCATATGTGAGTAATATGAATGTGTTGAATATGAATATGTTGTCGTTTATGCATTAATTGTCATACATTGATTATTATGAATGGTTTTACTCGCCCTGCCTGTTTGAATGTTACCTCCACGTGGGCATCATGCAGATGATCCAGTTTAGCCGTGGACGCCGGCGAGGAGTTAGTTTTGAAGTTTTTGAGCGTTTTAGTCTTTTGGTCAACTTAGAGGGTCTTGCTCTGATATGTAACATCGGGTTGGGTTCCTTGAGTTGATTTTATACTATTGATGTTATTTTGATTAGTTATGTTTTGAATTCCGCTGTTTATGATGCTTTGATGTATTTTTGGGAAAAACTCGTAGTTACGGAGTATTGACCTATTTTGATGAATTTGAGAAATGTACGCCCTTTTAGTGGCATTGTAATGAGATTTATTTATTCACTATGATTTATGTGTTATTTTGCCTTAATACTTTGGGTTAAAAAAAGGGTGTTACAGAGCTCATTAAAAAAACTCATCTCACCTCTCTGTTGATCTTTACAGGTGGTGGGAAATTCCCATTTTGGATACATACGCTCTTGGGATCGGTCCTTGATGATAGCACGACCATCATTTGGCCGTGGCATGAAGAAAGAAAAGGGTAATGTGGGATCCTAGGCTTGTAAGTGCTTTCGCAACATAACTTCATGAAGCTTGGAACATTCTGATTCAATGCTTAGCATTGGGAGCTCTATTTTGAAAATAAGATCTAACTCTTCTTAAAGTTGAAGAATTGTAATTGAAAGAAATGTTGGAACCTTATAAACTCGAATCTTGTAATTTACTTCCAAGTTTTAAACTTGATTTATTATGAACTTGAATTATATTGGGCCTTTGAAGTTTGCCTTTGGAATTAAACGGAAAGGATAATGTACCTAGAACTCTTATGTGATTTGAAATCTTAAAAGGATCCTAAAGAGGCTTCTTTTATTACTTTTAGGATGATTCACTTGTATGGCTTCGGTTCATGAAGGCTTTGTGGGTAGCTTCTATGCGGGGGGAATATTTTGGGTAGCTAGCAATTGTAGCTTGTGCGAATCCATTGGCTAATTCTCTTTTTATCTGAAATTGGTTGCGATGGTCTGTGTTGGGGTCCTGGTTATTGGTCGATGATGATCACACAAACTAAACTTCTCTCCCTTGTCTCCTTTTGTGTAATATTTAGGAAAAATGCAAAATAGGCCTCAATATCTTGAAAAATCTAAGGATTTGGTCATTTCTTCTCCAAATGGTAATAGGCTTGTGCCACATTGACGCCTTGTAAATAAGTTAAAAGTTATAACATTTCTCTTTTGTTAACTTTGCTTTGAGGACTTTTGAATCTTTAAGACATGTGAAATCCCTGTATTTTGCGAGTCAAATCTTTAGTTGAATTTTTGGATTATAGAAAGGATGTCGACTTCTTGCATACTTTGAATTTGGAATTCGCTCGAACTTGTAATCACAACTCAAACCAAGAATTTGAAAACAATACGAACCTTGGAAGCGCGAATTCGTAATTTCGATAAGGAGCTTGGAAACCTGCCTCTGATGGCTCATAAGTCAAACAAAGTTGAGTTCAATTTGTTGCATAGATTCTTGAACATTTCTTGAATGCTATTATGGACCATGGCATGAAACATGTCTTAAAATAAACTTTTGGTAGTAAATTACAAGTAAATTCCAAACTATGCAACCTTAGCTCACATTCTGGAAAAAACTTGGGATGAACCCTTACCCATACGATCTTCTAAAAGATGTTATACAGAATGCAGACGAGATGGGATCTTAGGATTCAAAAATTAGGGTGTGACACATAGCTTTAAACATATCTAGCTCAAGGCCTTTACATTGTGAGCATAGTGATAGTGAAAGCAATGATGACAAGAGTTTATGCGAGGAGGATATGAGGTTGTTAGTAAAGAGATATAAAAGGTATATAAGAAAGAATGATATTAAACATTTCGATAAGAACATAGCCAAGTTTAAAAGGTTGGCAAACTCCTTAAAAGATGATGAAAAAAGGAAGAGAAAGCTTAGAAGATCTTTCTATCATTATGTTGAAGTAAGTCAGCATAGACCGGAACGCCCTATGAGAAAGAAAGATAAAGAAAAGAGCCATCACAAGATTTCTAGCAAGACTAGGAGAGAATATGCCACTTGGGAGAGTGCAAGTGAGTCCTCTAGTGATAAAAACGCAACTTCAAGTGTCAAATCGGCTTGAAATTGTCTTATGGAAAAAGGGAAGAAAAAGAAAAATGTAAGTTTCTCTAAGCTTAAGTATATAAATAATTCATCATATTTTAAATTACAAAGGGCCTTTGAAGATCTTCATAGAGAAGCCTTAAGAGCTTTTAGCAAGTTAGATTCACATGAAAAAGTGATTTTAAATTTAGAAGCTAAAGTGTTGGAATCCGAAAGGAATTTTGAAGTTATTAAGAAATATATGATAGATATCCAAAGTGATATAAAAGCTCATAGGTTTGATTATGAACATTGTCATAATAGACAAAAGGAAGTATAATCTCTTCAAGTCAAATTAGATGATATCTTGCAACCTAAGATGGTGTTTGATATTTATTCTTCTAAGGAGGAAAATCCTTTGAATCATTCTAAAAAGAAGCATAAATATATGTATAAGAATTCAAATAGCAAGGACAGGTCTCATAAAAACCTATCTTGTCATTATTGTTGCAAAAAGGGACATACCATTGAAAGATGCAAATTTAGGCAAATCTTTGTTCCTAAATGAGTTGTTCAAAGGTTGCCGAAGTGAAACCTTATTTTCACCCACCCCCAAGGACCCAATAAATATTGGGTACCGAGCACTATTTGTTAATCATGCAGGAAAAATTCTTCACTCTATGAAAGAGAGTATGAGATCTCGTTTGTAGAGAATTAAGGAACAACACGGTGACAAGTCCTTATTATTTTGATCAATGTGACTAACAAGGCATATTGTGTTACTAATCAGGTTAATAATCACACTTTCAAATACTAAAGCAAGAAGAAAAATGGTAAGAGCGTTTCGGTCTTGATTGTGTTTTGTGGCACGTGTTGCATTTATTTCAAATTTCATTCAAAATTTCTTCGTGTAATAGTGCATCCTCCATCATGTGTACGGTGAGGTGATATCGTTTCAATCTTTTTTCTTGTTACATATGTTATTATTTGTTTTACCTGTTAATTTATTAAAGGTATGTAATAAAATATGAGTGTGATATTATGATGTGTGCTTACTTTTAAAATTTTCAATGTGACTGTTGTGTGTTGCATTCTACATGTTTATAGTAACTATATTCAAATATTATCGCATTTTCATCTTTATCTTGAACCAAATTCATGCTTGAATTTTACTTGATTGCATGATTCTAGCAAATAAACCATAAAAATATATCATTGCATGTGTCTCTCATCAACGTATTGTTCATGAGTCATTATAAGTCTCTCAAAGTAACTAGAAGTCCATTTGAGTCTTGCTTGTGACTTTTGAGTTTGGTGTGTTGCATTTTCATTTTACTATAGATTTCTGCTTACTTTTGGTTTATATGAACAATAATCTAAGATGTTTAATGGTTGTATTATGTGTGTGACTTAAATAACTCTTATGCATGTTGTTGTATTTTATTATGCTTGTATTATTTACATATGTTATGTATGTGAGTGCACCACTTATTCTTTGCAATTGAGTCTATGTAGTATAAGATATATGTAAACTTTACATCAATATGATGCTTCTAGCAGATTACTTGTCTCTTTTAGATGTTGTCAAAGGGGTAGAAGATTATGAAGAGGATAATGCATAAATTCAGGGGGAGCTATTCAATGTACCAAAGAAAAACACAATGCCAATATGATTCAAGTTTTTCCTTCGTAAAAAAGGGGAGTATGTGAGATTGAATGCATTTTACAACCTAGCCATGCTTGGAATGATGTCAAAACATTGACTTAGCGTTTTTGTATATTGGGCGGTATCAAACAAAGTTTAGATTTAAATTGAATCATTTTAGCCTTAAGATGCATACATATGGTTTTGAAAATGATTGGAAATATCTAGGCATGTTTCATTCATAAAAAAACTATGTTTTATGTGTGAACACTCTTGCACGGGCTAGCCAGTACGATTTCAGGCTGACCTATAGAAGTTGTTACTTTAGTATAGGTTGGCACATAGACTTTCAGGTCGGCCTGTATGTTGGTATAGGTCGACACATAGAATTTCAGGTCGGCCTGTATGTTACAGTATTACATGTTGTTGTACCCCAAATTTTACCCTTAGATTCTCTAATCATTTCATTTTCTATCTTTTTGTTTTAGCTAGTTGTTTAACTAGTTGTCTAGTTTGTTCATTTCGCAGGTTTGTCAAAGAAATTGAAAAGTAGTCTTGTGCGCCCATCAAGTCGTAGTGAATACATGTGGATGCAGAAGAAAATATATACCCTTATCCATACAGTCCCTCTCCAGGATGTTCTCAGAGGTTCCCCGTAAGGAGGATTTAATTTCACTCGTTCGTTAGTATGAAGTATTAAGCGTTGCTGGCAAAAGCGTGCGTTTGGCTTCCTAAGAGAAATTTAAGGATGTATTCTCTACAAGATTTTGAATTGGTGTGTCAATATATCTACAAAGTTAAAAATCAATATTTTACTTTTCTTGTCAAGCCCGTGAACGTTAGTGAATAATGATTCCTATCTCGAGCCCTTGAAGTCTATGCCCAAAGTCCCGGCAACGGAACCATAATCAACCCAGCTGTGTGATCTACATCATTGTTTCATTTCAAGAAGTTGAGGTAATGTAAAGCGTGGAAATTTATTTACTAGTTCAATCCTCCTTGACTCATACATGATCCAAGATTTCAAATTCCGAGCATGGTAGGAGACATATTGATTTTATCAATTTCCTTCAGAAAGCAGTACCACGTGTTATAAGTAACCCGAAGGAGAAATTATAGAAGTTGGTCTCCAGAAATACGTGGCAGATTGAAAGATTATTTGTTAGAGATCAAAACAAATATCTACTCTTGTTGTCTAGCCTCTTTTATATGCTAAAAGGTGTCGGGGTGTGGTCTAAAGCCTGCCGATGTTAATCCCCCATGTACTTTTTTTAAGTTAACATGGTTTATGGTGAATCTTTCCCTGTTTATTTTCCTGATTACATGAAGATGTTTTCAAAATGTAAAACCATGATTAATTATATTTCAAATATTTTGGTCCTGTAATGAAGTTACAAGAAGATAAGGCCTAAACCTTTAATTTTACACCAGGAGCCAATGCATCCACCTCATTTATGTTAGAACACAAATTGGTGTTTAATTATATCTCTATGTTTTGATGATAACTCTAATGAAATTTTGTATTTAGAAAATATATACTCTAATTTTGTTCAAGTATTTTTGTTTCAGATATTAAATTAAATATCATTATGGAAGCAAAATGCATCTGAACAGCAAGTTACACAAAGCTCTGAAACATCAGAAGCAAGCCATCAGAAGACACTGAGCGCTGCCAAAAGACTCTGAAGCAGAAGCTGCAGAAGACTCTGAAGCAGAAGTTGCAGAAGCATCTGAAGCGTAGCTAAAGATTTTGTATGAAGAGTTTAAAGCATAGTTTCATAAGACTCTGATTGTACTTTACGCTACAAGTACAGAGGCTCTGAAAAACTGTTATGCTTTAATCAAATCACTCACGCTAAAGCTCTATTGCTGCAACTCTGATAACATTGAATCTGATCTGAAGAACAAGAAGCACATCAGAGGATCTGATGTTGTTTACGTTTGAAAAGATGTCAGCACGTGAATAGACTTAGTACTATTCTCAACGTCCTCTCCAATGGAACTATTCCTTATTTGTGATAGACACAAGGATTCAGGAAAAAGGCATTTCTCTGAACATTCTACTTGTGAGAAAGGAAAAGTCATGTGAAGACAAATGGCTACAGCTACTCTACTTGCACAGTCTTCAAGCTTTGGACTCTCAGCACCATAAAAGGATGTTCTCTTCATCTCTTCAAAACTAACGATCTATTTAAAAACTCAGTGAAATTATTCTCAACTCTCATACAATCATTCAAAGATGAATAGTTTTATTTGTTATTAATCTTAAGTGTAAAAATCACAGTTTGTGATATAGCTTTTTAGAAGCATCTAAACACTTGTTAGTTTACATTTATTTGTAAAGGTTCCTTAAGAAGGCCAAGTTGTGGTCAGTAGTTATTGAGAAGACTAAGACAGTTGTTCTTAGTGTTTGACATTGTAATCTGTTGAATATAGTGGATTAAGTCCTTGAGGAGAAAGGTAAATCACTCTTGATAGGGTGGACTGGATTAGTTGAGTTCAACGAACCAGGATAAAAATCTTTGTATTTTTATTGCCATATTTTTTTTCTAAACCCTTATTCAACCCCCCCCCCCCTTCTAAGTGTTTTCTCACCTTCAGTTGACATCAGAGCTCCGGTTCTGTTAGTGCTATCACTTCATCCGTGAACAGAAAAGATCCAGTTGAGAAAACTCTTGATATATTTTGGTTGATACATTATGGCTGAAGCTTCAATATCCAACAACAACAGATATGAGGACAGTGATAGAATCAGCACTAAACCCCCTATGTTTGATGGGGGAAAGTTTGACTACTGGAAAGACAGGATTGAAAGTTTCTTTCTAGGATATGATGTTGACCTTTGGGATTTAGTCATTGATGGCTATGTTCACCCCACTGATGGGGATGGAAAAAAGATAGACAGAAAATCTATGACTGAAGCTCAGAAGAAAGAATTCAGGAATCATCATAAAGCAAGAACCATACTACTAAATGTTATATCTCATACTAAGTAAGAGAAGATTACTAACAGAGAAACAACATTTGGTAAGTTTGAATCTTTGAAGATGACTCATGAAGGGAATTCTCAAGTCAAGGAGACCAAGGCTCTAACGCTGATCCAGAAATATGAAGCCTTCAAAATGGAGGAATCAGAATCTATAGAAGTTATGTTCTCTAGATTCCAGATTCTCACAGCTGGTTGAAAGTTCTGGAGAAGGGTTACTCCACTGCAGATCATGTTAAGAAGATCATCAGAAGTTTGCCAATCATATGGATACCAATGGTCATTGCTCTGAAGCTAGCTAAGGATCTGAACAAGATCACGTTGGAGGAACTGATAAGCTCTCTGAGGAGTCATGATATTGAATTAGAGGAAGACGAACCCCAGAAAAAAGGTAAGTCTGTTGCTTTAAAGTCTAACAAATCTGCCAAAGCTTTGCAGGTTTTAGAAGAAAGTTCTGAAGAATCTTCATCTGAAGAAGAAGATGAAATGTCCCTGCTGTCCAGAAGGATCAACAAACTCTGGAAGCATAAACAGAGGAAGCTTAAGAACTTCAAGAAACCAGATCAACGTAAAGAGTCTTCTGGACACAGACGATCTGGAAAGAAAGAGGTTGTCTGCTATGAATTCAAGGAACCTGGGAACTACCATAATGAATGCCCAAAGCTTCAGAACGAGAAGCCAAGAAGGAAGCCTGATCATAAAAAGAAAGTTCTGATGGCAACCTGGGATGATTCAGATGCATCTGAATCTTCATCAGACTCAGATGAAGAATGTTCAAACATGGCACTCATGGCTGACGTAGAAGACCATGCAGAATCATCTAGATCAGAATCAGAATCAGATTCCGAGGAGGTATTTTCTGAACTTTCTAGAGCAGAGCTTATTGAGAGTTTATCAGAAATGTTAGAAAACTATAGTAAGATTAAGCTCAAGTACAAGAAGCTTGAAAGCAATCTTGTATCTGAGAATGATCTTCTAAAATCAGAAGTTGTTGAGCTCAAAGCAACCAATTTGAAAATTAAAAATGAATTAGAAAGAGCTCAACAAGATTCTAAAGTTGAAACTAAGTCAAAATCTAAAAACATTTTAGAAGAATATGAGTATAGTTTTCAGAGATTTCTGGCAAGAAGCCTAGAGAGAAGCAAGATGACTTCAATGATCTACGGTGTAAGCAGAAATAACAGGAAGGGTATTGGATATGAATCTTCTTCTGAGAAAGATTTAAATCCAACATCTGTTGATAAACTTATCATTAAGCATACTCCTTTGTATTCTTATTTTAAGTTTGGTCATCTTAATGATATTAAACACACTCGTTCTGGTCAGAACATTCTTGTGTTTAAACCTAAAGTTAGTCAGAACAAACTTGCTGTCAGAAGACAGAAGTTCAGACAAAACTTTAAGGCAACTAACCCTAAAGGACCCAAAAAGATCTGGGTACCTAAAGACAAAATAATATTTGTTGCAGACATCTTTAGAAGCAAAGTCAAAACACCAATCTTGGTACTTGGAATCTGGTTGCTCGCGTCACATGACGGGAGAAAGGTCTATGTTCCAAAGCCTGGAGCTTAGATCTGGAGGAGACGTCAAGTTTGGATGGAACCAGAGAGGTAAGATAGTTGGATCTGGAACTATTGGCAATGGTAATCTTCCTTCCATTTCTAATGTCTTACTAGTTGAAGGATTAACACATAACTTATTGTCCATAAGTAAATTAAGTGACAATGGTTATGACATTATCTTCAATCAAAAATTTTTCAAGGCTGTTAGTCAAAAGGATGGCTCAATCCTATTTAATGGAAAGAGGAAGAACAACATTTATAAAATCAATCTTTCAGAACTTAAGATTCAGAACGTAAAATGCCTTCTGTCTGTTAATGATGAGCAATGGGTCTGGCACAGAAGATTGGGGCATATTAGTATGAGACGTATATCTCAGATTAATAAACTCAATCTGGTCAGAGGACTTCCTCAGTTGAAGTTCAACTCGGATGCTCTTTGTGAAGCATGTCAAAAAGGAAAATTTTCAAAATCTTCTTTTAAAACTAAAAATGTTGTTTCAACCTCAAGACCATTAGAATTACTTCATATTGATCTGTTTGGACCAGTGAAAACTGCATCCATCAGAGGCAAGAAGTATGGATTAGTCATTGTTGATGACTACAACAGATGGACGTGGGTGAAATTCCTAAAACACAAGGATGAGTCACATTCTGTGTTCTTTGACTTCTGCAAACAAGTCCAGAATGAAAAAGACTTTAAAATTGTTAAAGTAAGAAGTGATCATGGTGGTGAATTTGAAAACAAATATTTTGAAAAATATTTTAATGAAAATGACATTGCTCATGATTTTTCTTGCTCTAGAACTCCACAACAGAATGGAGTTGTATAGAGGAAAAATAGAACTTTGCAAGAAATGGCCAGAACCATGATCAACGAGACTAATCTGGCAAAGCATTTTTGGGCAGAAGCAATAAACACAGGTTGTTATATTCAGAACAGAGTGTCTATAAGACCTCTTCTGGAGAAGACTCCCTATGAATTATGGAGGAACAGAAAGCCCAACATTTCCAGTTTACATCCTTTTAGATGTGTATGTTTTATTTTGAATACTAAAGAGAATCTGAACAAGTTTGATTCTAAAGCACATAAGTGTTTCATGCTTGGGTATTCTGAACGCTCTAAAGGCTACAGAGTATACAATACTGAAACACAGATTGTGGAGGAATCTATACATGTTAGATTTGATGATAAGCTTGGCAATCAAAAGCCAAAGCATCTTAATAATTCTGCAGATAGAGAAGTCATTCTCACAGAATCTGAAGTCTTAGAGGCAGAAAAGGCTCAAGTGAAAGAACCAGAAGCAACGCCAGATGCAACTCCATTGGCTGCTCAGATGAACAATTTGAATATTTCTGAAGAACCTAATGTTAAAGGATCATCTTCCAGAATCAAGGCCTCTCACCCAAAGGATGTGATCATTGGGAAGAAGGATGACCCTATCAAAACAACGTCTTTCCTCAGATCATCTACAACGTCACTTTTTGGGCTGGTGTCTATCATTGAACCGACTTCTGTTGATGAAGCTCTGAATGATAATGAGTGGATATGTGCTATGCAAGAAGAGCTAAATCAATTAACCAGAAATGACGTTTAGGATCTGGCACCAAGACCAAAAGGATTCAATATTATTGGAACCAAATGGGTCTTCAAAAACAAATTGAATGAGCAAGGAGAAGTTGTAAGAAACAAAGCAAGGCTAGTTGCTCAAGGGTATAGTCAGCAAGAAGGAATTGACTACACAGAGACTTATGCTCTTGTGGCCAGGTTAGAATCTGTACGCCTACTCATTTCTTTTGCTGCACAAAATAACATCAGTCTTTATCAGATGGATGTTAAGAGTGCCTTCTTAAATGGTATTACAGAAGAGGAAGTTTATGTTCACCAACCTCCTGGCTTTGAAAATGATAAATTTCTAGAACATGTTTTCAAACATAAAAAACCACTCTATGGCTTAAAACAAGCTCCCAGAGCTTGGTATGAGAGGCTGAGTAATTTTCTTTTGGAAAAGAATTTTACCAGAGGCAAAGTGGACACAACTCTCTTCTGTAAATCATTTAAGAAAGATTTGTTAATTTGTCAAATTTACGTAGATGATATTATATTTAGATCTACCAATGTTACGCTGGGAAAGGAGTTTGCTCTTTCTATGAAGGCTGAATTTGAGATGAGCATGATGGGAGAACTCGGATTCTTCCTGGGAATCCAAGTCAATCAAACTCCAGAAGGCACCTACATACATCAGAGTAAGTATGTGAAGGAGCTTCTGAAGAAGTTTAATACGACTGAAAGCAAGTTGGCCAAAACTCCAATGCATCCTACAAGCACTCTTGGTAAGGAAGAGGTTAGTAAGAAAGTAGATCAAAAGCTTTACAGAGGTATGATTGGATCTCTTCTGTATTTGACTGCTTCTAGACCTGATATTCTATTCAGTGTTTGTCTGTGTGCCAGATTCCAATCAGATCCTAAAGAATCTCACTTAACAGCTGTTAAGAGGATTCTAAGGTATCGGAAAGGTACTACTAATGTGGGTTTGTGTTACAGAAGATCTGATGATTATAAATTAGTTGGATTCTGTGATGTTGATTACGTTGGAGACAGAGTTGAAAGAAAGAGTACTTCTGGAAGCTGCCAGTTTCTTGGAAGTCATCTGATCTCTTGGTTCAGCAAGAAGCAACCCACTATTGCCCTCTCAACAACAGAAGCAAAATACATTGCTGCTGCTGGTTGTAGCACTCAGATGCTCTGGATGAAGAGTCAGCTAGAAGACTATCAGATCCATGAGAGTAACATTTCAATCTTCTATGATAATACTTATGCTATATGTTTGTCTAAAAACCCTATTTTACACTCTAAGGAAAAACATATAGAGATAAAACATCACTTCATCAGAGACTATGTTCAGAAGGGAGTTATCAGTTTAAACTTTGTTGATACAGATCATCAGTGGGCTGATATATTTACAAAACCCCTGGCTGAAGATAGATTCAAATTTATTCTGAAAAATATAAGTATGGATTTCTGTCCAGAATAAAATGTTTATCAGAAGAAATTTTTCTCAGATGAAAATGTTTTGACTTTGAAGTATTACATCTATTCATTTATTGATTATTATTTTATTTATTGTGTGCAAATCTGAACTAACAAACCTGAGAGGATCTGAACATTGGCTAACGTTTCATTTCTCAAAGAAGTTTCAGAAGCACATGCAAGCAAACACGTGTCACTCTAGATCTGAAAAGGTGGAGTGCACAATACTGAATTGACGTTTGAGGTATTGTTTTTGAATATTGAGTTTCTCGTTTTCCCCCCAATTGTCAGAATCATTAATTGTTTGAAATGATTATATTCTCTTCATTAAATGCTAAGTGGTAAGCGTGTTGAACGTGTGACTCTTGTGTGCCCTAATTTCTTCTATAAATGCCACAACTTTACACATTTCACACTTTTCCCTCTCACGAACACCTTGTATGCATTTCTTCTTGTTCCATTGTTTCCATCTCTCTCCCAAACCCAAACATCTAAATCTTCAAGATCATCAATGGCAACTTCATCATCAACGTCTGCTCAGTTCCAATCTTCAATGGCTGTTGTTTCTTCCTCAAACATGGGCGTTGTTGCGTTTAAGGAACCTATTAGAAAATTACTCACACATGTTGACAAGCTTGAGGTCTTGTGTGAATCCATTATTAACTTTGAATCGTTTGCTGAAAATGGGTATGATCTTCGTCCCATTGTTGATGCACAGTGTTGGACCAAGTTCTTTGACACGCTGATGGGACCAGTTTATCCTTGTCTGGTAAAGGAATTATGGATACATGCTTCTACTTGCCCTAAGTTCATAGGTTCCTATGTTCTGGGTAAAGAAATTGTTATAACTGAAGACTTGATAAGGAAACTCATAGGGTATGAGGAAACTGATGGAGTCACCAATATGCCATATGGGCGTGTGGATATGTCTGATGTGTATAGAGAAGTTTGCTCATCTGAAGTAGCTTCTAACAAGGTTAAGGATTCGAAGCCAGCTTACAGGATCTGGGCTAAGATTTTCATGAGCTGCATTCATCACAGAAAATCTTCCAATTCCCCAGACTATGTTAACACTGATCAGCTACACTTCATGTATTGTCTGAGTCAGAGCACCAAGGTGGATCTGCCATATCTTCTGTTTAATCATCTGTGTACACATGTTAAACAGTCAAGGGAAGAAGTCAGAACCAAAAATCAGAAGCTAAGGATTTGGATTCCAATGAGAAGACTTATCTCAGACATTTTGACTGAGAATGGTCTTGTTGGTCATCTGGTAGAAGCTGGACTGAAGGAAGAGTTAGCTTCTGTAATTGGAAAACCTCTGAATGGGAAGAGTTTTCAAAGGATGAAAGTTGTAGAAGAAGTTACTTCTGTTCCAAAGAAAATCAACGCTGAAGAGGTCACTCAAAGAAGGATTCCAGTTGATAATTTTCCTATGTTATTTGCTAATGAACCAAGGGAGATTATTCTGGATTACATTACAGAGTGTCTGAATGCTGGAATTCCTCTACCAGCAAATCTGGTTCAGAAGGCAAGTGAACTTGCTCCAGATCTTTACGAGGCCATACACAAGAAGAAGAGAAAGGTTACTGAAGAAGAATCTTCTTAACCCAAGAGGAAGGCCACTGGTGAAGTTGCTGCTGTCAAGCCTAAAAGGGTCAAGAAGCAAAAGGTCAATCCTCCAGAGGCAAGTCTAGATGAGATTCTGGAAACTGTCAAAGAGGTATTAACATCAGATCAAATTCTCCATGAACCTATATCATCACCTTCACCTTCTCCTCCTCGTGTTTCTAAACGTAGGAAACCTTCTGTTACTGCTTCTTCTGTACCCCAACCTCTAGCAACTCCATCTGAAAAGTATACATCTGAACCAACACATTCTCAACCATCTGATATTCCCCCATCTGTCAAATAATCACCTGCACCACAATCATATGCAATTCCCCCACCAGAACCACAAACTTCAAAACCTACAGAACAAACACCAGCAGAATCAACACCACAACAACCAGAACAATCCATTCCTTCTATTCCTCAACCAGAACCTATCCAACCATCTGAATCCAATATTTCTAATTCAGATATTCTGGACATCCAACCCCTAACAACTGTCTTTGACATTTCTTCCACATCCTATCATTCATCTGAATCATCTGATTCATCTGAATCTGACCTACCACCAGAAATAAACTCACCACCATCTCTTCGTGGCTATGAACCTAGAACATCTGAGTTCGTATCCTTTGCTTCTTTCAAACCTCATGTTTCTGATCCCCTTCCTTCTGGTTAAAAATCAAAAACTTTTATACCAGAATAGAACCATCTGACCCTACCATTCCACTTAAACCTACTTCTTCAACTATCCTTCCATCTGTTCTTCAAGCCTACATAAAAAAAATACTTGACATCATTCCATCAGAACCTCTGCACTCTCAAAACTCTGTTTTTACCCCCTACACTTCTACACCATTTGATGTCATTCCCTCTGTATCAAATTTCAAACAGTTCTTGTTTCCCACATCATCTTCATCCAGATTCCAAGCTTTCCCTTCATCATCTGAACACCCTTCACTTCCTTCTTATCCTCGTCCTCTGTTCATTATCCCTACCTTTACCATACCACCTCCACCTGAACAGCCCAAACCATCACCTCTGGAAGCCTACCTTAAACCTAAATCCAGATTAGATGTTGATGCCTTGTTTGCTAATTTCAAGAAAGAAATCAGAATGAGTTTAAATTCTGTTAAGGAGGAATGTCTCTCGAGCATTAATCCAGAAGCTTCTGAAGAATGCTAGAATAAGTTCATTTCCATATTCAACTCTGTGACTTCTAATCTGAAGACCATTTGCTCTGATGACACAAAGGTCAGATTTGCTGAAGTTGTCAGACACACACTTTGGAATGTGAACAGATCTCTTACATTGCTTCTTCAGGATGCACCTTCAACTTCTAGAGTTACTTCTTCTTCTGAGAGTCTTGAAGAATCTGCTCCTGAAGTCACCCTGGAATCCAATCCATTGGCTCTGATGATTGTAGACCAACCTTCTGAATCTGTGCCTCCAGAATCTGCATCTGCTATGATCATTGGCTCTGCTCCTGCTCCTGCATCTGAATCTGCTCCTTCTACTTCTTCTGAGGTTAAGAAAGAGAATACAGACCTTGAAGACAAGATTGATGTGCTGGAAGCTGGTCAATCTGAAATTAAGTCTTGGATGGCAAAACAAGATGAGAAGACAGACAACATACATAAATGGATGGCTAAGCAAGAGGAATCTACTTCTAAGATGACCCACATTCTTAAACTTCTTGCATCTCGTCTATCTTAGTTCTTATGTTTGTGCACTTTATCTGAATCATGTTTTGTTCTGAATGTACTCTGTTTATCTAAATGAATATGTTTGTTTTACTTCTGTTGATGTTATCAGCTTTATTCTATTTTTCTTCTGTTAAAAAGTTTTGTTTGTTCAAATATAAACAGTTACTAAAATAATCTTTTCTGTCTTAAAAAGTTTTCTTTTTGATTATGACAAAAAGGGGGAGAAAAAGAAATTTTGTTTGTTCAAATATAAACAGTTACTAAAATAAAATTCAGACATAACAAATTATATCTAACGTTGAATTTTAGTCTTTCAGAACTAACGTATCATCTGACAAAATACAATGAAGTTACCTTGAGAATCCCCAAATCAGATTTTTTATTCAAACCAGGTTTACCAGGCTCTGATAAATTCATACCAGGCTCTGATAAATACAAACCATGTTCTGATTACCAGGCTCTGATCTTAGAAGCTAACCAGGCTCTGATTATGAATATAAACCAGGCTCTGTTCTTGGAAAGAAAATCAGTAAGAGCAAACCAGGATCTGTTTCTGGAAAGTAGATCAAGCTATTACCAGGCTCTAATTCCGGAAGGAAAATCAAGCTATGATTCTGGAAAGTATATTCTAACTAGGATTCTATCCAGAAGTTTTTTAACCAGGCTCTTAATCTGAAAAGTTTACTCATGCAAAAAGGGAAGTATTTTCTTCTATTAGAGTATTCATTTCAGGGGGAGATTCTTTATCACAGGGGGAGTTATATATTTATCCTTTTCATTGAACAAAGTTTCCTATGTTTTGTCATCATCAAAAAGGGGGAGATTGTTAGAACACAGATTGGTGTTTAATTATATCTCTATGTTTTGATGATAACTCTAATGAAATTTTGTATTTAGAAAATATATACTCTAACTTTGTTCAAGTGTTTTTGTTTCAGATATTAAATTAAATATCATTATGGAAGCAAAATGCATCTGAAGAGCAAGTTACGCAAAGCTCTGAAACATCAGAAGCAAGCCATCAGAAGACTCTGAGCGCTACCAGAAGACTCTGAAGCAGAAGCTGCAGAAGACTCTGAAGCAGAAGCTACAGAAGCATCTGAAACGTAGCTGAAGATTTTGTATGAAGAGTTTAAAGCATAGTTTCAGAAGAATCTGAATGTACTTTACGCTGCAAGTACAGAGGCTCTGAAAAACGGTTATGCTCTGATCAGATCACTCGCACTAAAGCTCTATTGTTGCAACTCTGATAACATTGAATCTGATCTGAAGATCAAGAAGCACATCAGAGGATCTGATGTTGTTTATGTTTGAAAAGATGTCAGCACTTAAATAGACTTGGTACTATTCTCAACGTCCTCTCCAACGGAACTATTCCTTATTTGTGATAGACACAAGGATTCAGGCAAAAGGCATTTCTATGAACATTCTACTTGTGAGAAAGGAAAAGTCATGTGAATACAAAAGGCTACAGCTACTCTACTTGCACAGTCTTCAAGCTTTGGACTCTCAGCACTATAAAAGGACGTTCTCTTCATCTCTTCAAAACTACCGATGTATTGAAAAACTCAGTGAAATTATTCTCAACTCTCATACAATCATTCAAAGTTGAATAGTGTTATTTGTTCTTAATCTTAAGTGTAAAAATCACAGTTTGTGATATAAATTTTTAGAAGCATCTAAACACTTGTTAGTTTACATTTATTTGTAAAGGTTCCTTAAGAAGACCAAGTTGTGGTCAGTAGTTCTTGGGAAGACTAGGACAGTTGTTCTTAGTGTTTGACACTGTAATCTCTTGAATATAGTGGATTAAGTCCTTGTAGGGAGAAAGGCAAATCAATCTTGATAGGGTGGACTGGATTAGTTGAGTTCAATGAACCAGGATAAAAATATTTGTATTTTTATGGCCATATTTTTTTTTCTAAACCCTTATTCAACCCCCCCCCCCCTTCTAAGTGTTTTCTCTCACCTTTAATTTATATTAGGGTACAATTTGAGGATGCAACTAGAACATGGGATCCAATAAAGTGATAATGCATTTAATTACAAGAGGATTTTAAACATGAAGCCAAACCAAGATCAACACGAGAGTTTACAACATTTGAAGAATGAAACATGCTTAAGAAAACAACCAGATGAATTTTCCAATTAATGTCACTATAATGAGCCAAAAATTGAGAACATTGACGACACTTAAAACTACATAAGGCAGCATCATTGCTCAAGGAAGCGAAGTAATCTTCCCCCGATTCTTTCCTAAATATCGCTCTAGTATAAGTCGTCATGCCTCTGTTACCATTCCGAGGATAATTATGCCAAAATGAAACAACAAATGTTAGTTGACTATGGCCAAAGTTTTGAATCGTTCTACATTGATCTCTATCACAAAGCCATGGTTCAGCCACTTCCGGTATCAAATATTGACAGCAATATATTGGAAGACATTTAAATCTGTACTTCAACCAACAATACCTGGGCCAGCACCAAAATATGGGGATTGAGTCGTTCAAAATATCAGCCGCAGATTTGGTTTTACGCCAGCAGCAATGCGCGACTTAGTTACGGCAGCATTTGGTACCTAAAAATTAGAAGAGTATGAGATGGTCGAGGTAACTTAACTTCCGTTTCCGAAAGAAAAAAGCAGTTCGAGTTTGCTTACGGCAAAAAGTTAGATACCCTCACCTTTCGTTTCGACATCGGTGTTGAGAGTTGCAACTATCATCGCCAAATTACCGGCATCACTACAACAAACCCAGCAGCACGGTTAAGCATTCTTGTGGCATCTCTTGTTTCCATGATAAAGCCTTGATGCTTCCCCCCAAGATAGCTTTACTCCCATTATGTACAAGAAAAGGAAGGGAAAATGTTAGAATACCAGCATAGCTCATGTAGTAACTTGCAGTATGACCCAAACTGCTCTAGAACGCAAATGGTGAGGAATTGCTCTTACCACATGTGTGTTTCCAAATCTGGTGCCATCATTCAATACTCGGGTATCGAAGATACAAAATCAAGGCATCTAGGATGGAATCTCAAGATACAATAACCATGGACCTTGCTTGTAAAATTTATTGTGCATGATGATACACACAAGTCAAAGGATCACGAGCTTAGAATGAGCATCTGCCGTTACATCGACCACTCCAATTGTGCGGTCGTCTAAACCTTGTTTCTGTTACCAAAACAGCAGCAATAACATCACAAATAAAGACAACGACACCATCCGATTTGTAATTCCGCAGGTAGTTGTGATTGTCCTGCAGATGAGTGTAATTTAACGTCAATATCATGAGGCCGCAAGTGAAAGAAATGTTATGGTTCAAGTTTTATCCCAAAGTAAGATTAATTTGTTTTACCCTAAGAATTCGAGAAGAAATTCAAAGCCCTCATGCCATCTTTGCCACCTTTTCAAAACAGAATCACCAAAAAAAATGGAAATGTTTCACACCATCTTTGTGATCCACACAATCCTGAAAATAAGAAAGATATTAGTGGCATTCATAAAACAAATTTAATTTCTTTCTATTACAAGCTTCAAACATATATCAAACAAGATCGCACAAAATTTGAAGGATATTCACAGCTTCAAATCAACAATCGAACAATTTAAGTTTCTTCCCAAAACAGGAACCGACAAACAAATCACGTATTAATTTCAGAACCAAATTGGTAATCTATATAAGAAACATAAAAGAGCAGAATAGAAGGCAGAAGACCCAGAGATCCAGAAAATGGACGAGGTTCACAAACACTGAACTCGCAAATAAAAAGGCAGAAACTTATCTATTTTTTGCCGCCGCCGGAGCCACCGCCATTTCCGACGTCGCTATTTCACCATAACTCATACATCGTCGAACCGCCGCCAGAAACCTTTCAACCTTGCCGAAAACCATCATCTTCGTCGCCGTAAACACCACTTGGGTAACTTCTGTGCGCTTGTTTTGGATTTATTGAGTTTTGTTTTGGTTTGTTTTCAGGCTTATCGGAAGAATTAAAGAAGGAGACGAAGAAGGAAGCAGAGATGGGGAAGAATTCGTGAGAAAGGAAAAGAGACGAAGGAAGGAGGAATCGGAGTTGGAGGAAGAAGAGGAGAAAAGAACGAATGAGAAGAGAGTGAAGAAGGAGAGAGGAGAAATTAAGGGGCGCCGCAGATCACAATTTGGGATTAGGGATTCCAACCCCCTCTTTTGATTAACCGGGCCGGGTCTGGGGGTTCATCGCCCCAGCCCACCCATTTTTTCATTTTGTTTAGTTTTAGTTTTTTATTTTGTTTATTGTAATAATTAATTGTCATTAATAAAACTACTAACATAACTTACTAACCAACTAACCTTTAAAACTTATTTTAAAATCTAAATATATTTAATAATTAAAAAGAAAAATGAATTTTAATAAAAAAATAATAAAAATGATAATTTTAATTGTTAATTTAAGTTTATAATAATAAAAACAATAATAATATAATTAGTTTTTAATTAAATGTTGAATTCTTTTTATCTTATTATAAACAAAAAAACCAAAAAAATATTTTTTTTTAATTCAGATGTTTGCTTATAATATAATATATATATATATATATATATATATATATATATATATATATATATATATATATATATATATATATATATATATATATATATATATATATATATATATATATATATATATATATATATATATATATATATATATATATATATATATATATATATATATATATATATATATATATATATATATATATATATATATATATATATATATATATATATATATATAGTCTAATTTTTCTTTTTAATAATTTAAAACTCGCAAAAATAAATATCCAATTAAAATCCAAGAAAACACTTGCCCTTTTCTCAAATAAATTAGATTTTAAAAAAACTCTGGTAGTTAACTTAGGATTAATCAAATCTAGCACCTTTTTAAGTTAATTATAATCCAATTTCTAATATTTTTTTAATTACATAAAAATTCCAAAAATAAACAAAAGCAATTAACTTTTAATTTCTAAGGAGATTCCAAGATCACATTTACACTTAATCTTTCTCCCAAGTCATCTCTAACCGTATCTCATTGTTACCTGCATATTTACATCACTTGTATATCGTTTACATTTTCAATTCTTCACTGCTTTATTTACCGCTTATTCCCCTCCGAAAGAAAAGTTACACCATTTGGCCGCCGAGTCAATACCTCACCTTCACCCCATCCTAGCCATAGGATCTGAGTCGCCGTACTCATGCTTAGTCGTCCCGCCATGGACATCCACCCCATTTATCCTAGCCTTAGGATTAGGACTCTCCGCACTTCATGTAGGTTCCCGCCGAGGAATACCTACTTACACCCTTTTTAATTCAACTTCAACATAGAAATCGGAGTCGCCGCACTCCAAAGTAAGCGCTTCCCTATGAACGTTTACTTTCTCTGGAACCTTGACCATAATCAAGAAATTCCTCTTCCTCCCTCTGTGAGGGGAACTACGATTACTCTGATTACATCCCCTACCCAGGATACGTAGGCACAAGATACGAGTCTTGGCGAGTAAACTTAGGACTAACCCTTTTTGGTCTTTTTCTTAACCTTTAACCCTTAGCATTAACCCTTAAGCAGATAACTATATCAATAGCAAATTTTAAAACAAGAGGTTCCTGTAGAGTACTACGGAAGTTTAGGATGCTAATACCTTCCCTAAAGCTTAACCAACCCCCGAACCTTAGATCTCTCCCCACATTGTGTTTACGATGTAAAATAGGTTTTCCCCTTTCTTTAACCTTTCCTTCGAATAAATCAAAGGTCAGTTGTAAATGATTTAAGATTCAAGTTAATCAATAGCTTGACATCCAAATTTCCCCGCAACAGAAAATGGCGACTTCACTGGGGAAAAGTCATATCTTTTGAGGGTTATCCCTATCTTGTTATATTTGCTTTTTGCTATTTTATCTGTTTGTATATATTTACCATACCTTTCTTGGGGTTTATGCTATTGTTGTGAGATAAGTCCTACACCCAGACTTGAGTGCAATTAATATAGGAAGGTGATATATTCGACACGGCTTATAGGGAGTTAAATCCCGACCAAGCTGACTTGAGAATCACCGCTCAGTTGAGACCCTTTCGAAAATGGTTCGGTTGAACGAGTAATCGTGAAAACTTTTACTATTGTCGATCAGAGTCTGTGATACTGAGGACCATAGTTACCTAAACATAACTTTAGCCTTATTTAGGACGTAGTGCGAGGACTATGAGGGAGTACTCCCGAAATAGTTGCTACGCGATACTACACTCAAAAGAGGTTCTCTTGAGAATATTATTAACCACTGAGTAATTGGGAAATTGATAATATCCGAAATATGGGCTAATGACTTTGGGAACTTCTTTAGAACCTTGTTCTGCAGGTACAATTAACCCATAGTACTTACCTTTCGGGATGGGTAGACCTTGGCAAATGCATTGCATCCCGCATCATAACATTCCTAGGACTTTTGTTTGCTTTGTTTGTTTGTGCATTGCATCCCGCATCATAACATTCCTGGTTTCAAGGAATTCAACTGTCCTTTGCAAATGCAAAAAAAAAAATCTTGAATTCGATGTCTAAAACTTTTCAGCAGTTTCATAAAAAATCTTTGCAATCGATTGATGAAATCCTTGAAACCGTTGCATTTCACTGCATCTTGTTTTGCATTTGCATTTTCCTTCCATTTTCTCATTCTCAGTTCTCTCGCTTCTAGTTCGGTCACCATGAGTCCTCTGCACCAGTACAACACCAGAGCTCGAGCTCGGAAAAAGATGGCGAAACAAAATCAAGAGCTTGATCGTGTTAGCAACGAACTCGAAGACCTTCGGGAGAGTGTTGGGCAGATAATGAAGATGCTTCAAGTCATTAATGCAAAGATGGATACTCAGCCTACTGTTGTGTCCGAGATTACTAATAATGTTGTGGATCCTCAACCTCTTGTTACTACTGCGAGTGTACCTCCCTATGGTCTTCCATTTGGTTTTGTGCCTCCTGCTGATGTGGTTTCTATTGCTCAATCGGTTCCTGATCGCGAATTTCTATGTCTCACAAATCTAACTGCAACTGCACAGTCTATCGCGTAGTAATAATAGATATCGATCTCACAGGGACTTGTAATCAATCTAGTATTATCGGGTGTTATGGTGTTTAGCTAGGTCGGTTTGGTTTCAAGTTGAATAATAGTAGAATAGATGCGTAAACTAAAGGGAACTAAAGCTTTTACTTAAGATATGAATTTATGAATCGATATGCAATAATTTTATTCTTCGGGGATTTGACAATTTACTGGCGTATTAAGTGTTTTCAAACTTAGTTTAAGAAGAAAATAGTGATCTAAAGGCTTTTGTCTCACGATGGTTGTTGACGCTAGTCGCAACTCTAAGGTGGAATGTATGTTGTCGCTATCCCGTTCGGGGTTAAAGTTACCTTTTGAAAATCTCTAAGTTCTAATCATTTTTAAAGCGCTTTCGCTATTTTTAAATCGAATGCCTAGTTTTTACTATCTGGTCTTAGCCGCAGCTGTCGCTTGTTGGTTCGTACCTTAATATGGTTTCCCACTGTCGTGGCAAAACCACCGTAAATAGCTTCTCACTGTCGTGACAAAGGTTTATTTAGAATTTTGATTAAAAACTAAAACCATAACTGAGTTTTGAAGAGAGAAAGATTACGCCAATTATTATCAAATCCCGTCTGAATTGTTATTACATATCGATTACGGTAATTTAGCTAGACATGGAAAAAGAAATGGTAATACATAAATAAAAGCAGTAATTAAGAACATACATCATAATGAAAATTGCAATTACGATTAAAATGAAAACCTGGAAATATTCCAATTGGCTTTTGGGCAGATCCTCCACAATGTTGGCAGGATTCTAGTCTTTGTGCCAATTGATCGTACAAGAAAAATGGAAATTACAAAATACCAAAGAATACAGAGAAGGAAAAGAGAAACAAATAAGAATATAAGAACGGTAAGGTTGCTCTGAAGATGAATTGGCAGCACTTCGTTGTCTTGAATGCGGCCCCCTTTTTCAGGTCCCAACCTCTTCCTTTTATAGAGAGAGAGTATCTAACGGTTATTCCTTCAGGAAGTGGGTTTGAGGCAGAAAAGTAGGAGTTAGTGGCCACACTTTTGGTCTTTGATGGGGAATTTTAGCACGTGACTTCATTCTGCACGTTCTGGGTGCATGACGGTCGTCATGGAGGTGTGACGGTCGTCACACGCATGACGAGCGTAACGGCCATGTGACGGTCGTCACATCAGTAAAACTCGTTTCTGCTGTTTTTCTCTTGGTTTTTCATCTGTTTTTCACCTGTTTTTGCTCCTTTTCTTCATATTGCTTTGCTTGGACATGTTCTTCGAATACCTGCATAATACTTAGACAAATAGCATGGAATGTCCTGAATTCGGAGTGAAATCAGTCAAATATTAGTTAAAACACATGTCATTTTATATATACAATTTCACGTTATCAAACTCCCCTAAACTTGAATCTTTACTTGTCCTCAAGTAAAAGTTGGAAAAAGTTAAAAATGTGGCAAACACGCGGCACGCTACTCCTTTCCGAAAGGTTTTTCAAATCATAAGTTAGGAAGGTCGGGCCTTAAATTGAAACAAAACACATACGGTGGTGACACTCAGTTGTAAGTCTTCGAAGGCCTCCCTTTTATGCAAGCTAGTTCTAATCATGCTACTGCAGCTTGGCGTCAAGTTCCTTGCAACAAATTTTACCCGGTTTGTTCTGGCGCAATCACATTAAGCCCGTTATCCATATACTTTCATGGCAAGTCAACCTGTTAGTGGCTATGATCTCTTTTCTATTTTGATTCTTCTTTGCACATAAGCTTATGCTATTGATTTCCAAAGACTTTCTGTACCGTTGGGCTAAATGCTCGGGTGAGGAGCACCTAACTTAGAAGGAACATGTCTTTATACTCAGGCTATATGGCTTTTCTTCTTCATGATTTTTCATTTTGAATTAGAGATCACACACTTATTTGAATCGGTTGCATTGCTTAGAAGCATTTAGGATGGTGCTGACTGCTTGTATAAACTACTGGGGGCTACGTTTGAGTAGGAGCTTGAAGCTTCGGTACGTGTAGGTAGTGAAACGGACTCGCATAAACTGGAGGTCTAAGGTGTCAGGACGGTAATGGAATTGTTAGAATTTTCTTCTCGGGATTTTCATACTTGATTGAACTTTGGCGTGTCCTCGTGATGCTTTGAGGCAAGGAGTTTAGAAATTTCTTTGTATATGCATATGAAATGCGGGGAGTTCACGTAACGGAGATAAATATATAAGAGCTTATTTGCCGAAAATTAAAATTACTTTAATTTGAGAATTCGAAAGAAAAAGTACAATGGGAAATAACATGAAAAAAGGGAAATGAAAAGGGAAATAACGATCCGCTCCCACACTATCTCAATCAGTGTCCTCACTGATTTGAAAGAATGCGGAAGGGAGGAATACAAAGGAAATAAAGAAAAAAACAACAAAAATGGAAAAAATGAAAAATGCTACTATTCCCGTCCTCGTCCTCGATCTCTTCCTCGACCTCTGGCAGGGGGGTCTCGTGCGGCGAGGTTCAGAGCTCCGATGTGGAATATGTAATCCCGGAGGCCGTCGACTCGCACAGTGAGGTGTGCAATCTCATCGGCCATACCGGAATGGATATCGTACATCATCTGCAAAGATTGTTGAATTTGGCCGGTTTGCTCTCTCTGTCATGCCTCAAATTCCTCAGCCCTTCGGTTCTGCTCCTCCATCATAAGCATCATCTGGTTCTGTTGCTCGATGCAGCGGAGGAGGGTCGCGGATGTGTCATCAGTAGCAGGACGGGGGCGGCGGCGCGTGGAAGGGCCTGCGGCAGCAGCTGCTTGTGATGGCTCAGGCTGCTCGGCTCTGTCTAGCTCCTCTTGAATTTCGTCCCTAGGCTCTTGGATATTATCCTGTGTTGGGGCAGCAGGGGCAGTGGTGTCGAAGAGCCAGTTGGCTCTGTCTTCTGGATGCATCCGGGTGCGTGAAGGCATGATGATGCTCTGGATAGTGCGGCCTCGCACTACAGGATGATATCTCCCATCACGGCGGGCCTTGATGAGGTGGGAGACGCGGCAGTGGTCGGTGTCCAGGAACACGGGGGGCATCTGGCGGAGTGTCTGGAGGCGGTCGCCAAGACCGAGGCCTATGGCGATGGATGTGATGATGCCACCGAAATAGAAAGGTTTAGAGCCGCGGTTACAGTTGGCCTAAATGTGAGCCAAGAGAAACGGGGCGGCGTTAACTGGATCTGAAGCGAACACGCAGCGGAGGAAAAACAGCTCCTTCGAGTTGACCTTATGGTTACTGTCACGAGCGAATATTGTGTTGCTCAACACGCGGTGGAAGTAGCGGATAGCTGGGTTGTGGATATGAGTGGCGTTCAGCGTGTCCCAGCTGTCTGGAGTGGTTCCGGTCAATCGGTTCCAGAGAGGGAAAGCCTCTTGGTAGAATTGATTGGAGATGCGGCGGTGAGCATCGTCACTGTGAGTTAACTGTAGGATGACGGCGATGCGGTCCTTGGGGACCTGATATTCAGTGCCGAACAGCCGAAAGCAGGTGGGGCCGTGAAGTTGGTTGGCATCGCCTGATGATGTTGTGTAGGCGAAAGAGCTGAGAAACTCCAGAGTGAGTTGCTCGTAGGTGGGTTGGGGATTGGTGCAGAGATGCCAGATGCCAGCTCTCTGCAACATCCAAGTGACGCCGTCGAGAATTCCGAGTTCCGTCAGAGAATTCAGATGAGCATACCGGGTCGGTTCAAGCGACCGTTGATGGAATGCTAGGAAGTTAGTCTGCTTCTGTTCGTCGGCCTCTCCTTCTCGGAAGGTGATGTTGCTCAAATCAGGGTTTGCACTGGTTTGGCTGGCCATTTTTGGTGATAGAAGTGCAGAGGTTTGAGAATATGGGGTTTCAGAGAATGGTGAAGCAAGGGAATGCAAAGGGTAATGTATAAGGGTGAATTGGAGGTTGAAAATGGTGGAGGTTTTATGGGGGATTCGGAGGGTTTTGAGTGGGTTTTAATAATGGGATAGTGGGGAATTAGGGGAGAGGAAGTGGAGAGGGGCGCAACTCTGTTTTAGACAGAATTGGGGTTTTTTCTGCATGACGACCGTCAGGGATCTGTGACGGTCGTAACACGCGTGACGACCGTGGTGGGAATGTGACGACCGTCACAGCAGCAAAGTCTGCAGAATTGCAGAATTTTGCTTGTGGGGCGTTTTAACAGTGGAGAATATGGTATTATGACTTATGATGGACTAATGACAAAATAAAAATTAACAGGAAACATAATTAAGGAAAAGACTGAAATGAAAATAACATTAAATCGAAAAATGAGTGTAAAGTAGTACAATATCCAAAAAGAGGAAACAATTGCAAAATGAACTAATGTCAAACAATGTAAAATGCAGTAAACTTAAATTAAAACGAAAACTAAAATATCACTCCGTTGGTTTCTTAAAATTGTTGACCTGCTGAACAACGGCATTAAATTGGTCGCTAACCAAGTCCATGAAGGTAAAGAAATCCATATGGAGCTGCGTTAATTCATCTTTGATAGTGGTTACTTCCAGCTTGAGGTCGTCTACAGTTTTCAGAACAGTGTCTAGCTTATCTGTGTTTTGTTCAGGCGTGGGATCAGGAAAATTATGGTAGTTAGGAGGGGTCTCAGGATCGATCTCTACTTCGGACTCATAATCCTGGTAGTACAAATAGTCATGTGCTTCTGAGATTTGATCACTGTCATACATATAAGCCTGGGGTGTGAAGTGAGGTGATGGAGGTCCCATAGGCTCGTCCAATTCATAAAGCCAATTGTCTTTGTTATGGATACTGGTTAGCTCATGGTTGGGCAGTGTGAAAAGGTGGACAGGTTGATCAGCTATGAGGTATTTGTAGGCTCCTGGTCCTAAGGTACCTAGAATGCGTCTGTTGAAGCAGAACTGGATGTCCATTGCTCTGAGGTTGCCGAAACAAACGGCTTTGTTCAGGTAATACCTCAGACCAATTTCATGGGCGATCATGGTGACTAGGCCTCCTATTAAAATGGGTGAGTGCGGGTCCTGATTGATGCGTGTAAATGCCTTCATCATAAAAGGGACAACATTTACAGGGCGGCCTTGTGAAGCACAGAAAAGGATGAACAGCTCGTCCTTTGAGACTGTTGTGATGTTTTCCTCCTTCCCAAAGAGGGTATGAGCTAATATCCTATGGAAATAGCGGAAGGCTGGATTGTGTATCTCGTTGTTGTGCATGTCGTTCGGTTCTGGGTGATAGTTTACAGTGATGGAACCCCAGAATTGGTCTAATTCGAGATCAAAATCCTCTTCAGTGGCGGTAAACACAAAAGGTCCGCTAGGGGAGCCTAGGATGTTAGCTAACGCGGTACGGTTGTGTGTTTGGTCTATTCCAAACATTCTAAAGGTTATTAGTTCTTTAGTGGATCCAAAGCCATATTCAGGTAAGTAACTTAGGGAGCTAAGGAATTCGAATGTCAGTTCGCGGAAGGTAGCAAATCGGGTCTTTAGAGCAGTTTGCTCCCAGCCTAATTGGTAAAATAAGTACTGAATGCTATCCTGGATTCCTAGCTTGTCCATGGTTGGTGTATCGTAGTATAGAGTCGAAGCAAAGTTTCTTTGAGTCAGTGCCTCGAATCTGGCCTGATGAGCTCGTCCTCTAAACACAACAATCGTAACATCGATGTCGGCCATACTCGTTAGTCGGATAAAACGGAAGAAAGGTAGAGTGACTTTTAAAATCCTGGAAAAAATCACATTCACACAGATCATAGTTTTAAGAAATAAAAAGTGATAAAAGAGAAAAAATATAAAATAAATATAAATATTGAAAAATAAGATAATAGAAATTTATAGAAATTATAAGTTAATAAAAAGAATAGTTTTAATAAATTTAGAAGGAAAATATGGAAAAATTTAGGTTGCCTCCTAATCAGCGTTGTCTTTAATGTCAGAAGCCTGACGATAGCTTGGATATAAGCTATTCGAGAATCTCGAGCAATTTCATATTGCTCACGTGGTCGCTGTGTTCATTTTGATTATAATGTTTCAAACATTGTCCGTTTACTATAAACGGTGCGTTGATTTGATTCTTAATTTCAGCAGCTCCACTCTTAAGGACTTTGGTGACCTCAAAAGGTCCAGACCATCTAGATTTTAGTTTTCAAGGGAATAGTTTTAATCTGGAGTTGAATAGGAGCACGATGTCTCCCACTCTGAATTGCTTCCGGATTGAACGTTTATCATGCCATTTCTTGGTCCTTTCTTTGTAGATGTGTGCATTCTTGTACGCGTCTAATCTTAGCTCTTCCAATTCATGAAGGTTCAAGATTCGCTTTTCGCCTGCCGCAGTGTAGTTGAAGTTTAGTGTCTTAATAGCCCATAAGGCTTTATGCTCTAACTCTACCGGCAGGTGGCATGATTTTCCGTAGACTAGTTTGAATGGTGTGGTGCCTATCGGTGTCTTAAAGGCGATCCTATAAGCCCATCAAGCTTCGTTCAGCTTTGAGGACCAATCTTTCCGGGAGGTTGCGACAGTCTTTTCTAAAATTTGCTTTATTTCCCTGTTCGAAACCTCCACTTGTCCACTAGTTTGTGGATGATACGGTGTGGCTACGCGGTGTTTGACTCCGTATTTGGAGAGGAGTTTGTCAAAGATTCGCGATATGAAATGCGAACCTCCGACACTAATGACGAGCCTGGGCACACCGAATCTTGGAAATATTACATTTTTAAAGAGTTTAACGACTACTCGCATGTCATTTGTTGGAGCGGCAACGGCCTCTATCCATTTCTATACATAGTCGACAGCGACGAGTATATATTTATTTCCAAAAGAAGATGGGAAAGGTCCCATGAAGTCGATACCCCAGACGTCAAAGATTTCTACTTCCAAGATTCCTCTCTGAGGCATTTCATCGCGTCGTGAGATGTTGCCAGTGCGTTGGCACCGGTCGCATTTTAGTACAGCGATATGGACGTCCTTCCAGAGACTGGGCCAAAATAGGCCAGATTGTAGAATTTTAGCGCACGTCTTTGAGGTGCTAGCATGACCACCATATGGTGATGAATGGCATTGGGTGATGATGTCTTCTATTTCTTCCTCTGGGACACAGCGACGGTATAAGTTGTCGGTGCCTCGTCTGAAGAGTAGAGGTTCGTCCCAGTAGTAGTGCTTTAAGTCATGGAAGAATTTCTTCTTTTGTTGATAAGTCAGGTCCGGTGGAAGCACGGCTGCGGCCAGGTAATTAACGATGTCGGCAAACCACGGCAAAATGGCTTGGGCATAGACAGCTTCCACGGCTTTTTCCAGTTCCGGTTCTTCCGAAGTAGAGTTAGACATATCGCTTTCCAATTTGGCTATCAGACGTTCGTAAGGAAAGTCGTCATTGATAGGCACTGGTTCTTGTTTTATGCCCTCTATACGGGATAAGTGGTCTGCAACTACGTTCTCGGTCCCCTTCTTATCTTTAATTTCTAAATCGAACTCTTGTAATAATAGGATCCATCTCAATAATATGGGTTTTGCGTCCTTTTTGCTTATTAGGTACCTAATGGCAGTATGGTCTATGTATATGATTATTTTGGCTCCTACCAAGTAGGAACGAAATTTGTCAAGAGCGAACACGACTGCTACGAGTTCCTTTTCTGTTGTGGCATAGTTCATTTGGGCAGGGTCTAATATTCTACTGGCGTAGTAGATAGCGTGAAGCTTCTTGTCCTTCCTTTGTCCTAGAACTGCGCCTACAGCGTAATCACTCGCATCGCACATGATTTCGAATTGTAGTTGCCAATCTGGGGGTTGCATGATTGGTGCGGTGATAAGTGCTGACTTTAGAGTTTCGAATGCCTCTAAGCATTCTTTGTCGAAGATGAACTCGGCATCTTTCATTAACAAACCTGTAAGAGGTTTTGTGATTTTCGAGAAATCCTTTATGAATCTTCGGTAGAATCCAGCGTGTCCTAAGAAGCTTCGTATTTCTCGTACGATTTTCGGAGGTTGGAGATCCTTTATGATCTCTATTTTAGCTTTGTCAACTTCGATCCCCTTTTCAGAGATGACGTGTCCTAAAACAATGCCTTGTCGGACCATGAAATGGCATTTTTCCCAATTAAGGACAAGGTTCACTTTGGCGCATCTTTTGAGTACCATTTCTAAATTCGACAGGCAGCTTTCGAAGCTTTATCCGCATACAGAGAAGTCATCCATGAACACTTCCATGATGTCATCTATGAAATCTGCGAAGATTGCCATCATGCATCTTTGAAAGGTTGCTGGAGCATTGCATAGTCCGAACGGCATTCGGCGGTAGGCAAAAGTACCATAAAGACAGGTGAATGTTGTCTTTTCCTGGTCATCGGGGTGAATAGGGATTTGAAAGAATCCCGAATAACCATCTAGATAGCAGAAGTACGAATGTTTCGCTAGTCTCTCCAACATTTGGTCTATGAAAGGTAAAGGGAAGTGATCTTTCCGAGTTGCCTTGTTCAGTTTTCTGTAGTCGATACACATCCTGTTTCCGGTCACGACTCTTTGGGTTATCGATTCGCCTTTTGCATTCTTCACTACAGTAACGCCTCCTTTCTTGGGTACTACGTGTACTGAGCTGACCCATTGGCTGTCGGAGATTGGGTATATGATTCCTGCGTCTAGTAGCTTTTTCACCTCGTCTTTGACTACAGTGCTTAGGATCGGGTTTATCCTTCTCTGATGTTCTCTTGAAGTTTTGCAGTCTTCCTCCAGCATGATACGGTGCATACAGATGGAGGGACTTATGCCTTTTAGATCGCTTATATTATAGCCTAACGCAGTTGGGTATCTCCTTAGGACTTCTAATAATCGCTCAGTTTCTGATTGTCCTAAGTTAGCGTTTACTATTACTGGTCTTTTGAGTTTTGTATCTAGGAGTTCATATCTGAGAGTTTTGGGTAGCTCTTTAAGTTCTAAAGTTGGGTTTTTCGGACCTGGCATGTGATTTGGAGTGAGTGCTAAGATCTTGCTCAGACTATCATCTTTGTATAGTGCACGCCAGTTGTCGTCTTCATGAATAGCAGGGATCTGGATTTTCATGATTTCAGAATATGTAGTTTCCTGCTTTTCTAATTCTCGTATGCATTCGTCAATGACGTCTACTATATAGCATGTGTCATCGATGGCTGGTGCCTTCAAGAATTTAGTAAGGATGAACTCTATCTTTTCTTCTCCTACTTCGAATGTTAGCCTTCCTTTCTTTACGTCTATAATAGCTCCGGCTGTAGCTAGGAACGGTCTTCCTAGGATAATTGGGGTAACAGAGTCCTCTTTGATGTCTATGATTATGAAGTCGGTTGGGATATAGAATTGTCCTATGCATACTGGAACGCTTTCTAGTATTCCGACGGGGTATTTGACTGATCGGTCAGCCAATTGTACGGACATTTTAGTTGGTCTTAGTTCTCCCATATTCAGCTTTTTGCATATAGATAAAGGCATGACACTTATACTGACTCCTAGATCGCATAGAGCTTTGTCTATTACGAACTTTCCTATGACGCAGGGTATGGAGAAACTACCTGGGTCTTTTAGTTTAGGAGGCATGTGGTTTTGAATGATTGTGCTACATTCGGCAGTAAGTGTCACTGTCTCGTTATCCTCTATTTTCCTTTTATTAGACAAGATTTCTTTAAGAAACTTAGCGTATGGCGGCATTTGAGTTATCGCTTCTGTGAAAGGAATAGTGATGTTTAGTTGTTTCAGAAGTTCAACAAATTTCTTAAATTTTCCTGAAGTTTTGGAGTTTATTAATCTTTGAGGATAAGGGATAGGTGGTTTATATGGCGCTGGAGGCACATATGAGTTTTCATCTTTGGCGGCTTTCTGCTCGTCACATTCCTTGTCTGTTTCAGACTTCTTTTCGGTTGGTTTATCGGATTTCTGTTGCATTACTAAATCTTCGTTCCTAGGATCTGTTGGGCCTTCCAATTCTTTTCCACTTCTTAATATAACAGTGTTTGCGTGACCTTTCGGATTAGGTTCGGGCTGTCTTGGAAATTTTCCAGCTGGGGCAGCTGCAGAGGCTTGTTGTTGAGCCACTTGTGATATCTGCATTTCGAGCATTTTGTTGTGGGTGGCTAAAGCGTCTACTTTTCCGGTCAGCTGTTTAATTTGCTCGCTAGTGTGTATGTTTTGATTTAGGAATTCTTTGTTTGTTTGAGCTTGAGTAGCTATGAATTTTTCCATCATCAACTCGAGGTTTGATTTTCTAGGGGCAGTCTGGGCAGCAGCGGCTGGTTTCTGATATCCTGGCGGAGCACCTGGTGCTTGCAAGGCATTATCGTTCTTGTAGGAAAAGTTTCGGTGGTTCCTCCATCCTGGGTTGTAAGTATTTGCGTAAGGATTTCCTTGAGCGTAATTTACTTGGTCTGGTGGGATTCCGGCCAGCAATGGGCACTCGGGCGCATTATGAGTGGCAATTCCGCATAGCTCGCAGTTTGGAGTTACAGCAGCGACGGTTGCAGTGGGGTTAACGGTCAGACTGTTGAGTTTCTGTGCTAGAGCATCTACTTTAGTGTTGAACTTTTCAAGGCTGCTGATCTCGTACATCCCTCCTTTCGCTGCGGGTTTCTCTGCTGGAATGCATTCACCTCCCCATTGGCAGTGGTTCTGAGACATGTTTTCGATTAGTTGATAGGCTTCGTCGTATGGCTTATCCATAAGTGCACCGCCTGCGGCGGCGTCTACCGTTAATCTGGTGTTGTAAAGAAGCCCATTATAGAAAGTATGGATTGTCACCCAGTCTTCTAAACCGTGGTGAGGACATGTTCTCATCATATCTTTGAACCTTTCCCACGCTTCGTAGAGAGATTCAGTATCTTTTTGTCGAAATCCGTTGATTTGGGCTCTAAGCATAGCAGTTTTGCTTGGCGGAAAGTATCTTGCTAAGAAAACGTTCTTCAATTGTTCCCACGTCGTAACGGAGTTGGATGGTAAGGATTGTAACCATGTCCACGCTCTATCTCTAAGAGAGAAAGAGAAAAGACGAAGTCTTATTGCGTCTGGAGTTACTCCATTTGCTTTCACTGTGTCTGCGTATTGCACAAACTTCGTTAAGTGTTCATTTGGATCCTTAGTTGCATTTCCTGAGAATTGATTTCGTTGTACATCTGACAGCAATGACGGTTTTAGTTCGAAATCGGTTCGATTGATAGCTGGGGCAGCTATGCTACTTCGAGGCTCCATCTGAGAGGGTGTAGCGTATGCCTTCAGCGGTTTGTTCTGAGGTCCTTCAGCCATCTTTGCTTCTTCAACAGGAGGATGAGCTAGAAGATCAGGAATGTTGTGTCTTCGTTGATATTCGACGATGCGCCTTTTTAGATGTAAGAAACGCTCTAGTTCGGCGATTGTAGGTTGTAATATTTCGCCTTGTGAGTGAGTACTTGGCATACAATCGAAGAACGAGTAGAGGGAGAGAGAATTGTTAACCTAGTCTATACTGTGTAACAAAGGATTACACTATTGACTAAACGGGTCCCCGGCAACGGCGCCAAAAACTTGATCGCGGCTTTCTATGTCTAACAAATCTAACTGCAAGTGTACAGTCTATCGTGTAGTAATAATAGATATCGATCCCACAGGGACTCGTAATCAATCTAGTATTATCGGGTGTTACGGTGTTTAGCTAGGTCGGTTTGGTTTCAAGTTGAATAATAGCAGAATAGATGCGTAAACTAAAGGGAACTAAAGCTTTTACTTAAGATATGAATTTATGAATCGATATGCAATAATTTTGTTCTTCGGGGATTTGACAATTTACTGGCGTATTAAGTGTTTTCAAACTTAGTTTTAGAAGAAAATAGTGATCTAAAGACTTTTGTCTCACGATGGTTGTTGACGCTAGTCGCAACTCTAAGGCGGAACGTATGTTGTCGCTATCCCGTCCGGGGTTAAAGTTACCTTTTGAAAATCTCTAAGTTCTAATCCTTTTTAAAGCGCTTTCGCTGTTTTTAAATCGAATGCCTAGTTTTTACTATCTGGTCTTAGCCGCAGCTGTCGCTTGTTGGTTCGTACCTTAATATGGTTTCCCACTGTCGTGGCAAAACCACCGTAAATAGCTTCTCACTGTCGTGACAAAGGTTTATTAAGAATTTTGATTAAAAACTAAAACCATAATTGAGTTTTGAAAAGAGAAAGATTACGCCAATTATTATCAAATCCCGTCTGAATTGTTATTACATATCAATTACGGTAATTTAGCTAGACATGGAAAAAGAAATGGTAATACATAAATAAAAGTAGTAATTAAGAACATACATCATAATGAAAATTGCAATTACGATTAAAATGAAAACCTGGAAATATTCCAATTGGCTTTTGGGCAGATCCTCCACAATGTTGGCAGGATTCTGGTCTTTGTGCCAATTGATCGTACAAGAAAAATGGAAATTACAAAATACCAAAGAATACAGAGAAAGAAAAGAGAAACAAATAAGAATATAAGAACGGTAAGGTTGCTCTGAAGATGAATTGGCAGCACTTCGTTGTCTTGAATGCGGCCCCCTTTTTCAGGTCCCAACCTCTTCCTTTTATAGAGAGAGAGTATCTAACGGTTATTCCTTCAGGAAGTGGGTTTGAGGCAGAAAAGTAGGAGTTAGTGGCCACACTTTTGGTCTTTGAGGGGGAATTTTAGCACGTGACTTCATTCTGCACGTTCTGGATGCATGACGGTCGTCATGGAGGTGTGACGGTCGTCACACGCATGACGAGCGTAACGGCCATGTGACGGTCGTCACATCAGTAAAACTCGTTTCTGCTGTTTTTTTCTTGGTTTTTCATCTGTTTTTCACCTGTTTTTGCTCCTTTTCTTCATATTGCTTTGCTTGGACATGTTCTTCGAATACCTGCATAATACTTAGACACATAGCATGGAATGTCCTGAATTCGGAGTGAAATCATTCAAATATTAGTTAAAACACATGTCATTTTATATATACAATTTCGCGTTATCAGTTCCTCTGGTCTCTGAAGCTCCTCAAGTGATTCTGACCTTTGCACCAGCTGCTGTTCACACTCGGGTGCAACCTTACTTTAATGAGCCAGTTTATGATATTCCTGACGTGAAGGATGACGAAGATGAGCAACATGATAGGTTGCGTGAGAATGTTGAAACTATTGATAAAAGGCTGAGAATGATTGAAGGTGACCAAATCTTTGGTGTTGCTGCTAGAGACGTCTATTTGGTATCTGGATTGATTATTCCCCCAAAGTTCAAAACTCCGAGCTTTGACCAATAAGAAGGTGCTACTTGTCCGAAAGGTCATTTGATAATGTACTACCATAAAATGGCATCTCACGTTGAGAACGACAAGCTAATGATACATTGTTTCCAGGATAGTCTGAAGGTTGCTTCCTCAAAATGGTACCTAACTTTGGATCAGTCCCGTATCAAATGTTTTCAAGATCTATTTGATTCCTTCATTAAACACTACAAGTATAACATGGATCTGGCTCCAGATCGAAGATAATTGTTGAGTATGTCCCAAAAGAGCTCAGAATCATTCAAACAGTATGCTCAGAGGTGGAGAGAGATTGCTTCGCAAGTGGAACCTCCTCTGACCGAGAAGGAATTAGCCGATTGATTTGTTGACACAGTGCGTCCAGAGTTCTACGAGAGAATGGTTGGTAGTGTGACTGCTAATTTTTCTGACATTGTTGTTGTTGGTGTAAAAGTGGAATTGGGTTTGAAAAGTGGCAAAATGTCAAGTGTTGCTGGTAGTTCAAGCTCCAAAGATCATGCCAAGAAACCTTTGTTCAGTTCTCAGAAGAAGAAAGAGGGTAAAACTAATGATGTATCTGCAGGCAGACGAAGAAGTCAGCCTTATCAACATCAGCCGAATTATGTTCAACAACATGGTTATCCTGTGCAGTATGCTCAACAACCTTATGTGGCTGTTGTTACTCCCGCATTCAATCAGCAAATTGCTACATATCAGCCTGTGCAACCGGCTCCTATTTATCAGCCTCCGGTATATCAACAACCTCATGGTTATTAGCCTGCACAAGCACCTGCCAGTTACCAACGAGCACCCAACGCTCCTGCATATCAGTCGAAGAATCAGGCACCTCGCCAGAATGGTCCCAACAGGAGACAATACAAGCAGTGTCCTCCAATTCCGATGACATACACCGAGTTGTACCCCTCACTAATGCAACAAGGTTTGATTACTACCAGAGCTTTGGGTCCTCCTCCCAATCCACTACCAACTAACTAGAGCGCCGCCGCTCATTGTTTATTTCATGAGGGTGCGTCTGGTCACGATCTAGAAGGCTGTTATGATCTTAAGCACATTGTCAGAGAGTTAATGGAAAAGAAGATCCTGTCTTTTGATGATTTTCAGCCGAACGTCAAGAGCAATCCTTTGCCTAATCATGCGGTTGTTAATGCAATTGATGATCTATCGGACGAAAGCCTTATTTTTGATGTTGCTCAGATCAAGACCCCTCTTCGGGTTTTCCATTCTAAGTTGTTTGAAGTCGGTTTAGTGTCTACTTCTCATGTTGTTTGTACAAGTTGTGATGCTAGTATCAAGGGCTGTTTATTGGTTCAAAATGATATTCAGAAGTTGATCAATGATGGTTTCTTACAAGTGGTTAATAAAGTGAAGAAGGATGAAGTTGATGTGGTTGAGCCCGTCTTCAACTTGCCAGAGCCAAATGCCAAAGTGCTTGTCTTCAATCTGCCAAGGCCAAGTTCTGCGAAGCCTGTATTCAACATATCCAAGCCGGTTACTCCTACAGTGAATCAGCCGAAGCCGATGATTATTCAGAAGCCAAGTCCGTTTAATTTCAGTGATCCTAAAGTTGTACCTTGGACGTATGACGTGACCATTATTGACAAAGAATCTGGGAAAGTTATTCCAAAGGAAGAATTGAAGACTGTTAATGGAGATGTGACCAATATAACTGGGGCAAGCAAGACGACTCGTTCCGATGAGGCTCCGTCAGAAGAAACCATCATTAATGTGCCGGACTTGGATACAGAGACCTAATAGGCGTGTCAGACAGTCCATGTTGTTTATCTATATGTATTTTGTTTCTTTGATCATGATGGCATAATTAGCATGTACGAACTTGTTTGTTTTGAATAATTTATGCAATGCATATGTTTGTCTTGAATAAATCCATTTGTTTCACTCATAAAATTATTTTTCACAATTTATAATGCCAAATTTTACCCGATCTCTTGATAGAGAATTGGGAGGAGGATGATGAACCAAAAACATCAAATCTATTGTCCTATGCTTTCGAGTGAAACCCTGCTGATGATGTAAGGCATTGTTTCATATCCTAAACACTGGAGATATAAGGAAGATAACCCCTTTTTAACCCCTTTGAGCCTTGAAGTAGGAGTTCTTCTTTTTTCCAAGCAAAAAACCCTCAATATTTAACCTGGGGCAGGGTAGTTTTCAGTTAAAAGGGCCGAGCACTCAGACTCTTCAAAAGGGAGGAGCAAACATTTGATAATCCATTTCATCCTTAACATATTAGGAGGCTGGAAGTAAAAAGACACAAATGATTATCCCTCTACTATCTAAAGAGCGGGGCAGTCATGATCCTTTCAAAAAGGTGAAAACAAATTAGGGTCACACGACTTGTGCAGAAAATAATGAATGAAAAAGAGCCCGCTAAGTCAAAACCTATGAAGGAGACTTAGGAAAAACTGGGGCATCCCGCTGGACTCCCAAAGTCAAATCAAAAGACTTCGTCCAGGCAAAATTTAGGGAATAGAAGACGCAAAAAGAAAAAAACAAGGGAGTACCATAAAGAAATCCTAGTAAAGAGCAACTCATGTGATCAAACACCAAAGAAAATAGGTGAGTGACTGTCATGTCCAAAGCCTTGATGAGTTCTCGACCATATCAAGTCCGCTTGAGAGATGAGTGCTCATATCCAGTTAACTGAATATAGGATTGGAGAACATCACAAAGAAGGGGTGGGTACAAAGAAAAATTTGAGCCTTTATCCCTTTTGTTTCTTAAACTGTGAACCAAGCCACGATACAACCTTTAAAAGACCTAATTGAAGTAGGGTTCACTTTGAAAGCATACTCGACGAGATAACATTTCCTAACTCCTACAAGCTATGCTCAATTCGATGTTGGCATTATAAATTAAAATTCATATCCTAACTAGTGATTCGATCACAAGTTATTGCGATATCTCTTTCAAAACAAAGAAAAAAACAACTTCAAGACAAATATGTATGTTACATTAACAATTTCAGGATTAGCAGTTCATGCGTGTTGATTTCGCCTGGAGTCTTAGAAATGTACATATAAACATCAACAATGGAACTTAAAGATTCTGCTAGACAGGGGCAGGTGGTTTCCAAATTGCTTACTGGTGCAAGTCTGACTTTCTTAAGGGCTATTCCTTAAAGACTAGGTCATGACGCAGTCGATCAGAGCCAGTTACGTCGAGATCCGACAAATCTCTCCATGAGTTTGAAAACAGGGGGAAAATCAGACTCCATGTTCTCTGTAAAATCCTCTTGAGATGACTCCTTCGCATAAAGCAGGTACTCTGGGGCATTATGGTTTTTCAAAATGGTGACTATTACGCTCTTCATGCCCCGATGAATTTTACTTCAGGCGGCCATGGTTCCCCAGTAAGTCTCAACGTTGCATAAGCACTTTAAACCATTGCCTCAGCGCAGTCACCAGCGAGACTATAAGCTGACAACACTTTCGGACAGATCCGGTAATCTCCAGTAACTTTCAAAACTGCAGAGATCTCCCCAACATCTTCCAAGTGATATATATTTATTTGAGGACCCACTCCCAGTGGAACCATCTTTTCCCCGCTGAAGTTGCCATACTTTCCTCAGGAAAGATTCCCCAGGAGATTGTCATGCTCTCCCCAAGAAGTCGAGATACTTTCCCCAGGAAGTTGTTGTTGCTTTCCCCAGGAAGTTGATGTACTTTTCCAGGAAGTTGCTACTTTCTCCATGAAGCTGCCTAGCTCCACACTTCCCCAATGAAGCAGGTATTTATTTTATCCCCGAAAGTCTCTAATCCTAAGATGACTCTCCCAATGAACAGGTCTTCTTTGATCAGGAATTTAGATCCATGATGGCAATCCTCCAGTGAAGTCATGATGTTATATCCCCAAGTGGAATTTTGTTCTCCCCAGAGAATTTGGAGCTTTGAAGCAAGATTTAGTTCTGCCATCAACTTTCCTATCCCTTGATAGATGTACTTTTGCAGAGGTCGCCGGGTATCCCCATCGAGATGTTTATTTCATCTCCTGTTTCCTCCTCCGCTCGTCTGTTTTGTCAGCATGTGCATGAACATAAGCATGAGCATTGGCATAAGCATTGCATACTCATTGCATTTGCATTTTCATACGCATTGACATACGCATTAGCATCTGCATGTTTGCTTTTCTCGTTGTCTTTTATCGTTACTTTGGCTGTGGTTACCGTAAAGTAATTTGGTTTGTCTATTCTCTCCAAATAGAGTCGTCAATCCTAGGCATAAAATACTTACCATTTTTAGTCTCCCCAGAGAGTTCAACCCTCGTGGATAATGGTTATTTTAGTTATCTTTTTCGTGCCAGGAATAGATAATCCCCATTTGAGTTCATTCCCTCAATGGATTCTGGTTTGACAGTTTCTTTCTAGCTCGATTCTAGATTGAACTTCGGTCTCCGTCGGTCGCCGAACCTAACTTGGACGTGCATTTATTTTGCACTATCTATCAAGAAGAGCCCTTTTACAAGCAAAGATTTGCGACAGTTCTCGCCTGAGAAGCTTACCACCATTTTACAACATCGGTATGTGACCTTTCTTGCCTGAAAAGCTTACCCCTACATTTTACAACAACGGTATGCAACAGTTCTAGCCTGAGAAGTTTATCCCTATCTTCATTATGACTAGCAACAAGTAACCGCAACCTTAAGACGTTGATTCACCGTACTCATTCTTGGGCGTCCCGCCGTGGACATATCATTTCCTAAACCTTAAGACGTTGAGTCGTCGTACTCATTCTTGGGCGTCCCGACGTGGACATATCATTTCCTAAACCTTAAGACGTTGAGTCTCCGTACTCATTCTTGGGCGTCCCGCCGTGGACATATCATTTTCTAAACCTTAAGACGTTGAGTCGCCGTACTCGTTCTTGGGCGTCCCGCCGTGGACATATCCTTTCCTTAAAACTTAAGAAGTTGAGTCGCCGTACACATTCTTGGGTGTCCCGCCGTGGGCATATCCTTTCCTAAACCTTAAGACGTTGAGTCACTGTACTCATTCTTGGGCGTCTCTCCATAGACATATCATTTCCTAAACCTTAAGACGTTGAGTCGCCGTACTCATTCTTGAGCGTCCCGCCGTGGACATATCATTTCCTAAACCTTAAGACGTTGGTCTCCGTACTCATTCTTGGGCGTCCCACTGTAGACATATCATTTCCTAAACATTAAGACGTTGAGTCGCCGTACTCATTCTTGGGCGTCCTGCCGTGGATATATCATTTCCTAAACCTTAAGACGATGAGTCGCCGTACTCATTCTTGGGCGTCCCGCCGTGGACATATCCTTTCCTTAAACCTTAAGAAGTTGAGTTGCCGTACTCATTCTTGGGCTTCCTGCCGTAGACATATCCTTTCCTAAACCTTAAGACGTTAAGTCTCCGTACTCATTCTTGGGTGTCCCGCCGTGGACATATCATTTCCTGAACCTTAAGACGTTGAGTCGCCGTACTCATTCTTGGGCGTCCCGCCGTGGACAATTTTTACCCTTTTCAAGTAAAAGAAGAAACTGAGACCCGTTCATGGAATACAAACCTTGAAGTATGGGGGAGGTTTATTTTACCCTTTAGTAAAAGAAGAAACTGAGACCCGTTCATGGAATAAAAACCTTGAAGTATGGGGGAGGTTTATTTTACCCTTTAGTAAAAGAAGAAACTGAATCATTTCAGGGAGCAACAGACCTTGAACTATGAAGAAGTTTATTTACCCTTTCTAAATGAATCATTTAGTTAAAGAAGAAGATAAATCATATTTTGATCATGGAAGCTTACCCTTTATCTTAGAGTATCATCCGGTCATGCCTGAACCTGTTGAGCCGTACTCTCTGATATTCCCCAGTGGAGGCTGTCTCGCCGGTGCCTTCTTCATTGAGGATCTCTTTTACCTTTCTTTCTAGAGTATCATTCGGTCATGCCTGAACCTGTTGAGTTGTACACTCTAATAGTTCCCCAGTGGAGGTCGTCTCGCCGATGCCTTCTTCATTGATGATCTAGTTTCTAAAGTGTCAACTGGTCATGCCTGAACCTGTTGGTCCATCACCCTAGAGTATCAGCCGATCATGCCTGAACCTGTTGAGTCGTACTCTCAGATATTTCCCCAGTGGAGGTCGTCTCGCCGGTGCCTTCTTCATTGAGGATCTCATGGAAGTTTATTTTTATCAGATGAGCGACAGTCCCTCCAGAGGAGCTTATCATTTCATCTGTACCCCCAATAAGCGACAGTCTCTTTATTTGAGAGCTTATCCATTTTGGCATGTAAGTCCCTTTCAGCGATAAGTGGCAGTCTCTCTCGAGAAGCTTATCAGGGCATTTCTCCTTGAAGTCCATTTATTTTGGCATACAACAGGTTCTTACCCTGTATATTTCCTAATGAGTCCTGAAGATCCTGTTTCCAGAACCTCGGATGTTATTCTTTGCTCAATGCTCCAGCATTCTGTCTACTTGATCCTACCCTAGAGTGTCAACCGATCATGTTTGAACCTGTTGAGCAGCTACTCTTGGATTTTTTTTCCCAATGGAGGCCGTCTTGCCGGTGCCATCTCCATCAAAGATCCCGTTTGATCTTTTTGCTCAAGAGTTTCCAAAAGCTCGGATGTTATTCTTGCTCAATACTCCAGCATTCTGTCTACTTGATCCTACCGTCGTATGGATCCTGCGTTACCTTTTCATCCTAGAGTGTCAACCGGTCATCCTTGAATGTTTTGAGCAACTACTCTTGGATATGTCCCCAGTGGAGGCTGTCTCGCCGGTGCCATCTCCATTGAGGATTTCTTCTTGCCTTTCTTTCTAAAGTGACAACTGGTCATGCTTGAACTTGTTGGTCTATCACTTTAGATTTCCCCGATTCGGTGTTGTTTCCCCAGTGCGTCGTCTTCCCCTGTGTCGTCGTTTCGTCTGCATCCTTGCATCTTTTCCATCATACGCATCATATTAGATTCATAGCATCATCAGCATCGTCATTTTGTCCATAGCATTGTATATCACCGCATCTAAGGGCAAAATTTTTGGTTATCTATATTTAAATCCCTTTCACCATGATTTCTCAAGCCTTCGTCGCTCAAATCATCCGGTGAAGTTATTTAAATAGGGGAAACTGTTGTACCCCAAATTTTACCCTTAGATTCGCTAGTCATTTCATTTTCTATCTTTTTGTTTTAGCTAGTTGTTTAACTAGTTGTCTAGTTTGTTCATTTCGCAGGTTTGTCAAAGAAATTGAAAAGTAGTTTTGTGCGCCCATCAAGTCGTAGTAAATAAATGTGGATGCAGAAGAAAATATATACCCTTATCCATACAGTCCCTCTCCAGGATGTTCTCAGAGTTTCCCCTTAAGGAGTATTTAATTTCACTCGTTCGCTAGTATGAAGCATTAAGCGTTGCTGGCAAAAGCGTGCGTTTGGCTTCCTAAGAGAAATTTAAGGATGTATTCTCTACAAGATTTCGAATTGGTGTGCCAATATATCTACAAAGTTAAAAATCAATATTTTTCTTTTCTTGTCAAGCCCGTGAAAATTAGTGAATAATGATTCCTATCTCGAGCCCTTGAAGTCTATGCCCAAAGTCCCGGCAATGGAACCATAATCAACCCAGCTGTGTGATCTACATCATTGTTTCATTTCAAGAAGTTGAGGTAATGCAAAGCGTGGAAATTTATTTACTAGTTCAATCCTCCTTGACTCATACATGATCCAAGATTTCAAATTCCGAGCATGGTGGGAGATATATTTATTTTATCAATTTCCTTCAGAAAGCAGTACCATGTGTTGTAAGTAACCCGAAGGAGAAATTATAGAAGTTAGTCTCCAGAAATACGTGGCAGATTGAAAGATTATTTGTTAGAGATCTAAACAAATATCTACTCTTGTTGTCTAGCCTCTTTTATATGCTAAAAGGATTATTTGTTAGAGATCAAAACAAATATCTACTCTTGTTGTCTAGCCTCTTTTATATGCTAAAAGGTGTCGGGGTGTGGTCTAAAGCACGTCGGTGTTAATCCCCCATGTACTTTTTTATGTTAACATGGTTTATGGTGACTCTTTCCCTGTTTATTTTCCTGATTACATGAAGATATTTTCAAAACGTAAAACCATGATTAATTATATTTCAAATATTTTGGTCCTGTAATGAAGTTACAAGAAGATCAGGCTTAAACCTTTACTTTTACACCAGGAGCCAATGCATCCACCTCATTTATATTAGGGTACAATTTGAGGATGCAACTAGAACATGGGATCCAATAAAGTGATAATGCGTTTAATTACAAGAGGATTTTAAACATGAAGCCAAACCAAGATCAACACGAGAGTTTACAACGTTTGAAGAATGCAACATGCTTAAGAAAACAACCAGATGAATTTTCCAAGTAATGTCACTATAATGAGCCAAAAACTGAGAACATTGACGACACTTAAAACTACATAAGGCAGATTCATTGCTCAAGGAAGCGAAGTAATCTTCCCCCGATTCTTTCCTGAAGATCGCTCTAGTATAAGTCGTCATGCCTCCGTTACCATGCCGAGGATAATTATGCTAAAATGAAACAGCAAATTTTAGTTGACTATGGCCAAAGTTTTGAATCGTTCTACATTGATCTCTATCACAAAGCCATGGTTCAGCCACTTCCGGTATCAAATTGGACAGCAATATCTTGAAAGACATTTAAATATGTACTTCAACCAACAATACCTGGGCCAGCACCAAAATATGGGGATTGAGTCGTTCAAAATATCAGCCGCAGATTTGGTTTTACGCCAGCAGCAATGCGCGACTTAGTTACGGCAACATTTGGTACCTAAAAATTAGAAGAGTGTGAGATGGTCGAGGTAACTTAACTTCCGTTTCCGAAAGAAAAAAGCAGTTCAAGTTCGCTTACGACAAAAAGTTAGATACCCTCACCTTTCATTTCGACATCGGTGTTGAGAGTTGCAACTATCATCGCCAAATTACCGTCATCACTACAACAAACCCAGCAGCACGGTTAAGCATTCTTGTGGCATCTCTTGTTTCCATGATAAAGCCTTGATGCTTCCCCCCAAGATAGCTTTACTCCCATTATGTACAAGAAAAGGAAGGGAAAATGTTAGAATACCAGCATAGCTCATGTAATAACTTGCAGTATGACCCAAACTGCTCTAGAACGCAAATGGTGAGGAATTGCTCTTACCACATGTGTGTTTCCAAATCTGGTGCCATCATGCAATACTCGGGTATCGAAGATACAAAATCAAGGCATCTAGGATGGAAGCTCAAGATACAATAACCATGGACCTAGCTTGTAAAATATATTGTACATGATGATACACACAAGTCAAAGGATCACGAGCTTAGAATGAGCATCTGCCGTTACATCGACCACTCCAACTGCGCGGTCGTCTAAACCTTGTTTCTGTTACCAAAACAGTAGCAATAACATCACAAATGAAGACAACGACACCATCCGATTTGTAATTCCGCAGGTAGTCGTGATTGTCCTGTAGATGAGTGTAATTTAATGTCAATATCATGAGGCCGCAAGTGAAAGCAATGTTATGGTTCAAGTTTTATCCCAAAGTAAGATTAATTTGTTTTACCCTAAGAATTCGAGAAGAAATTTAAAGACCTCACGCCGTCTTTGCCACCTTTCCAAAACAGAATCACCAAAAAAAATGGAAATGTTTCACACCATCTTTGTGATCCACACAATCCTGAAAATAAGAAAGATATTAGTAGCGATCACAAAACCAATTTAATTTCTTTCTATTACAAGCTTCAAACATATATCAAACAGGATCGCACAGAATTGGAAGGATATTCACAGCTTCAAATCAACAATCGAACAATTTAAGTTTCTTCCCAAAATAGAAACCGACAAACAAATCACGTATTAATTTCAGAACCAAATTGTTAATCTATATAAGAAGTATAAGAGAGCATAATAGAGGGTAGAAGACCCAGAGATCCAGAAAACGGACGAGGTTCACAAACACTGAACTCGCAAATAAAAAGGCAGAAACTTATCTGTTTTTTGCCGCCACCGGAGCCACCGCCATTTCCGACGTCGCTATTTCTCCATAACTCATACACCGTCGAACAGCCGCCAGAAACCTTTCAACCTCGCCGAAAACCATCATCTCCGTCGCCGTAAACACCACTTGGGTAACTTATGTGTGCTTGTTTTGGATTTATTGAGTTTTGTTTTGGTTTGTTTTCAGGCTTATCGGAAGAATTGAAGAAGGAGACGAAGAAGGAAGCAGAGATGGGGAAGAATCTGTGAGAAAGGAAAAGAGAAGAAGGAAGGAGGAATCGGAGTTGGAGGAAGAATAGGAGAAAAGAACGAATGAGAAGAGAGTGAATAAGGAAAGAGGAGGAATTGAGGGGCGCCGCGGATCACAATTTGGGATTAGGGTTTCCAACGAAACCCTTTCCCCTCTTTTGATTAACCGGGCCAGGTCTGGGGGTTCATCGCCCCAGCCCACCCATTTTTTCATTTTGTTTAGTTTTGGTTTTTTATTTTGTTTATTATAATAATTAATTGTCATTAATAAAACTACTAACATAACTTACTAACCAACTAACCTTTAAAACTTATTTTAAAATCTAAATATATTTAATAATTAAAAAGAAAAACGAATTTTAATAAAAAAATAATAATAATGATAATTTTAATTGTTAATTTAAGTTTATAATAATAAAAACAATAATAATATAATTAGTTTTTAATTAAATGTTGAATTCTTTTTATCTTATTATAAATAAAAAAACCAAAAAAATATATATTTTTTTAATTCAGATGTTTGCTTATATATATATATATATATATATATATATATATATATATATATATATATATATATATATATATATATATATATATATATATATATATATATATATATATATATATATATATATATATATATATATATATATATATATATATATATATATATATATATATATATATATATATATATATATATATATATATATATATATATATATATATATATATATATATATATATATATATATATATATATATATATATATATATATATATATATATATATATATATATATATATATATATATTTAGTCTAATTTTTCTTTTTAACAATTTAAAACTCACAAAAAAATATCCAATTAAAATCCAAAAAAACACTTGCCCTTTTCTCAAATAACTTAGATTTTAAAAAAACTTTGGTAGTTAACTTAGGATTAATCAAATCTAGCACCTTTTTAAGTTAAATATAATCCAATTTCTAATATTTTCTTAATTACATAAAAATTCCAAAAATAAACAAAAGCAATTAACTTTTAATTTCTAAGGCGATTCCAAGATCACCATTTACACTTAATTTTTCTCGCAAGTCATCTCTAATCGTATCTCATTGTTACCTGCATATTACATCACTTGTATATTGTTTACATTTTCAATTATTCACTGTTCTATTTACCACTTATTCCCCTCCGAAGGAAAGGTTACACCATTTGGCTGCCGAGTCAATACCTCACATTCACCCCATCCTAGCCTTAAGATCCGAGTCGCCGTACTCATGCTTAGTCGTCCCGCCGTGGACATCCACCTCATTTATCCTAGCCTTAGGATTAGGAGTCTCCGCACTCCATGTAGGTTCCCTCCGAGGAATACCTACTTACATCCTTTTTAATTCAACTTCAACATAGAAATCAGAGTCGCTGCACTCCAAAGTAAGCGCTTCCCTATGAACATTTACTTTCCCCTGAAACCTTGACCACAGTCAAGAAATTCCTCTTCCTTCCTTTGTGAGGGGAACTACGATTACTCTGATTCCATCCCCTACCCAGGATACGTAGGCACAAGATGCGACTCTTGGCGAGTAAACTTAGGACTAACCATTTTAGGTCCTTTTCTTAACCTTTAACCTTTGGCATTAACCCTTAAGCAGATAACTTTAACAATAACACATTTTAAAATAAGAGGTTCATGTAGAGTACTACGGAAGTTTAGGATGTTAATACCTTCCCTAAAGCTTAACCAACCCTCGAACCTTAGATCTCTCCCCGCATTGTGTTTACAATGCAAAATAGATTTTCCCCTTTCTTTACCCTTTCCTTCGGATAAATCAAAGACCGGTTGTAAATGAATTAAGATTCAAGTTAATCAATAGCTTGACATCCAAATTTCACCGCAACACATGTGTCGGCTGAATAGGTTGGCCTATACGACTTCAGTTCGGCCTATACGTTGCACTATGATGACTTATAACCTTCCAAAACTTACAATTTTGTTTTGCATTCTATCTTTCTTGCATCCTTTTTGCCTAATTCCACATACATACATACATACATACACACACATTCACACACACGCGCGCGCACACACACACACATAAATATATATATATATATATATATATATATATATATATATATATATATATATATATATATATATATATATATATATATATATATATATATATATATATATATATATATATATATATATATATATATATATATATATATATATATATAATCTTTATTTGTGAGAGGTAATTGAATATGTTGTATAATTTTTTTTATATTATTCAATAATACATTACTAGATAAATTATATTCAAATATAATATCTTATTTTATATATAAAGTATTTATTATTTTAAATAAAAAATATGATTGTTATAATAGATTTTTAGTTTTCAGAAGTAATAACAATAATTATAAATTAAAAAATATTGTATCCTAGTAAAAGATTTAAGGTTTAAAGCTGACTTTAAAGTTTATAACTTTTAAAATATATTTAACTATGTATTATATCAATAAATATATTTAACTATATATCATATTAATAAATAATTTATATTGTCTAATAAATTTCAAATTTGGAGAATTCAACATGAATAATAAATATAAAGTTATTCCATGACACAAAATACTATTATATTGTTATTGAACTTAATTGTATGTATTAGTTAATTGCATATAACACGTATTTCAAAGTTACATTTACATATTAAAAAATTGAATGAATTATATTTTATAGAATATAATGTTAGTTTATGTGTTACACTGGCATTGTTGATTTAATATACATGAGCAAAAAAAACTAGTATATATATCAATCAATATTAATACAATTATCTTTAGAATATTAGTGGGGGCATAGACCTACATGATGTATATAGCTTCGTGCATATATATATATATATATATATATATATATATATATATATATATATATATATATATATATATATATATATATATATATATATATATATATATATATATATATATATATATATATATATATATATATATATATATATATATATATATATATATATATATATATATATATATATATATATATATATATATATATATATATATATATATATATATATATATATATATATATATATATATATATATATATATATATATATATATATATATATATATATATATATACAAACAGACATACATATGTGTGTGTATATAGACACACACACAAATATATATATATATATATATATATATATATACATATATATATATATATATATATATATATATATATATATATATATATATATATATATATATATATATATATATATATATATATATATATATATATATATATATATATATATACTCATACATATGTATATATATATATATATATATATACTCATACATATGTATATATATATATATATATATATATATATATATATATATATATATATATATATATATATATATATACATATATATATACTCATACATATGTATATATATATATATATATACTCATATATATCTATATACACACACACATATGTATGTCTGTTTGTATATATATATATATATATATATATATATATATATATATATATATATATATATATATATATATATATATATATATATATATATATATATATATATATATATATATATATATATATATATATATATATATATATATATATATATATATATATATATATATATACTCATACATGCACTTTATTCTAGTTTACAAGATATTTTAGAGAGTAAAAACCAAAACGAAATCAGATTACAAAGTTGTTCACCATCTTCATCCCTTCTTCTATACATACACATAATTGAACTACACATAATCATTTTTCGATTGGGTGACCATCTAGATTAGGATTGATAACATCCAATTAGGTTTGGTGTAACCAGGAATATTGGGTTGGGACTTTGTGTGTTTCAAATAAGAAAATCAATGTGGGGTTTTCCTTTAAGATCGGTGTGATTTGGAGGTTTTAGACAAGATCACGTCAATACAGATTCGACCAATTGAAGGCCTTGGGACAAGGTGTTTCCTTTCAAGGGAGTAGTCCGAGACGGTGAATTGTGTTTGAGAATCTTGGATTTCAACAAGTTGCGTGCTCGGGATAATCGAAGGATTGTAGCAGCATTGTTGGTCACTAGATCAAGCTTTGATCAATGTTTTGGAGGTGCAAGAATTAACACACACTATGCCAAAAAAGATCTTTAGCAGCGCTTTTTTTTGCTTTTAGCAGCGCTTAAAAGCGGTGCCAAAAGTGGCGCTGCTAAAGGTAAAGGCAGCGCTTTTTTATGGAAAAAGCGCTGCTAAAGGCTCCCTTCAGTAACACTTTTAGCAGCGCTTTTTTAGCCCTTTAGCAGCGCTTTTATAAGCGCTGCATATTTCCCCCAACCCTCCCCCCTATAGCAGCGCTTTCACAAAGCGATGTCTTAGACCTCACATTTAGCAGCGCTTTTACAAAGCACTGTCATAGCCCCCCCCCCCCTAGCAGCGCTTTTTAGAAGCGCTGTCTTAGACCCCCCCCCCCCTTCCAAACCTATAGCAGCGCTTTTGTAGCGCTATGTTTGTAACCTTTAGCAGCGCTTTTTTGTAAAAGCGCTGTCTAATGTCCCAGATTTGAAAAAAAAAATTAAATATTCATGATGTTTTGTATATTTACCAACAACCTGCTTATATTACACAAACCTGCTTATAATTCAGGCCTTTATTTCAACACTTTGGCCTTATATATACAATTCAAAACTTTGGCCTTATATATACAATTCAAAACTTTGGCCTTATATATACAATTCAAAACTTTGGCCTTTAAGTATACATTGTAACTCATCACTTTGCCCATAATCATTTTAATACACATAAACCTGCTTAAATATGTTACAACAAAATCCGATCCTCAGATATACAACATCACAAATACAGTCAATTTACATATAATTACAATTCTTCCAATCCGATAACTTTATACAATTCTCAACTCAAGAATAAATTGACACCATTCCTCTTTAATTTCTTCCAATATTGCTTTCGTGTAAATAGCGCACTTGAATTCATCAAAATACTACATAATATAACAGAACATGCAAGATTTAATTTTTAAACTAATTACTCAGATGAAGTATCGGATAATTATCAAAATGAATCATATAACTTATATAATGAATTGACCCATACCATGATTTGAACCTCTATTTGACCAGAAAGAATAATTTCCTTCATAAAGTGCAATACAAAATATCTGCAGTCAATCCCATTGCGCTGACTGTAAATGGAAAAAACAAACGGACATTTATCAGGATATATAGTTTAAATAGTTTTATCATGTAGAACCACTATAACAGTCAAACATGGGAAAATATACCTCCACTCTGATCCAGTTGATGTTGTTAGTCTTGCTTTTTGGCACCGTTGCATCTCTTTGTGCTCTGAATATTTGTATAACTCTAACATAATATAAACGCATATTTAGAACAATGTCACATAATAAATAAAGATATATAATTATTCAGAACAATATATCTCATCACTTACGTATCAACTATGTTCCTCAGATTTTCATATTTTGTTGTATCGCCATCCAATGAATCTATATAATACACTATTTCTTTCCTCGGATTAATTGCGACCAACAACCAATGTCCACTATAAAATAAGACAACAGTTTAGGCGGAAATGTTATATAGAAAGGCAAAAATCGAACAATTATAATAAATGAATTTAGAATAAAATCTAACCCATGGCCAGTATTATATGGCAACAAGAACAACTTCTCCGTAGTCGCGCCCATAAATCTCTGCACTGTGTACTCTTTGACTGCATCTGGTGTCTGGTCTATTGTCTGTGAGTTGACACAGCTAGTAGATAAGAATGCAAATACTGAAGTCAAATCATTCGGGACCAACAACTTGTCATACAAGAGCCTAAAAAAACATAATCAACATTAGAATACTCAGTTAAACGAGCAAATTTTAAAATGTTCAATTATTTAATTAAAATGGATCGAAGTATCTGATGTATGAATGCATAACACCGACGCCCAATTCAGACTGGTTGAAAACCTGGTCAAAATCCTCCTTAGCAATTGTTTCGGGATATTCAAAACCGAAAATACCTCCGTCCATATGTATTTGACGGATGCCACCCTCAGGCACATCTGATGTTCCCACATATGTTTCAAGGCACATCCTAAATCGAGGAACAAATGCTTTTCTGGGCACCTTGGAAGTTTCAGGCATCTTACCCTTGCTGACTTGTTGCGACTGCTGATCATGAACCTAAAAGTCATATATAAGTTCAGTAATTAATGTATAATAAGATAATCATGTAACTGTAGTAGTACATGTTTCTTTGATGCAGCTGAATCGGTATCCCGCACAATAATTCTATCATCTTTTGATTTGGATTTTATAGGAGTCTAAGATCATCATGTAAATAAGAAAATGTAAATGTAAGAATAACTTTCATGTATGGATCATAAAACATTTGAATATTAAAAGGTTCAACCTACCTCATCATCTATGCAAATGAGATTTGCCGGCCATGCCACATACGCTCCTATTGCGTCTCCCACCACTGTTGCGCCTGAAACAGCATCTGGTATAGGCAATAACACACCCCCCTCTAACGCAATATCAATAGATACTTTCAAAAATCCAGAAGGGAGTGGTTTGTGGTAAAGTAAGTCTCCTAGAGTGTTATGCACCTTTCCCTTGCCAACCATTCGATGAGTCGGTGACGATAAATATAGCCGGCAAAGTGAAATGCTCTAAACAAATAATGATTAGTTAATGTGTCAATTAAGTAAACTGTGCTAAATTAATTTCAATGTAATATATACAATTACCTCTGGAAGCTTCTGCGAACAACTGATACTATCTTTGTCACTAGTAGCTTTACCCTCTAGAGCGCGCATTTCCGACATGTATCTCTCCTTGTCCTTCTGTAATTCACGAATTTGCGCTTTCAATTCCTCCAAAGTATCCATCACTTCTTTATTGATTGGATTTTTTTTCTTTGGCTGCTTATACAGTTTGGATGGAGTGACACCAAATCCCTTACCCCTCACACGCCCAGAATACTCAAGAATATTCAACACCCGACTCAGTAAGCTTCTGCAATCATCGTCCTCAGCGGGAGTTATGGTCTGGGATAGAGTCTCCTGAAATATAGATAAAAACATATGTAAATATATTATACACTTTTGATCAGTTACTGACAAAGATAACGTTGTACTTACACATTGTTCAAAGACTTGTTGAACTTCTTCCTGAACGACTCCATCTCTTCCCACACGGGCAGCCTTCCATACAACATGGTCTGGAAGAGATGTCGCATCACTCTTCTCCTCTTCCAGCTACGCATTAAGACGGATAATAAAGCATTATATCCTATTATATATACTTACTATTTTTTGTAAATATATCATATTAAAGCATTTATATGTACTTACTATTTTTTTGTTCTAAGCGTGCATATCCCAAACGCCCCTTTCTGTATGGATATGCGGGATTTGATGCCCGTTGACGATTTACGCCACTAACAACTTGAAAAAACAAGTTTATCAGAACTCTTGTGGAAGAAGTATATATAATATACATAGTTCATGATAAGTTGTACTTACTTCAAATTCTTTTGTTCTTCGCTTTACAACAAACGTCTCTCATTCTTCATTCGAAATTAAATCCGCATGCTTCATTGGACGCTCCGAGTCAACAAAGTTTCCATCAGAATCTTTTAGAAAGTTGTTTGTTAAAAACATTCTAAATACCCTCAAGCGTTTTCCGGCCAATTGAATAGAATATTTTCTCCTACGATCTTCAATATTAAAAGATCTCTGCAAACAAACACACATACATATAACATGTTAGTATAATTAATTTAAAGACGTAACTGTCAACATAATTAAAAATAATCAAATATCATACTTGAATCTCGCTCCAAAATTTATCTTTAGCCGGTTGTAATGAAAGAATTCTCCAATTATCGCAAGTAATCAGAACTTGCGAACGTACAAGTGCTCCGATGTAACTTGTTAGCAACGCACCGTTAGGCTCAACTAATTGATCTCTTTCATTCTAATGGACATCATACTTTACTCATTTATCTCTCGCACGGATGATTTTTTTCATAATCGTTATGCCTCTTTTAATATCGACTTCCACGTCTTTTGTTGTTTGTTTTCCATCATTTGATGTTTCCTCGTTGCTGGCCATAATATATATACCTGTAATTCAGAAAAACCAAAGTATCAAATGAATGACATGCAAATATGTAAATAAGAAATATATACATAAGAAATGTATAAATAAGAAAAACATGGTATAAATAAGAAATAATATGTTATTTTATTGCATGATATAAATAAGAAATAATATGTTACAAGTACCTTTAACATCTCTTTCTTTTTTTTCGTTTTAACGGGGTTTACTTGTCTCTTAACAACACGGACAGATGGATTGATCCAAATTCCCTCGTTATGATCATTTCTAATATATGATTTGTCCGCTCTAATATTCTTATTTGGATCATCTATAATATAAGATTCATTCTCAACATCAACATCCCCCTTTTCTCCAATGTTATCATCGATTACTTTGTTGGAAAAAAGAACTATAGACCATTTCGTACTTGTCGGATCAGTGACATAGAACACTTGTTTAGCTTGCGTGGCTAGAATAAAAGGCTCATCTTTGTACCCCACCTTATTAAGATCTACTTTCAAAAAAACCTGATTTATCCATTCGTATGCCACTATTATTTTCAACCCACTTGCATCCAAAGATAGGAATCTGAAACTTCTCATAATCAAACACCCAAATGCGCTCGATAACCCCATAATACGAGGAAATGTGCATTGCTTCGGCAAGCACGGTGACACCACTATTTTGCATTGTACTTTTATCATCTTATTCCTTGGTATAAAATGTGTATCCATTAATTGCGTATGCGCTATAAGAAAACACATGCAAACTTGGACCATATGCTAAACATCTCAACCTTTCTGTTATTGAAGCGGGATCAGAATAAAACTTTGAAAAAATATGCTCCTTGAACTATGTTATAAAACTTCGATTGTGCTCACGTACTATCCAATTTTCATTTCTATTCAGATTTAAACCTCGGAGAACGTCCTTGTGCATTTCAACATACGGCTCAACCTCAATGTCATTTTGCAGAACATACAAATGCACTTGCTCCCGTTCATCCCTTGAAACTGTCACAACTTTATTTCCAATTAACTGTTTACCTACTATTTTTTCAACAACATGAGATTTTGGGAGGCCAATGGATTGAACGTTGGACAAATATTCAGTACAAAACTCAATAGCTTCTTCAACAATGTATCGTTCAACAATACATCCCTCTGGTCGACTTCAGTTTTTCACATACCCTTTCAATATTTTCATATGACGTTCAACAGGGTACATCCATCTCATATAGGCAGGTCCACACAGTTGTGTCTCTTTCACAAGATGAACAACTAGATGTACCATTATGTCAAAAAATGATGGAGGAAAATACATTTCAAGCTTGCACAAAGTAATAACTATTTCTCTTTGCAATGTTGGTAAGATCGCAGGATCTATCACCTTACTACAAATTGACCTAAAGAAAAAACACAATTTAGTTATTGTGCCTCTCACTTTTCTGGCAAAATAGAACGTATACCTATTGGTAGAAAGTGTTCCATTATAACATGGCAATCATGTGTCTTTAAACTCTTTAACTTGAGGTCTTTCATAGAAACAAGTCTTCTAATATCTGAAGAGTATCCTTCTGAAACTTTAACTTCACTCAGAAACTTACACAATATCTTTTTCTCCTTTCTAGATAAAGTATAAGCAGTAGGTGGTAGATATGTGCGATTTCCTTTCTTCAAGGGTCCTAATTCATTTCTTATTCCCATTGCTACCAAGTCCTTTCTTGCTTTAAGGCCATCCTTAGACTTTTCTTGTATATTGAGTAACGTACCAATAACACTTTCAAATACATTTTTTTCAATATGCATAACATCAAGAAAATGTCTTACATGCAACGACTTCCAATACGGCAACTCAAACAAAATTGACCTCTTCTTCCACCCACGCGTGACAAGCGTATGAGCAAAAGGCTTTCCAAACTTAGTATTCACATATTTCACCTTTTCAAAAATTTGTTCGCCGGTCAATGTAGGTGGAGCTTTACGTTGTTCTGAATTTCCATTGAATGCTTTTCTCCACCCACGGTAGTGATGATTAGAATTTAAGAATCTACAATGACCAAGAAAGACATTCTTCTGACCAAATTCCAACCGCGTCCAATCTGTGTTTTCTTCACAGATAGGACACGCACATTGACCTTTAATGCTATAACCCGATTGATTTCCGTATGCTGGGAAATCATTAATTGTGCCAAACAACATCGCCCTCAAATTAAAACTTTCTTTCCTATATCCATCATAAACCTCCACACCGTTCTCCCACAAACTCTTTAGGTCTTTGATTAAAGGTGTCAGGTATACGTCTATGTCATTCCCTGGTTGTTTAGGGCCAGAAATTAACATAGATAACATCATGTACTTACGCGTCATACATAGCCATGGAGGTAGGTTATAAATCATAATAATTACAGGCCAGGTGGAATGTGAGATACTTTGCAGACCATGCGGATTCATTCCATCAGTCGATAATGCCAAGCGAAGGTTTCTAGCTTCTTCTCCAAAATTAGGATAATCATTATCAATTTTCATCCACTGTGGTGAATCTGCCGGATGTCGATACTTCCCATCTACAATTCTATCATCTGCATGCCAAGTCAGGTGTTTTGCATCTGTTTCACTATGAAACATGCGTCTGAATCTCGGAATTATAGGAAAATACCATAATACTTTTGCTAGTGGCAATATTTTCTTATACCGAGATACACCGCATTTAGGACACTCGCTTAATGATGCATATTCATTTCGAAACAAAATGCAATCATTTGGACAAGCATGTATCTTATCATAGCTCATGCCAATAGAGCATAACATTTTTTTAGCTTCATAGGTTCGATTGGGAAGAACATTATCCTCCGGAAGCATCTCTTGAAGTAGGGCTAAGAACTCTGTGAAACTTTTATCCGACCATCCATTGCCTGCCTTTAAATTGTACAACTTTAATACCGCGGACAATCTTGTGAAAGTAGTGCAACCTTTATACAACGGTTTCTCTGTATCGCTTACCAACCTCTCAAACATCTTGGGACAATCTTGAAGATCTTCTTCAAGTGCTTCTGCAATCTCTTCGACTCGATCACAATCATATGTATCCCTGCCATTGTCCTTTGAAGCACATGTCGTATTATTCCGGGGTTCAACATTCTCGTTACTTATCTCACCATGTAATGTCCAACATGTGTAACTTCGATCAATTCCATGTCTCATTAAATGAGATTCCAACTGAACGGCGCCAACTCGACGCCCATAACAGCATCCTAAGCAAGGACATGTGATCCTACTGGGGTCTTTGGCGTTTTCAACAGCAAACTTAACGAACTTCGATACCCCATTCTCGTACTCTTTTGACAATCGATTACCAGACATCCATTTTTTATCCATACTAATTGAGTAATCTACACTAAACTATGAAAGTTAAACAAAACAGAGAATATCTGTAAAGAAATCACTAACTTCTAAGAATGCTACACAGTAGGATGCTTGGAAACAATCACAACTTTGCTCTTCACAGGTAACCCCTATAGCAGACAAAATATAAATTTTATTAAAATCATATTAATAATTAACCAAAACAAAAATACTAGATAATCCACCAAAACAAATCATATTAAAAACACTAGATAATCCTTAAACCAAAATGACACCCTTACTATACATTGAGAAATCCTAACTAAACATATAAAACCATAATAACATATCATATAAACATTGAGAAATACATACTAACATATCAACATATAAAACCATCAACATATAAAACCATAATAACATATAAAACCATATCATATAAAACCATATTCATGTTGGCTACTCTCTTAAAAAATAGGAATTTCCAAACTATTAAAAAAACAATATGCTCTATCAAGTAACATTAATATTTTTAGCCATCATTATCTAATATTTTTGTTATATTCAAATTAGAAGAAAACTCATTTGTATGATTGGTGCTAGATGAATTATCCATCTAAGTTCAAAATAGCAACAAAATAAAAACAACAATAACATTAACAATAATATAAAACACTTTGAGTTTAGGCTTTTAACAACAACAACAACAACAACAACAAAAACAACACTAAAAACCTTAGTGTATACGTAACATATCTACACAAACCCAACAACATTAGTGTTAACATCATATCAAATATCATACTTGAACTCAAATTTATTTACATGTCCTCAAACCCTCGATGTAAAACAACACTAAAAACCTTCACTAAACCTTCAATAACTCAATAAAAACAACAACAGCAACAATAATATTAAACCTTCAATGCCTCAATAACACAAAACCTTCAATTTCTTAATAACACAAAACCTTCAATATCTCAATAACACAAAACCTTCAATTTCTTAATAACAACAAAGAGACAATAACATAAAACCTTCAATATCTCAATAACACAAAACCATATATATCATCAGAACAAAAAACCATATATATCTTCAAATACCACAGTAACAATGGTGAAAAGATAAATAAACAAGAAAATCAGAGTAAAACTTCACATACCGTAACAATGGTTGAAATGCAATGTAGAAGGACGGATGCACTCGAAAACGGACGGTGAACAGCGGCGAAATCCAACGGAAGAGGGCGACGGTCGGACGGAGGATGACGGCAAATGGTTGTACGTATAGGGCAAGTTCGTCGCCAGAGGAGAAAGAAAGAAGAAAAGAAACACGCGATTGTTCTGTTTCTTTATAAATTCTGGAGGGTATTTTAAAATTATAATACTAATAGCTATAGCAGCGCTTTTTAAAGGCCTTTAGCAGCGCTTTAAAAGCGCTTTCATAGGGTGCCTTAGCAATGCCATATTGCAGCGCTTTATAGAAAAAACGCTTTCTAAGGGTCCCCCTTTAGCAGCGCTTTTTAAAAGCGCTTTCTTAGGGTCCCCCTTTAGCAGCGCTTTTTAAAAGCGCTTTCTTAGGGTACCCAATTAGCAGAGCTTTTTAAAAAGCGCTTTCTTAGGGTCCCCCTTTAGCAGCGCTTTTTTAAAAGCGCTGTCTTTGGTATGCAATTTTTTTCTTTTTTTTTTACTGACCATTTAGCAGCGCTTTTTTAAAAAGCACTGTCTTTGTATGCGCTGCTAAAACTAAATTCTGGCGTAGTGACAAATCATAGGGATTTTGGGTTTGCATTCTTCATCTCTTGTATTAACATTTTTGTAAAGTTAAGGTTCATATCATCTAGGTCGATAATTTCTCGCATACTGCCCATGTTATCAGCCGGATTGAATTTATCGGGATTTTAGCCGCTTCGTTCGCATTTTAGACAATTTAAACCAATTCAAATGAGAAGTTCCATGTCGAAATCGAGCGAAAGATGCTCTCTTCCTGGTGGTTCAATCTGTGCTGATAATTTTGGGTGCGTTCTGATGTTCGCCCGTTTTTTCCGTTTTTATTTCATAGTTTTTTGTGTTTTATTTCATTTCATTTATGGTTAGTATTTATTTAGGTTTATTTTGTTTATCTAGAATTTAGATATTAGAATTTTTATTAGTTTTAGATTTATTAGAATTAGAAATTAGTTTTTAAAATAGATTTTAGAATAGATCTAGTTTTTTAGAGAATAGAATTTTAAGTATTTAGTTTTTATTTAAAAATTAGCTTAGAATAGAGTTTTTTTATTAAAGTCTTATTACAAAATAGTTGTTTAATAGAATAGAATATTAGAATAAAAAATATTTGTTTAATAGAAATAGAATTTTTATTTAGTTAGAAAATAGGTTTTTATTTTAGATTAAATAATTAAATTTTGATTAGCTAGATTAGGTTTAATATTAGAAATAGATTTTAATTAGTTTTTATTAGAATTAAACTTAGAATCTAGATTTTAGAGTTAGTTAACTATTAATTAGATTAGTTAATTAGTTGGATTAGCTTTTAATTAGAACTAGATTTGTAATTAGATAGAATTAGTTTTTTTTTATTATTAATAGTTAAGTAATCAGTTTTATTTATTAGTTAGCTATAGTTAGGAGTATAATTAATCAGCTTTAATTAACAGAATTTAATTGAATTCAACAGAGGCCATGTGCCATTCCTATACTATATAGTGCACTGTTTATTTTCCCCAACCTCCGGACAGCAACCCTAGCCGCTCTCCCTACTATTCATCTTCATCATTCTCAGAACCATCATCCCCCTTTGAAAACTCTTCAAAACATCTTCTCCATTATCAAACCCAGAATCTTAAACCAGCAAACCTCACGTTGCCTCTCACCCCTGTTTACCATCTTCTTCGCAATTTCTAAAAACAGCCTCTCACCATTAACAAACAGAAATCCTAATCTTTAAACACCTTCAATCTTTAAACAAACCGAGCTCGCAACCCATTCCCAAATCCTCTCCAAATAAAACCCAGATTCCGCCATTCAAAACCACTCGACCTTCTTCTCTCCAAAACTCTGAACCTTTCACTCACCCTTATCTCCTCCACTCACCAAACCCAGAAACACTCCTTCCAAACCTCTCCGACCCATTTACGTAAATCTCTTCAACCTCAACCTCATCCCTCTTTCTTCACCAACACAAACTCACCTCCCTCCCTCAAAAGCTCGTCTTGACAACAACCAAGCTTCACCTTCGAAACCGTCAACAGTCGAATCACCCAAACCCTTCACCAACTCTCAAAACCCATCAACAACAACCGTAACAGAAGCGAGCTACCCATCATCATTTTCGACCTCCATTAATCTCACAAGTCAGAACCTCCACTCTAACCCATTTTCAAACACGAAACCCTCATCAAACTACCCAAACTCACCATTGATGCCTTATGTACCACCTTTTCGAAAAAACCTGTTTATTCTACTTCAAAGCAAAACGAAACCCACCATCCTTCCATCTTCTAACCCAAAATTTCAAACGAACAAGAATAAGTTGGTGTTTATGTTTCGACTGTGTTCATTTGGGACATTTGCAAGATTAGGAGGATTAGGTCTAGGTTAATGGTTAAAAAAGACAGTGGTTACCCTGCGTGTTGTTTTGGATGCTCAATGGGTTTGTACCTTTTTCTAAAATCTGGTTATTATGACATTTGGTTGGCATTTGGGCTCAGCTTAAGCCCATCTGTGACATACCCCCTCTGTTTTTGTTTAATATATTAGATTATTAACCTTTTTTATTTAGTTTTAAAATGTAATATATACTTCTTATATAAATTAGTTTTTAAATAAGTTTTTGTTAATACTTTTTATGAACAGTTTTTATATTGTATATGTATATATATTTTATAATTAGTTTTTGTTAAGCTTGTAATATGCTTTAAATAGATGTTTTTTGAGATTTAGTTTTTATAATATTTATATATATAACTTTAGAGTTTTTATATTTATAATATTTTTCTTAGAAATTTAAATTTTAACATTGTTTTTTTTATTTGAGAATTTATTTTTATATTTCCTCTTTTTGGGTCGATGACGAGACCTCTAAGTTTTTCTATCAAATTATTGATGAAAAACGATAGATCCGGGACCCACTTTCTTTCTCCTTTCTATTTTCGACTTTTATTCATCTTTATCTATTTTTATCATTTTTTGTCGATGACGAGACTTCCATAAACCGTTATTAGTAAAATTATTGATAAGTAATGTTGAATCCGAGACCACCTCCTTTCTCTCCTCATTTCTTCTTCTTTTCGATTTTTATTTGACTTTTCTCGATCGATGAAGTCTTGTATTCGTAAGCGTCGGATTATCGAAATCGATAACCTTCTCGATTTCAAATCTATGGAAAATGACCATTTGGGTCATTTTGTTTACTTTGGATCGCGATAGGCTACCTTCGATTAATCGACATTATGTTTGCGATTAAGATGAGATCCTACTCTTTTGGTCCGTGTGACACGATTAAATCGGAGAATGATCCTCAATATCATTTTTCTATCTTGTCCTTAGCACAGATATCAATTACGCGACCTCCTATAGTTCGACTTCCCTCATAAGTCGAGCTACGACGGTTTAGCGTCACATTGGTCCCGATTCGATTCACTTAACCCTTTCGAACCTTTCATTTTCAAACTCGTAACCGCGATGAGTGTTGTGAGTCAAGCGTTAGATATGTAGGAAATGATGATTGAGGGGTCTCCTCTCATATTGTCTAGAGTGTTTAGCGTATGACCTTTGGGCAATATGCGACACATTCACTCCTACGTCTTAGGATTTAGCGTAGTGCGTCCTGAACCGATTCAACTCCCTTCTGTTTAGGCGTTCCAAGCCTAGGACCCTTTTCTCTCGCATCCGTGTGATCGAGACTCCTTTTCTCTCGCATCCGTGCGATCGAGACCATTTTTCATTTGCATTCGTGCGATCGAGACTCTTTTTCTCTCGCACCCGTGCGATCGAGACTCTTTTCCGTAGTCAGCGTGAACTACGGACACTCTGATTCTTTACTTCTTTTAAGTAAAGATATGTAGGCACAAGGACCCCAATCCTTGACGAGCACACTAACAACTAACCTCCCCTTCTCTTGCCCTAGTGCAATCGAGACCAACCTGTTATTCTGAACCTTTTTCTCTCGCACCCGTGCGATCAAGACCCCCTTTTCCGTAGTTAGCCCGAACTACGTCTGCTCTGATTTCTCATACCAGATGAGAATACATAGGCACAAGACGATGATGTCTTGGCGAGCAACCTCCCCCCGTAGTTTCCCAAACCACATTGACTCTGACTTTCCCATTGCACGAGGGAATACGTAGGCATAGGGCGGAGATGCCCTATCGAGTATGTTCTTTCTGTTCAGCCCCATTTAGCAATAGCATTAGATATTTTTCACCCATAGATTAGACAACAAGCATGGATCCCATTGAGTATAACGGACGTGAGGGGTGCTCATACCTTCCCCTTGTGTAACCGACTCCCGAACCCAAGATTTGGTTGCGATGACCTTGTCTTTCCCTTTCTCTTAGATTTTATTCGGTCGTTTCCTTTCCCTCTCTTTGGGATAAATAACGTTCGGTGGTGAATCTTCTATCAGTCAGCCGACCTCTTTTTTTCGCAATTGCGACAGCTGGCGACTCTACTGGGGAAATTCTCATCCCTTATGCAAGTCAATCCTAGCATTTGTTTTCTTGTTTGTGAGTGTGTATATTTGTGTTTTTGTATTTTGTATACTGTTGTATTTTTGCAGTTTATTTCCCGCGCTTTATTATTATCTGTTGTTGTTGTGCTGTTGGATGGGTGTTCTACTGTAAGATAAGCGCAATACCCAGACTTGAGTACATACCTAGCATTAGTGTAGAAAGTAGTGAAGACTTGTACGTTTTGCATGCACTAGTCCTCATGAAGTTCGCGTTCAGACTAGATTTTCTTTGAAGACATCCTTTCCAGTCCGTTTTGGACAGTTGAGAGGATGTTGGATCTGAGAATTTTCGACTCTAGAGACCGATCATTTGGGAGTCAGTTAACTGAGGCCTCCTCGTTTGACCATGATGCCAAACCAGAAATGGTGAATGTATCATCGTTTCTCGAGAGTCTGTGACGCTGACGACCGCATAGGATGCCGAACCTTATCAGGGAATAAGTCCATACCTGAGAGTGAGGGGGCTATGCAGGAAACTTGACTTTCAACCAACTCGATATTCTGGTTTTCTCTTCAGAGCGGACTTATAAACTTATCCAGTCATCAACGCAACAATTATTCAGAGCTTTTTGGAGGCTTTGATCCCGTGTTTGTTTCATTTTTGTATTTTGCATTGCATTTGCATCTCATTTTTGCATATCCATCCTCAGCCAGAACAGAGAGTTTACCCATCTTTTGTCCAACCCGCAATTGATTTCTTGACACTCGCATTGGACTTGAATTAGCTTTTGGAAAGATCATGAATTAAGGAGAGCAGAATTTGGTTGTTACAAGGGCAGAGTTTGAATTGATGAAGAATCAGCTAGATCAGCTCATGGAAGCCATGACAGCTATGACTAGAGGAGAGGCCAATATTCAGAGGACTCTAGTGAACAATGTTGCTAAAGCTCAGCCTGTGCAGACTCCTGTTGAAAATCAAGAGCATGCTACTGTCCGAAGTAGAGATTCATCTTCTCTTAATAACACGGACTATCAGAGCTTCATTTTTTCAGTGTCAGGTCTTCAAGGGGTTGTTCCAAAGATTAATCCAAAGAACTCATAGACTGTTGAATTCATGAGAAGATGTCATTTGTTGGAGGAAAAGCTTGATGTCCTGATGGGTCAGGATACTCTTAATTTGAATGCTTCGAGCATGTGTTTGGTGCCAGGCCTGGTGATGCCTCCGAGGTTTAAGACGCCAAATTTTGAGAAGTATAAAGGAGATAGTTGTCTGAAGCAGCATTTGGTGATGTTTTGCAGAAGAATGACCTCATACATCGCCAATGACAAGCTCATGATTCACTGTTTCCAGGACAGTCTGAGTGAGGTATCGTTGAGTTGGTACATGCAGTTAGAGAGTGGTTGCATCCGATCATGGTCAGATTTAGCTAATGCCTTTGTGAAGCAATACAATTACAATCTCGACATGACTCCCAGTCGCATGCAATTGCAAGAATTATCTCAAGCGGAAAATGAGTCTCTCAGAGGATATGTGTAGAGATGGAGAGAGTTAGTTGCTCGTGTTCAACCACCACTTATGGACAGAGAATTAGTTGGCATGTTCATGGATACTTTGCAAGGCCATCAATTTGATAAGATGGTTGGTAGTGGGGCATCAAACTTTTCTGACTTGATGATAATGGGGGAATGTATTGAGAGCGGAATCAAGAGTGGAAAGATTCGAGAGACCTCAGATACCTCAGTTTATGAAGGCGAATCAGTTGTCAGTTTTCAAGAGGAACGGGAGAAAGAAAGTAGTTACATTCAGGATCTCCGATACCTCAGATTCAGTTTTCAGACATTGCGAGTGTTCAGAGTCAGAAATCTATTGGGTCTGTATATCAGATATTTGTTCCCTTCCAGAGTCAACCGTCACACCGCCATCAACCGCGTCAGCACGCTCGACAAAGACCAAGGAGGCCAAAGAAGCGTTTCACTCAGTTGCCGATGGCGTACAGTCAGATGTTGCCAGATTTGATCAAAGGTGGATTGGTAGTGCCGAAGGAGATTAATCCAGAGATTCCTTCGTATCCACCAGGTTTTGATGTCAACGCCCGTTATGAGTACCATGCTGGGGCACATGGGCATTCAACCGAATACTGTAAGATGCTCAAGAGCAAGATTCAGACTCTGCTTGACTCCAACATGTTCTCAGTCACACCTCAGGGTATTCAGATCAACAATCCTCCTTCATCCAGTCATGTGGGTTCAATAGTTATTGTTATGGAGGGATTTACCGAGAGCAGATGTTTAGAAGAGTATCAGACTGACTTCGACGAGCAATTCTGAAGATGGATGGTTCAGCAGCAAATCAAGTTTGGAAAGCCCGGTTCCCAGAAGCGGCAATCCTTTTTATCATGTCATTTCTTTGCATTTGTAGTTTCTTTTCTGTTAAAGTGAGAACTTATTTGCAAACTTGTCTGTTTTCAATTGATAATGATAATGAAATGAATATGTGTGTTTTGATTAAATCCATTCGTGTTCACTCAATGCTTTTTATTGATGTCAAACGCTTGTTTAAGAGGAATCCGAGGGAGGATGACGAAATTTAAAGACGCAAACTTCCAATTGTATGCTTTTGCATAAAACCTATGATGATGATGTACATGCATTGTTTCAAATTCCTAAACATCAGAGATATAAGGAAGATAATCCCCCGTCAACCCCTTTGAGCCTAGTAGTAGGAGTTTCTTTCTGAAAACGAAAAACCCTCAATCTTAACCTGGGGCTGGGTAGGTGTAAGTTAATTCGACCAAACATCCAAATTGCAAAAGGAGTGTTCCCGTTCGAGGATCAATCACACCTATAGAGGTCATACCTAAAACCCACAGTGGTTATCCGTCACCGACCAAGGAATGAGACAGTCACAACCCTTTTCAAACAAGTCAGACAAGCCGGTGTCACACGATTTATTCCAAAAAAAGGAGAATCAAAATAAAAATAAAAAGTCCGCTAAGTTGATAACTTGAAAACAAGTGGCTTAGGAAAAAGATAGGGCATCCCGTTGGACTTCAAAGTCAAAAAGATATACTCAAAAGAGTTAGTCCAGGCAAAAGTAGGGAAATCAGAAAAAATGATGAAGAACAAGTTGTGTGATTCCAGACACCAGAGATGAAAAGTGAGTGACTGTGACTCTGAAAACTTGTGGTTTCCTTAACCATCATTCCTGCCATTCAACCTTTGAGAGGTGAGCGCTTGTGTCGAATTAGCTGAACATAGGATTGGAGAACATCAAGGAGAATGAGTGGGTTAAAATAAAACTTTGAGCCTTATATCCTTTCTTTCTAAACCGTGAACCTGGCCACGTTACAACCTTCAAAAGACCTAATTGAAGCAGATTTGTTTCGAAAGCATACTTCAGTAAAGACCGCGTCGAAACAGACTCCTAAACGGATTTTCTTATCATTTCGGTATTGATGTTGACATTCTGATTAGTGATTCGTTCACTATATGTCACAACTTTTTTTTCGAGTGAACAGACTTGGATTTCAAAACTGTCATATGCATTGCATTAATATTATCTTTTGCAAAATGATTTGTTTTACATTCGAGTAAGCACTTGACATCAGGAGAGTTTCTATAATGGAAACTTTGATCGAGATAGAATGCAGAACGCCCGAGTACTCCATTGAGCATGGGCAAGTCACATCAAATGATCACATAAGGGGACTCAGTCATTCCAAGATGCAGTTAATCTGGGGCAACCAGGTCAAGATTTGATAAATCTCTCGAAGGTCAGCTAGTCAGAGGCACTCCTTCACAAATCAGCCAGTCAGGGGCAAAATCATTTTAAGGCTGGGGCAGGTCACCCCAAGAGCATTGAAGTTATCCTTATCCAGAAGGCAATTAATCTAAAGTTATTCAGAGGTATTCAGAGGTATAAAATGATGAGGCAACTCATATCAAACCATCATGATAAAGAGATTGCAGGTCTCCTTTCGAGGAAGAATTTTACATAAATCCCACAGGTTGGGGCAAGATTGGAAACAAAGGAACATTTCCTCTCCGTATTGTCATACCCCAAATTTGTCCTACCTTTTCACCTGCCTTATAACAAGTAATTGCGTTACTTGATGGTCTTTCTCCATATGGTCATTTGGCCTTTGGCCATGATTCTCTGAAGAATTAAGGCATATGAGTCTTGTATGCTTATGGCGATTACAAGCTCTTGCAAGGTTGAATGTGCCCTCATTCTCATGATCAAATTGTTAAGACAAGATCAAATATCTGGGATATGTGATTGTTTCATTTAAGGATGTGATCTTTTGTTTTTAGTAGTTTTGGGTCGTGTTTTAAGATGAGTCCAAGTGGTGTTCCAATATAACACTAAGGTCACGTAGAAGCTTGTTTGATTCAAGTTTGAGTTGGTTCAAGATTGGTGGATGGCTTTAAAGCATATGCGAGTTAAGGAGCCCATGTCATAGCTCAAGATTGGTGGATGGCTTTAAATGGTTAGATGGGTCCAAGCTTAAGGAATGCCTTTTCAGGTTAGAATACAAGTAAATTCAATGCCAGATTTGGAGTTTATTCAAGTCATGACTAATCCATTCTAGAGTCACACTTTTTAAAATGGATTCTAGGTTTTGTTTCAAGGTTGCTAAGCTTTGTGTTTAAATTAAGAAGGCCATGAAAAGAATCTTCGCTTCATGTCGTGATAAGGGTATCTCAGAGAAACTGCCAATTAACTATAAAAACCATAAGTTTCCAAGACAAGATCATGCTCGAGTTATTTTATAAAGAGAGATATTTTGTACCAGGTCTTGTTATAAAAGTACATGAATTCAAGAATAGTTATGAAATTCCAAAATAAAGTTCAAAGACTCTTGGAGCTTAAAGTCCAAAGGGATAATTAAATAAAAAATACAAGACCTAAAGAATAGCTTCAAAGTTTTCCTCAACCATGCCAATGTCAAGTTTTTTTTGTCTACGCTCGAGGTTCTATTCCAACTTTAGATCAGCCTATGACCTCTTGTTGTTTGTTTCATTCCAGACTACTTCAAAAGTTTTTCATCAAATGTTTGTTCTTCATGCCTATCCAAACAAAGTCCTGCCACAAAAAGGAAAACCATGAAGCAGTGTCTGAGATTGATAAAAATGAGTAAAACTTGAGCATGTTCCTGAATAATTCACTCTGCTGAAGGTCAAGACCTTAATGAATGATGTTTCTATGGCAGTGCTAGTCGTGTTCATATCACCAGCCATTGTTTCACATCTCATAATGTACAGCAAACCATGTGAAACGCAATAGCCACTGACTGGTGGCAGGCAACGAAGTTTACGATAGCCTTCATACAATTACATCTTACAACAGCCTCGTATGAGATAGAAATCATTCACAACTTAAACCAGCTTCACAACACATACTGACCTGCAATCGTGCATGCCACGACTGAAACAAGAGCTATACACTTCATTACCTCCAAAATAAAGGTGATATTCTGAGCTCAAAACCAATACAGTCACCGGCAAAATATCATGTCTTTCGCGACCTTACAGTAACTCACAACCCATGCCCCAGTTCTACAAGCTGCACAAGAAAAGGATTGAGGAGATCAGAGACTAGTGGTGCGGGATGAAGATAGAAGGATAGGATGATGAAAATCCTGAAAGCATTACCAAGTTATGACCTCCAACTTTCTTTCTTCATACTTCATCAGCAGGCCCAAACTCAGTTGCATATGATTTTCTTCAATAAAATTTTGTGGCAGCATTCGCATCTGCATCACAGAACAACGTCTGGTCTTAGCTTAAAGAAGAGTCTGTGGCAGCATCCGCATCACAGTTCGATCTTGAGGGATCCCGAGCAATATAGTCGTCGACAGGACCATCCACAAAACTACTCACAAGCCCTGCATCACATATGAAAGAGTATTAAAAAACTGCATAATCATAAGAAGAGCCAAAAGAGCACGGTTGGTTTTGAAGATCAAGCAAGCAACAGTCAGACTTCCAACGTGGTTCTTCTGGTGCAATATTGTTTGTTACAGTCATGGCAATAGGTAATATTGTCATACCTATAGGAAGCAAAACTGGAGATATCTTGTATAAGGCACAACCTCAGGATGAAGATACTCTGGTTCAAGTTGCGACTCAGTTGCATATGATTTTCTTCAATAAAAGTGGAAACATTTTATACTTTAGTATGAAATCCTGGAGATCTTGGAGTCCATTCCTGATAAGAAAAGAAGATACGGAAGTAAGGTGCATATCCTCAAATACAATTCAGACAGCAGGAGTTGGTTGCATCGAGTCTAACATTCTGTTGGGATGGATAATCTCTATGCAAGCTTCGCAGTTGCACAAGCCACAGCTGCACCAAATTGTTATGACAGTGGGCATCAAAAAGAGAGTTCTGCACAAAAATAACAGGAGTTGAAATGTCAAAAGCTTTTTAGGATGTAGAAATCAATTACAGGAGCAATGCCATGATTCATTTACCTGTGCCAAGCTGACTCCATGTTGCGGTTTCCTCTCCATCAAACATCATCAAGATTCTCCAATGCAGTATTACACCAGGCTTCATGCTAGTTCATGATCAGTCCAAGCCGCCATTATTGAGCTCTTCATCAACACGAGCTTCACGTCAAACCTTTTAACCTTTACTTCCTCATCATGCCTGAGACCAAAATGAAAGGGATATGAGTAGTACATACAAAGTTCAATAAAAAAACTCAAGATTAGCGTAAATAAATTGATGGTGGCACATTACAAACTACAATGAAAGAGGAACTCACCAAAAATTTTAGGCCTGAGTCAGGATTTCTTTGCCCAGTGCCACTTGCTGTCTTTATATTCAAATCTTCATCAAGGCATTAAACCAGTTAAAAAGCTGTCAAAATAATATCCAAATTGCAATGAACTCAAAAAGGCTATGAACAACAAGGAAGAGAGGAAAAACTTCGAGTCATTATCCAAAACTTCCCTTCTTAAAATCACAGCTCACTTCTGCACCCCTGCGAATTGTCCCATGATCCTTTTGGAATATGCCCATGATATTGTTATGATAAGGCTCTGTAAAATGAAAAAAAGTTAGAATGTTTTCAAGGCCACATCAGCAAGTTCATAGCAGTAAGAAATCTCATTCTAGCAGTAAAAAACTCACACGGAAAAAAATTAGAGCAAAAAGCAGATAATTCAAAAAAGCTGCTAACGAACAAAAAACTGTACGGTTTCAATCCTACAACCTCAGTCCTTACTCCCACTACCAAAAAGCAACCCAATTTTCACCCAAAATTCACACGTTTTGCTGATGAAAAACCCTAATCTCACACGTATGAAATCTCTATATATATAACGTGCACTGTTCATTCGAGAAGTGGCGGTAGAGAGTAGAAGAAAAACCCTAAAGTTCTACACAGAAAAACCCAGACAGAAAACCTTAGAAAATTCTTACCCAGAAACGGAGAAGAACTTTTTTCTCACAAGCTCAGAGTTCCTAAGCCTTCTATTGAGACTATGAAAATGAAACATAGAGGGGATTAGAGGATACATCAGGAGAAGAGGAAGTTTAAGACATTGAGATAAAGTCAGAGTTACCTGAGCTTCGCCAGAAATTCATCAGAGATTTGTGGTGGAGGACTTCGCCGAGAGGTATCTTTTTTTGAGACTCTACTTCTTTTTTTTCAATCGCGGCCATATTTATTGATTTCCCTTCATACATTGCTCTCTGAATCTTGTTTTTGCCCTCGCGTGCTTGTTTGCTTCAGTTTTCGTTATTTTTGAGGTTAGAGTTTTAGTTTGGGAACCGCTCTGATATGGGATTTTGAGGTCGTTTTAGCAAGATTTAATGTCAGATTCAGGTAGAGAAGGAGAAAATAAGTGGGATTGGTGTTAGTTTCTTTTGGTTTAGTGGTGTTTGGCCGGAGATAGACGATGACGGCCTCCGCGCGCCACCGTCTTCTCCGGCGCGTTTAGCGTTCTGATGAGATTTTTTAGAGAGAGAGACGAGAGTTTGGGGGAGAAATTGGTTTCAGGGAAAGAGTTTGCAGAGAGAATGTGTGAGGTTTTGAAGAAGGTGTAGAAGCGCAGAGAGAGAATATTGAGTGATTTTAATGATGAGTTCCCTCAGGTTTGGGGATTTGGAGTGTTTGGCTTGGGTGGCGCGCTGCCGTTTGGCTAGCCTCAGTCTACGTGTCGGCCTATTATGAGGTGGGAGAGGTGGCCGGTGACAAGTGTCACCTGGCTGGCCCTTGCAGGCTATTCGCTGCATGGGGTTCATCTACCCTACCGTGTACCATAACTTTCAGCCGCTGGATCCAGAGTCTTTTTGACTCTATGATTCATCTAATGTTCCTAATTGATTGAGGGTTCACCGTGAACCCTCTCTCTCCTCCGAGTAGGCTACTATTGTTGTGGGCCTGATTTAATTTCGGATTGCACCCCCCCTGTTTTGCTTGCAGAACAGGCCCATTTGTTTGTTTTATTTACTAACTTTTTTTTATTTTTTTTTAGTTTAAATATATTTTTAGAAAAAACAAATACTTCAAAAATAATTTTATTTAATTTTCTGTTAAAAGAACTCTAAATTTATTTTAATTAATTTTATTAAAAAATTTTATTTAATAATAATTAATTTACTTAATGATTAATATTATTAAATAATTAATTTTAATTTGATTAATTGTTTTTAAATTAGCTTTTTCTTTTAAATTCTAAGACAACACAAAAATACTTAATCTTAATTTTATTTTCTATTTTAATTTAATAATTATCTTAATTATTTATTTTCTCTTTAAATTCTAAAATAATCTAAAGCAATTTAATTTGAATTCTTCCTTTACTAACCTTAGATAGTTAGGCTATTAATTAAATTAACGTGTCTTGATTAGCTTCCCCCTATTTTATTTAGTTTACATTTTTCTTGTGATGTTTATACATGTTTTATTATCGTATCTCAATTATATTTATGTTGTTCGCACGCTTGTTCAACCTATTTAAAAAAAACTAATATCTTGACTTAGTGTCAAGCCCATTTTCAAACACCATTGTAAGCCAATTGTTTTTACAATCGCCATCGACCTTATAGCCTCCTCTTGGGCTTTGTACAACGACGCTCGCTATATACTTCACATATAAAATTAAAATCAAATTCTTTTCCAAACTTGATCCAACAACAAGTATCTTCAAAACAAATGCAACCTTCCTTATTCACTTGATTATATCAAATCCTCCTATTCTCCTTGTAAGTCGAGTGTTTTGGCCTTGCCATCGACCTTACCCTATACCCATAGGACCTCCTATCCTTTAGTTAAACCTTGCTCGTTCCATACACAAACTTAAACCTCAATTCATATCGAGCATTTTCTCAAATCAAATTAAAATACTTAATAACTACTCAAATACAATTTCAACACTTAGATGAAAAAGAGAGAGTTCCAAGCCTTTGGTTCACTCTTCCAATTGTTTGGATTCGAGAAGTCTTTCTTAAACCCGAATAATTGTCTTCTAAAAAACGATAAACAAATTCAAATCTATTTTCTTGAACACTTAGATGAAAAAGATAGAGCTCCAAGTCTTTGGTTCACTCTCCCGATTACTTGGGTCTGAGAAGTCTTTCTTAAGCTTCGAGTAATCGTCATCCGATTAATACACTCTAATTATATCCAAGATCTTTCATAATATTAGATGAGAAAAGGAGAGAGCTCCAAGTCTTTGGTTCACTCTTCCAATTACTTAAGGTCCGAGAAGTCTTTCTTAAGCTTCGAGTAATCCTTATCCGTTAAAATACTTTAACCACATCTCATCGTTCAAAGTCTTTCAAATACAATTTTTCCTTGAGATGAAAAAGAGAGAGTTCCAAGTCTTTGGTTCATTCTCCCGATTACTTGGGACCGAGAAGCCTTTCTTAAGCTTCAGGTAATCGTCACCTCTAGCTAAGCATCCGATACATCTAACCAATCTAAGTCCTCGCCCCCGTGCGACCAAAACCTTTAACAATCTATTCAAACCTATCTTCTTGTCTAAACCAAAATACTTAACCAATCAAACTCTATTCCTCTCCCCCGTGCGATCCACAACTCAAACAACCTGTCCCAAAGAACATTGTTTAGTCTATTCTTCCGCGCATAACAAACTCGTGCTTCAGCCTCCCCTAGCGAGCAGACAAGCCAATGTTTAGCAGTTAGAATGCGACATAAACTCTCGTTCAACTCAAATACACCTTTTATCAAGGACATTGTTTAGTCCATTCTTCCGCGCATAACAAACTCGTGTTTCAGCCTCACCCAGTGAACAAACAAGCCAATGTTTAGCAGTTAGAATGTGACCTAAACACTTGTTCTATTCAAATACAACCTTCTTTTCACGATGAAAAAGAGAGAGCTCCAAGTCTTTGGTTCACTCTCCCGATTACTTGGGTCCGAGAAATATTTCTTAAGCTTCAAGTAATCGTCATCCGTACCCACAAACCTTTTACCGTAGTTGGTCGAACTACGGCTGCTCTGATTCTTCATTCTCTTATGAATGTAAGATACGTAGGCACAAGATTGCGATGATCTTGGCGAGCACAGTCCCCTCTTTTTTGTGTAGTCCCACAAAATACGAATGCTCTGATTTTCCACTTCTTATTAGTGAAGATACGTAGGCACAAGAGCCCTAATTCCTGGCGAGCACCCTATCTAAAAAACCACCCTTTTCCCATTAGCAAGCAATTCCTTTAGAAGATAAAAAAAACGTATCTATATTCTCTCACGAATTGAATCAAGAGGTTCCCGTTGAGTACAACGGACATGAGGGGTGCTAATACCTTCCCCTCATGTAACCGACTCCCGAACCTAGAATATTGGTTACGATGACCATGTTCTTATCTCTGTAAAGGTTTTATCGATATTTTCCTATTCCTCTGTTGGAATGAATAAATTTCGGTGGCGACTCTGTTTTGAACAGTATTTTCCACGTCCATCGCGAGGATCGTATTCTTCGAGGTACGACATATATCTGCAGAGCCACTCAGAGCTATTCAAGCGGGTTCAATCAACCTTCAAGTTCAAGACGAATGTCGGGAAGTCATGTTAAGCATCCCCTGACCCTTCAACCATAAACCTTGTATCCAGACAAGCCACTTTCCAACCTTGTATATGGATATGCCGCTCTCCAATCCTGTATTCAGACAAGACATTTCCCAACGTCAGCCGTACCTGACTGTTCACAGAAAACCTAAAGTCCAATCATACTTGGCACATCCAGTTATCCCAAGCAGAGTCGCCAGCTGTCGTAACTGCGAAAAAAGAAGGAGCTGGCTGACTGACAGAAGAGTCGCCACCGAACGTTATTTATCCCAAAGAGAGGGAAAGGAAACGGTTGAAGAAAACCTAAGAGAAAGGGAAAGACAAGGTCATCGCAACCAAATCTTGGGTTCGTAAGTCGGTTACGCAAGGGGAAGGTATGAGCACCCCTCACGTCCGTTGTACTCAACGGGATCCACACTTGTTGTCTAATATATGGGTGAAAACTGTCTAATGCTACTACTAAATGGGGGTGAACAGAAAGAACAGACTCAATAGGACATCGCCGCCCTATGCCTACGTATTCCCTCGTGCAATGGAAAATTCAAAGTCAACGTAGTTTGGGAAACTACGGGGGGAGGTTGCTCGCCAAGACATCGTTGTCTTGTGCCTATGTATTCTCATATGGTATGAGAAATCAGAGCAGACGTAGTTTAGGATAACTACAGAAAAGAGGGTCTCGATCGCACGGGTGCGAGAGAAAAAGGTTCAGAATAATAGAATGGTCTCGATTGCACTAGGGCAAGAGAAGGGGAGGGCAGTTGTTAGTGTGCTCGTCAAGGATTGGGGTCCTTGTGCCTACGTATCTTTACTTAAAAGAAGTAAGGAATCAGAGCGTCCGTAGTTCATGCTAACTACGGAAAAGAGTCTCGATCGCACGGGTGCGAGAGAAAAGGGGTCTCGATCGCACGGATACGAGAGAAAAGGGTCCTAGGCCTGGAACGCCTAAACGGAAGGGAGTTGAATCGGTTCGGGACGCACTATGTTAAATCCTAAGACGTAGGAGCGAATGCCTCGCATGTCGCCCAAAGGGCATACGCTAAACACTCTAGACAATGTGAGAAGATACCCCTCACTCATCATTTCCTATGTATCTAACTCTTGACTCATAACACTCATTGCGGTTACAGGTTTGAAAATGAAAGGTTCGAAAGGGTTAAGTGAATCGAATCGGGACCAATGTGACGCTAAACCGTCGTAGCTCGACTTATGAGGGAAGTCGAACTATAGGAGGTCGCATAATTGATATTCGTGCTAAGGACAAGATAGAGAAATGATATTGAGGATCATTCTCCGATATAATCGTGTCGCACAGACCAAAAGAGTGGGATCTCGTCTTAATCGCAAACATAATGTCGATTAATCGAAGGTAGCCTATCGCGATCCCAAAGTAAAGAAAATGACCCAAATGGTCATTTTCCATAAATTTGAAATCGAGAAGGTTATCAACTTCGATAATCTGACGCTTACGAACACAAGACTTCATCGATCGAGGAAAGTCAAATAAAAATCGAAAAGAAGAAGAAATAAGGAAAGAAAGGAGGTGGTATTGAATCCAACATTACTTATCAATAATTTGACTAATAACGGTTTACGGAAGTCTCGTCATCGACCAAAAACGATAAAAATAGATAAAGATGAATAAAACTCGAAAATAGAAAGGAGAAAGAAAGTGGGTCTCGGATCTATCGATTTTCATCAATAATTTGACAGAAAAACTTAGAGGTCTCGATTTTCACAGATGGGCTTAAGCTGATCCCAAATGCCAACCAAATGTCACAATTGTAAGTGCTCTTGATTGGCTGCATTTTGTGGCAAAATATTAGTATATGCATGAATGTCATGTCTGATGTTGTTACATTCATAATATAGACTGTGCAGGGTAAGTTAACTAAGCTAACTATAAGTTAAGTTGGATGTCATACTCAATGTTATGACATAGGTCGTATGACATCAAGCAGAAGTTTGTTATTCTGGTAGCTAGAACTCAGGAAACAACTCAGAAACTCAAGCTGGAATGTAGGAGACATTTTAGACACCCTAGGGGAACTAATATGTACCTGATTAAAGTGGCAAACGTGCAGAATACAAAAGAGAGGTTTTATGATGGATAAAACCTAATGCGCCCATGCCCAAGGACTGATCTGCTGCTATAAATAACATGAGAAGCAATCCTAGAAGGCAGCAGTTGAAGATAGAGAAGCAGAGAAATCACCATAGTGGTTTAGAAGTGAAGAGGTTGTTCTTCACGATTGTGTCTTAGGAACACTTGTAATCCAAGCAACTGTTGATTGCATTGATTAGGTAGTTTCTAGGTTGTGTATCACTCGAAGCTGTTAAGCAAGTGTGTGTGTCACTTGATCAAAGCTTTGAAGCAAGATCAAGGAGTGTGTAGTTGAAGTGTCTCTTCAATCTACTGTTTAATTTGTAACTGTTTGTTATCACTGGTGTGTGATTGTAGGGAGTGAGTGGGTATACTCAGGTCTAGAGTGTCTCTAGGTTAAATTGTCATTAGGTAGGTTTTAAGTGAGGAGAGCAAACTGGAGGTTTGACTCTGAATTAATTCTACTGATAGTGAAATTTCTCCCTGGCTTGGTAGCCCCCAGATGTAAGTGTGTTGCACTGAACTGGGTCAACAACCAACTGTGTCATTTACTGTTTTGTTATTGCTGCATAATAGTAGGTCTGTAGTGAATGTCACAGTAGATGTTATAACTTCTGTCAGAACATCCATCGAGGGTTGGCCAGAATTTTCAATTGGCATCAGAGCAGGAACCCTGCCTGTTTATTACTGGGTGAGATAAAAGGGAAACAAAATTCTGGTACTATGGATAAAGATATTGGATTCACAAATAGACCTCCAATTCTGGATGGTTCTAATTATGACTATTGAAAGCCTAGGATGATTGCCTTCCTAAGGTCCTTAGACAGCAAGGCTTGGAGAGCTGCAAACTCTGGCTGGGAACGTCCTGTGAAGACTGACAAGGATGGAGTATCTGTTCAAATTCCTGAAGAGGAATGGACCAAAGAGCAAGAGGCATTGGCTCTTGGAAACTCTAAAGCATTGAATGCACTCTTCAATGGTATAGACAAAAACATCTTTAGACTGGTCCACCACTATGAACTAGCAAAGGATGTTTGGGACACTCTCAGAACCACTCATGAAAGAACCTCCAAGGTCAAAATGTCAAGACTTCAAGTGTTGACCACAAAATTTGAAAGTCTAAGAATGAAGGAAGATGAGACCATTCATGACTTTTACATGAATGTTCTTGAACTAGCAAACACATCAGGAGCTTTGGGAGAAAAGATGGCCGAAGAAAAGCTTGTAAGTAAGATACTAAGGTCACTACCTAAAAGGTTTGCAATGAAGGTAACAGCCATTGAAGAAGCTCAAGACATTTGCCACATGAAAGTGGATGAACTCATTGGATCTCTTCAAACTTTTGAGATGGGGATGCATGATCAGGCTATGGAGAAAAAGAGCAAAAGTATAGCTCTTGTCTCAAACTCTGTAGAAGCTTCAGACCATAACAAGGAGGAAGATCTATCAGAGGCAATGGCCATGCTTGGAAGACAGTTCAACAAACTGGCCAAAAGGATAGATGCTAAGTCTAAACCTTATTTCAAAAGCTTGCCTGCTGACAAAGAAAAAACTGAAGATAAAGCCAACCAAAGCAGAGGAGTACAGTTCCATGAGTGTGAGGGATATGGACATGTTAGAAAGGAATGTCCCACATACCTCAAAAAGAAGGGAAAAGGTCTAACAGTCATTTGGTCTGATGAAGAGTCTGACAGTGGATCAGAAGGAGAATCATCCAAACATGTTACTGTTCTCAACGGTGTGTGTGTGTGTGTGTGTGTGTGTGTGTGTGTGTGTGTGTGTCTGATGGTAACTCAAGTGAAGAGGAGCTAACTTATGATGAACTAGCTGAATCATTTAAAAAGTTGTCCATCAGAAGCACAGAGTTGTACCAGCAAGGAGAACATCAGAAGAAGCTCATCAAAGAGCTAGAAGCTGAAAGGAGAGAGCATTTAGTTACTATAAATGCACTCCAAGGAGAGGTAAAGGAGTTGAAAGGAGAAAAGGAGAAAATGACAAAATCCATAAGGATGCTCAACTATGGAACTGACACCCTAGAGGAGATTCTTCAGAGTGGTCAAACTGCAGGAAATAGGTCTGGTCTAGGATTTGTTGAAAAACAAAATCCTGTCTTGAAACTCAAGAGGTTGCAGCCTGAAATTCAAAAGTTGCAAAGGAGGTCATAGTCAAAGTTACAACATCCTCCACACAGAAATTGGAATCAAGTCAAGAGACAATTCCAAAGGCATAGATGCTACCACTGTGGAAAACATGGGCATATTAGAGTTGTGTGCTTTTGGTTGCATGGATTTCCTAGCCAAATAAGTGATAACCAGGGTAAGCATGGAAAAAGACAGCATCATGGACAAAGGCAGCATCATGGCAACCAGAGTTGGAGGCAGCATCAAGCAAAATCCAAGAAAAAGGAAGTGCCTAAGAAGCAAGAACAATGGGTTGTCAAGACTGTAGCTCTAACAGCTAACATTTTCCTAAGAATGCCAACCAATGAGAATTGGTACTTTGACAGTGGCTGCTCCAGGCATATGACTGGATTTGAGAATCTGTTGATCAAACTCAAACCTCATTCATCTAGTCATGTAACCTTTAGGGATGGAGCTAGAGGAGAAATCACAGGTGCTGGACAACTTGACAGTCCTAAGGCTCCTGAATTGAAGGATGTTCTGTTAGTTAAAGGACTAACTGTTAACCTAATAAGCATAAGTCAGTTATATGATCAAGGTCTAAAAGTACACTTTTCCAAAGACAAGTGTGTGGTGATCAATGAAGAGGGTAAGGAAGAAATGAGGGGATCTAGATCCAAGAATAACTGTTACCTATGGGAGCCAAGAAGTAACATAAATGGATTGGTAAATGAAGAAAAGGGACAACTAGGGCTAGAGAAAAGAACCAGGTCCAAATCATCAGCAAAAGGATCCTCAAAATATGCTTTAGAAAGAAGGACAGGTTGTAAGAAAAGTCTGGTGGGAAGGTGAGACAAGAAGGGATACCCAAAGATTGGTCATCAGGTAAAGCTAGATATGTTATATTGGAACCTGATGGAGTCCATGGAAACTACCCTGCAGAAAAGAAGCAATGTCACTCCTGATGTCATGACCTTATTCTGTGACATCCAGCATACCATTCAAACAAGTTTTGGTGAGTCCAAAGGAGGCACGTTCAGGGGTAACTCGTGTACAGGGCAAAGGATTGGTGCAATACCAGATAAGGAGGCCATGAATAGGACTGAAAGTGGTGCATGTAGGGTCAAGGCCCATAAAAATGATTTACAGAAATTAAGGCCTTTAAGTAATGGTGAGTTATAGCAATTAATGGGAATAGGGAATTATAATTTAAAATTCAATCATTTACTGTTTGGTCTAAACATTAAGTTCCCTCCTCATGTGCTATATCACCTAGTGAGCCCCTCCGTATCAACCTTCTACTCAACTTGGTCCACTATCGAACTGTTCATCTTCCCTACAGCCATTAACCAACGGAAACCCTTGTTCACACGATCAACGTCCTGTACAATGTCTCAACATTCACCAAAATCATCTCCCTTCAAGAACGTACCCACAAATGAGTCTGAAATAGGAACTGAGTCAAGCAACCCTGACCCAGTGCTTGAAATAGCACCACTGCGCATGATGACACCAGAAGGGGTTCTAGTAAAAAATACAAGGAGCCAACATGCAAGAAGGTCCAAGGATGTCTCAGGTAAAACTCCTACTCCGGCAACCTCTGATGTTAATGATGATGGAGCCAAGACCACGCACAACATCATTGCTGGCATGGTAGCTAGGGCTCTGAACATCCCTATTTCAACCAGCAATGAGGGGTCTGGGCCAATTGTGCATGATCAAAGGGATGTTATGCCCAATGTTGGAATCTTGAAAGATCATACTTCAGAAAAGAAAAACAAGGGTATAGGCTCGGATGGTGAAAGTGATGAAGTACAAGACACCAAGAAAGCTGAGTTGGTGGACCTGGATGAATACTCTAATAACGAGTTAATTGCAAACCTCAATCCAGGCATAAATAAAAGGCTTATGACAAGGAAAGATAAGAAGATGGTTGAACAAGTTCTCCCCAAGAAAAAGGCAGCTGAACAGGCGTTTGAGCAAGGCAACCTCACTGAGAAGAAGACAGTTGAACATGACACACCCTCAAGAAAGGCTAGGACTAAAATAAGACCAGTTGGACCTCCCAAATCTTGGAGCAAAGTGGTCACCAAAAAAAGAAAGGATGACTCTGGTACTGAATCAAAGACTGAGTCTGATGTTGCTGAAGATGTCACTGACATTCAAAACAAGAAGAAACCCTCCAAGAGCAAACTGGCTGAACAGGTCCCTGAAGTCCCAATTGACAATATTTCATTTCATTACCCCTCATGTGTCAATAGGTGGAAGTCTATGGTTTAGAAAAGGCTGGCAGTGGAAAGGGAGCTGGGACAAAATGTGTTGGAAAGTAAAGAAATCATGAGACTCATTAATGATGCAGGACTAATGAAAACAGTTAGTGACTTCTCTTCATGCTATGAGCTACTTGTCAAGGAATTCATAGTTAATCTCTCAGAGGAATGTGCTGACAGAAAATCTAAAGAGTTTGGCAAAGTACATGTAAGAGGGGAATGTATTAGTTTCACTCCATCAATAATCAATAAATATCTGGGAAGATCAGATAGAATTCGTCCTAATATAAATGGTTCAGAAAACACAATATGCCAAGTTATAACAGGCAACCAGGTACAAAGATGGACATCCAAAAGAAAGTTAGTGGCTAGCAAATTGAGTATCAAATATGTTATGTTGCATAAGATTGGAGCAGCAAATTGGGTGCCCACGAACCATAAATCTACTGTGGCAACGGGACTTGGTAAAATCATTTATGTTATTAGGACCAAGGCCAAATTTGATTTTGGAACATATGTGTTTGATCAAACTATGAAGCATGCGGGCAGTTATAGCATCAAGGGTCCCATTGCATTCCTTTCCCTCATATGTGGCATCATTTTGACACAGTTTCCCAACATTCTCAAAAGGACTGATGTTGCGAGCAAACGAGAAAGCCCTTGTCATTTCATCCCAAGTTGTTTCTTGGCAACCATGCCCCTGACCTTGTTGCAACATCAGCTGAGACATCACAGTCCACATCAGCAAAAGCTGAAGTGATTATCAAGCTAAAAGAAACATGTCAAGAGATGGATGCGAGGAAAATAACTCTTGAAGCACTAATCAGGGCCCTTGAGCAAAGTGACAAGGCTGAGTTCACTGATGAGGACAGGCAAAACGATGGTGCAGAAGAGAGTGATCATCAGGAAGCTGACTTAGAGGAAGAAAGAGAGAACAGTGATGCAGATGAATCCCCGGAGGCTGAGGAGCCTAGTGATGGAGAATCTGACAAAGGCAGGTCAAGTTCTGCATCTGAAGAAGGATGACATGTGCTGATAAAATGCTGTGAAGCTCGTGCTGATTGAACTGTTGTATTATGTTTTGAATTATGTTGAGCAGACCTCTTTGACATCAATAATTGCACTGGTTGAATTTATAGGGCTCTCTATGAGCAGTTTTGTAATGTAAGCCCATACTTAGGTATTGGTACAATTTATGGCTAAAAAGGGGGAGAGAGTGTTAGATAAAAACATGAGCATGTACAGCAGATGGAAGAATTGGTGGATAACCAATATGAGTACCACAGGTTGTGTGGTAGTGGTAGTAACAGCGGGTGGAAGAACAAGACAGTCATGAACTGTACTTGTGCATATGCACAATAGTGCTTATGATATTAGTGTAACTACATGTGTTGCTAATGAGATGTGTGTGTGTGTGTGTGATAACAGCTGTTTGGGTTGTTACTGATATGATATGTATACCATGCATGGTAGAACTAGGACTGACATGCTGTAGGTACTAACATGGGTGATCCTAACAAGATGCTTAGGAGTTCTGTGTATGTCTGCAAGGAGCAGAATGCATCCCTTCAGGGGGAGTTTCACAACTTAGCATAGTGCATTCCTTCAGGGGGAGTTGCGCAACTGTGTGATAGGATGTTATCCTGAATGTCATAACATCCAGAGCAGGCTGGAGGAATATATGTAACTGCAGCCTGTTTGCAGGTGAAGTGTACAACTGATGTGCATCAGTTGAGCGTGAGTAACTCTGTCACTCAACTAGCAAAGGGTGACATCTGTAGTAGAAGTCTACAGAGAGTTAACAAAGTGAGTGTTAACAGGGCTGAAAGCCAACTGTGAGGATTCTGAAAGCTTGAGCAGCAAGTGACTTACCTGCCGGACAGGACCTATGTTAAGTCTTCTGCTGTGTGGAAATCTCTGATGTAAGTACAGAGTGTTTTAGCCAAAAAATTGCCAAAGGGGGAGTTTGTAAGTGCTCTTGATTGGCTGCATTTTGTGGCAAAATATTAGTATATGTATGAATGTCATATCTGATGTTGTTACATTCATAATATAGACTGTGTAGGGTAAGATAACTAAGCTAACTATAAGTTAAGTTGGATGTCATACTCAATGTTATGACATAGGTCGTATGAAATCAAGCAGAAGTTTGTTATTCTGGTAGCTAGAACTCAGGAAACAACTCAGAAGCTCAAGCTGGAATGCAGGAGACATTTTAGACGCCCTAGGGGAACTAATATGTACCTGATTAAAGTGGCAAACGTGCAGAATACAAAAGAGAGGTTTTATGATGGATAAAACCTAATGCGCCCATGCCCAAGGACTGATCTGCTGCTATAAATAACATGAGAAGAAATCCTAGAAGGCAGCAGTTGAAGATAGAGAAGCAGAGAAATCACCATAGTGGTTTAGAAGTGAAGATGTTGTTCTTCACGATTGTGTCTTAAGAACACTTGTAATCCAAGCAACTGTTGATTGCATTGGTTAGGTAGTTTCTAAGTTGTGTACCACTCGAAGCTGTTAAACAAGAGTGTGTGTCACTTGATCAAAGCTTTGAAGCAAGATCAAGGTGTGTGTGTAGTTGAAGTGTCTCTTCAATCTACTATTTAATTTGTAACTGTTTTGTTATCACTTGTGTGTGATTGTAGGGAGTGAGTGAGTATACTCAGGTCTAGAGTGTCTCTAGGTTAAATTGTCATTGGGTAGGTTTTAAGTGAGGAGTGCAAATTGGAGGTTTGACTCTGAATTAATTCTACTGATAATGAAATTTCTCCCTGGCTTGGTAGCCCCCAGATGTAAGTGTGTTGCACTAAACTGGGTCAACAAAACAACTGTGTTATTTACTGCTTTGTTATTGCTATAGTAGGTCTGTAGTGAATGTCACAGTGGATGTTATAACTTCTGTTAGAACATCCATCGTGGGCTGGCCAAAATTTTCAACAATAACCAGATTTTAGAAAAAGGCACAAACCCATTGAGCATCTAAAACAACATGCAGGGAAACCACTGTCTTTTTTATCCATTAACCCAGACCTAATCCTCCTAATCTTGCAAATGACCCAAATGAACACAGTCGAAACATAAACACCAACTTCTTCTTGTTCGTTTGAAATTCTGGGTTAAAAGATGGAAGGATGGTGGGTTTCGTTTTGCTTTGAAGTAGAATAAATAGCTTTTTTCGAAAGGGTGGTACGGAAGGCATCGGTGGTGAGTTTGGGTAGTTTGATGAGGGTTTCATGTTCAAAAATGGGTTAGAGTGGAGGTTCTGAGTTGTTGATGTTTTGGGTTGTGAGATTAATGGAGGTCGAAAATGATGTTAGGTAGCTCGCTTCTGTTACGGTTGTTCTTGATGGGTTTCGAAAGTTGGTGAAGGGTTTGGGTGGTTCGACTATTGACGGTTTCGAAGGTGAATCGTGGTTGTTGTCATGACGAGCTTTTGAGGGAGGGAGGTGAATTTGTGTTGGTGAAGAAAGAGGGATGAGGTTGAGGTTGAAGAGATTCAGAAGAGATTCATGGAAATGGGTCGGAGAGGTTTGGAAGGAGTGTTTCTGGGTTTGGTAAGTGGAGGAGATGAGGGTGAGTGAAAGGTTCAGAGTTTTTGATAGAAGAAGGTCGACTGGTTTTGGATGGCAGAATATAGGTTTCATTTGGAGAGGATTTGGGAATGGGTTGCGAGCTCGGTTTGTTTGAAGATTGAAGGTGTTTGAAGATGAGGATTTATGTTCGTTAATGGTGGGGGATGTTTTTAGAAATTGCGAAGAAGATGGTGAACAGGGGCGAGAGGCGACGCGAGGTTTCCTGGTTTAAGGCTATGGGTTTGATAATGAAGAAGATGGTTTGAAGAGTTTTCGATGGAGGATGATGGTTTTGAGAATGATGAAGATGAATAGTAGGGAGAGCGGCTAAGGTTGTTGTCCGGAGGTTGTGGAAAATAAGTGGTGCACTATATAGTATAGGAATGACATGTGACCTCTGTTGAATTCAATTAAATTCTGTTAATTAAAGCTGATTAATTATACTCCTAACTATAGCTAACTAATAAATAAAACTGATTACTTAACTATTAATAAAAAAAAACTAATTCTATCTAATTACAAATCTAGTTCTAATTAAAAGCTAATCCAACTAATTAACTAATTTAATTAATAATTAACTAACTCTAAAATCTAGATTCTTAGCTTAATTCTAATAAAAACTAATTAAAATCTATTTTTAATATTAAAACTAATCTAGCTAATCAAAATTTAATTATTTAATCTAAAATAAATACCTATTTTCTAACTAAATAAAAATTATATTTCTATTAAACAAATATTTTTTATTCTAATATTCTATTCTATTAAACAACTATTTTGTAATAAGACTTTAATAAAAAAAACTCTATTCTAAGCTAATTTCTAAATAAAAACTAAATACTTAAAATTCTATTCTCTAAAAAACTATATCTATTCTAAAATCTATTTTAAAAACTAATTTCTAATTCTAATAAATCTAAAGCTAAAAAAAATTCTAATATCTAAATTCTAGATAAACCAAATAAACCTAAATAAATATTAATCATAAATGAAATGAAATAAAACACAAAAAACTATGAAATAAAATGGAAAAAACGGGTGAACACCAGAACGCATCCAAAATTATCAGCACGGATTAAATCACCAGGAAGAGAGCATCTGTCGCTCGATTTTGACATGGAACTTCTCATTTGAATTGGTTTAAATTGTCTAAACTGCGAATGAAGCGGCTGAAATCCCGATAAATTCAATCCGGCTGATAACATGCGTAGTATGCGATAAATTCAATCCGACTAATAACTATGTTCATTTGGGTCATTTGCAAGATTAGGAGGATTACGTATGAGTTAATGGGTAAAAAAGACAGTGGTTTCCCTGCGTGTTGTTTTGGATGCTCAATGGGTTTGTGCCTTTTTCTAAAATCTGGTTATTGTGACATTTGGTTGGCATTTGGGCTCATCTTAAGCCCATATGTGACATACCCCCTCTGTTTTTGTTTAATGTAATAGATTATTAACTTTTTTTATTTAGTTTTAAAATGTAATATATCCTTCTTATATAAATTAGTTTTTAAATAAGTTTTTGTTAATACTTTTTATAAACAATTTTTATATTGTATATGTATATATATTTTATAATTAGTTTTTGTTAAGCTTGTAATATACTTTAAATAGATGTTTTTTGAGATTTAGTTTTTATAATATTTATATATATAACTTTAGAGTTTTTATGTTTATAATATTTTTCTTAGAAATTTAAATTTTAACATTGTTATTTTTATTTGAGGATTTATCTTCATATTTCCCCTTTTTAGGTCGATGACGAGACCTTTAATTTTTTTGTCAAATTATTGATGAAAAATGATAGATCCGAGACCCACTTTTTTTCTCCTTTCTATTTTCGACTTTTATTCATCTTTATCTATTTTTGTCGGTTTTGGTCGATGACGAGACTTTCGTAAACCGTTATTAGTCAAATTATTGATAAGTAATGTTGGATCGGAGACCACCTCATTTCTTCTTCTTTTCGATTTTTATTTGACTTTCCTCGATCGATGAAGTCTTGTATTCGTAAGCATCGGATTATCAAAGTCGATAACCTTCCCGATTTCAAATCTATGGAAATTGACCATTTAGGTCATTTTCTTTACTTTGGATCGCGATAGGCTACCTTCGATTAATCGACATTATATTTGCGATTAAGATGAGATCCTACTCTTTTGGTCCGTGCGACACGATTAAATCGGAGAATGATCCTCAATATCATTTCTCTATCTTGTCCTTAGCACGAATATCAATTACATGACCTCTTATAGTTCGACTTCCCTCATAAGTCGAGCTACGACGGTTTAGTGTCACATTGGTCCCGATTCGATTCACTTAACTCTTTCGAACCTTTCATTTTCAAACCCGTAACCGTGATGAGTGTTGTGAGTCAATCATTGGATACGTAGGAAATAATGAGTGGGGGGTCTCTTCTCACATTGTCTAGAGTGTTTAGCGTATGCCCTTTGGGCGATATGCGACGCATTCGCTCCTACGTCTTAGGATTTAGCGTAGTGCGTCCCGAACTGATTCAACTCCCTTCCGTTTAGGCGCTCCAGGCCTAGGACCCTTTTCTCTCGCATCCGTGCGATCGAGACCCCTTTTCTCTCGTATTCGTGCAATCGAGACCATTTTTCTCTCGCACTCGTGCGATCAAGACTCTTTTTTGTAGTTAGCGTGAACTACGGACGCTCTGATTCTTTACTTCTTTTAAGTAAACATACGTAGGCACAAGGGCCCCAATCCTTGACGAGCACACTAACAATTACCATCCCCTTCTCTTGCCCCAGTGCAATCGAGACCAACCTGTTATTATGAACCTTTTTCTCTCGCACCCGTGCGATCAAGACCCCATTTTCCGTAGTTAGCCCAAACTACGTCTGCTCTGATTTCTCATACTATATGAGAATACGTAGGCACAAGACGACGATGTATTTTTGAGCAACCTCCCCCCGTGGTTTCCTGAACTACGTTGACTCTAACTTTCCCATCGCACGAGGGAATACGTAGGCATAGGGCGACAATGTCCTATCGAGTCTATTTTTTCTGTTCACCCCTGTTTAGCAGTAGCATTAGATAGTTTTCACCCATAGATTAGACAATAAGTGTGGATCCCACTGAGTACAACGAACGTGAGGGGTGCTCATACATTCCCCTTGCGTAACCGACTCCCGAACCCAAGATTTGGTTGCGATGACCTTGTCTTTCCCTTTCTCTTAGGTTTTCTTTGATCGGTTCCTTTCCCCCTCTTTGGGATAAATAACATTCAGTGGCAACTCTTCTGTCAGTCAGTCGGCTCCTTCTTTTCTCGCAGTTGTGACACTCATGCCAAATCCATTGACAAAGGTATATGGGACGCTATCCAAAATGGTCCATATAAAATAACTATGACCAATGCAGAGGGTGTTATCGTACCTAAATCGGAAGCACAATGGGATGTTATTAATTAGAAATTTGTTCACATGATTGGAAAGCGGAAAACATTCTCACTTTCGCTTTGGGAGTTGATAAGTTTTATCGTGTTTCTCATTGTGAGACCGCCAAATTTATGTGGGACGCATTAGAGATTTCCCATGAGGGTACTAATGGTGTCAAACAAGCTAGGATCAACAAATTAAATCAAGAGTTAGAGTTTTTCTGTATTGAGCATGGCAAAACCATTGCGGATATGGGAAAATGGTTCGCACATCTCATAAATCGGTTAAATGTGCTAGGTAATCTAGTTTCCAATGAACGTGTTACTAACAAAGTTTTGAGATGTTAAAGTAGGAAATAACAACCTAACGCCACCTCCATCAAAGAGGTAACTAACCTTAAGTCACTTGATCTCACGACTTTGTTTGGTAAGTTGAAAGAGCATGAGCAAGAGCTCATTTGCTTAGAAAAATATGAAAATGAATATGAAAGAGAATGAAGAATGACAAAGGGAAAGATAAAGAGGAAGACAATAAGTCCATAGCTCTAAATACTTCTAGCTCAAGGCCTTTACATTGTGAGCATAGTGATAGTGAAAGTCCTGATGACAAGAGCTTATGCGAGGAGGATATGAGGTTGTTCGCAAAGAGATACAAAAGGTATATAAGGAATATTGTTGTTAAACATTCCGATAAGAACATAGCCAAGTTTAGAAGGTTGATAGGCTCCTCAAAGGATGATGAAAGAAGGAAGAGAAAGCACATAATATCTTTCTATCATTGTGGTGAAGTAGGTCACTATAGACTGGAATGCCCTATGAGAAAGAAAGATAAATAAAAGACCCATCACAATACTTCTAGCAAGACTAGGTGAAAATATGCCACTTGGGAAAGTGCAAGTGAGTCCTCTAGTGATGAAAGCACAACTTCAAGTGTCGAATCGGCTCAAAATTGTCTTATGTCAAAAGGGAAGAAAAATAAAAATTCATGTTTCTATAAGCTTAAGTATATAAATAATTCATCCTATTTTGAATTACAAATGGCCTTTGAAGATCTTCATAGAGATTTTAGCAAGTTACCTTCACATGAAAAAGTGATTTTAAATTTAAAAGCTAAAGTGTTGGAATCAGAAAGGAATTTTGAAGCTATTAAGAAATCTATGATAGATATTCAAAGTGACAAGAGTGAGGATATAAAAGCTCATAAGTTTGATTGTGAACATTGTCATAATAAACAAGAGGAAGTAAAATCTGTTCAAGTCAAATTAGATGATGTCTTGCAACCTAAGAAGCATAGATATATGTATAGGAATTCAAATAGCAAGGACAAGTCTGATAAAAACATATCTTATCATTATTGTTTCAAAAAGGGATATACCATTGAAAGAGCAAATTTAGGAAACTCTTTGTTCCTAAAAGAGTTGTTCAATGGTTTCCTAAGAGAAACCTTGTTTTCACTCACCCCCAAGAACCCAATTAAGATTAGGTACCTAACACTATTTGTTAATCATGCATGAAAAGTATCATGACTCCATGAAAGAGAGTATGGGATCTTGTTTATGGAGCATCAATGCATAACATGGTGACAAGTCCTTATTATTTTGATCTATGTAACTAACAAGGTGGATTGTGTTACTAATCATGTTAACGTTTAGTGTTTCATTAATTGGTAAAAGTGTGTTGATTACTGCAAATGTTTTGTCCAAGAAATTTTGGGATAGGTGCTTCTTTTCATAATATATGTTTATCTTTACAAGACATTCTCAAAGAAACCGAAAAAGAAATTAACCAGCCTAAAACGGTGGAAGATGAGAAAGAAGAAGATAACAATTGTGAAAAAGGGAAGGTTGAAAGTCCAGCTGCAGTGGTCTATCTTCTTTTGACTTGGAAAATCTTCAATGATCATCAAATTAATAATCTACTTGGATACATTATTAATCGTACTTTCAAGTACTTGTACAAGAAGAAAAGTGGTAAGAGTGTTTTGGTGTTGATTGTGTTTTGTGGAACGTGTTGCATTTATTTCAAATTTCATTCGAAAGTTCTTCGTGAAGTGAAAGTGCATCCTCTATCATGTGTACGGTGGGGTAACATCATTTCAATTCTTTTTCTTGTTACATATGTAAGTATTTCTTTTACTCGCTTATTTCTTAAAGGTATATGATGAACTATGTGTGTGATATTGTGATGTATGTTTACTTCCAAAATTTTCAATGTGACAGTTGTGTGTTGTATTCTACATGTTTATAGTAACTATATTCAAATGTTGTCGCATTTTCATCTTTATCTTGAACCAAATTCATGCTTGAATTTTACATGATTGTGTGATTCTAGCAAACAAACAATAAAAATCTATCATATGCATGTGTCTCTCATCAACTTATTGTTCATGAGTCATTATAAGTATCTCAAAGTCACTAGAAGTCCTTTTGAGTCTTGCTTGTGACTTTTGAGTTTGGTGTGTTGCATTTTCATTTTGCTACAGTTTGCTGCTTGCTTTTCGTTTGTATGAGCAATAGTCTAAAATATTTATTGGTTATACTATATGTGTGACTTAAATAACTTTTATGCATGTTGTTGTGCTTTATCATGCTTGTGTTATTTATATATGTTATGTATGTGAGTGCACCACTTATTCTTTGAAATTGCCTCTGTGTAGTATAAGATATATGTGAACTTTGCATCTATGTGATGCTTCTAATAGATTACTTGTCTCTTTTTGATGTTGTCAAACGGGGAGAATATTATGAAGATAATAATGCACAAATTTAGGGGGAGCTATTCAATGTACCGAAGAAAAACGCAATGCCTATATGATTCAAATTTTACCATCATCAAAAGGGGTAGTATGTGAGTGTGAGTGCATTTTACAAGCTAAACATGTTTTGAATGATGTCAAAGTTAGGAGTGTGACTTAGCATTTTTGTATATTGGGTGGTATCAACCAAAGTTTAGATGTGCATTAAATCATTTTAGCCTTAGGGTGCATACAAATGATTTTAAAAATGATTGGAAATGTCTAGGCATGTTTCATACATCAAAAAAATGTTTTATGTGTTAACATTCTTGCACAAGCTGACCTATATGATTTCAAGCTAACCTATAGAAGTTGTTGCTTCAGTATAAACTGGCCTATACGATTTCAGGCTGACCTATAGAAGTTGTTGCTTTTGTATAGGCTGGCACATAGACTTTCAGGTCGGCCTGCACGCTGGTATAGGTCGGCACATAGAATTTAAGGTCGGCCTGTACATTGGAGTGTTAAAGCCTCTAGGCTATGTCCATGTGTTGACATATGTGCTGACTGCATAGATCAGCCTATACGACTTCAGATCAGCCTGTATGCTGCTATAGGCCGACCTATAACCTTTCAAAACTTAAAATGTTGTTTTGCATTCTATTTTTCTTGTATCCTTTTTTCCTAATTCCACACACACACAAATATATATATATATATATATATATATATATATATATATATATATATATATATATATATATATATATATATATATATATATATATATATATATATATATATATATATATATATATATATATATATATATATATATATATATATATATATATATATATATATATATATATATATATATATATATATATATATATATATATATATATATATATATATATATATATATATATATATATATATATATATATATATATATATATATATATATATATATATATATATATATATATATATATATATATATATATATATATATATATACTCATACATGCATCTTCTTCTAGTTTACAAGGTATTCTAGGGAGTAAAAACCAAAACGAAATCAAATTACAAAGTTGCCCATCACCTTCATCCCTTCTTCTAAGCATACCCATAATTGAACTACACATAGTCATTTTTAGATTGGGTGACCATCTAGATCATGTTTGATAACATACAATTAGGTTTGGTGTAACCGAAAATATTGAGTTGAGAACTTTGTGTGTTTCAAATAAGAAAACCAAGGTGGGGTTTTCCTTCTAGATCGATGTGGTTTGAAGGTTTTGGATAAGATCACGTCAACACAGATTCAACCGAGTGAAGGCCTTAGGACAAGGTGGTTTCCTTGCAAGGGAGTAGCGCGAGACGGTGAATTGTGTTTGGCAATCTTGGGTTTCAACAAGTTGCGTGCTCGGGATAATTGGAGGATTGTAGCTGCAATGTTGGTCGCTTAATCAAGCTTTGATCAAGGGTTTGGAGGTGCAAAAATAAACACAAATTATAGGGATTTTTGGGGTTTGAGTTCTTCATCTCTTATATTAACATTTTTGCAAAGTTAGGGTTAATTACAAGTATCTCAATTCAATTTCGGATTGAGGGCAGATGTACCCATAGCGAGGCCGACTGGGAAACATCCTAAACAAATGTTTATGTCTCTTTATCGCTTTAGTTTTCTTTAATTATTCTTTGTGCAAATTATCAATTTCGTTGTTGTTTCGATTAATTTGATTAGAGATTATTTTCAACTTTCTTTTAAATTTTTGTTATTGATGTAATCACAATAACTTTGATTGTGATTGGCTTTTTACATCAACAAAATAAATCGAATTCCAAACGTGACCAATCGCACCGAAAGTATTCGATAAATTGTTTGTGTGTATTTTTATCACTTTGTGTTCATTGGAAATAAGCATTATGAATAGCTTTTCATTTGATTGATCTGTTACTTGATAATTGTTGAATGATTTGTATTTATTATCATTCCAAAAGGTTTACATTGCGCATATAGCTTTTTGATAGTAGATTAGGTTAGACGATTCGATCCGGGTCGTTTTTCTGCTGTGCCATATTTTTGACAACAGATTTTTGCCAAAAGTTTTTTGGTGTAAAATTTGTGATCTATTCACCCCCTCTAGATTGAAGCCTATTGTCTAATAATATTTAGTTGTTTTGTTTTGGTATGTACTATGTACAATGTGTTACTAGGAACTTGTATATTTTAGTACCAAATTTGCAACCATGTATGATATGGAAATTCTAGACATATATTGTATGTGGGTTTTACAGCAAGCAAGCTCTCAACCTCACAACAACCTTAAAGGCTCTAGAGACCCTTAACCACCAGAGATGGTCACACATTTGTAGTTTTAGCAAGTACGGATCCTTTTTATGATTTGAATCAAAATCTATATGATTCGAGTTAGACTTTCCAGTAAATTGAATCAAACACACATAAGCAAAAACCTATTTTTCAAAACTATGTTTGTTTCGAGTTAGATTTTTTCATGATTCAAATCAAGTCAGTCTAATCAAATTTCTGATTTTCGGAATTCAATTTGATTTGAGTCACCCAATCTCATGATTCGAATCAAACATCAAAGATTTCAAATTTTAACAAAAATGGAGTGTTATTCTGAATCAAGACTTGACACAATTTGAATCATGCTATCGCGTGTTTCTTGATCCAAATCTATGACTAGTTGACTAGAATTATACTATGTAGACTTTAACCAAATGGTTTTATTTATGTATGCATAAAAACAATTTAGCACTCAACCATATAATGTGCAACTATGTGAAGAGACTCAGTTACGGAAAATAATATAAAATACTAAGTTGACAAGCAACTAAACATAAGCAGGTAATCTTAGAAGGCATAGCAACTTCATTCAATTGTAAAATTCCCCAAGTGTACACAAAGGTGGCGACACTTCCCCTTAGTTTAATGAAGAACCAAAACAAAATAGTAATTTTTAAAAATCAGGAAACTTTTTATTTTTTAGAGGGATTTTTAAAAAAATAACCCAAATGAAAAAGGAAAAAAAAGATATTAACCTTTAACTTGTTGTATATAATATATGAGATTGCCTTTCTAATTTTAACATAGCTACACTTGCCTTCGAGTTCACTTTTTACTCAATAGAAGCTCGAGTGAACGCATTTTCATTAGTTGTGGTGGGTTTATTCTCAAACATACCATGAATGAAAAATGAGAATGAATTGTGATAACAACAAATCAAATATTGTAAATAAAAGTCACGTGCAAAGATGTGAGTCTTGCTGCTACCATTATACATATGCATGATTTTCTGATTGTGCCTCAAAATCTATTTCAATAAAGAAACTAGGAGGAATATGTGGCATAACTACATACTTCGCCATGTTAGTTGACGTGTAGAATCAAAAGTAAGTATTGTTGTTATTCATATTGTTGATGATGTTTTCGTGTTCAGCCATAACTTTCTCTAGTTAAGGAGATGTTGAAGAAATTGAAGTAGAAGTTCCCTCCTATTGATTCCTTTGCTTGGCTAGTTGTTTGCGTTTTTTTGGTTTTGCTATTGTTTCTTCAGGAAGTTATTTCGATCTCAGGATCAAAAGTAATTGATCTTCCGATGTTTTACCTTACATAAATAGAATTTACAAACCTATCCAGCACAAGTGAGCAATAGGATGGGTATACACAGACACACACACCCACACCCCCCACACAAGATTAACAATTGCAAAATTGATTAAATAATAAAAATTATCGCTATGCCTGCAATACCTAAACACTAGTCCCCTAACAACGACGCTATTTTGATGCGTAGTATCAAAAGTAAGTTTTTATCGTATCCACATGGACTAGTGTCTTATTACTATCATTCAACAGTTAATAGGGTTTTAAGTGAAGGGTTTACAGGATATTTGATTACAGAATTTAAAGGAAAGTAAAATGGTAAATGCTTAAGAAAATGAACAAATAGATAAACTTGTCGGGATTAGATTTCATTAACCTATTTCGCATGTATTCTTCTGATCGGTTATATAAATCCTAGTTATTAATTGTTATTATCAAGTATCGCTCACTGATATCATTTATGTCTAAACAATGGCGTGGGATCGATCGTATTGTTTAATCAACGATCTCTCATTCTATTAATCAATACAGTAGCATTAAGAATCGATACAAGGAGTGAATATCAAATTCAAATTTTTTTCAAGAATTTAGATTTTAATAGATGATTATCTTAAGTCATGATTCGAAAGGTTTTTCTCAATAACGATTTAAATCCATACAAGTATCATTTAAATAAAAATAAAATCAATATTAATTCATAACTAGTTTATACAATAATGATCAGAAAAGATACATACGATTACGGTTAACTACGTCTAATCCCAACAAGAGAGAAGTTAGCTACTCATGGTAGATTAGTACAAGTGAGAAGAATGGAGATGAATGAGCATCAATCTTGATTTCTCAGTGATTGTTGCGTATCCACCTTCAATTCCTCAAGATCTAGTTTCTCTCTTCCGACAATCTGAAAAATGCTAAAAGATGGTAAACATCCTTATTTTGATATTCTGAATTGTATATATACAGGTCTTTAAATCACACTCTCGCTCAGCGCAACCCACTCTTGCTAAGTGCAACAACCTTTCTCCATCATGAAATAATTTGACACGTCATCCTAAACTGTCTTACCTCGCTTAGCCCCAAAAAGTTGAGCTAAGCGAGCTCTCGCTACAACCATGCTTAGAGTGCAACTTTCTGGATTTTTCTTTCTTTGCTTGCTTCAAGCATGCTGAAAGTGCGCTGCGTGATAGAAGCACAACTTTCCGGATTGTGCTTGCTTTGCTTACTTCAAGCACGCTAGGAGCACAACTCTCTAGAATCTTCTTTCTTTGCTCGCTTCCAACGTGCTGAAAGTGTAACTTTGGAATTCTTCTTTCTTTGCTCGCTTAAAACTCGCTCAACGCGCCTGCTAAAGATTTTCTTCTTTGTTTTGTTGACCAACTCTTGTCTTGAACAAATACATATAAAATGAGTTGGATTTTGGTAAAAAAAATAAATAAATCAACTGTTATCCTAACACAACTGATATTTACATTAAAGATGGAGTTTTTATACTCTTAACTTGTAAAACAAATTAATAAGTGCACTAATTTTCATGTGTCTATATACCACATTTTGCCACTTTATCATCAATCTCTCAAAGATCACCTACTACTTTTTCACTAGTGTGAAAATATAAATAACATTGGAGATATTATTACTAAGTTATTAAAAAATAGGTGTAAAATCTTTATGCAGTGACAATTTCGTAAATACAAAATCTATTTAATTTTAATGTAAAATCTTATCAAATTTGATAAAAGTTTTTTTTTTCTAAAATTTGTTTTTACTTCATATATAATACACTCAAGGTTTTAAATCATGGTCAGACTCAAGGTTGCGGCCGCTTTAATAATTTCATGACTTTAGAAACTAATTAAGACCCGTGGAGAGCAAAAGAAAGTGAAAGAAAGAAAAATCTTGAGAATATAATCTGAGATAATATTGTGTATTTAATTATGAATATAATCTGGAGTACAATTGTGATATATAGTGGAGTTGTGTATAACTATAAGATATATATATATATATATATATATATATATATATATATATATATATATATATATATATATATATATATATATATATATATATATATATATATATATATATATATATATATATATATATATATATATATATATATTGTACTATATTTTACTAGCCCAATAAAAACTAAGGAAGAGTGATTCTCTTTGACTCATGGATACAACTAGGTGAAATATGCTATATAGGTTGGATTTGCAAATTGTTTTCTTCATCATCATTTGTAGAAGATTTTGGTAATGATGTGGACTCCTTATTGAAATCAGATGTAATCTCTTGAATGGGAGGTGGATTGATAATAGTTCCATCACTATTTGTGTTATCAGATAGATGATTCCTCATCTCTCTATGCTCTTGGCATATAGCACACCAATGCAAACAACAATGTACCATACAAGGATCACATGGTGAATCCTGGTAAAAAAAAGTACAGTGTAATGTTGTGATTCTATCAAATTCACTGTGAATCCAAACATGCACGAAACATAAACAAATTTAGTAAATAAAATCACCTTTAGATGATATTGTTTTTGAAGAGCTTTTCGAAAGATACCGGTATAGATACCACACATCCACCAAGTGAAAAAAAGGCCTTCAGCAATGAGACATGATGTCTCAGGATCAATTCCATTGAGGAATGCTGTTGCTACAGCAAGGGCCATTCCACCTTCTACACATATTGCATGACAAATACATGCACTGGTCCAAGGAATGTCATCTTTTAGTGTTTCAGTATTTTTTCCAAATAAAACACATGGACAAAATAATCCAGTCCAACCTATAACACAATTAAAATGATACATAATAAACGTCTAGATTCTATTACTCATAATTTGGTGATGGAAAAATAGGAAAAATCTTACAGCTATCAATATCGCTGAAACAACCACAAATTCCAGTTGTCCAATCTTCATCAGCTGGAGGTTGGTATGTTTCAGGTAAAACTTGTCCACATTCAAGACATCTACGAGCATTTAACTGTAAAAAGATAATATAAATCATTAATATAACTAAATTTTCTCAATTATCCACCACTCCGTTTCAAAATGACTGCACACAAATTAAAAAATTTAATGATATTGTTATAAGATATTACAATTTTACTACATTGAAGAGTAAGAACTATAGTCATTTTTTCTTTAAACGACAGTTATTTTGAAACAGATGGAGTAATCTCGTAATCTAGAGAAAGAAAATAAATTATTTACAAAATATTTTTACTCAAAAAAAATATGAAATTTCTACCCTGTCTCTGCCTACAAAATTTACTTAAATTCTTAAAAAAGCTTTTTACAATACATAATGAATCATTATATATATGATAAGGTTCAACCTATAAATATATGATAACACATGCTCAAACTTATAGTCAAATTGTACATTTAGAACTTGCATCATCAATTTAACTCCATGTTTTTTATTCCACAATGTACTTAAATCTAAAATTGAACAATTTTTAATTTAACTTTTTTCTTCTTCTTTTGTTTCATCCATTTGAAAAATCCATAAAGATGTCTATTAATCACATCAAACAGATCTTAAATCTCAACAAAAATGCTTAAAATAAGAAATTAAAAATAAATAAAAAAGTAAATTACTTGTGGCACATCAATGGGTTGGTTAAGCTCTCCCGGAGTAATATCCCTAAATGGCGCTTCTTCTTTACTTTTGGTCAACTTCACATACCTTGACCCTTGGTCTCCCATGTAATCACCAGTTTTGATTATAACACAAAATTATACCTGAAGAAAACAGCATTTAAATATTTCAAATGATTATATTAAATATAGAGAAAAGACTAAAAATAATAATAAAAAAAATGAAACTCACATATACATACAAATATACAAATTTGGATCCTCTTTCACAATGCAACAAAAAATTTCATGTGTAAAATGATGGTATATATGGGGTGATATGTTTGTTTTTGGGAAAGGATCTGAATCCTATATACACAATCAATTTATGATATATTATGTAAGAGAGAAGAAAGATAAAAGAAAATATGAGAGTGAAACAATGGTGAGATATACCTTAAATGATACAAAGAGATGATCTATATCTAAAAGTGTTGAAATTTGAGGGGGAAGTGTTTTGATGTAATTGTTGTAAATCTTGTTCTTGTTTCAATTTCCAGAACTATTTCTCAAGCATCAATTAAATAACATGCATGTTTTTTAATTGTTGTATATGTTTTTAGATTTAGTGTTAAAATATGTTACTTTCTATAATTGGAAATTGCGTTAAAATTGAGATCAGGGTAAGGTATAAGCAATTTCTATGGTGCGAGGCCACTTCATAACTTCCACCATAGGACACCACATTTTATTATTTGGCTAAAATATGCATTGAATCATATTATTAATTTTAAATTTAATTGTAATTTTAATCCCTCTATTTTGTCTTATTTTAAATTTTAGTCACTTCATTTTAAAAATTATATTTTTGGTTTTTTTTTTAAATTTTATTTTGGATTTTAATCTCCTTTCTAATTTAAGGTCAAAATTTAATGACATGGCAATTAACTTGATGATGTGTCAATGCTACATTTTGAATAAATAAGTTTGTCATTTTTATTAATTTTTAATTATAATCATTTTTTTAAAGAATTAGAAAAATAAAACAATTTATAATTAAGAAACTAAAATTTTAACTCTCAAAAGATTCAAATCCACAAGTCTTTAGATGTTGACATAGGATGTCTGTCACTCAACCATTATACTTTAGTTATTACGCAGAAGCAATAATATATTATGATATGGAGCTTAGTAGAATAATGTATCATTAGTTAAATAAGCTTTATTAGTATTTTGATGTATTAGGAATTATTTTAGATTATTATGTTTTCTAGAATATTCTTAGGACTCTTAAGATTGAGACACTTGGATGGTTAACATTTATTTATAATAGTATATAACAAGTGTATTATTCACTCTTGTAATTCATCCATCAATAAAATCAAAAACTTATCTTTTATTATCTTTTATTATCTTTTATTTTTATTAGTCATTTTAGTGTTCTTCCCCATTTATTGTAGAAACCCTAGTTTCGTAGTTTTGATAGGAAAAAACTCCCTATCAATTGGTGCTTTCATCTTGAATTTCAATCCTTCCTTTCATGGCATATCCATATTGTTATTCCTACACTCCATATATTCCATATCAACAACAACAACACATCATTTCTACCTCACCTCAACAATCATCTTCCACCTTCCATGAACATTCAAGTTATCATAGCTACCAACCTCAATCTCAAAATTTCTATTCACAACTAGAAAATCTAAAACAATATTTGATTGAAACTCAAAAAATCGAAAATGAATATAGAGAAGAGTTGAAGGAATTGGTTCAAAATTTTGGTTGCTCTCTCAAAGCATCACAACTTTCTTATAAGAAAAAATCTTCAGTGAAAAAACAACCAGAACAACAACAAATTAAACATATTGTTGAAGAATAAATAGAAAAAGAAGGAATCGAAACAATTTTTATTCACTGAGAATAACTCAGAGAGCATCTCCGACGAAACTTCCTGTGTCTTCTCCGACGACATTTTCGGCGAGTTTTCTGACATTACCGAAACCATCAGATCTGCGACCTTCTTCAAAGCCACGAGACGTTGGTCGATCAACGATAGTACCACCACTACCCCTGACCTCCGACAATGATGAACACACCTTCTCTGGAGACATTTTTTACATCTTGGTTTTCGATCCCGGAGGTGGTGAACACCCATTTTCCACCCTAGAGTTCACTTAACCACGTTCTATAAATTCTATGTAAAAAGAGTGATTTTGTTCATTAAATGGGATTAGTAATTCGATTGATGTTGGGAAAAGGGAGGAAAAAAACAAGAAAGAAGAAACACAGATTTTTGCAGAAAGAGAAACAAGAAGGAAGAAAGCGGAAAGAGAATGGAGGAAAAGAAAAAAAAATATTTGTTGCTACACGCGCATAATTTGTGCATCCTACCCCATCAATAACGTTTCTTTTCAAACATTTTCAACACGAATGGGACCCACGAGAAAGCCTACCCCCTTTACCAAATGTTAGCCCATACTCAATACCACACCACTAAATATATACTAGAACTAGTACTGCTATTGGCCCACTCAATTACCGTGTCACTAAAAATCACTCACACACCACTTTATTTCAACATATCATCTTTTAGTTATTTACATTTTTTCACAACTAAATAGGCATTTAGATGAAATAAAAAAAAATTGGGTCATTTCTTTTTATCATTAGAACCTTGAGGACAAGGTTCAAGTGAACCTGGCAGCAATAACATGGAGCTTAATAGAATAATTTATCATTAGTTAAATAAGCTTTATTAGTATTTTGATGTATTAGGAATTATTTTAGATTATTATGTTTTCTAAAATATTCTTAGGACTCTTAAGATTGAGACACTTGGATGGTTAACATTTATTTATAATAGTATATAACAAGTGTATTATTCACTCTTGTAATTCATCAATCAATGAAATCAAAAAGTTATCTTTTATTATCTTTTATTTTTATTAGTCATTTTAGTGTTCTTCCCCATTTATTGTAGAAACCCTAGTTTCATAGTTTTGATAGGAAAAAACTCCCTATCATACTACATTTAATAAAACATCATTGTTTCGACAGCTTCAAATTGTTCCTCTTCCTTTTCTTCATCGTCTTCTCTTTTCACTTAAACACATATTGTTCAAACAAAACAAAAACAATTGGGACTATGTTGTTTCAAACACACAAAAACCCACTCATCATCATTTTTAAGATAAAAAGTTCACCACTTCTAACCTGTGTTTTACTCAAAAATGTTAAAATTATTATCAGAGATTTCATGGAAAAAAATCACTTATTAAAAAATTCAGAAGTGTTGCCTCTCTTATGAGTTTTCAGTATCATGATTGCTTTGTTAATATTCCATCAAAATTCAATCTTTTTATTCTATTTTTTCTTTAGTCAATTTTTTGGTGAATTTAATTAATTTTGTTGATTTGATTGAATAGTTTGTTGAATTTGTATAGGGGTGAGATGTTTAGAGAGAAATTAAATAGTTAAAAAAATTTGTGTTGCTTGATGATACACTAACGATGCTTGGAGAGAAATTGACCCTTTCAAATTTGATGTTACTTTTCATAAATCATTGATTTGAAAAACACAAACAGTTTATTAAATTCCTATTATTATGTTTTTGATTAAACTGTTATGAAAGCAACATCAAGTTAACGTCTATGCAATTGTTATATATTAATGTTGTATAAATTTTTTAACTAAGCATTGGTAGTTCAGTAGTAAAATATTTTCTCATCATTAAATAAGTCAAGGGTTCAAATTCTTGAGAGTTAAAATTTTGGTTTCTTAATTTTAAATTGTTTATGTTTTTAATTCTTTAAAAAAATGATTATAGTTAAAAATTAATAAAATGACATGGACTTATTTATTGAAAGTGTGACATTGACACATCACCAAAGTTAATTGTCATGTCATTAAATTCTGACTTTAAATTAGAAAGGAGACTAAAATTCAAAATAAAACATAAAAAAGGGACAAAAACGTGGTTTTTAAAATAGGGAGACTAAAATTATAAGAAACAAAACAAAATAGAGAAACCAAAGTTGCAATTAAGCTATATTTTTATTTATGATAATATCTCAGATTGCCTACACCAAAATTCTATCTTTGATATGCTCAAATATTTTAAACCTCTCGTCTTTTCACTACAACAAGATAAGTTTGATTTAGCGTTGCTCCCAAGGGAAATACTAATTTGTAAAGAAATTTTTAATGTGGCTAGATATGCTAATTAATTGCGCCTAAAAATTGTAAAACATAAATTTTGTTATAAATGGGATGAATATATAAAAGTGGATTCTATATTAATTTTTTATTCATTACATATATCTTATAAATAACGCTCATATTATATTTAAAAGATACACTGACAATGCGAATAATACCATACTATTTCTCTCTTCTCTTTCTGTTCATCGTCTCTACTCTTCTACTATATTACTTCATATTAATTTCATAACACGTTATTAGCAAGAAACTCTACTATATGAATGTTAACTAATTGTCTAAGAAGTGATACGAATAATTTGATAATGAAACTCTAACTATATGAAGCTCCAAGATTTAGAAGGTAACATTATTATTTTTTATTTCATTGTATAGATTTGTAATTCTACTTATTATGTATCGATATATTGATTAGAAAAATAAATCAACAATGATTTTCATGCATCCCAGAAGAATTGGATGAATAATGTTAAAATATCTCTAAAAGACTATAAAATAATAATGTATAATATAGTTTCTTAAGAACTTATCAAGCATCCCTGAAGGATAGTGATATAATAATTTATTATATAGTTTATGAAGAACTTATCAAGCATATTCGAATGATAGAAAAATAATAATTTATTATATAGTTTCTGAAGAGCTTATCAAACATCCCTGAAGAATCGTAATATAATAATTTATTATATAGTTCTTGAAGAATTTATTAAGCATCCGTGAAGGATAGCAAAATGATAATTTATATATTTTCTAAAGAACTTATAAAGCATATTGTAGCACCCCAAAATTTGCATCATCGTTTCTTGATCAACTGGCTTATGTTTCTTCGCATTTTGCATTTTTTCATATCATGGCATTGGTTTTTGTGACATGGGATCAAGGTGTTTCAATAACTCAATGTTCCCTTTTATTGCAAGGTTTCAAACAGCGAGCGTCAGAGGCTTCGACATTTATTTTGCGTAGCAATCGAGTAGCCAATTTTATTTTTATTCAGAATGTTATTCTTAATGCAGTAGACAAGTCACAGGATATCCCAGGAATTCTCACAGTTATAATGTCAAAAGGGCAAGTTTCAGAGGCTTAACCAAGCTCAGAACGGGTGAAAACGGGCGAATGTGCAAGTTTCCCTCCAAATGACGCATTTTTGAAAATTTGTGAGTGCTTAGCCAATTAACCAATTTGCACTAGCAAATGGTTAATTGATTAACCATAGTATATTTTGATCAGTAACGTGCATTTTCAATGCTGCCACTTTTGGGGTTATTTTGATCACTTGTAAATTTGATTTTACACCAAAAAAAAGGATCTAGAATCACTCTAATTTTTTATTAGCTTGCAAAATCAATTCAATTGCCCTCCAATTTTCCATTCTTAATCTCATTCTAATTTTCATAACCTCAATTCAAACCATAATTATACTCCTAACCAAGATCCTATTTAAATGAATTTGCTCAAAACCTCCAGAATTTTTTCACCCTCACAATTTCAGATTTCATACTCATTCTTGAAACTTTGCTCTCAAAATTCTCTCAACTTTTTTACACTCCAAAATCTCCATTAAAGCTCTTTTCACTTGAGTTCTTTGATTCTTCATTAGAATCATTGAATTCTAAAGTTAAACCTCCATCATTCATCTCCATCATCTTCAATTCATCTTTTGATTTTTGTTTGGATTTGATCTTGAAAGCAACTTTATAAGTCATTCTTGGATCAATTTTGGCTTGTTCTTCACTTCTATTGCAAGAAAGCTCTTGGATCTTGAATATTTCTTGGCTTTCTAGCTTGGATCTATCAATTTTTAATGAAACAACACTTATCAAAGCAAATATCAGCTTTGAAGGTTGGTTAATTCTAGATCCAATTTTGTTTTGAGTTTATTTGAATAATCACAATGTAGATCTTCAAGTTTTGATTGATTTTGGTGATTTGGATCTTTGTGATTTGTGTCTCAATGCTTGATTAAGTTTGATTGATGTTTGATCACTGATTTTTGGTGTTAAATTCGTGCATAATTGATCACATGATCATTTGAATGATTGCACATTGAATTAATTGCTGAAAGTAGTTTTGAATTGTTGTTTTTCTACTTCTGGTGCAGTGTTAATCGATTAACTAGTTGAAGTATAAAACAGGTTGATTGATTAACCAGTGCAATTTATGAACTTTTTAGTGGTTAAACGGTTAACCAGTTTGCATTAGCAAATGGTTAATCAATTAACACTGGACCAGAATGTGATTTTTGGTTGTTTTCAAGTATGTTTTGATTTCTTTCCACCTCTAACCTTCATGGATTGATATGATGCATTTGTGTGGACTGCTTTTGGCTTGTTTCATCATGCTTGATTGTTTGATCTCGATTCTTCAACGCGTGACTTTTGTTTTCCGTTTGAATGTTTAACATGTTCATGTTGCTTGATTGATATGATGATCATTTGTCTTGCTTGCTTGTATCATGTTAATGATTCATTGATGATGATCATCTTGATGGATTTTGTGATGCATGTTTGTATTCGCCTCCGATTTTGTTTATCGCATGATCGTTTGATTTGCATAATCGATGTATAAAGCATGTTGATCTTGTTGGTTCTTGATGATGCAATATTATTGAACAATGATATTTGATCGTTGATGCATGTCCATTCTTGCATGATAATTGTTCATGATTGATGTTTTCCCATGTTGATTGCATTGAAACATGCTTGCTGCCCTGCTTTTTACAACTATTGTAATTTGAATTTGAATGATGTCTATGTTATTGCTTGTTGCCTGCCTTTTACATATACTTTTGTGCTGAATTAGTAGTTGTTAAATGCTTTTGTGCTGCCTTGCAGGATTTTATTGTTGTTTTATGCAGGATGCGATGTTGTAGCTGTTGTTGTTGCTTTGGTTTCTTGATTTTGGCATTGCCTTTGCATTCTCTCTTAGGATTCCTATTCCAATTAATTTCTGATTAATTTTGGATTAGGATAGACATTATGAGTGCAATCCAAGCATGATAATAAGTAGTGAAGGAAAATTGCGATCTAAACGCAGCGGAAAACAAAAATTTCCTTTAGTGATCCTTACGAATGAGCATGGTCAGTGATAGAATCGTTACCTCTTTGTGGCGATTCAGATCTTTGATGCAGCGATCACAAGCGTTGATGAAGTGCAACGCCTCTACTCAGTCCACACGAACAGCTTCCGGTCACAGTGCTAGCTGCTTACGATCGGAATTATTTGAGTGAGAAAAGAGAATCAAAACGAAATTGCATCAAGTGAAAGCTTCATCACAAGGGTTCCTTTTATAGACTCTCTTGTGGGCTGCGGGCTAAAACCCCAATTCACATGATCCATAATAATATTATATATTATTATAATAACTATTATTATAATAAATATATTTATTTTATTATTATTTTATAACCATTATAAAATAACAATAATTATTATTATATTATCCAAATTTCTATTTTTTCACTTAAGTGCACCGTACCTTACGGTGTTCCTTTGATTTCTCTATCTCTCATCAAACTGTCCTTATGTGTGTGACCCTGTAGGATTTCGTAACGTTGGTAATTATATTAAATTATATATTTAACATAATAAACAGTAAGCGGTATCTAGCAACACATCACTGCTACCCAAGTCACGAAAATGTCATGTGATCTGACAAAACCTTTTTCGTGATAATATATGTTTGTACAATTACCCTTTTGCCCCTATGTCTATATTGAACACAAGGCATACACTGTGTCATCCTTGTCCAGTTCAATATTGGGCCCTTAGACATTTCTCCTGTTATGCAGGATTGACAAATTCCATCTAGGACACTCATGTCCCTCAGCATGCTTCGTGGAGTGCCCATCAACTGTCTTTATGATCATCCAGTTACGGATAATGTTTGATCAGCAATAAAGCACCCGACTCTACATCTAGGGTCCATAGTGGTTTCAGGTCGAAGGGTGGTAATACACCATTATCACCATGAGAATAACTTATGACACTTTGCATAACATACTATGTAGTATTCTCATAGCGGGTCAATCCGGTATAAATATTACTCCTAATATTTATACCTATGTCAAGACTTGATAACTCTTTATCCATGATCCATGAGATGTGATCATCAGTCTATCTTCATAATAGTCTCAATGCTTTTAATGTTATCCCACTTTGCAATAAAGCTTGACTACGGATATTTTAAGAATAATGTCTTTATGTTTAATGGGATCTCATGATTAAGTCACACTTAACATTTCATTAAACAGACTAACTATTCTAGGGACTTTATTATTCTGAAAGACAAACATAATAAAGAAATGCCTTTTATTATTAAATGAATAATCCGATACAAGTACCAAAAAGTATTGGCCTCTAGGGCTTACACCAACAATCTCCCACTAGCACTAGAGCCAATTAGGCATACCCTTAATACCCATAGATCTAGTATGACCATCATGCTTCTGTTGCGCAAGAGGCTTTGTTAATGGGTCAGCGATATTGTCAAGTGTAGGTACTCTGCATATCTTCACATCTCCCCGATCGATTATCTCTCGAATGAGGTGATAACGCCTAAGTATGTGTTTGGATCGTTGGTGAGATCTAGGCTCCTTAGCTTGTGCGATAGCACCATTGTTATCACAATATAAACCAATGGGATCCACAATGCTAGGGACTATGCCAAGTTCACTAATGAACTTCTTGATCCAAACAGCTTCCTTTGCTGCATTTGAGGCAGCAATATACTCGGCCTCAGTTGTAGAATCAGCAACTGTTTCTTGCTTTGAACTTTTCCAGCTCACAGCGCCACCATTGAGACAGAACACATAACCAGATTGTGATCTAAAATCATCCTTATCTGTCTGGAAGCTAGCATCAGTGTAACCAATTACATCAAGCTCTTCCTGACCTCCATATATCAAGAATGAATCCTTAGTCCTTCTCAAGTACTTAAGGATATTCTTGACAGCTACCTAGTGAGCATCACCGGGATCAGATTGGTACCTACTCGTTGCACTTAATGCATACGAGACATCTGGTCGAGTACATAACATGGCATACATGATAGATCCTATTGCAGATGCATATGGAATCTTATTCATGCGATCCCTTTCTTCCTTAGTTGAAGGGGATTGTGTTTTTGATAAACACAGACCATGTTGCATAGGTATGAATCCTTTCTTGGAATCATGCATATTAAAGCGTCTCAACACTTTATCTATGTATGTACTCTGACTTAGGCCAAGCAGTTTTTGTGATCTATCTCTATAGATCCTAATTCCTAATATATAGGCTGCTTCACCTAGGTCTTTCATAGAAAAACAATTCCCTAACCAAGTCTTCACTTGTTGCAAGGTAGGGACATCGTTTCCAATGAGTAATATGTCATCTACATATAATACCAGAAACACGATCATGCTCCCACTAACCTTCTTGTAGACACAAGGTTCATCTTCATTTTTGATGAATCCATATTGTTTTACGGTTTCATCAAAACGAAGATTCCAGCTTCTGGAAGCTTGCTTCAATCCATAGATTGATCGCTGTAACTTGCATATCTTTTGGGCATCTTGTGGTATGTCAAATCCTTCAGGTTGTGTCATGTACACATCCTCAAGAAGATTCCCATTAAGGAAAGCAGTTTTGACATCCATCTGCCATATTTCATAATCATGATATGCAGCGATGGCAAGTAAAATCCGAACAGATTTAAGCATTGCAACTGGTGAAAAGGTTTCATCATAGTCAACCCCATGAATTTGTTTATAGCCTTTTGCAACCAGTCTTGCTTTATAGGTATGTACCTTACCATCCATGTCAGTCTTCTTCTTGAAGACCCACTTGCATCCTATAGGGTTAACTCCTATAGGAGGTTCTACCAAGGTCCAAACCTGGTTTGTGTACATGGAATCCATTTCAGATTTCATGGCTTCTAGCCACTTCTCAGACTCAGGACCAGTTATGGCCTCTTTGTAGGTCACAGGCTCATCTTGATCCATGAGTAATACATCACCCTGATCACTTATGAGATATCCATATCTCTCAGGTTGGTGAGTATCCTGCTTGACCTACGCTGGTCTTGTTCTACTTGAGCAGGTTGCTCTTCCACAACTACTTGTGTTTCCCGCTCTAGTTCCTCCATAGGTGTTTCAATGTTTTGTGATTCTTGAATTTCTTCAAGCTCTATTTTCCTCCCACTGTTTCCTTTGGAAATAAAATCCCTTTCCAGAAAGACTCCAGTTCGAGCGACAAACACTTTGCCCTCAGAAGGATTGTAGAAGTAATATCCTCTTGTTTCTTTAGGATACCCCACAAATAAGCATTTGTCAGATTTGGGCTCAAGCTTGGTTGAAATTTGTCGTTTGACGTAAACTTCGCAACCCCAAATCTTCATGTAAGACATATGTGGTTTCTTACCACTCCATATCTCATATGGTGTCTTATCAACCTTTTTGGATGGAACACGGTTAAGTGTGTAAGCTGCTGTTAATAATGCATGTCCCCAAAAGGAGTTTGGAAGATCGACGTGACTCATCATGGATCGGACCATGTCTAACAAGGTTCTATTTCTTCTCTCAGATACACCATTCCATTGTGGTGTTCCAGGAGGAGTAAGTTGGGATAGAATCCCATACTCTTTTAGATGGTCATCAAATTCTAGGCTTAAATATTCACCGCCTCGATCTGATCGAAGAACTTTAATATTCTTACCTAGTTGGTTTTGTACTTCATTCTTGAATTCCTTGAACTTTTCAAAGGACTCAGATTTGTGTTTCATTAAATACACATATCCGTATCTACTGAAGTCATCAGTAAAAGTGATGAAGTACTGAAAACCTCCTCTGGCTGGTATGTTCAGTGGTCCACATACATCAGTATGTATGAGTGCCAAAAGATCATTAGCCCTTTCACCTTTTCCTGTGAATGGGGACTTTGTCATCTTTCCAATTAAACAAGATCTGCATGTCTCATATGATTCATAATCAAAAGAGTCCAAGAGTCCATCTTTATGGAGTTTGGAAATGCGTTTCTCATTTATGTGGCCTAATCGACAGTGCCAAAGGTAAGTTGGATTCAACTCATTAGGTTTCAACCTTTTAGTATTAATGTTATAAATTGGCATTTCAAGATCAAGGACATATAGTCCATTATTCATTTTTGCAGTAGCATAGAATATATCATTCAAATAAATGGAGCAACAATTGTTCCTTATTATGAATGAAAAACCAAACTTGTCCAAACAAGAAACGGAAATAATATTCCTGCTAATTGCAGGTACATAATAACAGTTCTCTAACTGAATTATTAAACCACTAGGTAAAGTTAAAACATAAGTTCCTACAGCTAAAGCAGCAACCTTTGCTCCATTGCCAACTCGTAGGTCAACTTCACCTTTTGCCAAATCTCTACTCCTTTTTAGCCCCTGCACATTAGTACAAATGTGAGAACCGCATCCAGTATCTAATACCCATGATGCAGAAGTAGATAAATTAATTTCAATAACAAAAATACCTGAATTTGAAGTCTCTACTCCATTATTCTTATCTTCCAGGTACTTTGGGCAATTTCTCTTCCAATGTCCGGTCTTACCGCAATGGAAGCAAGTGCCCTCCTTTGCTATTTCTCCACTAGGCTTCAAAACAGGAGGAGTGGGTTTGGGTTTGACAACTTCCTTGCCTTTTCCTCTACCACCCTGTTTGATGGGCCTCTTGTTCTGTTTCTTTCCATTACTGACCATCAGAATGGATTTCCCTTTTGTCTTCATATTCTGCTCAGCAGTTCTCAACATGCCTAGCAGTTCTGGAAGACTTTTGTCCAAGTCATTCATATTGAAATTCAGGACAAACTGACTGAAGCTCTCTGGCAACGATTGCAAGATCAGATCAATCGCAAGTTCCTTTCCAAGGGGAAACCCTAATCTTTCAAGGTTCTCCACATACCCAATCATCTTGAGTACATGGGGACTTACAGGGGCTCCCTCAGCTAACTTGTTGTTAAAAAGGGACTTTGAAACCTGAAACCTCTCATTTCTTGCTTGCTCTTGATAAAGCGTTTTCAGATGTCCGATCATATCGAACGCAGACATGTTCTCGTGTTGCTTTTGCAACTCAGAGTTCATGGTAGCAAGCATGAGGCAAGCAGTTTCATTGGCATCATCGAAATGCTTCTTATAAGCATCTCTTTCTGCCTTTGGTGCAGAACTAGGAGGTTCCTCCTCAGGAACTGGTGTCTCCAAGACATACAGCTTCTTATCGTGCTTGAGGACAATCCTCAGATTACGGTGCCAATCCAGGAAATTTGTCCCAGACAATTTTTCCTTATCTAGGATGGATCGCAAAATATTGTTCGATGTGTTTGTTGTCATGGTAATCTACAAGAGAAATATGAAAATATAAGTATCATTAAAACAACATATTTAATTAGGCCTTTAATCAAATATGCTCCCACTATTTTATTCAAAACAAATGACCCTCATCATTTGATTCGGAAAATCCCGTTGGAAGACTTTCTAGTGGGTCGAGATCCATGTTTCACTTTGTTTTAAGTCAGCGTTAGGCTGATTACACAAAACTAAGTTATTTAGGTAGGAACTCCTTCCAATTGTATCTCATACAACTCTCGAATATTTTCAATTGGGTGAATAACTCCTTATTCTGATCCATCACATGAATCATTCCCAATTCTTGCTTCTAAACATATATAATCTTATTATAATTTGTTTAGTTAAGTTTGACCCATTATTTTAGCAATTGGATATTACAATTATCCCATCACACCTTACTAATATAGAACATGCACCTCGCGTAGGCGAAACCTACAATGCTCGATACTAGTCTTGATGAGTGCTAAAAATTGGAAAGCATAAACTTAATATTTAATTTTGAGGGAATTTGTTATTAGTTTGATCTCACCGGCTTAACATGCAAAACGTCTCTCACATGCATCAACATACAATTACATGCATCAACATACATATAAAAAAAAGATACAATTATGGCCCCTAACGCAATTGTTCTCTCAAGCCAATGAGAGAACCTAAGCTAATCTAATAACGATCTAAGTTTCTCCAAGCATGATCTCCAAGGTTATCCTCCTTTAATATTGAATACTTCCTCCTTTTTTTTTCATAACATAATATTACATTACATATAGGAAAACTCGTTTTACATACGAGGGAGTGAGATGAGAAAAGAAGTTACATAAAGAGATTGAGAGAGAGGCATGACACGCAGGCCGTATTCAAAAATCCCAAAACAATAATAAAGGAAAAACTAAGGCCATAACTGATCACCACAAATAAATAATAATAAACACACTTTTATTATTAGTTTAAAATTCCGATAATTAAATAAACTAAATTAAATTTCGGCTGATTGATCACACTTTGCAGACTTAGCCGGGGGTTCCGCTGCCCGGTCAGCGGACGGTGGTTCCGCTGACCGTTCAGCGGACGGGGTCAAGGGGGCAGCGCCTCCTTGCGGGGTTGTTAGGGGCAGCGCCCCAGCGAAAAATTTTATGAACACTTCATTGTATTTCACGTCGTTTCCTGCACAACTTTTGTGCATTTACAACCCCAACCGGAAAAGTCTGCGGCAATACAACACTTGTACTGCCATTAATCCTAATGCAACAATTTCATGCCGTCAAACACAACTCGATTGATAACTCAATATGATAGATCAACATGTCATTGCTTCACCATACTAACGTCGGATTCCGAAGCGAATGAAAATGATGATCTTTCAAAAGAATTACAATCCTTATGTGATTGAATGGATGAAATCAAAACAGTATATCCCATATACCATCTTTGCATCAGAATTTCTTATATCTTATATAAAAGTGATTGATCTAATTGTGTAACCTATGGATGATCAATGTATCGCACAACTTCACCATACTAATGTCGGATTTCGAAGCATAATCAACATCAATCATCCAAATCGTACACAACAGATGCCAAATTTAATTAATCGTTTATTGTTAAATTCATTCTGTGTTTTAATCGAATCAAATACAGAAAAGACAGAAATTTAACAGCTATCAGATCCATGGTTTCGTAAGTGGCTCTGATACCACTGAAGGAAAATTGCGATCTAAACGCAGCGGAAAACAAAAATTTCCTTTAGTGATCCTTACGAATGAGCATGGTCAGTGATAGAATCGTTACCTCTTTGTGGCGATTCAGATCTTTGATGCAGCGATCACAAGCGTTGATGAAGTGCAACGCCTCTACTCAGTCCACACGAACAGCTTCCGGTCACAGTGCTAGCTGCTTACGATCGGAATTATTTGAGTGAGAAAAGAGAATCAAAACGAAATTGCATCAAGTGAAAGCTTCATCACAAGGGTTCCTTTTATAGACTCTCTTGTGGGCTGCGGGCTAAAACCCCAATTCACATGATCCATAATAATATTATATATTATTATAATAACTATTATTATAATAAATATATTTATTTTATTATTATTTTATAACCATTATAAAATAACAATAATTATTATTATATTATCCAAATTTCTATTTTTTCACTTAAGTGCACCGTACCTTACGGTGTTCCTTTGATTTCTCTATCTCTCATCAAACTGTCCTTATGTGTGTGACCCTGTAGGATTTCGTAACGTTGGTAATTATATTAAATTATATATTTAACATAATAAACAGTAAGCGGTATCTAGCAACACATCACTGCTACCCAAGTCACGAAAATGTCATGTGATCTGACAAAACCTTTTTCGTGATAATATATGTTTGTACAATTACCCTTTTGCCCCTATGTCTATATTGAACACAAGGCATACACTGTGTCATCCTTGTCCAGTTCAATATTGGGCCCTTAGACATTTCTCCTGTTATGCAGGATTGACAAATTCCATCTAGGACACTCATGTCCCTCAGCATGCTTCGTGGAGTGCCCATCAACTGTCTTTATGATCATCCAGTTACGGATAATGTTTGATCAGCAATAAAGCACCCGACTCTACATCTAGGGTCCATAGTGGTTTCAGGTCGAAGGGTGGTAATACACCATTATCACCATGAGAATAACTTATGACACTTTGCATAACATACTATGTAGTATTCTCATAGCGGGTCAATCCGGTATAAATATTACTCCTAATATTTATACCTATGTCAAGACTTGATAACTCTTTATCCATGATCCATGAGATGTGATCATCAGTCTATCTTCATAATAGTCTCAATGCTTTTAATGTTATCCCACTTTGCAATAAAGCTTGACTACGGATATTTTAAGAATAATGTCTTTATGTTTAATGGGATCTCATGATTAAGTCACACTTAACATTTCATTAAACAGACTAACTATTCTAGGGACTTTATTATTCTGAAAGACAAACATAATAAAGAAATGCCTTTTATTATTAAATGAATAATCCGATACAAGTACCAAAAAGTATTGGCCTCTAGGGCTTACACCAACAAGTAGGCTATTCATTTTTAACCTTAACCTTAGGTCCATCTTTTGCATGGTAACATTAGGATAGAGTTTCCTTTCGCATCCCAGCCTTAGGGCCACTTTGCATGACAACGCTAGGGCCGAGTTTCCATTAGACATTTCATGCTTCTTTCTCTGTTCTCATCTCAAAAAAATGCTAAGACATTCAATAAAGACGGCGAACAATCTGCACCACGAGCCTTAAGTATATGGGAAATGATGAGTGATAGGTTTATCCTTACTTGTCTAGAGTGTTTAGTGTACGCCTCATGGGCGATATACGACACATTCATTCATATATCATAGTCTTTAGTGCAACATGAATCACAAAGCAAACTAATTCACTTCACTAAAACTCACAAACAAATTCAAACCTTTTCATTCTTCGGGATTGTTGTTTCAAAAATAATTTTCATAAAAGAGTATGTTACTTTTTTCTTCTATCGTAAACAGGCATCGTCCCTAACTGTTGGAATGAGAACTTAACGTCACTCATAAAAAATACTTAAACAACATGTGGTTTTGTTATCCGAACTATGTTTGTTCTGATTTCTCATACCAGATGAGGATATGTAGGCACAAGACGATGATGTCTTGGTGAGAAACCTTCCCCTCATCACTCATAGTTTTCCGAACTACGTTGACTCTGACTTTCCCATTGCATGAGGTAATACGTAGGCATAGGGTGACAATGTCATATCGAGTCTCTTTCTTTTTCTTTGTTCTTATTTCAGTTTAGCAGTAGCTTTTAGATAACACGCCATTTGATTAGACAACAAGCATAGATCCCGTTGAGTACAACGGACATGCGAGGTGCTCATACCTTCCCCTTGCGTAACCGACTCTCGAACCCAAGATTTGGTTGCGACGTCCTTGTCTTTTCCCATTTTTCAGGTTTTCTTTGATCGTTTCCTTTCCCTATCTATGGGATAAATAAAATTTGATGGCGACTCTTCTATATTTCCGTCGGGTGTTTTTCGCAGTTGCGACAGCTGGCGACCCTGTTGGGGATCGAACCCAGAGTCTATGGTGCCCTATGCGAGTCAATCTTAGTGCTTGTTTGTTTCTGTTTATTGGGTGTTTACTTTTGTGCAGTTATTTGCTTTTATGTACATTATCTGTTATATACTATTGCATTTTCATTTTACTATTGCATATCATGTTATGTTATTGTTGTTGTGCCATTAGGTGGGTTATTCCATGAGAGATAAGCTCAATATCCAAGCTTGAGTATACACACAGGATTAGTGTGGAGAGTAGTGTGGACTTGTGTGGCATCTTGACATGCAACAGTTCGCACAAAATCTGCATTCAGCTGAGGTTTTCTTTGGAGACATCCTATCCTGCGCATTTAGGGCAGTTGAGGGGTGTTGAATTAGAAAGCTAACGACTCTGGAGACCATTCATTGGGAAGTCAGTTGAGACCTTCTTGGTTGACCATGATTCCAAACCAGAAATGGTGAACATATCATCGTTTCTCGACCTAAAAGTCTGTGATACTGATGACCTGCATAGGATGCCATGTCGTCCAAGACTAGAACCCACATGTGAGAGAGGATGGGTTTTGTAGGAAATCTTGACTTTTAACCAACCAGGTTTTTTGGTTTTCTTATCAGTGTGAACTTATTAGCCTGGTATTCTGGTATTCCAATATTTCGGTAGTCTGGTTGCTCTGGTATTCTGGTGTTCCGGTATTTTCTCATAAGAGCAGACTTATGAGCCTATTCAGTCAGTAGCACAATAGTTATGCAGAGCTTTGCGAAAGCTTTGATCCCATGTCTGTTCCATAACATTGCATTGCATAAGCATTTGTGCATCATTTTTGCATGTCCTTCCTCACTCAGGAAACAATAGAGCTCATCCACCTTTTGTTCGACCCGCAGTTGATTTCCTGACACTTGTATTGAACTTGAATTAGCCTTTGAATGAATGATGGACTCAGAAGAGCATAATCAATTTGTTACAAAGGCAGATGTTGACTTGATGAAGAATCAGTTGGATCAACTTGTGGAAGCAATGATAGACATGATAAGGGGAGTTGCCAATATTAAGAGGACTCCAGTTATTGGAAATGATGTTCCACCTCTAGTGAACAATGTTGCTCAAGCTTAGCATGTGAGGATTCCTATTGAGGATCAAGTTATACAAGAGCATACCATTGTCCGAGATGGACATTCCTATTCTATTAATTCCACAGGCTATCAGAGCTTTGCATTCTCTGTACCATATTTCCAAGGGGTAGTTCCAAAGGTGAAACCTAAAGATCCACAGACTATTGAGTTCATGAAAAGATATCGTTTGTTAGAGGAGAAGCTTGATGCCCTAGAGGGTCTTGATGCTCTTAATTTGAATGCTTTAAGCATGTGTTTGGTGCCTGGCCATGTGATGCTTCCGAAGTTTAAGATGCCGAATGACCTCATATGTCCATAACGACAAGCTTATGATACACTATTTCCAGGACAGCCTGAGTGGGGTGTCACTGAGTTGGTACATGCAGTTAGAGAGTGGTTGCATTCGATCATGGTCAGACCTAGCCAACATTTTTGTGAAATAATAGAATTACAATCTTGACATGGTTCCCAGCCGCATGTAGTTGCAAGACTTATCAAAAGCGGACGACCAATCCTTCAGAAGGTATGCTCAGAGATGGAGAGAGTTAGCTTCTCGTGTTCAACCACCGCTTCTAGACATATAATTGGTTGACCTATTCATGGGTACTTTGCAAGGTCCATATTCGGATAAGATGATTGGCAATGGGGCATTAAACTTTTCTAACTTGATAGTAGTTGGGGAACGTATCGAGAGTGGCCTCAAGAGCGGAAAGATTCAAGACACCTCGGACATCTTAGTTGGTGAAAGTGAACCAGTTGTCAGTTCTTAAGAAGAACGGGAGAAAGAAAGTAATTCCATCTAGGAATCTCTGATACCTCAAACTTAGTCTTCAAATATTTCAATTGTTCAGAGTCAGCAATCTTCTGGGTCTCTATATCAGGTACCATTCTCTCCCCAGGGACAATATTCTTCTCCAAATCAAGGATCTCCTCAGAGTCAACGGTCATATCATTGTCAGTCGCGTCAGCACGCCTCACAGAGACCAAGGAAGCCAGAAAGTCATTTCACTCATTTTCCCATGTTGCACAGTCAAATGTTACCAAATATGATCAAAGGTGGCTCAATAGTGCCGAAGGAGATAAATCCATTGATTCCTCCATACACACCAGGTTTTGATGTCAACGCCCGTTGTGACTACCATGCTGGGGCACAGGGGCATTCAGCCGAAGACTGTAAGGTACTTAAGAGAAAGTTTCAGACTCTGCTTGACTCCAATAAGTTCTTATTCACACCTCAGGGTATTCAGATCAACAATCCTCCTTCATTCAATCATGTGGGTTCACCAGTCCTCATTATGGAAGAATTCTCCGAGAGCCGATGTTCAGACGAGTATCAGACTGACTTCGACGAACAATTATGAAGATGGCTAGCCCAGTAGAGAATCAAGATTGGAAAGCCTAGTTCCCCTAAGCATGCAATTTTTTATATCATGTCATTTCTTTGCATGTGTGATTTATTTTCTGTTAAAGTGCAAACTTATTTGTAAAATTTGTTTGTTTTTTATTGATAATGATAATGAGATATATAAACATGTTTGCATTGCATTTTCATATTCATTTGCACACCAGGTGTTCGAGGTTAGTCTTTTATTATCCTAATTTGGTTTTCCCCAGAATTTCAGACTTAACTTTTCAAAGAAGCTAGAAGTTGACTATGGAGCAAGTTTAAGCAGAGTTGAGGGAAGTACGAAGCCAGATGGGACCGTTCATGGTAGATATGTAAGCTTTGTCTCAGGATCAGAAAATGTTGAGAGGAAGTCCATCAACTGAAGACTCAGATGGGCCTGATTATGGAAGTTATGAGAAATGTGCTAAGAAAGGAAGGTAATCTTATGCCTGAAGCCGCAGCAGAAATGGTCGTTCTACCCTTACCTGTGGAATCTCTCCTAGAGAGTGATATGCCTTGTAGATCTTTTGCATGACCTGGGGTTCCAAAATTTCCCCGTCAGCAGCTGTCTCCTATTTCTCAAGATAATCCTAACACTAAAAAGTATGCACAGAGGCCGAAGCAGCCCGAAAGAATCTTTGACCAGATCCCTATGACTTATACTCAGTTGTTGCAATGTTTTCTTCAACTTCAATTGGTTAAACTTCGGACTCTGGCTCCATTTACTAGTAAGCCACCACCAGGCTATGATGCAAGTGCCTATTGTGATTTCCATTCTGGGGCACCGGGGCATAATATGGAGAAATGCAAGGCCTTTAAGCACCAAGTTCAGGACTTAATCGATTCAAAGGCAGTTGAGTTCACGTCGTGCGGTATAAGCGTACAAGGTGGTCTTATTCCAGTTGTTGCGAAAGAAGCGGATATTCCTATTTTCTCCCCTGAAGCTGTATCAGGTCAAAGGCGTATCTTACAGTCTTTAGTTTCAGAATCTCCACGTCCACAGCTATTGCCGGATCCTAAGCCAAGTCTGAGGATGGAAGTTCCTGAACGTGAGGAATGCCCTGATCGGTATCAACAACAGACCAGCTCCCAGAAGAAACAATAAAGATCGAGAAGGCCCGAGAAAAGGTTTGACTTAATTTCTGTTCCTCATTGTCAACTGCTTGCTCTCCTACTTCAGGGCTCCTTGAATCAACTGAGAGAGGTTGCGCCTGTTCCAAATCCCTTCCCTCCATACTATGACATGAATGCTAGGTGCGAGTACCACTCAGGAACGTAGGGGCATGCAATTGAAAATTTCAATGTGTTTAAGCACAAGGTGCAAGATCTGGTCGACCCAGAGGTCATTACATTTACTACAGACGGTCTGCACATTAATTGAAGCCTTTCAAGTAAGCACTTAAGGTTGTGAAGACATCATCAGATGGAGCTGAGCCTCCTCAGCCATGGCATTTATAACTTCTTTACTGCATTGTGCATTTATATTTTTCATTGCTTGTTAATGCTCTGTTTGCATGTAAAAACTTGTTTATTTTTTAATGATAATCTTAATGCAATGAGTATGTTTTTCTTAAAGTAGTCTGTTCATATTCATTCGTATAATATTTTTGTGCATTACAATACCAACTTTCTTACATAAACTCTTAGAGGGAGGATGATGAAGCGAATACGCAAAATCTTTAGTCGTATGCTTTTGGATAAAACCCTGCTGATGATGTGCATGCATTATTTCAAATCCCAAAATCTCGGAGATATAAGGAAGATGATCCCTTGTCAACCCCTTTGAGCCTAGAAGTAGGAGTTTCTTTCATATGAAAAACCCCCAATTTTAACCCGGGGGCAGGATAGTTTTCAGTTAGTCTAACCAAGCGTTCAAATTTCAAAAGGAGTGTGCATCCAAGGATCAATTACCTTTTATCCTTCACAATCCCATAATAGTTATATCTCAGTAACTAAAAAATGAGGTAGTCAACCCTTTCAAAGAAATCAAGACCGCCAATGTCATGCGGTTTGTTCCAAAAGAAAAAGGAAAAAAGAGAATCAAAAGAAATAAGAAAGCCCGCTAAGTCGAAAACTTAAAAACAAGTGACTTAGGCAAAAATTAGAGCATCCCGCTGGACTTCAAAATCGAAAATTTAAAAGAAACAGTTTAGGAAAGATCAGGGAAAAGAACAAAGACCTGAAAATGAAAAAAGAGGACAAAAGAAAAATCCTCAGAAAAGAACAAAGTCATGCGACCACAGACACCAAAGACGAAAAGGGTGACCGCCACTCCGAAAACCTTGTGCATTAGTTAACCTTCACTTCTGCCATTAAATAACCTTTTTGAAAGGTGAGTGCTTGTGTCAAACTAACTGAACGTAGGACTGGAGAACATCAAGGAGAATGGGTGGATACAAATAAATTTTGAGCCAAAAATCCTTTTTTCTAAAACTGTGAACTAAGCCATATTACAACCTTCAAAAGTCCTAATTGAAGCATGGTTTAATTTGAAAGCGTACTTCAACGAGGTAGCATTTCTAACTTCCACGAGTTATGTTAAAAGACTGCGTTGGTATTGCATATGCATGATGACATTAAAAAAAATTAGTGTTGCATTTTAACTAGTGACTTGTTCACAGAGTTTCGCGATAACTTTTCAACAAAAACTTCAAGAGTAGCATGTGCATTTCATTAGAATTATCATTCTTGGAATAAAAATTACCTGCTTACATACAGGTATATCATCAATGAGGTTTACATAATGAATGTTAGTCAAGAAGTCTTATCTATTAGAACACAAATTGGTTCTTAATATATCTTTATATTTTGATGATAACATTAATGAAATTTTGTATGAAGTAAATATATACTCTAATCATACTCAAGTGTTTTTGTTTCAAATATTAAAATTAATATTCCTCTGGAAGCAAAAACTACTCTGAAAGTTAAGAATTAGAAGACTCTGAACGTTTCCTGAAAGAGACTCTGAGCGCAGCTGCAGAAGACTCTGAGTGAAGCTGCAAAAGACTCTGAATAGTGTGTGCATGTCTGGAGGGAACTCAAGTGAAGAAGAATTGACTTTTGAGGAAATTGCATAATTACATCGAAAGCTTCATATCAAAAGCACAGAACTGTACCAGCAGGGAGATCAATAGAGGAAAATCATCAAGGAATTAGAAGATGAAAAGAGAGAGCATCTAGCCACAATAAACACACTCAGAAGTGAAGTGAATGAGTTGAAAGGTAAAAAGGATCAAATGACAAAATCCATAAGGATGCTCAATTCTGGAACTGACACCCTAGAGGAAATCCTTCAGAGTGGTCAGACCTCAAGAGATAGGTCTGGGCTAGGATTTGTTGAGAGACAAAATCCTGTGTTGAAACTCAAGAGATTACAACTTGAGATTCAAAAGTTAAAAAGGATGTCACGACCAATGTCACAACATCCACCCCACAAAAACTGGAATCAAGTCAAAAGACAATTCCAAAGGCATAGGTGTTACCACTGTGGAAAACTTGGGCATATTAAAGTTGTGTGCTTCTGGCTGCATGGATTTCCAAGTCAAGGAAAACCCAAACAAGGCACTCATGGCAAAAGGCAATCATGTGCCAAACTCAAGAAGGAGGTGCCTTACAAGCAAAGAAATTGGATGGCCAAGGAGGTTTGTCTGATATCACGTACATCTCTAAGAGTGTCAGCTAAAGAAGACTGGTACTTTGACAGTGGTTGCTCCAAGCATATGACTGGTATTAAGAATCTGTTGGTAGACATCAAGCCACATTCCTCGAGTTATGTGACCTTTGGTGATGGGGCAAAAGGGGAAATCGAAGGTGTCGGAAAACTAGAGAGCCCTGGAGTTTCTAACCTAACCAATGTGCTGCTGGTAAAAGGACTAACTGTCAACTTGATCAGTATCAGTCAGCTCTGTGATCAAGGACTAAGTGTGAAGTTCTCTAAAGGAGAATGTGTGGTCACAAATGGTGACAATGAAGAAGTGATGAAGGGGCTGAGATCCAAAGACAACTGTTACTTGTGGGAGCCAAAAGACATTAGTAAATCCACAATGTGATCTGTGGCAAGAGAAGAATAGGGAGTAAAATTATGGCACCAAAAACTCGGGCATCTTCATTTAAGGGGAATGAAGAAGATCATCTCCAAGGAGGCTGTAAGAGGAATCCCTAAATTGACTATTGAAGAGGAAAAAGTATGTGGGGAATGTCAAGTGGGCAAACAGACCAAGACATCCCATCCAAGGGTTGGACATCTAACCACATCTAGAGTTCTGGAACTACTGCACATGGACCTGATGGGACCAATGCAGGTAGAAAGCCTTGGTGGAAAAAGGTATACATATGTGGTGGTTGATGATTACTCCAGATACACCTGGATAAACTTCATCAAAGAAAAATCTGATGTTTTTGAAGTCTTCAAAGAACTATACACCAAGCCCCAAAGAGAAAAGGAGAGTGGTGTTATCAGGATCAGAAGTGATCATGGAAAGGAGTTTGAAAACTCCAAGTTTGTTGAGTTCTGTGCAACTAAAGGCATAAGCCATGAATTTTCCTCCCCTATCACACCTCAACAAAATGGAGTAGTAGAAAGGAAAAACAGAACTATTCATGAATCTGCTAGAGCCATGATTCATGCAAAGAAGCTGCCTATGCACTTCTAGGCTGAAGCAATGAACACAGCATGCTATGCTCACAACAGGGTCACCCTGAGAAAGGGAACATCCTCCACCTTTTATGAACTGTGGAAAGGAAGAAAACCAACTGTGAAGTATTTTCACGTGTTTGGAAGCAAGTGCTACATGCTGACAGATCGTGAACAAAGAAGGAAAATGGATGCCAAAAGTGATGAAGGAATATTCTTGGGATACTCTACTAACAGCAGAGCTTACAGAGTATACAATTCCAGAACAAAAGTATTAATGGAGTCCATTAATGTTGTCATTGATTATCAAATTGAAGAAATCAATGTCATAGAGGATGTTGGAACATTGCTTGAGACTCCATCTGAGGAGACTGAAGACACCCAAACTACAAGTCCAAATTCTGAACCAGAAACAGGAAACAAAGAACCCTCTATTAGAATCCTGAAAGATCATCCCAAAGATCTTATAATTGGAGACCTCAATAGTGGAGTAAGGACTAGAACAAGAGAAGTCATCTCAAATTCTTGCTTTGTGTCCAAGGTTGAGCCCAAAAATGTTAAGGAAGCTCTCACTGATGAATATTGGATCAAGGCTATGCAAGAGGAATTGGAGCAGTTTAAAAGAAATGAAGTATGGGAATTAGTGCCAAGACCTGAAGGAACAAATATCATTGGAACCAAATGGATTTACAAGAACAAGTCAGATGAAGAAGGAATCATAGTTAGAAACAAAGCTAGACTGGTGGCTCAGGGGTATACTCAAGTAGAAGGAATTGATTTTGATGAAACCTTTGCACCAGTTGCAAGACTTGAGTCAATCAGGCTGATGTTGGGAATTGCCTGCATCCTAAAATTTAAACTATTTCAGATGGATGTAAAAAGTGCCTTTCTGAATGGATATCTAACTGAGGAAGTATATGTGGCACAACCCAAGGGATTTGAGGACCCTAACTTAACAGACCATGTATACAAGCTAAGGAAGGCACTTTATGGATTAAAATAGGCACCTAGAGCATGGTATGAAAGGCTAACTGAGTTTCTCACCACAAAAGGATACAGAAAATGGGGAATTGATAAGACACTGTTTGTAAAAAATGAGGGTGGAGAAATCATGATTGCCCAGATATATGTGGATGACATAATATTTGGGGGAGTGTCAGAAAAGATGGTGAAGCAATTTGTGAATCACATGCAGTCTGAGTTTGAAATGAGTATGTGTGGAGAACTAACCTACTTCCTTGGGCTACATGTCAAGAAAATGGATGATTCCATATTCATATCCCAAAGTAAATACACCAAAAATATAGTCAAGAAGTTTGGGAGACAATGCAAGTCACAAAAGAACACCTGCCTCCACTCATCTAAAGTTATCCAGAGATGAAAATGGTACGAGTGTTGATCAAAGTCTATACAGAAGCATGATTGGTAGCCTGTTGTATCTTACATCCAGCAGACCAGACATTGCCTTTGCTGTGGGTGTATGTGCAAGGTATCAAGCAGATCCTAAAGTAAGTCACATGAACTAAGTTAAAAGGATTCTCAAATATGTGAATGGCACTTGTGACTATGGCATACTCTACTCTCATGGGTGTGATCCTACCTTGTATGGCTATTGTGATGCTGATTGGGCTGGCAGTGCTGATGATAGAAAAAGCACATCTGGTGGATGCTTCTTCTTGGGAAGCAACCTAATATCTTGGTTCAGCAAGAAGCAAAATTGTGTCTCACTGTCCACTACTGAAGCTGAATACATGGCAGCTGGCAGCAGCTGTTCTCAGCTGGTATGGATGAAGCAAATGTTAACTGAATATAATGTCACTCAGGATGTCATGACATTATACTGTGACAATCTCAGTGCTATTAACATTTCCAAAAATCCAATCCAACACAGCAGAACGAAGCACATTGATATAAGACATCACTTCATTTGAGATCTTGTGGAAGACAAAGTGATTTCCTTAGAGCATGTATCCACTGAACTACAGCTAGCTGACATCTTTACCAAGGCTTTAGATGCTGCCCAATTTGAAAATCTTAGAGGAAAGTTAGGTATTTGCATGTATGAGGATGCATAGAAATTAATGACACGTGAGAATTTTACAACATCAATGCAGTCCAAGTCATTGGCCAATAAAGCTCTCCATTCCATACAAACGTGTCGCTTCGCCCCCATTGGCTTCCCACATCTCTCTCAGACCTTCACTCTCGACAAAAGCATGTCGTCTTATCATGAAGGATCTTCCTCTAAGTTCCCTCCCAAATCCTCCAAAGATACTCCTCCCTCCACTGAAAAGCCAAAGACCAAGTACCCTCCTCCCAATGAAGAAAATCTTAGGCGTTTGCTAAACAAAGAAGGCTCTGCATACGTGGCCAAATCCATGGGAGAAATTATTGACGATATCATCACAAGAGAACTGCCTATTAAGGGCTTCACCATTCCCCTGGCTCGCAGAGATCCCCCTCATGACTCTGAATTTCCATAGGAAGACTTGTATGATGGAAACCAGGATATCTCCCTATCAGATTTGGATGACAGTGACTCCAGTTCTTCCTCTGATGAAAAAGATTGAGAAAAGGGTGTTGCTGTTATTTCTGTCGAATTTGAATTTTCTGTATAATCTAAATTTGTGATGCTCTTCAAAGAGCAGTTTTGCTGTATTGTAACCCCTAACAATTGTGATGTCACCTATGATGATCTATGTTATTTGGATCTTAATTTATAGCTAAAAAGGGGGAGAGAATAATATGTGAACTAACAGCAGGTGGAAGAACAAGGAGAACTGGCTTGAACATATGTACCTTTGTGCATATGATATGAGACTTGCATGCTTACAGGTGTAACTACAGGTGCAGCTGATGAAATGTGTGATGATAGTTGATAGTGTTGTCAGCAATGATGTGGTATGCATGTATGTTAGAACTAGGAGCTCTGAGCTAACCTTATGTGTGCACTTCAGGAAGTTATCCTGAAAGAAGACTGGATGAACATGTGTGTCTGCATGATAATTGCAGAGTCTAGTGCAACTCTTCAAGGGGAGTAGCATAGGTGTGTGTGTGTGACTTCAGGAAGTCATCCTGAATGTCAAGACATCCAGAGATGACTGCAGAATGATGAGCAGGTTGTATGCCCAACTGATCTGATCAGTTGAGGGGGAGAACACCAGAGTGTTACTCAAAGAGATGTGACATTTTTAGTGATAACTACCAGATGATTAACAGAGTGAGTCATAACAGTGAGAGCTAACGTTGAGGACTCTGAGTGGCTTGAGCTAGGAACTAGCTGCATGACAGGACACATCATAAGTCTTCTGTTGGGTGTAAACTCTGATATGTTAACAGGTTGTTTTAGCCAAAAAAATTCCAAAGGGGGAGTTTGTAAGTGCTCTTGATTGACTGCATTTTGTGGCAAAATATTAGAGTGTGCATGTATGTCATACTTGTAACAACCCAATTTTTTAATAATTAATTATTCATATTAAATAATTGATTTATTTGGATTGTTTTAATTATTGGAATTATTGGTAGATATTTAAGAGAAGAATTTATGGAAGGAATATAAGGAAAAGTAGAAAGAAAAGGAAAAGATAGAAACATAAGAGGAAAAGAACAGAAAGAGAGAGGAAGAGGAGAAAAGAGAAGGAGAAGAAGAAAAAGCTTGGAATCATCAAGAACAACTCCTAGCTTCCGATTTAATCAAGGTAGGGTGTGAAATGTTGTTATTCTATCAATGCCTATGATTATGTATGATTGGTTTGGATATTTTCTCCATTTCCATTCTAGGGCATAAATGAGTTTAATCGGTAGAATCAAGGTTTTAACGGTTGGAATCGAGAATAAAGTGTGTAGTTTAGTCGAGGGATGTTAGACTAAGACTATATGAACTGGTTTGGTGAGAATCGGTTGATTTTGTGAAGATTTGAGGATTGATGACAGTGAGAGTTTTTGAGTTCGCAGACATTTGCTAGCACCTTCGCTAGGCGAACAGGTCGCGAGTGTTCGCTAGTAACTCGCTAGGCGAGCAAGTTAGCGAGTGGTCCCAGACTTGGAAAGAATGTAATTGATGTGGTTTGCTGGTAGCGAGTGAGGTAGCGAAGGATTCGCTAGGACCTCGCTGCAGCGAGTAGGTAGCGAACGAAGTCAGTAGCTTCTGTTTGACTTCGCGAGCTTGTTCGCTAGGTGAACAAATAGCGAGTATTCACTAGGGACTCGCTAGGCGAGTAAGCCAGCGAGCGTGACAGCATTTCATTTTCTTTGTGATTTTATCCGATGTTGATTGTTGGTTCGATTGTGTTCGATCTTTATCGAAATAAATAGTTGTGTACTATGGTGTGATACGTTGTGGGTAGCTGTATGGCGTGAATCCTAGATTGTGGAATCGATTATGAAATGTGGTCTTTTGACAAATATATGCATTGTTTAAATTGATTAAAAGTGCATGATGATTGTGATTGAGTTCATTGCCGTTGGCACAATGTTATTAATAATGCATGAGAACATGTTGTGAATATGTGTGCATTGCTTGTAATTGTATGTGAATAATGCATGAGAACATATTAGTGAATATGTGTGCATTGATTGATAATATGGTGATGATGATTTAAAGTATGAATACTTTGATTATGTGAAATATGTTATGTGTGCAATCATGTTATAATTCTTATGTGATGAATTATTGAGAATGCATGAGATTAAGATTCGAGAACGGTCTTAAGTGCATTTGGTTGTTGATTGCATATGCATCATTTAGTCAAGAGGCAATGCTTGCTAGTTTCGTGGAGACTAGTGACTTGTCCCAAGCCTAGAAGAGTGGGTTTGAAAGCTTAGAGGACAGACTTTTGTTGTCATCGGTCTAGAAGAGTGGACCCGGTTTAAGTGTAAAAACCGAAAAATGATAACAAGTGTTGGTACCACATGGCATGAGTTGCATTGAGTTGTGTTGGGTCACATAGCATAGATATCATTGTTATATGAATTATGTTTGTGTGTGGATTGTTGAGTTGAGAACTATGGATATGTGTATGATGAAACCTGTTTTGTGATTATCCATGTGTGTTTATACATGTTGTGAAATGTATGATGAGTTATGAATGAATTGTGGTGAGAAATGTGGAATATGTGTATTCTATCCTTGTGTATATATATAATTATATGCATTGATTATTATGATAATATTTCTCACCGTTCTGTTGTTTTATAATACTCTGTGAGGCATTGCAGATTAGCTTTTATGGAAGTCTTTTGTGAAGAATAGCTTCATTCTTTTGGTCGGTTATGCTCTGATATGTAGCACCGGGTAGTTAGGATTGTATAGTATTCTTTTGGGATACATCTTGTATATGTATCTGATGATAAATGTTTATGTAACCATGAATGATGTGATGAAACAAACTGAATGATACGTATTTATATGATTACATGTTTTTAAGTAATTCAATGTTTAGATCTTCCGCTTTAATTCTAAAAATTGAGATGTGGGAGTAAGGACTGAGTTCCTCTGTTAAAGCTACCCCATTGTTGCATGTCTTTTATAGAGCAGGTGTTGTATGTTATTTTGTGTATGATGTGGCATACTTCTTTTATACCATGTTTCAACTTTACTCTGATGAAATTTTATTACGTGATTTATTTGTTTATTTGGGGGTATAGAAGGGGGTGTTACAATACTGGTTGTTAGCGCATACTTAATGATGTGTGTACAGGGAAAGTTAACTATAAGTTAACTTAGTTAAGCTGAATGTCATACAGAATGTCATAACACTAAACGTATGACATCCAGCGGGCAAGGTTGTTTTTCTGGTATCTATAAACCAGGAAACAGAATAGGAGCTCAAGCTGGATATCAGAAGATTTTCTAGAAGCCCTAGGCGAACTAGAATAACCCTGAATTAAGTGGCAAGTGTGCAGATCATTGAAAATAGGTTTGTTATGAATAAAACCTAATTGATGCACCAAGGCCCAAAAGGACTAACAGCTGCTATAAAGATCAGAAGATGCAATCCTGAATAGCAGCACTTGACAACAGAAGAAGAAAGAGTGCAGATTGCAGAGTCCTTGTAAGTGAAGAAGGCTAGTCTTCACGTGTGAATTCTGTCTAGGAATACTTGTACTCCAAGCAATTGTCTGGTTGATGATTTGCATTGGATAGGTAGATTCTAGGTTGTGTCTCACTCAAAGCTGTGAAGCAAGAGTGTGTGAGTTTCTTGATCAAAGCTGTGAAGCAAGATCAAGGTGTGTATGAAGTGTCTCTTCATATTGTTTTCTGTAATTGTTTAATATCATTGTTGTGTGATTGAGGGGAGTGAGTGGGTATACTCAGGTACTAGAGTGTCTCTAGGCTGAAATTGCATTGGGTAGAGATTAAGTGAGGAGTTTAAACTAGAAGTTTAACTCTGAATTGATTCTACTGATAGTGAATTTCCTCCCTGCCTTGGTAGCCCCCAGATGTAAGTGTTGTTGACATTGAACTGGGTAAACAATTGTTGTGTTATTTACTGCTTTTATTATTGCTGAGTATTAGCTGTTAAGTAGCAGATGTCACAGTGGATGTTATAACCTTGGGAATAACATCCATCGTGTGCTTGCCAGAATTTACACTTGCGAATAAAAATAAAAAAAGTGAGGGAGAAGAGTCTAGCGCGATAATATGCTCCAAATTGTTCTATATATATATATATATATATATATATATATATATATATATATATATATATATATATATATATATATATATATATATATATATATATATATATATATATATATATATATATATATATATATATATATATATATATATATATATATATATATATATATATATATATATATATATATATATATATATATATATATCCGAATATTTCAACGTTCACTTAAGTTTTAGTGTGTCCAGAGATATATCTCTGAAATATTTTAACGTTCAATTGAATTTTAGTGCGTCTGAAGATATATCTCCGAAATCTAGGACATATAAGAAGACTCACATAATGTGAAAGAAGTCCATAGGATAAAAAAAGAAATACATAATGTGAAAGAAGTCCATAGGATAAAAAAAGAAATCTTCTTTATTCATACCTTAACAATTCCATTGGGCCTAGACTTATGTACCAGCCCAACCAATCATTGATGACATACTTCATCACCCAGTAGCCAATAAGATTATAGAAAACCTTGCAATCACTTATCAGCATAAATTGGAAAAAACAAACATCATTCATCGATGGGAGGTGGAACTATGCATGTTGATCATCTTGTAACTCAATTGAGGAACACCCTCAATAATAATTTCTCATCTTCATCTTCATCTTCTTCCAATCTCAACGCTTCACTTCCAACAGATAGCAACACCAATAAAACCTTATCCTTTTGTTGCTGTAACGGTAAACTCTGCAGAAAACAAGAGATAACATCAAGTGAGTGTCTTTATAATCATGTGTTTAAGACTGTTCCATCTCAAAGAGAAGTTGAAGATGCAATTTCAGCTCTTCAAGAGTAAGTTCCATGCTTATTCTCAACTATAACTTGTTATGCTTTTGGATTGGATTAAATGGTTGGTTTTTAAATTTCTGTATCAGGTTTATGAAAGCAATATCATCAACAATCACTTTTCAGCAAATCCCAGACTCTTATGATTCAAGGATTATGCTGTCTCAGGGATATAAAAGACTTTATGATGCTCTTCAGATGCTACAAGCTGATCCTGCCGTTAAGGTTTATCTCTTCACTTTAGATATTTAATCTTTTCTGACTTTAGTTGTTGATATCGTTAAATTTTCCATGTCCATGGAATCTGTGGGACTATAACTTGTAGAGATTAGTAGTTTCACTATGTTCTGATGAAGCTATTTGGGATGCTGTCATAAGAAATGTGTTGCATCAAAGGCTTCTAGAGTTGCCTCGTTCAGGTCTGTATGTTGAATAACTTTCTGGTATTCAACAGTACAAACCATTACTTGTTTATTTTGATAATGCAATATACTTCTATGATTTATCTAACATTGTATCAATTATTTCATTCAGTTAATTGTGAAAGGCCTCAGATTTCAGGACAAAGAGAGATTGGCATAGAAATTATAAGCTGGATATTTGATATCATGAAAGGAAAGATTTTGGAGCTGATAGAAAGTTTTCAGTCACTTGTGAATGATTTATTTCAGTCCCCTAGGATTGGTAATGCAACAGGAAATGCTGTAACACAGTTGGATGAAAAAGTTAGGTCATCTACACTTCTCTCCATTGTTATTCTCTTGATTGTAATCATGGCTAGATCCCAAAGACCTCAAGTTTAATGTGGGTGTAGTCAGATGGACCGTGCGATCATGCATTTGGTGTATTAGTTATTGTTCAGGATTTAACAGTTCAGATTTAAGTTTCAACATTTTAAAGTATAAAACAGAAATTATTATGTATTTTGTTGGCCCACATTTTAAATTATTAAATAGAAATTTTATGTAGTTTGTTGGACTTGGACCACCTCATCTTCATCTGACAGACATCAATATCTTTAAATTTTAAAATTTTAGACAGGATAGAATTGATCACATAACCAAACACAGGCTTCATACGCTTTGGGCATGTAATATGAAATCAATTATGCTAGTATTCTCTGCTAGACAGACAAGTCTTCATACGCAAATAACAAAACAAGAGACAGATCTCATGTGGTAGAATATAAACCACTCATCTATCTATATGCAGTCAAAATCTTCAAGAAAATTGAATGGTGAAGATTTTCAATGAACTTCCTCTAATGGACTCGTCAGGAGAATCATAATCCCACAAATAACATATTTCTGTTTAGCAAGTACAGAGATAAAAGGCATGGCATGACCTGCTACAATATTTAGAATTTAAATGTTACCTTGTTTATCAATTACAAAGTCATTTGTTTAGAAGGAACTCACTTAAACTATTTGCAAATTCACAAGTGCACTTGAAGATCAGTAAAATCACAGCGGAAACTAGTACAGATCTCAACTTTTTCACCAAGGGATCTAACAAGAAACAACATTCCTTACAACCAACAATCTTTAAAAGAAGATTGTAGAAGAGATATTAGGGAGTCAATAGGAAAATTGATAGTAATAACAATTCTAACAGTTAATCCAAAATCTCTGCAATTTCCGCTAGCCGCTTCATACAAATGTGTGCTCTCTAGATTGTATTTGAAAGTGTTGATGTACTATACGAATTTGAAATATCAAAACATCCAGCTCCCAGGTCCCACCAGTTCACAATCTGAAGCAGAGCCTTGGTTAGCTAGCTTCTGAATGCGGGAAGAAAATTCTTCAGCCTGAAGTAGATTGATCAATGTCAAAAGCAGATCACTTAAAAGACAACCATAAATAAGAATGAAAATGCTGAACATTTAAAATACTACCAGGCAGACACGAAGAAAAAAAAGTTCAGAAGCAATTTTTCTCAAAACTACTAAGGAAATGCTTCTGCTGAAATCAATTCTAGTAGGAAGAATACAACTTGTTAAGAAATGTGATTTGGCGTAACTCAACCCTATAAAACCGGTTGGTAGAGTGAGGATTGCCCCCACTTATAAACGCATGTTCAAGCCATATATAGTCCGATGTGGGACTCTTAACATACCCCTTAATGCCCAAGACTGAACATCTGGAGCGTAGAAATAAATGGTGGATGGCTCGATAGCGGAGACCTGATAGCAGGTGGCCCACCAGATCTTAAAAGAGACTCTTGATACCATGTTAAAAAATGTGATTGGGCGTAACTCAGCCCTATAAAACCGGTTGGTAGAGTGAGGATTGCCCCCCACTCATAAACACATGTTCAGATCATATATTGTCCGATGTGAGACTCTTAACACAACTAAAACTTTATTCGCTGCTTTTACAACTCTTTAACTTAAGCAATATTCTAAAACAGATGAGTGCAATCATTACCCTTATTTGTCTGCTTACGATCTTATCTATGGGAACAGGTCACTGTAAGATAAAAGCACCTTTACTAGGCTATTGCACAATAAAGAGATATAAATAGTAAACAAAAATCTCAATACAAATTAAAAATAAAAAAAGTAAATCAAAAACAAGATATTGAAAATATTTATAACAAGCAGCTAAAGTTATACACACACATATTTGTAGGTGCGTGTAACATTGACAAACACAAACCTTTTCATCAATCCACATCAGAGAAGTTAGTTGATTATTTAAAATTCGAACTACAGCATCTAGTGGAGTCATTCCATCTGGGGCTTCAACCTCTCCACCCTGAATGAGACACTATTGTAAGCACAATTTCATTTAGTTTATGTAACAAAAGATCAACTGACAACCTTCACCTGGTTTGAGTTAAGGGAATGAATAATTGACTTGATCTGCTCTGTCATTTGCTCTAATTCCCTTTCAATCAGTTCCGACTGCTCATACCTGCAACAAAAAAAAAACATAGATGAAGGAATGCGTCAGAAAGTGTAAAAGGAGAAATGAGGTCACATCCCTTTTAAGATTAGTCTTTTTCCACTAGGCAGGGTCTACCACGCAAATCAAACAACAAAACGTGACTTATTGTAAATCATGTATATAGACAAATCATTTAAATCTAAAATTGTTCTATATAATTATTTTTCTTGATCCCCCATTTAAATCTAAAATCATTCTATATAATTTTTTTTGATCCCCACCCCCATTTCCTCAAACAATTAAACTACACACCATCAAATATACTTTCCATATTGGATCTACAAATGTCCACACGTGCTGAAACCACCAAAAGTGAAAATCTACTAACTTCAATCTTCTTAATAGGTGCTGACTAAGCCGTGTAGCACTTCAGCACCATCATAAAACACCACATCTTATAGCTATGAATTCTATAAACCACCATATTAAATAAATAGTGTTTGACCATTCCAGAGTGATTTAAATACAGTGGCATAAATATCATTATCAGTTCTTAATCCTTCCCAAGTTACCATGTGATTTATACTGCGGAACACACAATAACTGACCAATTTATATACTGTAATCAATGGTCCAAAAACACTTCAAAGTTAAATAGAATAATTAATGCAATTGAAACCAATTGAGAGTAATACCAGTCTATATCAGGTTAGTGACATGTATCTACCACTTACAGCTTCTTATTACATGACGTGATTTTGCCAAACAGGCACAGTTACCAGGCTATCCTCCCACTGAGTGGAATTGGTTATAAAGACCCTGTCGTAGTTTTTAAAACCTGACCATTGACTTAGTCTATCCTGTTGATTTCACATGCCTTATTTCTTACAACTAAAGCATCTACAAAGCATACAATCAAGCAGACTAAATTCTCATGATTTTTGAAAAGTGTATTACAACATTACATGTGAATTTTAAAGGCAAAAATGAGAATTTGAAACTCACATTGCATCTCTTGTGGAAGCAGCTTCATCATCAAGAAGTAACCCACGCTCATCCTTGTAAATACGTTCAGCCTCTTCTTCCACGCTCTGTAAGGCCTTATCAACCTGATACAGGGGTTGCAAGTATTAGAGTATAGCTATAGTTTAGAATAGAATTATCAATGCTGACATGGCAGCATTGTAACAGAATTAGTTGTCAGTCATAACTAACTGAGTTAGTTATGCTGAGCTGTCATGTATCATCTAGCAATGCTAAGTATAAATAGCATTCAGTTATAATATCTCAGTTAGAGAATCAGTTTATACAATACTATTCTTCTCTAAAATGCTCTCTTTCTGAAACTCTATTAGCAAGAAATGAAGAGACTTTTTCACAATATCAAACACAATCCAGAATTATTTTACATGCAATAGTGAACTGTTAAAATGGTGAACTGTTAAAATGGTGAACTATTATACTTATGTGAAGGTTTTAAGGGTAACTGAATAGCTGTTGTTTATTACATTACATTGCAAATTTTCTTCTAATACTATACAGAAGTATTTGACAGCCCTGAAGAGAAGTTAGATGAAATGACTAATGTCATCTAGCTTCATCTATAAATTAAATGTCAGAATAGTAGTCAAACTTACTCAAAGTTGTGATTCAGAATGTTATAATCATAAAACACTGAAGATTTCCTTTGTCCCTGGAGCTTATTCCCAACAATCTACACTTGTTGGTGGAATTGATCCAGGATATGTTTGCATGTAAAATTGTCATGAACGTTTAGTTCCAAATGGGATCCAAGTTTCCTACTAAAATGTGATTTTTAGTCAGTCAAAAAATGAAAAAACCCAGTTTCACTCAGCTATTACAAAACAATGGCATCTTATTTCCATTCAATCATCCGAACCTTCTCAAGATAAATCTTCAGTGTCATCTAGCTTCATCTATAAATTAAATGTCAGAATAGTAGTCAAACTTACTCAAAATTGTGATTCAGAATGTTATAATCATAAAACACTGAAGATTTCCTTTGTCCCTGGAGCTTATTCCCAACAATCTACACTTGATGGTGGAATTGATCCAGGATATGTTTGCATGTAAAATTGTCATGAACGTTTAGTTCCAAATGGGATCCAAGTTTCCTACTAAAATGTGATTTTTAGTCAGTCAAAAAATGAAAAAACCCAGTTTCACTCAGCTATTACAAAACAATGGCATCTTATTTCCATTCAATCATCCGAACCTTCTCAAGATAAATCCTAACATTCAGGTAGTGTGACAACACTAATTAGGGAGCCCGGTATGTGTTGCTTCTAGATTACATTAGCAAAGTCGTGCAAGACCCACTATGCGACCATGTTTTCTCTTCTGATGTGAACAGTTTTTTATTAGGTTCACAAGTTTCACCAGTTTTCTTTGGGAATATTGTTGGCTGGGGTTCTTGTCATCTGTTTCTACTCTGTTTCACCAGTTCCCTTTGCTCTAAATGGTCTAGAAATAAAGCAACTTGAATAATGCTAATGCTCTAAACACTTCTAGAAGTTGAAAGTGTTTAGGAAGAGCATTTAAAATAGAATACATGCACAGAATTTTTTGAGCTCTTAAAAATAGAATACATGCACTAAATTTTATGAACACTCAGCCAGAACAATAAAACGAAATTAACCCCGAGAAATACATGAAAAATAAGGTCACCAAACAATTTAGGAAGAGAAAAGTTCTCAAATTACCTCATGTTGATGAGTCTCTATCAACTCCAATTGCCGCTCCAAATTTGATTGTGTTTCAACTACTTTTGCCACTTCAATCTATATTATAACAACATAAATAAGCTATAGAGTACTAGTAATTATGATATAAACTGGTATTGTGATTGTTTATTTAGGGCAATATACTAGAGAACGGATAATGTACCAGTCATAGATATTGGGGATATGATGAACATGTGAATAAAGAATAAGAATAGAAACATTAGAACGGAGTAACAAAGCCTGCCGATGTAACTTCCAGCAAGGCAGTTATTAATAATGCAAACTGTTTACAACCGGCTATTTGGCAAATAAACCAACCTCTAGGAATTAGAGACATCTCTCCCAAACCAACCAACATACAAAATACCTAATCCCCTCCCTTTTCCCTTTCCCCCTATATTTATATTTATAATTTTGACTACCTAAAGCAGTTACATAGCGGTTACATAAATAAACTGCCTATAACTAACAAATTAGTGCTAAATTAAACTGTTTTCATATAGAAATCATTGAAAAGGATAATTTAAAGACACACAAACCTCAAGCCTCAACAGAACATCACGATTTTGTAAAATCCTGCGGTCCCATTCAGCTATTGCATTAGCTTGTTTTCGAAATTTTCCAGTTCTCTCTTGCAACTCGGAATTCCACTCCTTGATAATCTACATAAAGTTACAAGAACAGCGAGGAGAAATACAGAGAAACAGAGGATAAATTAACAAAGAATCCGTAAAAGAATGTTAGTGTGGGCAATACCAAACAAATTTATCACCATTCATTTTACTATAAAAGAAAACATTTGCAAACAGAAAATAATATTTGTTAGTGGTTTGTGCTTTCTTTAGTATAATTTAACAAAATGGTGGTTACAGTCTTACTCATTAACAATCAAATACAGTCTCTTTTTAAGGCTCTAAGTTAAATATACTCATTATTAATAGCTCTAATTTACTAACAGAACAAATCTTGGATGATTAAATAAACTCATTCCTAATAGTCTTACTCAAATAAAAGAACACGCTCAATACCTCCTCCACAGTCTTCCCTGTGATTTCAGATGGCAATTTTGGTGTACCACCTACTGATGTGCTGACAGTTGAAGTAGTTCTACAAGACAAATAGAAAAGGAAGTATTAAAAACATTGTCCTATAATTTATTAGTAACTTCTCAGCCCTCGTGCATATATAATGAAATTTAAAGCATTGTATTAAATATAAAGTGAGGAAAAATAAAGCACTAAACTAGATGCAATAAACAGCATAACAAGCGTGATTAGTTCTACTTCAGAAAAAGCATAGCAAAAAAACAATCAATTATGAGGCTTGACTCTGGAATATCAGAGCACATAAGAGAAAACAATGCAAAACCCTCCTAGTGAAACTTATAGGCAAAAAAGTAGGGAAGTATTTGATATTCAAATAAGCATTAGCATTCTTCATTTGTTTTTACACAAGAGTATAATGCATATATTTTAGAATTAAATTAGCATCAATTCGCTACCAATGTAACAAATTGCAAATGGAAAAACTTAAATCAGAAAATCCAGAGTGAAAACAAAATGAATACAAATATATTTTGCTTGTGTTTGCCTGAAAGGTAAAAAGGATATTACTTTAACTACATTCATATAAAAATGTCTGCATACCCACTACTGGAAGCCACTACAACAGCGGATGACAACTGGGTTGCACTGGTGCTTGAACTAGAAATTGCTGGAGCAGTAGAAGTTGAAGTGCTCACCCCTGCAGAATAAATGATCAACAATGAGAAAAGAATTTAATAGAGAAAAGAAACTAAGTTACAAGAATGAGAAGGTAATTTTCTTCAGTGAAATAAAAAAAAAAAGTATTGAAATGCAAATATGAATCCCAAATTCGTGCAAAATACAAGGACAGGCATCAGAAAGTCTGGACATTTCTTGTCCTACTTCTAAATTTGATAACTTGACAAATTCAAATCAAATGCATCTGGTACCAATATTAAAAAGTTATTCAGTTTCAACTGAAAAAGTTTAGTAATTTAAGAGAAAAGATATCTTGACACAAACAACGTATTATTATGTGATTTAGATTTTTTAATTACTTTCTTGTTTCTCCCTTCCAATCAAATCAATGTTTATATTGAATGTATTTTAGACAGTGTCCCTTATACAGTGTCAGATTTTTGTGTCAAAATATCCCTCCTAACAGTTAGTAGTTCTGGGACAAAGAAAGTATGGTTAGGCTATTCAGAATTTGACCAATTCCAGCTCTATCCCTTGAAACATAATTAAACATGGTGTAGCTAGGGTTGTTCAAAAAAACCATAAACTGAACCGAACTGAAGTTAAAATAACCAAACCGTTATATTTGGTTAGTGAACCAAACCATATTACATAAAACGGTACGGTTCTAGAGCCGAACCAAAACTATAACCGAACCGAACCGAAACTATAACCGAAACTGAAACCGAACAGAACCAAAATTGAAAATGAAAAATACTAAAAATAAGTTTTAAAATTTTTTTTTTTAAATTGAAAATTAGTTTAATGGTTCGGTTCTTTAATATACGGTTCGGTTCGGAAAAAATTGTCTTCTAACAGTTTGGTACAGTTCGGAATTTTTAAATGGTATACCAAACCAATTATTTTGGTTCGGTTCGGTTCTGAGTAAATTGAAACTGTTCGGTTCAGTTCGAATAAACTTTTACTATAGTTCGGTTCGGTTCGGTTTAGTTTTAAATTGACCAACAATCTCTCAAACTAATGCAAAAAATAATGGATATCCTACCAGAAGTAAAAACAAATAATATAATAATGATCAATGAATCAAAACAACTCACAAACCCTTCCAAGTTTGTCATACAACACATTCTACTTGTAAAATTCACCATCCCACTGTCTTTACATTGAATTACTGTAGATACAAATTCAGAATATAGAGATTAACAGAAATAGATTAAGGACAATTTAGTGAATATCACACATGAATGAATAAACATTGAGAGTCAAGAAAAGAAAGAATCATACGTGATAGTATCATGATCATCCACAAAGATTTGAGAACCTAACGGATCAACTAACTCGCCTCACTTACATTCTCTAATTTTTCTCCTACTGCAATTAGAGGAGTAACTAAATACATAACTAACAAACTCTAACAAGTTCAACTAATAAGATGTAACCAACAAAGAACAAGCCAATTGGATCTTTGAACCCAAATCCAATTCGCCTAAGTTGTAACATGTTCTTTGAATAATTCCCCTTCCCTCCACCCTATACTACATCTCAGTTACTCGCTCAACATTTTCAATCTACCACATTCTATTACACAACTTCATTTTTGCAAGCATCAAATAAATTCAAATATAAAAAAAAATCATATATGAAAGTAAAAATACTCCATTCTGACAGTAATAGAGACAATTCATGCACCCCTTAAATACAGAGCATTAAACATGATCTCAATGCCAAAAACATGGCTTACCAAATGCAGGAGCAGTAGCTGCCGAAACGGCAGGAGTTGAAGCCTTGTTAGCAAATGAAAACCCGGTCCCAAAAGAAACAGTTGATGCAGTAGATGCAGTGCTTCCTACACCAAAACCTGCAAAAGATGATCCTCCACTGGCTGACGATGAGCCAGCACCTGTAGATGCCACCGGAGTAGCTGTCAATGAAAAGCCGCCGCTCGCTGAAGCAGAAGATGCAGCAGTGGCACCAAAGGCTGGCACAGAAGCCGAAACAACTGCAGCCCCAGTCGTGGTTGTCGAGGCTGTAGTCGTAGTCACCGTCGAAAACAGTGGTGCTGAAGATGTTGTGAACGAGAAAGAACCCGCCGGCTTGGAAGCCACCTGTGTACCGGAAACCGTGGAGGCAGATGAAGAAGCTGTAGAGGAAGGTGCATTACCGAACCCAAATGAGGGTTGAGAAGCAGAGGAAGTTGTATTTCCTAAGGTGAATCCCGATGGGCTAGCCGAAGTTGTGGTACTTGCTGGAGCAGAGGGTTTTGAAAATGCTGAAAAAGAGGTAGTGGTGGTTGAAGCTGAAGAAGCATTTGTAGAGAACGCATTAGAAAACGGAGTTGTTGTAGTTGTAGCTGAAGAAGTAACTGACGAACCAGCAAAGGCTCCAAACGATTGTGCAGCAGCAGTAGAAGATCCCCCAAACGGCGTAGTTGTTCCCGAACCTGTTCCACCAAACAGAGTTGATGTCGATGAAGCAGATGAAGTTCCTCCAAACGGTGTGATTGAAGCCGATGACAATGTAAATCCAAACGGAGTCGAAGCCGAAGAAGCTAATGACGGTGCCCCAAACTGTGTTGAAGAAGTCGAAGAAGCCGAGGACGGTGCCCCAAACAGCGTTGAAGAAGTCGAAGAAGCCGAGGACGGTGCCCCAAACAGCGTTGAAGAAGTCGAAGAAGCCGAGGACGGTGCTCCAAACAGACTTGAAGAAGTCAAAGAAGCCGAAGACGGTGCTCCAAACAGACTTGAAGATGTCGAGGAAGCCGACGACGGTGCTCCAAACAGACTTGAAGATGTCGAGCTAGCCGACGACGGTGCTCCAAACAGACTTGAAGATATCGAGGAAGCCGACGACGATGCTCCAAATGGCGTCGTAGAAGCAGATGACGGTGCTCCAAATGGCGTCGAAGAAGCTGAGGACGGTGCTCCGAACGGTGTCGAAGAAGCCGAGGACGGTGCTCCGAACGGTGTCGAAGAAGCCGAGGACGGTGCACCAAACAGAGTAGTTGAAGCCGTAGAAGCTCCTCCAAACAGCGGTGTGGAAGCAGTTGCTGAAACCGATGATGCTCCTCCAAAAAGATTCGTTGCAGCTGGGGAAGCTCCACCAAACGGCGTCGTAGAAGATGAGGATGATGAAAACAGTGACGATCCTGTGGTAGCAGAACCGAAAATGGAAGGAGCTGAGGAAGCCGGCGCGGAAGAAGCCGATGATGAGCCGAATAGAGAAGAAGGTGCAGTGAACGAAGAGGATCCAAAGTTGAAGGCAGAGCCAGTGGAGGCGGAAGAGGAAGAGGATGCGAATGCGAAAGAAAGAGGGGAAGGAGAAGAAGAAGCGGCGGAGGTAGGGTTTGTGGTGGTGGAGAAAGGGGAAGAGGATCCGAATGAGGGGGATGACCCGAATGAAAATGGGGATGAGGATGAAGATTGAGTGGAAGATGAAGATCCGAATGAGAAACCCGACATTGTCGCAATCTTGCAAGCGAGCCCAGGAGTGGAGATTAGAGCTTCTTTTGTTTTTGGTTTTGAAAATGAGGAGGAGCGGGTTCGATTTCGAAGGGGTTTGAGATTTTAGGTTCAGGGTTTTGCTTCTACAGACTAGCGAAAAGTTTAACGGATTCAATTTTATCAATTCCAATTTTTATTTATAAAATTAACAAATTTTACTTTTTAGATTTGTTAATTTTTTTTTTAGATGTGTTGAATAATTAATATATCTGATATATACAAATCAAATACATAAAAAATAAAATTTGTTTATAATATAGAATTTAGTAATATTTTTTACCATTCAATCTATAATATAAATAAGAAAATTTGATGTTTTGAAAAATCATCTAATATTTTATCTTTTTATTATGTCATCTCATTAAATTGGGGGTAATTTGTGTTTAAATATTATTTTTTTCAATGATGATATCAATTTGTTCTATTTTAACTACATGTTTATACAATTAAGCTATTGTTTGTTCATTTGATGATGTCACATACTTCTATCTGGTTCCAAACTAATTTGATCAATTCAACTTTTTCTCTTTTCTCTTCCCCCAATGACAGATGTAATTAACTTTTCACTTTTCACTTTTCACTTTTCACTTTCCTCTTCTTACTCTTCACTCTCTTTGTTAATCATCTTTCTGTTAGAACACAGATTGGATCTTAATAATATCTCTTTGTTTTGATGATAACTGTTAGGAAATTTTATATTTAAGAATTATATACTCTAAAATTTGCTTGTGAGTTTTACTGCAGATTGATATGAAATTAACTCTCTAGAAGCAAATCTGAATTGTATACAAGAAGTTATCTATACTCTGAAGCGCCAGATGCACTCATTAGAAGATTCTGATTGTTGTTTACAGAAGATCCTGAGTGTAGTCTCCAGAAGGATCTGAAGCAAGAAGCTCCAGAAGATTCTGAAGCTGAAGCATCTGAAACAGATTCTGAAGCTGAAGCATCTGAAACTAGTCAGAAGCATCTGAAGCAAAGAAGAATATTGTATGAAGAGTTTCTCAAAACATAGTTTCTACAGAAGTTTCTAAAAGTACTAACGCTGCCAAGTACTGAAGTTCTGTGTCAAATATGCTCTAATGATCAACACGCTGAAATCACACATGCTGCAGAAGACTCTGATACAGCAAAGTTCTGAACATCATTAGAAGACTCTGACTCATTCAGATTCTGAAGAACTTGCTGAAAACTGAGGAAGAAATATTCAAAGATTATATCCGTTGGAGTAAATCAAACGTCTCTTTCATCATTTGTGCTAGACACAAGAACACAGACAAAAAGGATTTTTCTGTGTCTTCTACTTCTAGAAAAGGTCACTTGATGTGAAGACAAAAAGGCTCAGACCTTTTGGGACACTCTTCTCAACGCTCAGCATCCTTGGATCAGCTGCCTATAAAAGGAAGACTCCACCAATTTCTTCAAAAACACAATTTGCTGAAAAGAATTCATAATATTCAAAGCTCTCATTCTTTCATATTCTTCTTAGAATTTCTTGTACTTAAACTTAAGAGAAAAATCACTGTTGTGATAAAAGCTTTATAGAAGCATTAATACTCTTGTATTTGTTTTACATTGATTGTAAAGGTTTTCCTTAAGAGGATTCAGTTGGAATCAGTAGCTCTTGAGAAGACTAAGAACATTTGTTCTTAGGTGTTACTATTGTAATCTGTTTGATTAAATAGTGGATTAAGTCCTTGTTGAGAAAGGTAAATCACTCTAGGAAGGGTGGACTGGAGTAGTTGATTTCAACGAACCAGGATAAAAATAATTGTGTTATTTTTTAAGTCTTAATCTTTCATACTTATTCAACCTCCCTTCTAAGTATTATCTCACCTTCAATTGGTATCAGAGCTCCGGTTCTGTGTGTGCTACCACTTAACAGTGTCAGTAAAGATCCAGAGAGAAATACTTTGATATATATTTATTTGTTACAATGGCTGATAATTCAATATCCAATATTAACAATAAATATGAAGAAAGGGACAGGATCAGCACCAAACCCCCTATGTTTGATGGGGAGAAATTTGACTACTGGAAAGACAGAATTGAGAGTTTTTTCCTAGGATATGATGTTGATCTATGGGATCTAGTCATAGATGGATATGTCAATCCCACGGATGGGAATGGCAAGAAGATTGGCAGAAAATCTAAGACAGATGCTCAGAAGAAAGATTTTAGAAATCATCACAAAGCCAGGACTATATTATTGAATGCAATTTCACATACTGAGTATGAAAAAATTACAAACAGGGAAACTGCTTTTGATATGTTTGAATCCCTAAAAATGACTCATGAGGGAAATTCTCAAGTTAAGGAGACAAAAGCTCTGGTTCTGATCCAGAAGTATGAGGCCTTCAAAATGGAACACTCTGAATCTGTTGAAGCCATGTTCTCCAGATTTCAGATACTCACAGCTGGGCTGAAAGTTCTGGACAAGGGATACTCTACATCAGATCACGTAAAGAAAATCATCAGAAGTCTGCCTACCAGATGGAGACCAATGGTGACTGCCTTGAAGATGGATAAAGATCTGAACAAGATCTCTTTAGAAGAACTCATCAGCTCACTGAGGAGCCATGAGATTGAGCTTGAGGAAGATGAACCTCAGAAGAAAGAAAAAGGTAAATCTGTTGCCTTAAAATCTAACAAAACTGCTAAAGCTTTGCAGGTTATTCAAGAAAGCTCTGAAGAATCTTCTTCTGAAAAAGAAGATGAATTATCCATGATGTCCAGAAGGATCAACAGACTCTGGAAGCACAAGGGAAAGAAGTTCAACAACTTCAGAAGATCTGATAATAGAAAGGAATCTCCTGGGCACAGAAGATCTGGCAAGAAAGAAGTTGTGTGCTATGAATGCAAAGAACCTGGGCATTACAAGAATGATTGCCCCAAACTTCAGAAGGAAAAACCCAATAAGAAGTTTAACAAAAAGAAGAAGGTTCTGATGGCAACATGGGATGACTCAGATGAATCTGAATCATCTTCTGAATCAGAAGAAGAATGTGTTAATGTTGCGCTGATGGCCAGCACAGAGGATCAAGAGGAAGGTACCTCAGGACATGGGCGGTTTTAAGGCCCGGCCAGGCTGGGCATGTGCCCGGGCTCGGCTCCAAAATTTTGCCTTCTTTTATAAAAGAATATGAAAATTGTGGCGGTTAATAAGTTCTGTTGTGGCGATTAAAACCACCACAATTAACGAAAATGCAGAAAAATAGTACTTTTGAATAAAATTTCTCATGTCATAATATATATTAAATAAAAAAGTGGTTTTTTGTCGTTGATAATGGCAGTTTTAACCGCCGTAATTTAAACATTTTTCACAAATAAAACATATTTTTTTTCCTTTTTTATACAATTAAGCATACATTATATTAATATTTTTTATATGATAATATTTAAATTCAACTACATTACAAAAAGTGCAAAATTAAAATAAAGTTGCTATTTATGACCAAATTAACCAAAAACAAAAAATAAATACTTGAAAAAAATAAAATTTAACATAAAAATAGCAGCTACTAAAATTATAAAAAAAAACATGTATAGTATTGTAAAAAAGAAGAAGAAAATAATAAATTTTATCCTCAAATAATATAAAAAATATATTAGGTCCAATTCTTCAATTTATGTTTGTCGCTACTCGAAAAATGCGTCGCGCAACGACGGGAAGGCGAAAAAGATAGACAGAAGAGTCGCCACCGAACTTTATTCATCCCGTGAGGGGAAAGGAAAATATCGAGAAAACCTTAAGAAAGAAATAGATAAGATGGTTTCGCGACCAAGAACGGGTTCGGAAGCCGGTTATGCGAGGGGAAGGTATTAGCACCCCTCGCATCCATCGTACTCGATGGGAACCTTTTGTTTGTCGATGTGTGAATTTATTTGCTTAAACATTATGCTATAAGAAGTATTCCACAGGGTAAAAGAAGGGTTAGAAACAGGAAAGTTAGGAGGAAAGAGAGAACAGGGAAAAAGAGAAAGAACAGACTCGATAGGACTTCGCAGTCCTAGGCCTACGTATTCTCAACGGATGAGAAAGTCAGAGTCGACGTAGTTCGGGGAACTACAAATATGGGGGGAAGTGTGCTCGACAAGGATTGTGGCCCTTGTGCCTACGTATCTTTACTTGAAAGAAGTAAAGAATCAGAGCAGCCGTAGTTCGGCCTACGGTGTGCGGGGAAGCGGGGAAGTTCTGGTAGACGATGCTATCGTGCGCATTCTAGCAGTTTAGGTGTATTGCTGCTCGCTCGTTGGAGACTTAGGCCTTACCTGTTTGCGGTAGAACGGACGTAGCATGCCTTCTGGGAAAGGGGTGAAAAAGAAAAAAGGGTGCTCGCTAGGATATCGCAATCCTATGCCTACGTATTCTCAATATGCATGAGAAATCAGAGCAACGTAGTTCGTACCTACGGTGAGGATAACCGGTGTGTTTTGTGGATGATGTTATCGTACGCGTTCTAGCAGTTTAGGTGTTTTGCTGCTCGCATGTGAGGAGACTTATGCGTTACCTGTTTGCGGTAGAACGGACGTAACATATCCTTTGGGAGACTGGTTTTCGCCATGCGAGGCAAGGTGTCATGTTTGATTGATGAGATTGTTTTTGGGGCGAGATAGGTCCTCGGATAGTAACCCCTACGGGTAGTACCCAATTCATTGTCTCAAAGTTTTTGTTATAAAAAGGTGTGGCGAACGAGGCGTCTTCGTATTGAAAGACGAGCGTCGAAACCACCCTCACTACAGTGGGCATCCCAACGCTCGGAGAAGAAGAGGTCTACACCCAATCCTCTCTCTTTAATTCAATACAAAGGGAACTTCGTTATCTTATTAAAGATGTTTCTGGTTTTGAATGGTAAGTGCTTTGCGACAGAGAACCCTACGGTAAACGTCAGCACTCGGGATAGGAGAAGGCCTACGCCTAACCACTCCACGACCATTCAAGTTTTTGTTATGAAAATATTTGAAAATGCACTCGGTACAGGACCGAGGTTTTAGGTGTGAAAATTGTGGAAGGAAGTTGTGAAAGCGAGATGGTGGATAAAGTCGCGTCTTTGTATTGAAAAACGAATATCAAGACCACCCTCACTACAGTGGGCATCCCAACATTCGGAGAGGAAGAGGTCTACACCTAATCCTCTCTTTTTTAATTCAATACAAAGAGAAATTTATTTTAAAGATGGTTTGAAAATGGACTCGGTACGAGACCGAGGTTTTTGAAAATGCACTCGGTGCGGAGCCGAGGTTTTAGGAGGAAAAGGGGTGGAAGCATCTTCGTATTGAAAGACGAGTGTCTAAACCACCCACACTACAGTGGGCATCCCAACACTCGGGGAAGAAGAGGTCTACACCCAATCCTCCCTTTTTAATTCAATACGAAGGGAAGTTGATTCCTTATTGATGAGACGGTTGAGTACCTGCCAAAGAAATGAAAAAAACAGAGACAAATATATACAGATAATATACAGAATATGAAACCAACAGTCCACCAATTTGAATTTTAATGGTTTCGATATTTTATTAAGTATTTTTGGAAGAATGTATAAATGTTGAATATTTACAAGATAATAATAATATATAGATATAATATGTACAAGAATATAAATGACTGAAAATAAAACAGTTGTATATTTGACAGAAAATTAAAGCAGTTGTATATTGGCAGAAAATAAAGCAGTGGTATATTGGTTAGTTGATCGAATCGGGACACAAAGAATGGGATCTCGTCTTAACCACAAACAAAATGTCCATTAATCGAAGGTAGCCTATCGCGATCCCAAAGTAAGGAAGATGACCCCAATGGTCATCCCCCATAGATTTGAAATCGGGAAGGTTATCGACTTCGAAAATCTGACGCTTGCGGATAAAAAGCCTTCATCGATCCATAAGTCAAAATGAAATTTAAATAGAGAAGAGATGAGAAGAGAATAAAGTGGGTCTCGGATCCAACGATACTTATCAATATATTGACTTAGTAATCGATTTATGGAAGCGTCGTCATCGACCCAAAAGAAGTGAAATGATAAAGTCGAAAATGAATCGAAAATGGGAAACGAAAGAGAGCGGTCTCAAACCCTTCATTTCTCATCAATAATTTGACAGAGAATCGAAGGTGGTCTCGTCATCGACCAAAAAGTGGAACAAAATATCCGATAAAAAATGAGAAATGAGATCCAACTCAAAAAGAAAATAAATTTTAAAAATACAATATATTTTACAAAGCTCTAACAAAAAAGAAATGAAATTCCAAATTTACATAAGAAAACTTTTAAAAGAAATAACATAAAACTCTAAAACTTAAAGAAAATATAAATAGAAAATATATATATATATATATATATATATATATATATATATATATATATATATATATATATATATATATATATATATATATATATATATATATATATATATATATATATATATATATATATATATATATATATATATATATATATATATATATATATATATATATATATATATATATATATATATATATATATATATATATATATATATATATATATATATATATATATATATATATATATATATATATATATATATATATATATATATATATATATATATATATATATATATATATATATATATATATATATATATATATATATATATATATATATATATATATATATATATATATATATATATATATATATAATATTCTAAAAAATGTTTAAAAATTATATAAGAAAAACTATATACAGTATTTACGAATAAATATTAATATATTTACATAATAATAATAATAATAATAATAATAATAATAATAATAATAATAATAATAATAATAATAATATTTACAGAATATAATAGTAATATTTACATAATATAAAACATATTTACATAAAAAAAATCAATTAAATTAAAAACAAAGGGAGTTTGAAATATGGACAGGGGGTGTATGGAGAGAGGTGTGGTCAGGAATCACTTGGCTGATAGCAAGATATAACAAGTTTCAAACCCGGCCCATAAATAATAATAAATAAATAAACAAAATGTTAGGGTAATAAACAGCCTCAACGGATAGCCAGAGTCAGTAGCCACACAAATGGTGTTTTCCAAATAGAACACGCTTCAATTCAAGCGAAGCAAAAAGCAAACCACAAAACGGACACGCCCGCATCGGAACGGCGGAAAGCAGCAAATCCACGGCAAGGTAATGACGTCACCAACCTCACAATCCTTCAACTGAGTCCGCTCGAAGTCTCTCTGCTTCAGATTCCATTCGTGATCCTATTTCACTCTTGATCTCTGTTGTTTTATGCTTTCGGATTCGTTTTTTTTTTTTTCTGGTTTGGGTTCTGGGTTGACGAGGAAGACGATGCATTTGTGGTGTTGAAGGTTTATGATTGTCGAACTGTTGAGAGTTTGGTGATGGAGGATGAGTTAGATTTTCATGGTGTTGAGTTGAAGGTTGATCTGGGTTGGAGAAGACTTACGGTGGATGAGGTTCGAAAGGGTTTCGATTGGGTTCTGTTGAAGGTTTAACGATGAAGATGAAAATGATGATGGATTTGTTGGTTGATTGATGAAGAATGAGAAAGTTGCGGTTTGAGTGTTGGTTGGTTTTTTTTGAAGAAATATGGGTTGAAGGTTAGCGAGATTGGAGGTGTTTACGATGGTTTGAGTTGAAGATGTTGATGTAGGTGAGTTCATGGAGGGGAGAGTCTTGCGGCTAGGGTTGTGTCTCATGTTGGGGAAGGTGAATAGTGGTTGGAGTACCCTATATAGGGCTGCCACGTGGCATGGTGGAGGGTTTGGTAATTGATGACAAAAAAAATTGACCCTAATTAACTAACTCTTAATCTAATTAAACTAAATATCCTAATAAAATAATAAATTAAAAAAACTATCCTAAAAGTAAATAAATATAATCTATACTAATTAACTAATGAAATAAATTAAACTAATTCTGACTATAAAATAAAATAATTCTATTAACACTAATTCTAAACTTAACTAATATTTATTTATATGAATCTAAATAATCTTAACTACTGTCAAAACAAAAATCCTAAAAAAACTAAACTAAATAAACAAATAAAATAAAATTTAAATTATTAAAATTTAACAAAATAAAATTTGACTATTAATAATAAAACAAATTAATCCTAATTTAATAATACTAATAAATACCATAAATCCTAATCAGCAAAAAATCTAAATAAATAATTAAAAAGAAAATAAAAATCTAAATAATAAATAGCAATTAACCCTAATCAAATAATCTATTCTAATTAAACTAAATATTCTAATAAAATAATAAATAAATAAATAAGCTAAAAACTCCAAATAACTCTAACTAATTCTAAAAAAAAAATTTAATAAAATTCAAGCAATACAAAATTCTATATAAGAACAAAATAAAACTCTATTTAGCTCCTAATAATAAAAATACACTAGAAATTATATTTAACCTAGAAGCTATTTCTAAACTATATAATTAAATCTATTTAAAATAAAAACTATTTCTAATAAAATTAAAAACTGTTAAAACTCTAGAATAAAAAATCAAAATCTACAAACTATTTAAATCCTAAAATATCTCTAACATTACTAACTTAATTCTAAAATCCTAAAATATCTCTAAAATTACTAACTTAATTCTAAAATCCCAAAATATCTCTAAAATTAAATCAAATCTAATTAATTCTAATATTAAAATAATTCTAAAAACAAATTAAATCTATGCTATAAAAATAATCTATTTCTATTCTAAATAAATAAAAAACTATTTCTAATAAAAATTCTAACTAAATTAAAAAATCTATTTAAAAACTATTAAAATAAAATCTATTCTAAAGAAATAAATAAATAACTATTCTAATTCTAAAAATATAATAAAACAAAATTCTACATCTAATTAAATTAAATAGGTGATAAAAATAAAAAAAGAACAAAATAGTAATATTTGCAAGGAAAAAGAGAAATTAAAAAGGATTGAAATATTTACGAAAATGCCCTTAGGCCACGTGTCGCGCTCCCATTAGGCAAAATAAATCAAGTTTTGAAAAACGCTCAAAGTGGACACGTGTCTAGACGGCATGAAATTAAGTGAAAAAAAGCAAAAATATTTACAAAAGCTGGCGGGCAAATTTAGGGTATGACAGATGCCCCTATCTAATCGGCTTAGACCGAGTAAGATGAATTACTGCAGCATTCATCTTTCAAGGTATAAGTCGATTAGATACAAAGAAGACCCTGAATTTGTCCAAAAAAGGAAAACAAAAATTTGAGAAATGAAATACAGACAAACCTGACACCCAAAAGGATGTAGGGAGATAAGCTTCTCCGAAGAGATTGCCACTTATCACTGACTTTAAATGATATGCCCCTGACTGGGCTAAATTTGTCGTTGAAGATTTGATTAACCATGGGGTTGAAATACATCATGCGATACACCCATGGTCTTGAAAAGGTGCCCCTGTCTGGGCGGAATTTTGCTTTGATATTCTTGAATTTCGCGGGGAGACTGTAACACCCCAATTCAACCCTTCGTAATAAATAATAAAATCAGAGTTTCAAAATTTCATCCAAACATAAATTGAGGTATCACATATTCATTTTCATCACTTTGCAATATAATGCACAACACAAAAATCAAAAGTCGGATATACCGATTCATATCATTAACATCATATAACCATATGAGTATTCACAAAATATACGCATCAACAAGTTATCATCAATACATAAATTCATAAAGTCATAAAATAGTAAACATAAACTATCATATCCAAAATAATAACGTCGCCCAAATCCCGAGTGTTACTACTATCAGAGCAGAGCGACTCAAAAAAAAAGAGACTCGAGCTAATCCACATCATCCTCGCGGATCACCTGCACGTTACCAATATAAAGGCAACGGCGAAACAAGTAAAGGGTGAGATACTCCAAAACATATAATTAAAGGCATGATGAAATATATGAATAGTTTGGAATCATAAATGTTATAGGATTAATAAGAATATATTAACACATATCCAAATCTCACACACTTTAAATCATCATTTAGTGTATAGAATCAACACTTTAATTTCGTCACATACTCGCCATAATCATATCAAAACAAGATATAAACTCCATCGCCATAAATTCATATCGTCGCTTTACCGCCATGTTATATTCGTCGCATAATCCTCGTGAATGTATCAAATCTTAATCACTTTATGATTAACATAAAAATGATCACAAAATAAAGTATCCTACAACATCACAATTCATCATAAGTCATCAAATAAAACTCAATGCCAAAAGACTCAAAATAAACATAACCGACTCCATGAGACACGACTATGTTATGCATGTGGTACCCGTCGCTTTGTCCATAATTAGGGACATTTGGCATAAAGCCCATCGTCGCTTTGGCATAAAAGCCCTCGTCGCTTGGCATAAAAGCCCTCGTCGCCAATGCAATGTATGTGACTTGACAACACGACATCACAAACACGACACAACAAAAACATCATCATCACGCATCAAGATTGGCATAAAGCCCACGTCGCCATACTTATCCACATCAAGATAAACATATCATCGCATCGCATATCATCAAGTATTCATTATAAATAAACCGTCGCAAACATCATGTTTAATCACACCACATCATTATCAAATAATTCACTTTATTCCAAACATGGAAAAATAATCAAACATCAATAATCGTCGCAAAAGTCATTCATAATAATCGACATCAATCATAATTATCAACGTCGCAATCGGATTGTCCATACGCGACTTAAACCGACTAAAATGCAACCCGTTTAGAATTAACCGTAAATTGGTCTATTTTGGGTCACTCCGTTAAAAACTCGTAATCTCTAAAAACTAACCTCACCACGACGTTCTACACGTCAAAGTTAGCTAGCACGTCAATTTTCGTCCAATTCGGAGTAACTAGCTCCGTCGCCGAAATTACCGAAATCGAGAAATCAGAACATAATCGGGTTCCAAATTAAATTGGCTAACTTATTTCATATTTGTATTTAATTAATATAATTATTTAATATATATAATAATATAAATAGAACTTTAGCAGAAACAGAGTTTCTGCATAAGTTTTCCTGCATAACTTTTTTTTTTTTTTTTTTATAACATTAATATAATTAGTTTTTCTTTTCTAATTTAATTATTCTTAATTAATTCAATAACAATCCAACAACAACAATAACACCTAAATCAATTCTTCTAACCTCTATCAAAATCACTCAACACAACTCATAAACCCTAAAAATCAATTTTATCCCAAATCAAAATATACCAAATCAAACTCTAACTATAGGCATTGGAAAATCAAACCCCTTACCTTATATACTTGAAATGATTCTTGATGATTCAACCAACCTGTCGCTACTGCGAAAATCGGCGCCGGCTTGACAGGAGAGTCGCCACCGTGCGTTATTTATCCCTCAGAGCGGGAAAGGAAACGCTCGAAGTAAACCTCGCAAAGACGGGAAAAGGTATGGTCATCGCAACCATAGCCTGGATTCGGGAGTCGGTTACGCAAGGGGAAGGTATTAGCACCCCTCACGTCCATCGTACTCGATGGGATCCACGCTTGGTGTTTACAGGTAAAAGGGTGTATTATCTATCTACGCTAATGGCTGGTCTGAAAAGAAAATAAAAGGACAGGACTCGACAGAACATACGGTGTTCTGGGCCTACGTATTCCCTCGTGCAATGGGAAAGTCAGAGTCAACGTAGTTCGACTGCCTACGTCTAAACAGGGGAAGGTTGCTCGCCAGGCCATCGCGTCCTGTGCCTACGTACTTCCATCTGGAATGAAAGATCAGAGCAAACGTAGTTCGGCTAACTACGGGTAAACAGGGGCTCTCACACAGCAGTGAGAAAACAAACTGGTCTCTAAGGCTCGGGAACCTACAAACGATCTGGTCTCAAATGCACTCGGGCAGGAGAAAGGGATAACAATTAGTCGTTAGCGGGAAAGTCTCGATCGCACAGCCGCGAGAGAACAAAGGTTAGTCGTTAGTGTGCTCGCTAGGATATCGCATCCTATGCCTACATATCTTCGTCTGGAACGAAGAATCAGAGCAGCTGTAGTTCAGCTAACTACGGGTCAAGCTACTCAAAAGCTCCTACAGGAAGGAAAGGGAAACCCTAGAACTATAACTGAGAAACAGGGGAATCTATATACTGCTATCACCTGGCTAACCATCCTAATGTCTATCATAACAACTCCGCAGCGGAGAAGTCAGAGCTCCTAAGGGATCATGGCAACAGGACTAAACTACACACAAGAAACTGCAACGTAAAGAATACTGAAAATATGCATGAATGCAACAACTAGACGAACAAGGCACAGAGGCAAGGGAGCTCAGCTCTACCAAATACCAACAAGCAAAGCCACGCAATAACAAGCAAGCAGAAGGAGGACCACCTCAACTTCTCATGCACACAAAGTCTACTTCTAAGATGCACCTACTCAGAACTATCTAGATGAACACCTAAGTCTAATGCAACACAATATCACACAAGTCAAACAACACAAAGAGACTAACCCTGACCAGGGCCTCAAACAAACCTGAAACAAGCTCCTAACCTAGCTCCAGACAGAACTCTATACAATACCCTAAGCAAGGATCTAAGCAACAACTCTACTCCAAACCCTAAGCAAGGATCTAAACAAACTCCTAGGCAAGAGGAATCAATCCCATTCTCCAAGCTTCAGAACAAGCTTACCAGAGAAAGGAAGCTAAGCAGACAAGCTCATAGTGTCTTCCTCAGGAGAACACTAGGAGGTGTATACTCAGGATTCATATCCTATGCGGCTCGACAACTGTGATCAGTTTACATTCCTCCTCAGGAGAGATTAAACTCACATGAAGGCTCCGGCGTCACTGGATATTTGGGAAAGAACCTATATGCACTAAGGGAACTAAGTGAACAGACTCATAGGACTTTCCTCAGGAAAGTACTAGGAGGCTGACACTTAGGAATCGTATCCTACGTGGCTCAACAACTGTGATCAGTTTACATTCCTCCTCAGGAGGAATTAAACTCACAAGTTGGCTCCTACATCACTGGATACTTACGAAATCCTAGACAAACTACTGGAACTAAGTGAATAGCCCCATAGGACCTTCCTCAGGAAAGTGCTAGGAGGCTTCCACTTAGGAATCGTATCCCATGTGGCTCAACAACATGTGATCAGTTTACATTCCTCCTCAGGAGGAATTAAACTCACAAGTCGGCTCCGACATCATTGGATACTTAAGAAAGAGGTGAGAAGGAAGGATGAAAGTCATTCATAGTGCCTTCCTCAGGAAAGTACCATAAACTCCCTTCAAACTTCAGGATCTCGAACCTCACACACAGACAACAAGCTCCTAGACTAAGCCTCAATCCAATGCATCTCTGCAAGCTCCAGCAGGACCTCCATCAGCTCCCACCTTCAAGAAGAAACCACAGGCCAGCAAACTACAAGAGACTATCTCTGGAGTTCAACCACAGTTGAACTTCAAAGTCAGAAGTCATCAAGACTTCTCTTATCTTCAGGCTCAGACAAATCCTATCAGAACACCCTACAAAAATCTATCAAAAATCTACTGGGAAACCTACATGGCTCTAGGGCAACATACTAAAAAAACAGAATAAAATTCCACATCAGATGAAAGAATTAAAATCAGCAACACAGACATATTCACAGACCAATTATTCAAACATCAATAACAATGACAAAATGCAATTAAAATAAAAATGCATGATGGAGTTAATGTTTTTGTATTATAAAATTCTACACTGAATTACGAGTCTACAGAAAAAAGAACGGAATTATTTGACTAATTCTACCATTTTTTATGAATTTTCTAATGATATGCATGCATTGAAAATATTAAAAACAAATCAATTAATTGAAAAATATGCAAAATATAACAAACAAAAAATAAAATGTCACTTTTATTTTTATTTAATTTTCTAAACATTTTTCATGAAATGGTGGAAAAAAGAATTATTGAAACAAACAATTATTTACATTTTTTATGAATTATTTAATATGAAAATACAAAAATAAAAGAAATAACATGGGAGGTTTAAACAGCAAGAGATCTATAAGGGATTCTACATTGGGCCCTGATTGGGGGTGCCAATAGCAATTGGACGCAGGCCCATGACTTAATATCCAAAAAACAAAAAGACTTGAATTGAAACCAGAGGGGGGGTGTTGCATCAGCAAACTCCTAGTTGATATTACTACTGGGCTTACGCCCAGGGGGGTGCAGGAAGTAAATCTGGGGCCTAAGGCCCAATCCATCATCCAGCTCTCTCAAACAGGGGGGGGGGAGTTGAGTAATTGAGGGGTGCGTTCAGAACACGCTTGGGCCTAAGCCCAGTCCAAACAAACCCTAATCCAGATACAGTTAGACAAAACCAATTCTCCTCCCAAAACACTCTGGTACTGTTCACTCTCACCCCTAACTGCGCTCTCTCGTCTTCCTCCTCTCCATCATTCTCTGCAACCTATCTGACCTCAACCAACTCAAACAAAACCCTAAACGAACCTAAACTCAATCTAGACTCCAAATCAAGACAAGATGAAATCATACATTCAACAATCCAAAGCAAGATGCGAGTAATAATCAAAGGACAACATACCTGGAGGTGGAACGCGAGCAAACTTGCGGTGTTCTCTTGATGCTTGCTGAAGCCGATTCGATGATTGCAACAACTCGCGCGAAGATCCTGATGAGAGCTCTTAAGAACTTCTTTGGAGGTTGTTGCCGTCTTCTGAACAAGCACCGAAGAATCTCAACGAGTTCTTGGAGATCTGGAAAAACGCACGAACATATGAAGATTGCTGAAGGTCTTCTGGAGATGATACGAAGATCAACGAACAACGATCCGGCGGTCGATGACGGTTTTGCTGGAAACAAGACGAGGAAGATCTTGGAAGCCCTTTCTGGGAATCTTGATGAACGCTCTGATGGTTTTCTGGAGATGATGAAGAGCGATGAAGGTGTGATGATTGTTTCTGGAAAATAGTCCTTGAAGGACGAAGGAGATTTGATGATTCTGGAAAATTTGGATGAAGGTATGAAGGTTCAATGGAGGGGATCGGAGGAGGAGGATGAAGATCTGGGGATTCTGGAGATTTAGGTGGTGGCCGGAGTTGGTTGACGGTGGCCGGCGGCGTTGCTAGGGCGTTTGCATGCCCGGCGGTAAGGGGACTCCGGCGAGGACGAGAGGAGGCCAGGTGGCTCAGGGAAGGGTTTGCATGGGTGCCACGTGTGGTGGCGTGGAGAGAGAGGGAGAGATAGTGGGGGACAGGTGGGGACGCGTGGTGAAATCTGTGAAGTTCTCAGTGTGGCGTGGCGTGGATTCTGAGAAGACGTGTGGGCCTCTTTCTGCGCAACACGTGGCGCTTTTATACCCTGGTAGTTGCTAGAATTCTCCAGAAACTTCTGGTGTGCGCTGGACTTTGGACTGACTTGGATTATCTCTCTGGACTTTTTGCTGAGACATGGGCCTTACCAAAAAAACACCCCCCTGGGCCCAATACGAAAAATGAATGAAAAACTGAAAAAACTGTATTAAAACAATTAACTAGACCTAATTAACTCTAAAAAAAGATTAAAACTCATATTAATCTAATTAAACCTAAACAAACAATTAACCTAATTAAATTCTAAAAAGATCAATGCTCTAATTAATTCTATATCTCTAATTAAATCTAAAAAAATCAATTAACCTAATTACTCTAAAAAGCAATTAACTCTCTATTAAACTCTAAAAAATGATTAAAAATCTAATTAATTCTATATTATCCTAATTTTCTATTAAAATTCTAAAAATGATTTAAAAACAATTAAACCTATTATTAATAAAAGAAAACTATATTATTTTCTATATTATCAAAAAAAAACTATTAAACCTATTTAAAATCTATAGAAAAATTCTACAAATGATTAAAAGAAAAAGCTATATTATTCTAAAAAGATAAAACCATTTAAAATCTTATTTAAAATTCTACAAATGATTAAAATCTATTTAAAATATTCTATAAAATTCTAAAAAAAGATTAAGCTATTAAAATATTCAAAAGCCCTATTTAAATTCCAGAAAAATCTATAAAGCCTGTTAAAAATTCACAAAAAGCCTATAAAAATCCTAAAAATGCAGATGAATGCAAATGACTCCCATAAAAGCGCACGAGACCAGATCGAATCGAACGGAGATCCCCGGGCATCAGAATATCCCAAAATCACTGAAAAATCACCGAGGAGCGCACAATTTCCCGAAAATAAAACCCCGATAATCTGGACTGGGTCCGCCACATCTGATAGACAAAAATCAAGCTGTAACCCTGATATCCCCTGCTTGTGCACAAAAATCATACATCTGAGCTGTGAATATGAATTTAAACCATGAGTCAGATAGGAAAATCAGTTGGTCAAATTTTAGGGTGCAACAGCTGCCCCTATTCAAGCGACTTGGACCTGAAAGGTTTGAAGAGCACTCAGCCTTCAAACATTCAGAGGTACGAGACGGTTGAATACAAATAAAACCCGAAAATTTGCCAACCGCGAGCATATACTGTTAACTGCTTGGAGAATAGAGTCCAGAAAACCGAGTCCAGTCATTACGGCACCAAACTGATTAATTATCTGATAAAGAACTCCTGATTTGAATACCCGTTGCTTGTGATACCCCATATAACAAACCCTGATGGTTGCAACAACATACCTGATTCTTTCACATTGCCTACTGATAGGCAGGAAGAGAAATATACTCACATCGCCCAAAGATGGACGGGAAGACACCATTATTGAATACTCACCTCGTCTAATGATAGACGGGAAGACAACATTAATCTCCAAATTCACATCGCCTAAGGATAGACGGAAAGTCACCATAATGACAAATCAATTCACATCGTCTAAGGATAGACGGAAAGACACCCTGATTGATGAACAGATCGATATTCACATCGTCTAAGGGTAGACGGGATCAAATTCTTAATCTCCATATTCACATCGTCTAAGGATAGACGGAATCATCCTGATCGATGAACAAATCAATATTCTCATCGTCTAAGGGTAGACGGGATCATCCTGACTGATGAACAAACCAATATTCTCATCGTCTAAGGGTAGACGGGATCATCCTGACTGATGAACAAATCAATATTCTCATCGTCTAAGGGTAGACGGGATCATCCTGACTGATGAACAAATCAATATTCTCATCGTCTAAGAGTAGACGGGAAGAAATAATCTCCGTACTTGCATCGTCTAAGGGTAGACGGAATCATCCTGATTGATGAAACAAATCAATATTCTCATCGTCTAAGAGTAGACGGAAAGAAATAATCTCTGAATTCACGCTGTCTACTGACAGACGGGAGAAAACCTTAATCTTCATACTCACATCGTCTAAGGATAGACGGAAAGACACCAGAATCTCCATACACGCATCGTCTAAAGATAGACGGGAAGTCACCATAACGCAATTCAACACCATCCTTTGAATTTCAGAATCCTCCTGTCTACGGGAATTGATGGAGAGATCAACATCTTTGAAGGGGCCACATCGTCAGTATGGACTAACGGGAAGAAAAACCACCTTTTAAGGAACCATGTCGTCAATAAGAATCGACAATCACGAAAACTGAACATTCTTCGAAGAGCTTCGACATCAATAGGGATTGATGGTCAGAAAAGTCTTTCTTGAACGTCATCATATCCAATAACCAGAAAGAGAACTAATATCCAAAATCATTTTGAAACCCCTCAACAACTAAGGATAGCCGGAGAAGACTCGCTGGGGAAACACCTTATCATATGCATGATCTGGCAATAAGAAACCCGCCGAACAATAGCTCGAAACTTCACATCGTCTGCTGACAGACGGAAAGGAAAGCTACTTATTAGAACAGCTCTATTTTGAGCTCCATTGAAAATCAACCCAAAACTTCACATCGTCTACTGATAGACGGTAAGGAAAGCATATCCTGGGGAAAACCCCTTCTTGAAATCTTACTGCGATCACCCGCAACTTCACATCGTCTATGGATAGACGGAAAGAAAACCACATTCGTACTCAAAACGTCTAATGATAGACAGAGACATCCACTCATTGGAGGAACACATCGTCAATATGAATTGACGGGAAGAAAAGCTTGTCAACATCAGATGACTGCTTGCTTAAAGCACAATTGTTGTATGATCTGATACAACTAATCCGCTGAACTGTCTGAATACTGCTGCTGGATAAATGCCCCTGAACTGATCACAGAGTAATTCACGTGCCATATGAGGCTGATATAAAATCTGACTTATGCTTTGTATGCACATGCAAATGCTTTAGTCTTTCTACAACGTAATGCTCCATTCTAGATGGAAATGCTACGCATTTTGAAAATGTCATGCAGGTATGATGCAGGTATGATGCATGCAATATGCTAGCAGGCTCGAGCTGTTGGAGAGGGCCGGGTACAGAAAACCACTTCAGCAAAATAAATGCTGAAGGCGAGGCCAACTTTGCTGGGGATAACCCGGATATCACTGAATCGTCCTAGCAAAATAAATGCTGGGAGAGTGAAATCAACCCTGCTGGGGATACCGGGAACTTAACCGAACACTTTGACGAAGTAATACCCTGCTGGGGAATATAACTCCGCTGTGAAATAGCAGACGTGTTGAATATGATTGGACTCCTCTGGGAATAGCTTACCCATACCAATGACAAATTGGTCTCTGCTGGAGACAATGGAGGGAGTCCTCCTGCGCACTGACGAAGCTCGGATCTGGAAATCGATGTGCCAACACGGATGGGCCTCATAGTAACCGCAAACATGGATTTGAACTCTTAGGCCATCTTACTGGGTCAGGTACACCTGACGCTGGAAAATATTCTTCCTGAATACACAGCCTTGAAGAGTCAAGGGATAGTGACACAACTTCCCGCATTCATCTCGCTCTCGAAAATCGACTGCATCTGCTCGAATAACTCCAAATGACCCCGTAGGTACGATGAACAACACTCTTTTCGCTTCTGATATGCCCCAGCCTACATGACATCTGTGGGGATAGCCCTTGAAAGGAAATCTGCAAATCTGTTCCTTGATGGTCTGATATAACATGCCTCAGCGTTCTGAACTCCTGAGAGATACTTCACCTTGAATGCTTCTCGCGCAACCTTTGCGTGCTTAAGATGGTCTGCTCCTAACTGCAATGACCTTGATTATCTGATTCAGAGTAGCACCTCCTGACTACGACGCATTCACCGAATCTCAACCTGATTGCCCCAGAATAACTGACTTCGAGAAGCTGACCTGACTGGGAATCACAATAAAGCTTGCCCCTGCTCTCGGAACATTCGGGCGTTCTGCATTCTATCTTGATCATACTTTCCATTGTAGGAAGCTTTTCTGCTGTCAAGCGCTTACTCGCAAGTAAAACAAGTTGTTATGCATAAAAGATGTATTAATGCAACACATATGACAGCTTTGACATCCAATCTGTTCACTGGGAAAAGGAAAAACAGTTTATGGCATATAATGCATAAAACATTTGTCAACATCAGTATCAACATGGTAAGAGGAACCTTTTAGGAGTCAGAATCGACACGACCTTTACCGGAGTACGCTTTCGAAACAACCTGCTTCAATTAGGACTTTTGAAGGTTGTAACGTGGTCAGGTTCATGGTTTTGAAAGAAAGGATAAAGGCTCAAAGTTTACTTTAACCCACCCGTTCTCCTTGATGTTCTCCCATCCTACGTTCAGCTAACTCGACCTTAGCGCTCACCTCTCAGAGGCTGAAAAAATAGGAATGATAGTTCGAGAAACTTTTGGATTTTGGAGTGACAGCCACTCACCTTTCGTCTTTGACACTTGAGGTCACACGACTCGTACTTCCATCGAGGATTTTTCTTTTGATCCTTTTCATCTTTTTCTCTTCATATCCCTAACTTTTGCCTGGACTGACTCCTTTTGAGTTTCTTTTGATCTTTTTAAGTCCAGCGGGATGCCCTCATTTTTGCCTAAGTCATTTGTTTTGAAGTTTTCTTGACTTAGCGGGCTTTTGATTTCTTTTTCATTCTTTTTCGAACAAGTCGTGTGACACTGGTTGCCTGAATCTTTGGGAATGACGTGGCTGTCCCACTCTTGATTGAACCACTGTGGTCTTTTAGGCACGACCTCTAGGGGTGTGATTGATCCTCGAACGGACACTCCTTTTGCAATTTGGACGCTCGGTCAAATTAGCTAACACCTACCCTGCCCCAGGTTAAGATTGAGGGTTTTTTCGTTCACAGAAAGAAACTCCTACTACAAGGCTCAAAGGGGTTGACAAGGGATTATCTTCCTTATATCTCCGGTGTTTAGGGATTCGAAACAATGCCTGTACATCATCAGCAGGTTTTATTTCAAAAGCATACAATCGGAATTTGCATGTCGGTCATTTTCGTCATCCTCCCCAAATTCCTTCTTAACCAAACGTTGGACATTTTGCAAAAACAGTTAGTGAACACGAATGGATTTAACCAAAACATGCATATTTATTTCATTATCATCAATTTGAATGAAAACAACAAGTTTTACAAACAAGCTTACAAGTTCAAACAGGAAAGCAACTACAAATGACAGGCTAAAACAAAGGAAATATGCTAGCTTCTGAGAACCGGGCTTCCATATCTGCCCTGCTGCTGAACCAGCTATCTTTATTAGAGGCAATTCGGCGCTATCCTGATCTGCTTTCAATGACTCAAACAAATTATAGAGCCCTTTCTCCTTCATTCAGATGATTTGGGGACCTCTTGGCCCGAAGCTGATTGCTGCACTGTCAAGCAAATCCTGCACTTTGTGCTTAAAAGCATGGCAACCTTCTATATCGTGACCCGGGGCTCCAGAATGAAACTCACAGTGCTTGCTTGCGTCATAACCAAACGGGGGAGTTCCCGTTATTGGTGCCAGAGTTCTTGTCTCTACCAGATTCAATCTCAACAATGTTTGCAACAAATCGGCATATGTTGAGGGAGGCTTCTCAAACACTCTTTTTTGCTTGCCACCCTGGAATCTTCGTTGAGTTTGTTGTGCCCCCTGCTGAGGCTGCTGCTGCTGGTATCGGGTTGACCCTTGAACACCCTTTGTATCAAATGCAACATTGGTTTCTTGACCTTCAATGTACTGAACACTCTCCTTATGCTTAACCATTTTCTTTCTCAGATCTGCCCCAGGAATAGGCAACAGTTGTGGGCCTGGAGATTCTGATACTATGGAATCCAGGATACGCTTCTGACCCACTGCAGCTTTGGAAACATCTGTCATCTTAGCATCGACTGAGACAGGAGCAATATGCACAGCTACGCCGCCCGGCGTGAATTCAATATCGTGCGAGTCAATCAGGTCTTGAACATTGTGCTTAAAAGCATGACAACCCTCGATGTCATGTCCGAATGCCCCGGAATGAAATTCACATTGTTTACTGGCATCGTATCCTTGAGGAAACACTTTCGTTGGTTGTGTCAACGCTCTTTTCTCCACCAGATTAAACCTCAGTAAGATCTGCAAGAGCTCAGCATAGGTCATAGGTGGTGCCTCAAATATTCTCCTCGGCTTTCCTTCTTGGATCTTCCGCTGAACCGGATGTATCTTCTGTTGCTGCTGCTCAGGTTCCACATGCACAGGTGGCGCGAGCTTCTTCATTGCGGCTTCAAATAGCTGATCGTCTTCTTTCCTAAGCACATTCTTGACTACCTCCATGATCAAGCTCATTTGGGTCTTTAGCTGACTGTTCTCCTCTTTGAGAATCTTCTGCTCCAGACGCATCTCTTGCATGTCTCTCATCATCTGCACCAGCTGGCTTTGGACTTCGATCAATTCAACCTGATTCTGTTCCATATCTCTGGAGGAATTCCTGCAACAAACTGGATGATGAAGAAATAAGACCCACGGTTCTGATATACCTGTTAAAAAATAATGCAATGCGTAGCAAACAAACACACATTCATAACGCGACAAAGAGAAACTCAAACTATAAGCACACAGACAAACATCTCCCACACATGTACAACCAACAAAATCAGCAAGTAAGCACAACTGAGTCTGAATATAACGACCCCAGCCAACAATCCTGGTGGTGGTCGACAAATACTGATGCACAAAAGCTAAACGGGTTAGGCAGAGAAACAGATGCGACACCCGGCATAGAAACTTCTAGAAACTTTCCCCATATTCAACTGAACTCTCTGATTGACAATCCTCGGAGCACACACTTCCTGCGGAGTCTTCCATGACATTAACTGACGAACCCCCACAACTGGAAGATGGAAAATCATTAATCTGAACACAACCCTGAGGCGTGATGCAAATACGGCTAGAGTCTAACAGATCTTGAATCTGACTTCTAAGCACTTTACAATCATTCGTTGAATGCCCCTGTGCCCCGACATGGTACTCACAGCGGGCGCTGGCGTCAAAACCTGGAGGATACGGGGGAATCACCGGCTTAGTCTCTTTCGGCACTATCAATCCGCTTCTGACCAGATCTGGCAACAACTGGCTGTACGACACCGGTAGCTGAGTAAACTGCCTTTCAGGCTTCCTTGGTCTTCGTGGAGCATGCTGACGCGATCGGCGATAGGATGACCGTTGACTTGAAGTGTCTGAAAACTGATCCTGAGATGCCAGAGATTCTGAGATGGCGTCATCTCCTTCCCACTCTTCTTGAGAACTGACAACTGACTCAACCTTATTAACTGGGACATAAGGAACACTTCGAAACTTTCCACTCCTGAGTCCTCGCTCAACAATCTCTCCCAGCCTCATCAGGCTCACAAAACTTGTGCAACTGAATAATTTGTCAAAATAATGGCCTTTCAGGGTACCCAAGAAGATGTCAACCAGTTCCCTTTCCGGAAGCGGTGGTCGAACACTAGCAGCTAATTCCTTCCATCTTCGCAAATATGCTCTGAATGATTCATTCTCTGCCTGAGACAATTCTTGCAGATCTACGAGACTAGGAGTCAAATCCAAATTGTAATCGTACTGCTTCATGAAAGCTCTGGCTAAATCCACCCAAGATCGAATCTGATTACTCTCTAATTGCACATACCATCTCAGGGATGCCCCAGTCAGGCTATACTGAAAGCAATGGATCATCAATTTGTCATTTCGCACCAACGAAGTCATCCTTCGGCAGAACATCATCAAATGCAATTTTGGACAGCTATCTCCTGTGTATTTCTCAAATTCCGGCATTTTGAACTTGTACGGCATTACCACGTCAGGAACCAAACACATGGCTACAGCATCCAGGTTAACGGCATCTTTCGCTTCCAAGGCTTTCATTTGCTCTTCCAACACTCGGAGTCTTCTACCATAGTCAAGAGTTCTTGGATCTACTAACCCGGTCATTGGAATATCTCTCCGGTAATTCATCGCAGGGAAAGCAACACATTGATTGTTAACAGGAGGATAACGTTCATTTCGGGCAATAAACTGCTCATGCTGATCTCGGTTCTCAACAGTTGGCTGTACAACTTGGTCTGCAGTAATATTGTTTGCTTGCGGGAAGTCTTCCATAGAATCATACTGATGGTTGGACGCCACAGTAAACCCTGCCTGGGTGTCAGGAAACTGGAAATTGCCTTCAGACATAGCCACCAATTACCGGTAACTGATTACACTGCTTGATTCTGCTCAAATCTGCTTCAGCCCCTTGGTTGTCTTCAACACTCTACTCTTGCCTCAAACAATTCCCCGAGAATCACCTTCTGGTGAAAACAAAGGTTGGATAAGTGCTCTGACCTGCTAGATGCTATGCAATATGATTTATGCAAACAGAAATACAAAAATGCTAACGTGCATGTGTGCATTGGAGATATTTTCCCTCCAATTCCAGTGTCAGTGGTAGCAAGACGAGATGAACCATAAAGACAATATTTGGAAAATCCCTCATATACTGATTAGAATAACAGTCTCGTCCAGAAATTACATAACTATGCTCCGTACAGCTGATATGACAAAGAGGATCCCAGCCAACATGCCTGGTGGTGATCTCAACATACAAGAGAAATCAAATACGGGTACGGCTGCGGAAGTCTTCGACCATCTTCTTTGTCTCTGCGTGATCTGGTTGATAAATCAAACCTTCTATCAGTCGATCCCTCTTCCTGACTGTCCCCTGGATGTCTCTGACAAAGTCTTCCCAAGCCTTATCATTGGCACCGCCCCCAGGTTTGGGTCTCTTGGCATCTGCTCTATGCTGGAGATCTTCCAAATTCTTCATGGCATCTGTCAGCTTGCGCTCGGCCTCGTATCGGCGACAGGCTTCTTCTTCAAGCTCTTCGTTCTTCACTTTGACCTGTTCTTCTAACTGAGCAATCTGTGTCTTCAGCTCTCCTTCTCGCTCCTTGCGCTTGGTCATAGTGCGATCCCAGTGTTCTCTGAATTTGGCTAGCTTTGTGTAGGCCCTGTCCAGCTCTTGCTTCTTGGTGGCCAACACACTACTAACTGAGTCGACATCTAACTCCAAACGCTTCTTGGTTTCAGTCAATTCCAATAGCGTAGTCTTCAGATGTTTCAGAGTTTCAGCCTGTTGCTTAGAAATATATCCTGTTTCATTATTTTCATGCCGAAGCTTGGCATTCTCCTGCTCTAAAGCCTCTTTAGTCCTGGCTAGCTCTTCTTTCTCCGCCATCAGCTGCTTGTAGACCTGAATGTCCACAGTGGTAGGTTCTTCTACCGGAGGGGGATGCAATGGCTGAACTGCTGGATACGGCATAAGGAACTTCACAGCTCGCTCACGAATCCATTCTTCATATGGGCTAGGACTTCGAGTATCCCCTCTGCTACCTGAAAGCTTCCCTCTCTTGTGCAAGTTTTTCCAGGCTTTCTCAAGTTTGGTCAGCATCTCTTTCCCTATTGCCCCAGTGAGATACAGAGATTCCTGTATCTCCTCGGGCTTTGGCGCTCCATGAGGTATGTACCCAAATTGCTTGATCAATAAGGAAGGGTTATAGTTGACACAACCTTTCCTTCCTATTAACGGAACATTCGGGAATCCTTCGCCTTTGAGTATGACTTCAGCTCCAAATACCTCTTTGTTGGTCCATACCACGTTCTCAGCAGTCAATCCCATTAAGCGCTCGGGCCATCCTAGAGAATTGATAGACGTGACAAACGGGCCTGACTTAGGCAAATGACTGGTGAACCACCTGCATAGGAGAGGTACACAACAAGACACATTCCTTCCTCGTCGCTTTTCATTCTGGTAATGAGTTGAATGGTGGATATCTCCTAGCAAAGTAGGAACTGGGTTTCCCGCAGCCAAAATATAGAAGGCATCTGAATCAACAAAATCAGGAATGTTCGGGAATAACACGATGCCATACACACATATAGCAAGGATAACGTCAAAAACCTCCCAGCTACTCTTCTGGGCATACTCTCGAGCCTTCTCCACTAAGACATCCAACGGAAATCCCCATACGTCTCCTCTTCTGATCATCTTCCCAGACAACTCAGACTCTTTCAAGCACAGGATGGCAGAAAGCTCAGCCAGCTTAGGCTCAGCGTCCGTACGATAAAAAGGCATCTGCTCACGGATCGGTATATCCAGAAGTGCAGAGTACTCCTCCAGGGTAGGAGCCAAAACAAAGTCGGGAAATACAAAACACCTGAGCTCCGCGTCGTAGAACTGTAACAGAGTATAGATGCCGCTGGTCTCGTAGACAGATGGCTGATAAACGTAAGTCAGAATCCTCCCATATCTCTTTCTGAAGTCACCCATTCCTCTCTTCTTGGCAATAGCAATCAATTCTAACAATGGACTGATATTCGGCGACGGAAACTTATAGGGCAATACTCTCTTCAGGTTATCCATGTCTTGCTAGGAACAAACACCAGAACTGGAAGGGAAAATATGTACCTGCAATACACACACGTTAGTTGAATGCAGATGGTAATGCAATGATGCAATATGATAAATAATGCAATCTGCGAACATAGGGCTATGCTGTAGCCTGAAGAGGAATATCTCTGTGATCAAGAACAGAAAACCATCACGGTCACCAGAACCTCATGCCACTAACTATCATCTGATACTCAAAATATCAATCCCCTGGTAAGAAAACCATCTGAACCTCTGTATCTGACGAGAATACCATCTGATAATAGCCTCAACCTCAGATAAGAAACCCATCTAACCCCGACAACACACCTGGAGATGAATCAAGAACACCATCTGATAAAGATACTGAATCATGGTTTCTGAAGGCCAGTTTTCCTGCAATAACCCAGTCCCTCTCACAGGTAGGATAGACCTAATCCACGGACAAAGGTACGGCATCCTATGCGGTCATCAGCGTCACAGACTTTCATGAATGACGATACGATTCCCAGAAGGAGTGGCATCATCAAGTCATGAAGAGGCCTCACTTAGCTGACTTCCAAATGATCGGTCCCCAGAGTCGACAATCCTTACGTCTGGACTCCCCTCAGATCCTCAGGACCGGAAAGGAGCACCTCTGCAAGAATCTCGTCTGAGCGCAGATTTTCGTAGGGAACTGTGCCTGCTCAGCAGACAGGTTCGTCTACTACTTCTCCACAACTATATCTAGGTGTGTACTCAAGCCCAGGTCCGGCTTCTCACTCACAGTAACCTCCCTTCGCCCACAGCAATAATCATAATAATATAATGCTGGAAAATAAATGCGGAAAGGTAAAGGTACAGAAAAGTAAAGTGCAGAAAAGTAAAATACAATATACACAACACCCAACGAATAAACATCCAAGCGCTAGGATTGACTCGCGTAGGGGATGGGAAACGGTCCCAGCATAAGGGATGGGAAAAGTCCCTAGATGCTATAATCCCCAGCAGAGTCGCCAGCTGTCGCTACTGCGAAAATCGGCGCCGGCTTGACAGGAGAGTCGCCACCGTGCGTTATTTATCCCTCAGAGCGGGAAAGGAAACGCTCGAAGTAAACCTCGCAAAGACGGGAAAAGGTATGGTCATCGCAACCATAGCCTGGATTCGGGAGTCGGTTACGCAAGGGGAAGGTATTAGCACCCCTCACGTCCATCGTACTCGATGGGATCCACGCTTGGTGTTTACAGGTAAAAGGGTGTATTATCTATCTACGCTAATGGCTGGTCTGAAAAGAAAATAAAAGGACAGGACTCGACAGAACATACGGTGTTCTGGGCCTACGTATTCCCTCGTGCAATGGGAAAGTCAGAGTCAACGTAGTTCGACTGCCTACGTCTAAACAGGGGAAGGTTGCTCGCCAGGCCATCGCGTCCTGTGCCTACGTACTTCCATCTGGAATGAAAGATCAGAGCAAACGTAGTTCGGCTAACTACGGGTAAACAGGGGCTCTCACACAGCAGTGAGAAAACAAACTGGTCTCTAAGGCTCGGGAACCTACAAACGATCTGGTCTCAAATGCACTCGGGCAGGAGAAAGGGATAACAATTAGTCGTTAGCGGGAAAGTCTCGATCGCACAGCCGCGAGAGAACAAAGGTTAGTCGTTAGTGTGCTCGCTAGGATATCGCATCCTATGCCTACATATCTTCGTCTGGAACGAAGAATCAGAGCAGCTGTAGTTCAGCTAACTACGGGTCAAGCTACTCAAAAGCTCCTACAGGAAGGAAAGGGAAACCCTAGAACTATAACTGAGAAACAGGGGAATCTATATACTGCTATCACCTGGCTAACCATCCTAATGTCTATCATAACAACTCCGCAGCGGAGAAGTCAGAGCTCCTAAGGGATCATGGCAACAGGACTAAACTACACACAAGAAACTGCAACGTAAAGAATACTGAAAATATGCATGAATGCAACAACTAGACGAACAAGGCACAGAGGCAAGGGAGCTCAGCTCTACCAAATACCAACAAGCAAAGCCACGCAATAACAAGCAAGCAGAAGGAGGACCACCTCAACTTCTCATGCACACAAAGTCTACTTCTAAGATGCACCTACTCAGAACTATCTAGATGAACACCTAAGTCTAATGCAACACAATATCACACAAGTCAAACAACACAAAGAGACTAACCCTGACCAGGGCCTCAAACAAACCTGAAACAAGCTCCTAACCTAGCTCCAGACAGAACTCTATACAATACCCTAAGCAAGGATCTAAGCAACAACTCTACTCCAAACCCTAAGCAAGGATCTAAACAAACTCCTAGGCAAGAGGAATCAATCCCATTCTCCAAGCTTCAGAACAAGCTTACCAGAGAAAGGAAGCTAAGCAGACAAGCTCATAGTGTCTTCCTCAGGAGAACACTAGGAGGTGTATACTCAGGATTCATATCCTATGCGGCTCGACAACTGTGATCAGTTTACATTCCTCCTCAGGAGAGATTAAACTCACATGAAGGCTCCGGCGTCACTGGATATTTGGGAAAGAACCTATATGCACTAAGGGAACTAAGTGAACAGACTCATAGGACTTTCCTCAGGAAAGTACTAGGAGGCTGACACTTAGGAATCGTATCCTACGTGGCTCAACAACTGTGATCAGTTTACATTCCTCCTCAGGAGGAATTAAACTCACAAGTTGGCTCCTACATCACTGGATACTTACGAAATCCTAGACAAACTACTGGAACTAAGTGAATAGCCCCATAGGACCTTCCTCAGGAAAGTGCTAGGAGGCTTCCACTTAGGAATCGTATCCCATGTGGCTCAACAACATGTGATCAGTTTACATTCCTCCTCAGGAGGAATTAAACTCACAAGTCGGCTCCGACATCATTGGATACTTAAGAAAGAGGTGAGAAGGAAGGATGAAAGTCATTCATAGTGCCTTCCTCAGGAAAGTACCATAAACTCCCTTCAAACTTCAGGATCTCGAACCTCACACACAGACAACAAGCTCCTAGACTAAGCCTCAATCCAATGCATCTCTGCAAGCTCCAGCAGGACCTCCATCAGCTCCCACCTTCAAGAAGAAACCACAGGCCAGCAAACTACAAGAGACTATCTCTGGAGTTCAACCACAGTTGAACTTCAAAGTCAGAAGTCATCAAGACTTCTCTTATCTTCAGGCTCAGACAAATCCTATCAGAACACCCTACAAAAATCTATCAAAAATCTACTGGGAAACCTACATGGCTCTAGGGCAACATACTAAAAAAACAGAATAAAATTCCACATCAGATGAAAGAATTAAAATCAGCAACACAGACATATTCACAGACCAATTATTCAAACATCAATAACAATGACAAAATGCAATTAAAATAAAAATGCATGATGGAGTTAATGTTTTTGTATTATAAAATTCTACACTGAATTACGAGTCTACAGAAAAAAGAACGGAATTATTTGACTAATTCTACCATTTTTTATGAATTTTCTAATGATATGCATGCATTGAAAATATTAAAAACAAATCAATTAATTGAAAAATATGCAAAATATAACAAACAAAAAATAAAATGTCACTTTTATTTTTATTTAATTTTCTAAACATTTTTCATGAAATGGTGGAAAAAAGAATTATTGAAACAAACAATTATTTACATTTTTTATGAATTATTTAATATGAAAATACAAAAATAAAAGAAATAACATGGGAGGTTTAAACAGCAAGAGATCTATAAGGGATTCTACATTGGGCCCTGATTGGGGGTGCCAATAGCAATTGGACGCAGGCCCATGACTTAATATCCAAAAAACAAAAAGACTTGAATTGAAACCAGAGGGGGGGTGTTGCATCAGCAAACTCCTAGTTGATATTACTACTGGGCTTACGCCCAGGGGGGTGCAGGAAGTAAATCTGGGGCCTAAGGCCCAATCCATCATCCAGCTCTCTCAAACAGGGGGGGGGGAGTTGAGTAATTGAGGGGTGCGTTCAGAACACGCTTGGGCCTAAGCCCAGTCCAAACAAACCCTAATCCAGATACAGTTAGACAAAACCAATTCTCCTCCCAAAACACTCTGGTACTGTTCACTCTCACCCCTAACTGCGCTCTCTCGTCTTCCTCCTCTCCATCATTCTCTGCAACCTATCTGACCTCAACCAACTCAAACAAAACCCTAAACGAACCTAAACTCAATCTAGACTCCAAATCAAGACAAGATGAAATCATACATTCAACAATCCAAAGCAAGATGCGAGTAATAATCAAAGGACAACATACCTGGAGGTGGAACGCGAGCAAACTTGCGGTGTTCTCTTGATGCTTGCTGAAGCCGATTCGATGATTGCAACAACTCGCGCGAAGATCCTGATGAGAGCTCTTAAGAACTTCTTTGGAGGTTGTTGCCGTCTTCTGAACAAGCACCGAAGAATCTCAACGAGTTCTTGGAGATCTGGAAAAACGCACGAACATATGAAGATTGCTGAAGGTCTTCTGGAGATGATACGAAGATCAACGAACAACGATCCGGCGGTCGATGACGGTTTTGCTGGAAACAAGACGAGGAAGATCTTGGAAGCCCTTTCTGGGAATCTTGATGAACGCTCTGATGGTTTTCTGGAGATGATGAAGAGCGATGAAGGTGTGATGATTGTTTCTGGAAAATAGTCCTTGAAGGACGAAGGAGATTTGATGATTCTGGAAAATTTGGATGAAGGTATGAAGGTTCAATGGAGGGGATCGGAGGAGGAGGATGAAGATCTGGGGATTCTGGAGATTTAGGTGGTGGCCGGAGTTGGTTGACGGTGGCCGGCGGCGTTGCTAGGGCGTTTGCATGCCCGGCGGTAAGGGGACTCCGGCGAGGACGAGAGGAGGCCAGGTGGCTCAGGGAAGGGTTTGCATGGGTGCCACGTGTGGTGGCGTGGAGAGAGAGGGAGAGATAGTGGGGGACAGGTGGGGACGCGTGGTGAAATCTGTGAAGTTCTCAGTGTGGCGTGGCGTGGATTCTGAGAAGACGTGTGGGCCTCTTTCTGCGCAACACGTGGCGCTTTTATACCCTGGTAGTTGCTAGAATTCTCCAGAAACTTCTGGTGTGCGCTGGACTTTGGACTGACTTGGATTATCTCTCTGGACTTTTTGCTGAGACATGGGCCTTACCAAAAAAACACCCCCCTGGGCCCAATACGAAAAATGAATGAAAAACTGAAAAAACTGTATTAAAACAATTAACTAGACCTAATTAACTCTAAAAAAAGATTAAAACTCATATTAATCTAATTAAACCTAAACAAACAATTAACCTAATTAAATTCTAAAAAGATCAATGCTCTAATTAATTCTATATCTCTAATTAAATCTAAAAAAATCAATTAACCTAATTACTCTAAAAAGCAATTAACTCTCTATTAAACTCTAAAAAATGATTAAAAATCTAATTAATTCTATATTATCCTAATTTTCTATTAAAATTCTAAAAATGATTTAAAAACAATTAAACCTATTATTAATAAAAGAAAACTATATTATTTTCTATATTATCAAAAAAAAACTATTAAACCTATTTAAAATCTATAGAAAAATTCTACAAATGATTAAAAGAAAAAGCTATATTATTCTAAAAAGATAAAACCATTTAAAATCTTATTTAAAATTCTACAAATGATTAAAATCTATTTAAAATATTCTATAAAATTCTAAAAAAAGATTAAGCTATTAAAATATTCAAAAGCCCTATTTAAATTCCAGAAAAATCTATAAAGCCTGTTAAAAATTCACAAAAAGCCTATAAAAATCCTAAAAATGCAGATGAATGCAAATGACTCCCATAAAAGCGCACGAGACCAGATCGAATCGAACGGAGATCCCCGGGCATCAGAATATCCCAAAATCACTGAAAAATCACCGAGGAGCGCACAATTTCCCGAAAATAAAACCCCGATAATCTGGACTGGGTCCGCCACATCTGATAGACAAAAATCAAGCTGTAACCCTGATATCCCCTGCTTGTGCACAAAAATCATACATCTGAGCTGTGAATATGAATTTAAACCATGAGTCAGATAGGAAAATCAGTTGGTCAAATTTTAGGGTGCAACACAACCCAAAACCCAAGCTTTGTGTTCTTGTTCTTCTTCTCTTCTCCAAGACCCTCTAGCTCTCTCTAATGCCTCTAAGTGTGTTTTGTGAGTTATGACATAAAACAAGGTGTATTTGGTTTTGATTAGTAGCAAGACATAATTCAAATTACCAATTAGCCCCTCTTAAAATATACTACTCATAACACTAAATAATATTATTAACCTAAATAATTAAAATAACTCCAAATAATTAAGTATCAGTCCGAATAATATTTTACCGAACCGAACGGAATGAAAACCGGACCGAACAAAATAATTACCGGTCTCTCAAAACAAATATCGGACCGAATAAAATAATTACCGGTCCCTCAAAACAAATACCGGACCGAATAAAATAATTACCGGTCCCTCAAAACAAATACCGGACCGAATAAAATAATTACCGGTCCCTCAAAACAAATACCGGACCGAATAAAATAATTACCGGTCCCTCAAAACAAATACCGGACCGAATAAAATAATTACCGGTCCCTCAAAACAAATACCGGACCGAATAAAATAATTACCGGTCCCTCAAAACAAATACCGGACCGAATAAAATAATTACCGGTCCCTCAAAATAATTATCGGACCGAATAAAATAATTACCGGTCTGAATAATACGTCGCCAAATATATTAACAGATATATCAGTTAGTATAAATATTCTCGTCGCAAAATAAACGTCAAACGGTAACTCGAAAATATTAATATAATATTAAATAAAACGGGGTGTTACAACTCTCCCCCACTTAAAAGAATTTCGTCCTCGAAAATTTACCTGACTCGAAGAGCTCGGGATATGAATCCTGCATCTTGCTTTCCAACTCCCACGTTGCGCTTTCACCAGCTGCTCCTATCCACACAACTTTGACCAAAGAGATCTCCTTACCACGAAGGGTCTTTATCTCTCGATCTTCAATCCTCAACGGCATCGTCTCCACCGTAAGATTGTCTCGAACTTGAATATCATCCATCTCAATTACATGTGAAGGATCCGGAACATACTTCCGAAGTTGCGACACATGAAATACGTCGTGCAAGTTCGAAAGATTCGGCGGTAACGCCACTCGATAAGCCACTTTTCCCACTTTACTAGTGATTTGGTAAGGTCCAATAAAGCGAGGAGTTAACTTCTTCGATTTCAAAGCTCTTCCAACACCGGTTGTAGGAGTAACTCGTAGAAACACATGATCACCCGATTGAAATTCCAAATCTTTCCTTCTTTTATCATGGTAACTCTTTTGCCTACTTTGCGAAATTCTCATCTTTTCTCTAATCATCTTAACCGCCTCGGTTGTCTCTCTAACCAACTCCGGTCCAAGCACCACACTTTCACCCGACTCATGCCAACACAAAGGAGTTCTACACCTCCGACCATACAAAGCCTCGAAAGGTGCCATTCCAATACTCGAGTGAAAACTGTTGTTATAAGTGAACTCAATCAAAGGAATATAAGTATCCCATGAACCACCGTGTTCAAGAATACAAGCCCGCAACAAATCTTCTAAAGATTGAATTGTTCTCTCCGTCTGACCATCGGTTTGAGGATGATAAGTTGAACTTAACCTCAACTTAGAACCCAAAGTTTCTTGCAAGCTTTTCCAAAAATCTGAAGTGAACCTCGGATCTCTATCCGAAACGATACAAAGAGGAATACCATGTAATCTCACTATCACATGCGTATAAATTTCCGCCAACTTTGATACGGGATAAGTGATGTTAATAGGAATAAAGTGAGTCGACTTTGTGAGCCTATCAACGATAACCCATATCGCATCATGTCCTCTTGGTGTATTCGGTAACCCCGTCACGAAATCCATAGAAATGCTATCCCATTTCCATTCCGGAATCTCTAACGGTTGCATCAGCCCAGCAGGTTTCTGATGCTCCACCTTCGACTTCTGACAAGTCAAACAAGCATAAACAAACTGAGCTACTTCTCTTTTCATACCAGACCACCAAAATAACTTCTTCAAATCTTGGTACATTTTGGTCGCTCCGGGATGAATACTCAAGTTACTTCGGTGACATTCTTCTAAAATCATTCTCTTCAAATCCACATCATCAGGAATACAAATCCTGTCACAGAATCTCAACACACCATTCGCATCCAACTTGAAATCATCATTCTCAGTTTGTCCAATACTAACCATCAAGTCAACAAACTTTGCATCTAACTTCTGAGCTTCTCTAATATTATCAAGGAAATCATTATTGATCTTTAACATCCCCAGAATAACACTCTTCGGCGTCACCTCGATCACAAGACTCATATCTCTAAATTGCTCAATCATTTCCAACTCTTTCACCATCAAAAGTGACATATGCAAAGTCTTGCGACTTAAGGCATCGGCCACCACATTCGCTTTACCAGGATGGTAATTCAATCCAAAGTCATAATCTTTCAACAATTCGAGCCACCGCCTTTGTCTCATATTAAGCTCTTTCTGCTCGAACAAGTACTTCAAACTTTTATGGTCACTAAATACTTCAAATCTAGAACCATAAAGATAATGCCTCCAAATCTTAAGCACAAAAACAACTGCCGCAAGTTCCAAATCGTGAGTAGGATAATTCTTCTCATGAACCTTCAATTGCCTAGAAGCATAAGCAACCACCTTTCCATTCTGCATGAGCACACCACCTAAACCCATCTTAGAAGCATCACAATAAACAACAAACGGTTTCTCCGGATTAGGCAAAATCAAGATCGGAGCCGTCGTCAACCTTTTCTTCAATTCCATGAAACTTTCTTCACACTTGACATCCCACACAAATGCAGATCCTTTGCAAGTCAACTTTGTCAAAGGAAGTGCCAACTTTGAAAATCCTTCAATGAATCTTCTATAATAGCCAGCCAAGCCTAAGAAACTTCTAATCTCGGTAACCGACTTAGGAGTTTCCCATCTCAACACCGCATCAACTTTTGAAGGATCCACCGCAATGCCATTACCAGAAATGACATGGCCCAAAAAGCTAACTTCACTTAACCAGAACTCGCACTTTGACAACTTAGCATAAAGCTTCTTCTCTTTCAGAACTTCTAACACAATGCGCAAATGCTCTGCATGTTCTTCTTCCGATTTAGAAAAAATCAGAATGTCATCAATAAAAACCACCACAAAACGATCCAAGTAAGGATGGAAAATACGATTCATGTATTCCATGAATACTCCCGGTGCGTTAGTGACACCGAAAGGCATCACCAAATACTCGTAATGTCCATACCTCGTCCTGAAAGCAGTTTTCTGAACATCTTCTTCTTTCACCCTTATTTGATGGTAACCCGATCTCAAATCAATCTTACTAAACATGCGAGCGCCAACCAATCGGTCCATCAAATCATCAATTCTTGGAAGCGGATATCTATTCTTGATCGTTACTTTGTTCAACTGACGGTAGTCGATGCAAAGTCTCATGCTACCATCCTTCTTCTTCACCAATAACACAGGAGCTCCCCACGGTGACACACTTGGCCTAACAAACTTCTTCTCGAGCAAATCTTCTAATTGGCTCTTCAATTCTGATAACTCGGATGCGGACATCCTGTATGGTGCCATAGAGATAGGTCTGGTACCAGGGACAAGGTCCACAGAAAATTCAACTTCTCTTCTTGGCGGTGCACTAGGAATCTCATCAGGGAATACTTCGGGAAAGTCGCATACCACCGGAAAGTTTGCAATCACAGCCTGACTCTCAACAGACAGAGTCTCCATCAACAAAAACATTAACGCCTCTTCCTTCATAAACGCGTTCAACTGCTTCGTTGTTACCAAAGTGGCTCGTTCTTCTTCTTCTAAGGAAGAAAACATCACCGAGTTGTTATAGCAATTGATATGAACATAATTAGATTTTAACCAGTCCATACCTAAGACCACATCCATTCCGACAAGCGGCAACCAAATAAGGTTCACAAGGAAATCTCGATCAAAGATTGATAAAGGACAATCTGAACACACAAAGGAGGTAGTAACCGTTCCCTTAGCTGGAACCTCTACAATCATATCTCTATTCAAGGAGGATAAAGTAAGACCCAATCTCTTAACACAATCAGCAGCAATAAAACTATGAGTAGCACCAGTATCAATAATAGTAATAAGAGGAATGCTATTAATGAAACTAGTACCTCGAACAAGTCCATCCTCGTTTGCCTTCGGAGCTCCCGACAAAGCAAACACTTTTCCCGAATCATGAGTCCTCTTAGGCTTCTTACATTGAGAACTAATGTGACCCCCTCACCGCAATTAAAACAAACCACATCCTTATGCTTGCAATCACGGGTTATATGCCCCACTTCTCCACATCGGAAACATCTCACTTCATTCTCCTTAACCCTGGCATCACTTCTACAAACATTACTTTTATGTCCTGCCTTCCCACATTTGTAACAAACAATACCAGCAGGGGCATCTCCCCCACTAGTCCTTCACCCTTGGACTACTTTTTGCTTCCCTTTTCCAACCGGGGCATCATACGGCTTCCCACGATTTTGTTGACCTTTGTTTCTCTTTTCAGACATGATCTTATAATGGGCATTACTATCCTCTTCAAAGATCCTGCAACTATCAATCAAATCCGCAAAGACGCGAATCTTTTGATAACCCACTGCTTTCTTAATCTCAGGACGTAAGCCATTTTCAAACTTAATGCATTTAGAGAACTCAGCATTGGGTCCATCATAATGCGGATAGAACTTAGCCAGCTTGGTGAACTTCGCTGCATAGTCAGTGATCGACATGTTTCCTTGCTTTAGCTCAAGGAATTCAATCTCCTTTTTTCCTCTTACATCCTCCGGGTAATACTTTCTTAAGAATTCCCTTCGGAATACCTCCCACGAGATCTCTTCTCCAGCAAGCTCTAGCCTCTGACGGGTCTCGACCCACCAGTCGTCAGCTTCCAATGTCAACTTATGTGTACCATAACGGATTTTCTGAGCAAGGGTACAATCCATCACCCTGAATATCCTCTCTATCTCTTTCAGCCACGCCAGTGCTCCTTCGGGATCATACTTTCCTTCAAAAGTAGGAGGGTTCTCCCTCTGAAAGGTTGCCAAACTACGAGACCCTATGTTCTCGTCAGCGTTTGGCGGATTCTGGTACGCCTGAGCCATTGCATGCATAGCTGCAGCAAGTGCCTCATCGTTTCTTCCAGCATTTCTCCCGGCCATCACACTTCTGCTCACCACATAAACAAGGATTAGAATCAACAAATAACAATACTTGATTGTTAAACAACTAAAGACTCAACAACTTGGTCGGACAGACCGACCTGCTCTGATACCACTAATGTAACACCCCAATTCAACCCCTCGTAATAAATAATAAAATCAGAGTTTCAAAATTTCATCCAAACATAAATTGAGGTATCACATATTCATTTTCATCACTTTGCAATATAATGCACAACACAAAAATCAAAAGTCGGATATACCGATTCATATCATTAACATCATATAACCATATGAGTATTCACAAAATATACGCATCAACAAGTTATCATCAATACATAAATTCATAAAGTCATAAAATAGTAAACATAAACTATCATATCCAAAATAATAACGTCGCCCAAATCCCGAGTGTTACTACTATCAGAGCAGAGCGACTCAAAAAAAAAGAGACTCGAGCTAATCCACATCATTCTCGCGGATCACCTGCACGTTACCAATATAAAGGCAACGGCGAAACAAGTAAAGGGTGAGATACTCCAAAACATATAATTAAAGGCATGATGAAATATATGAATAGTTTGGAATCATAAATGTTATAGGATTAATAAGAATATATTAACACATATCCAAATCTCACACACTTTAAAGCATCATTTAGTGTATAAAATCAACACTTTAATTTCGTCACATACTCGCCATAATCATATCAAAACAAGATATAAACTCCATCGCCATAAATTCATATCGTCGCTTTACCGCCATGTTATATTCGTCGCATAATCCTCGTGAATGTATCAAATCTTAATCACTTTATGTTTAACATAAAAATGATCACAAAATAAAGTATCCTACAACATCACAATTCATCATAAGTCATCAAATAAAACTCAATGCCAAAAGACTCAAAATAAACATAACCGACTCCATGAGACACGACTATGTTATGCATGTGGTACCCGTCGCTTTGTCCATAATTAGGGACATTTGGCATAAAGCCCATCGTCGCTTTGGCATAAAAGCCCTCGTCGCTTGGCATAAAAGCCCTCGTCGCCAATGCAATGTATGTGACTTGACAACACGACATCACAAACACGACACAACAAAAACATCATCATCACGCATCAAGATTGGCATAAAGCCCACGTCGCCATACTTATCCACATCAAGATAAACATATCATCGCATCGCATATCATCAAGTATTCATTATAAATAAACCGTCGCAAACATCATGTTTAATCACACCACATCATTATCAAATAATTCACTTCATTCCAAACATGGAAAAATAATCAAACATCAATAATCGTCGCAAAAGTCATTCATAATAATCGACATCAATCATAATTATCAACGTCGCAATCGGATTGTCCATACGCGACTTAAACCGACTAAAATGCAACCCGTTTAGAATTAACCGTAAATTGGCCTATTTTGGGTCACTCCGTTAAAAACTCGTAATCTCTAAAAACTAACCTCACCACGACGTTCTACACGTCAAAGTTAGCTAGCACGTCAATTTTCGTCCAATTCGGAGTAACTAGCTCCGTCGCCGAAATTACCGAAATCGAGAAATCAGAACATAATCGGGTTCCAAATTAAATTGGCTAACTTATTTCATATTTGTATTTAATTAATATAATTATTTAATATATATAATAATATAAATAGAACTTTAGCAGAAACAGAGTTTCTGCATAAGTTTTCCTGCATAACTTTTTTTTTTTTTTATAACATTAATATAATTAGTTTTTCTTTTCTAATTTAATTATTCTTAATTAATTCAATAACAATCCAACAACAACAATAACACCTAAATCAATTCTTCTAACCTCTATCAAAATCACTCAACACAACTCATAAACCCTAAAAATCAATTTTATCCCAAATCAAAATATACCAAATCAAACTCTAACTATAGGCATTGGAAAATCAAACCCCTTACCTTATATACTTGAAATGATTCTTGATGATTCAACCAACCCAAAACCCAAGCTTTGTGTTCTTGTTCTTCTTCTCTTCTCCAAGACCCTCTAGCTCTCTCTAATGCCTCTAAGTGTGTTTTGTGAGTTATGACATAAAACAAGGTGTATTTGGTTTTGATTAGTAGCAAGACATAATTCAAATTACCAATTAGCCCCTCTTAAAATATACTACTCATAACACTAAATAATATTATTAACCTAAATAATTAAAATAACTCCAAATAATTAAGTATCAGTCCGAATAATATTTTACCGAACCGAACGGAATGAAAACCGGACCGAACAAAATAATTACCGGTCTCTCAAAACAAATACCGGACCGAATAAAATAATTACCGGTCCCTCAAAACAAATACCGGACCGAATAAAATAATTACCGGTCCCTCAAAACAAATACCGGACCGAATAAAATAATTACTGGTCCCTCAAAACAAATACCGGACCGAATAAAATAATTACCGGTCCCTCAAAACAAATACCAGACCGAATAAAATAATTACCGGTCCCTCAAAACAAATACCGGACCGAATAAAATAATTACCGGTCCCTCAAAATAATTATCGGACCGAATAAAATAATTACCGGTCCCTCAAAATAATTATCGGACCGAATAAAATAATTACCGGTCTGAATAATACGTCGCCAAATATATTAACAGATATATCAGTTAGTATAAATATTCTCGTCGCAAAATAAACGTCAAACGGTAACTCGAAAATATTAATATAATATTAAATAAAATGGGGTGTTACAGAGACCCGCGGTCTTGCGGAGATTGCCCCTGACTGGGCTGATTATGATCTTGAAAATCTTCGAGATTAATCCTGGATCTGACCTCGCATACGCGGATGCTTGATGAGAATGATGTTTCATATCAAATGGAAATGTAAGTGCAAATGCTAATGCACGGAGATGCAAGAGCTGAGGAAATATGATATGATTATGGGTATGCATATGATGCGTATGATGCATATGATTGCAAATGGGTGATGGAAATCCAAGTGCCGATATGGCAGGTTTTGGGTAGTTGCAAAGGCGGATTGGACTTTGGTGGTTGCCAATGTAGATTGGACTTTGGGTTTGAAGTACCAGATGAGGGCTGATATTCAGAGGGTAGACCACCAGACAAGGACTGGTTGGCGAAAGGTTAAGCTGAAGGAGGGTTGATTTTGTGGTTTTCCAGATGGGAGCTGGACTTTGGGATGAGGTTTACCAGACAAGAACTAGTGAAATGGTAGGCTGGTTAAATGGTAGGCTAAAAGGAAGGGTGACTAGATGGGAGCTGGTTTAAAAGCTGACATATACCGGACGGGAACTGGTATTCAGCGGAGGGTAGACCAGGTGGGACTGGTTTGAAAGCTGACATATACCGGACGGGAACTGGTATTCAGCGGAGGTTGACCAGACGAGGACTGGTTTGAAGGTTTGCCAGACAAGAACTGGACTTTGAAGGTTTCGAATTGGGCTGGTAATAGGTTGTGGGGATGAAAATCCGATGACAGCAAGGCCTTTTTGGAAGGTTAGGGTTGGGTGAGGTGACAGTATGATTCCCCGACACTCGTTTTGAACTCAACAGTTGCTGATGAAAATGAACTTGCTTGAGTAACTTGCCATGAGACGACCTCAAGATGGCTTGCCCCAGAGTTTGTACCACGAATAGATTCATCATTGTTTAACTGATTCTTGTGGTTGGCTTCAACATACTTTTGGAGTAGCTTGCCCTTGAAAGAGCGTTGAAGCGACTTGACTTATCCTGATTGAACATTGGAGGGATATATCCTTAAGTCAAAGAAACTCTGGATGGCCTGCCCCTAATTGGTATGATTCACTTTTGATCAACCGCTTCTGGAATGGTTTGCCCCATAATCAACCGTTGTTTGGGGATTGCCTCAGACTGACTCATTCCAAATTCTTGGATCTCAATGCCCCAGTTCCATAGGGCTACAAAGTATGCTCGATTCTGATCCAGACTGCTGAATAATCTAGTCCTGTTTGATTGTTTTATGTTAGAATTTCCTCAATACCAACCACTGACTTGCAATTAAAATTGTTTATTCACGAATGGTAATTTTAATGTGAAGTTCATGCAAATTTTTTTTAAAGAATTGTCGTTTATTGAGTGTCGTGATAGTGAGACGAATGGACCATTAGTCCAAATGTTGTGCTAACTTGATTGGTGTAAAATATATAGCAAGGAAAATGACACCAATGCTGATGATTAGCAAATACGTGAGAAGTCAGGTTACGCAACCTTGCGATAGTATGCTTTCAGAATAAACCTCGACTCAATTAGGTCTTTCGAGGGTTGTAATGTGGTTTGGTTCACGGTTATGAAACAAAGGATATTAGGCTCAAAGTATGATTTGTACCCACCCCTTCTTCTTGATGATCTCCATACCTACATTCAGTTAATTCTGAACCTATTTGTCTTGACGGTGTAATCTTAATGGATCAAGGTTTGCTCGAGATGGCAGTCATTTTATTTTGATTTTTGATGGATGTCAGCGACCCTTTTGATTTGGGTGGCCACTGAATCTTATTTTGTTTTTGTTGAGGGTTTGAGGACCTCTTTTGATTTTGTTTTTGATCCCTAACTTTTGCATGGATTGACTTTGCTTGTCAGATCCATCAGGATTGCCTTGATTTTTGCCTAAGTCCCCTTTTAAGGTGCTTGACTTAGCAGGCTTTTGATATTTTTTCTGATTTTGTTGGCGAATTGTGACTGCCATGTCGTGGGTCATTGATGAACAACCTTCTTCTGGATTTTGCTTTATGCATAGTGGACTAACTGAACAACTACCCTTCCCCAGGTTGAGTGTAAGGGTTTGAATATCCAAAGGAAACTCCTACTTCTAGGCTCGAAGTGGCTGACTAGGGATTAACTCCTTATATCTCCGGTGTTTAGGGGATTTGAAACAATGTCTGTACATCATTGACGAGATTTTGTCTGAAAGCATACAGTTCGCAATTATGGGTATTCAGTTTTCGTCATCCTCCCTCCAATATTTGCTAAACACAACAGTGATGAAGTGGAGTGGATAAAAGTGTATGTGTCTGTGATAAGTGGAAATAATGAGTGAATACGACGTGACTGATTCGGAAAATGCATAATAACTTCATTAATATTACCATTCAAAACAACAATGTTTAAACACAAGTAGCAATTAACAGGAAATAAACTACAAGATGCAAATGATAAAAGCGTTCAAGGACTGCTAATGTTGAGGACGTCTGCCTGTCTAGACCACTGGCTTCTTGAAATGACCCTTGAAATCTTCAAGCTTAGACAGCTGAAAGGTTGACATGAACGACCAAATTCCCTTCAGGAAAAGATATGTACCCTTTGTCAATCAACTGTTGCACTTTGGCTTGGAAGGCTTTGCAATCTTCGGTCGAGTGCCCCATGGATCCTCCATGATATCCACACTGAGCATTGGGATTGTACCCAGGAGGGTAAGGTTCTGGCACAGGCTTAAGAGTTTTAGGCTCTACCAATGAATTTTGAATCAGATGTGGGAGTAGTTGACTGTGCGACATAGGGACTGAATGAAGAGGAGCATTCCTTCTTTCCAAATTGTTGTTGAGCCTATGCTGATTTTGGCGCTGATTCGGACGACCTCGACTATGGGCTTGTTGATTTGCATGAGGAGCGACCCATGGCTTGTAGAATGAAGCTTTAGACATGGTTGATTTCCCATAAGGATAACATGGCGCTGGTAATGATGCTTGTTGAGCAGATGAGGGACCACATAGTTTTGCTGGTACATCGTGAGAGTACTCAATGTTTGCTATGAATTCATTGGTCTCATCTTTCTCTTCCTCATGGAAATCGTCGAAAGATTCGATCTCACTGGCCTGACTGCTTGAGGCTTCTTGAATTTGTCCACTTTTAAGGTAGCTTTCGATGCACTCTCCTACAATCACAAGGTCAGAGAAGCTTGATGGCGTACAACCAGCCGTTCTTTCAAGATAAGAGCCCTGCAAGCTGTTGATGAACATGTCAATCAGTTCCCTGTCCGAGAGTGGTGGTTGCACTCTTGCTGCAAATTCTCTCCACCGCTGTGCATATCCCTTAAAGGATTCATTTTCATTCTGAGATAAGCTTTGCAACTGCATGCGGGTGGGAATAGTGTCTAGGTTGAACTGGTAAAACTTTAGAAAAGCGCTGGCTAGGTCCCTCCACGATTGGATATGACTCCTTTCTAAATCTGTGTACCAACTTAATGATGCCCCACTCAGACTTTCTTGAAAACAGTGGATCATCAACTTATCGTCATGAATGTAAGGGGTCATTTTTCGACAGTACATCACCAAATGACGCCTCGGGCAACTAAAGCCGGTGTACTTCTCGAAGTTGGGTATCTTGAATCTTGGAGGAATCACCAAGTCTAGCACTAGACACATATCAGCAGTGTCAAGGCCGAGCATATCAGACACTCTCATAGCTTGAATTGTCTCCTCGAGGGTGCGAAGCTTTTCTTCCATGGGATCAGTCTTTGGCATCCTCTGGGGTCGTGTAGGAACGTTTACTTGCAGAGGATGGTCATCAAGAGGAAGGTCATACAATGGATTATTCCTCACATTAAATCTTGGCGGGGACTCAACATTCTGGCGGTCGTTCTCTGGCATAGCTACCTCAGTTTGCATTGTCTGATTGGCCTTTCAAGGCGTCTATGTTCCTCTTGCTTCAAACGCTTCACAACTCTCACGAGTTCAGTAGGAGTGTCGGGAAATCAACTGCGGGTTATGAACAAGGATGGGTAAGCTTTTGGTATCTGGTAAGAAAATGCAAAATGATGCAGAGATGTTTATGCAAATGCAATGCAATGAGTGCACACGATAACAGATCCACAACAAGGATTAGAGTCACAGATCCTGCAAGACAACATAACAATATATCTCTCCCTTCGGGTGGGCAATCTATTGGTTTATAAGAGGGTATCCCAAAGGCCTTTAAACAAAGTCTCACGCACTAAGCCTCAAAAGTTTTCCATCATAACGACTACTCGTAAGACGGTAATCCTTTCAAAGGATGAACACAGAGTTATGTTTTAGGAACCTTCGGAACAAGGTTCTACAAAAGGTCCTCAAAGTCACGAACTCCCAAGTTGGAAATAAAGATGCCATTACGACTACACGTAAGACATAATCATCCCAAAGGGGTCTCATCTGAGCGGTGGAATTCGATCCAACTCAACGAGTCCTAAGTCTCGCAAATCAGAAAGAATCCACCTCCTAACTTAGTGTACACTCAAAAGCTCGGGTAGGAAGCTTTATTCTCACAAACCAATCCCAAATAAACCCAACAGGTTAGAAAATAAAGCACAAACAAATAACGCAAATAAAAACACAAACACGACAAACAAATTAGGCTTGGCTCGCTAGGAGTCCCCAGCAGAGTCGCCAGCTTTCGCTACTCGAAAAATGCGTCGCGCAACGACGGGAAGGCGAAAAAGATAGACAGAAGAGTCGCCACCGAACTTTATTCATCCCGTGAGGGGAAAGGAAAATATCGAGAAAACCTTAAGAAAGAAATAGATAAGATGGTTTCGCGACCAAGAACGGGTTCGGAAGCCGGTTATGCGAGGGAAAGGTATTAGCACCCCTCGCATCCATCGTACTCGATGGGAACCTTTTGTTTGTCGATGTGTGAATTTATTTGCTTAAACATTATGCTATAAGAAGTATTCCACAGGGTAAAAGAAGGGTTAGAAACAGGAAAGTTAGGAGGAAAGAGAGAACAGGGAAAAAGAGAAAGAACAGACTCGATAGGACTTCGCAGTCCTAGGCCTACGTATTCTCAACGGATGAGAAAGTCAGAGTCGACGTAGTTCGGGGAACTACAAATATGGGGGGAAGTGTGCTCGACAAGGATTGTGGCCCTTGTGCCTACGTATCTTTACTTGAAAGAAGTAAAGAATCAGAGCAGCCGTAGTTCGGCCTACGGTGTGCGGGGAAGCGGGGAAGTTCTGGTAGACGATGCTATCGTGCGCATTCTAGCAGTTTAGGTGTATTGCTGCTCGCTCGTTGGAGACTTAGGCCTTACCTGTTTGCGGTAGAACGGACGTAGCATGCCTTCTGGGAAAGGGGTGAAAAAGAAAAAAGGGTGCTCGCTAGGATATCGCAATCCTATGCCTACGTATTCTCAATATGCATGAGAAATCAGAGCAACATAGTTCGTACCTACGGTGAGGATAACCGGTGTGTTTTGTGGATGATGTTATCGTACGCGTTCTAGCAGTTTAGGTGTTTTGCTGCTCGCATGTGAGGAGACTTATGCATTACCTGTTTGCGGTAGAACGGACGTAACATATCCTTTGGGAGACTGGTTTTCGCCATGCGAGGCAAGGTGTCATGTTTGATTGATGAGATTGTTTTTGGGGCGAGATAGGTCCTCGGATAGTAACCCCTACGGGTAGTACCCAATTCATTGTCTCAAAGTTTTTGTTATAAAAAGGTGTGGCGAACGAGGCGTCTTCGTATTGAAAGACGAGCGTCGAAACCACCCTCACTACAGTGGGCATCCCAACGCTCGGAGAAGAAGAGGTCTACACCCAATCCTCTCTCTTTAATTCAATACAAAGGGAACTTCGTTATCTTATTAAAGATGTTTCTGGTTTTGAATGGTAAGTGCTTTGCGACAGAGAACCCTACGGTAAACGTCAGCACTCGGGATAGGAGAAGGCCTACGCCTAACCACTCCACGACCATTCAAGTTTTTGTTATGAAAATATTTGAAAATGCACTCGGTACAGGACCGAGGTTTTAGGTGTGAAAATTGTGGAAGGAAGTTGTGAAAGCGAGATGGTGGATAAAGTCGCGTCTTTGTATTGAAAAACGAATATCAAGACCACCCTCACTACAGTGGGCATCCCAACATTCGGAGAGGAAGAGGTCTACACCTAATCCTCTCTTTTTTAATTCAATACAAAGAGAAATTTATTTTAAAGATGGTTTGAAAATGGACTCGGTACGAGACCGAGGTTTTTGAAAATGCACTCGGTGCGGAGCCGAGGTTTTAGGAGGAAAAGGGGTGGAAGCATCTTCGTATTGAAAGACGAGTGTCTAAACCACCCACACTACAGTGGGCATCCCAACACTCGGGGAAGAAGAGGTCTACACCCAATCCTCCCTTTTTAATTCAATACGAAGGGAAGTTGATTCCTTATTGATGAGACGGTTGAGTACCTGCCAAAGAAATAAAAAAAACAGAGACAAATATATACAGATAATATACAGAATATGAAACCAACAGTCCACCAATTTGAATTTTAATGGTTTCGATATTTTATTAAGTATTTTTGGAAGAATGTATAAATGTTGAATATTTACAAGATAATAATAATATATAGATATAATATGTACAAGAATATAAATGACTGAAAATAAAACAGTTGTATATTTGACAGAAAATTAAAGCAGTTGTATATTGGCAGAAAATAAAGCAGTGGTATATTGGTTAGTTGATCGAATCGGGACACAAAGAATGGGATCTCGTCTTAACCACAAACAAAATGTCCATTAATCGAAGGTAGCCTATCGCGATCCCAAAGTAAGGAAGATGACCCCAATGGTCATCCCCCATAGATTTGAAATCGGGAAGGTTATCGACTTCGAAAATCTGACGCTTGCGGATAAAAAGCCTTCATCGATCCATAAGTCAAAATGAAATTTAAATAGAGAAGAGATGAGAAGAGAATAAAGTGGGTCTCGGATCCAACGATACTTATCAATATATTGACTTAGTAATCGATTTATGGAAGCGTCGTCATCGACCCAAAAGAAGTGAAATGATAAAGTCGAAAATGAATCGAAAATGGGAAACGAAAGAGAGCGGTCTCAGATCCTTCATTTCTCATCAATAATTTGACAGAGAATCGAAGGTGGTCTCGTCATCGACCAAAAAGTGGAACAAAATATCCGATAAAAAATGAGAAATGAGATCCAACTCAAAAAGAAAATAAATTTTAAAAATACAATATATTTTACAAAGCTCTAACAAAAAAGAAATGAAATTCCAAATTTACATAAGAAAACTTTTAAAAGAAATAACATAAAACTCTAAAACTTAAAGAAAATATAAATAGAAAATATATATATATATATATATATATATATATATATATATATATATATATATATATATATATATATATATATATATATATATATATATATATATATATATATATATATATATATATATATATATATATATATATATATATATATATATATATATATATATATATATATATATATATATATATATATATATATATATATATATATATATATATATATATATATATATATATATATATATATATATATATATATATATATATATATATATATATATATATATATATATATATATATATATATATATATAATATTCTAAAAAATGTTTAAAAATTATATAAGAAAAACTATATACAGTATTTACGAATAAATATTAATATATTTACATAATAATAATAATAATAATAATAATAATAATAATAATAATAATAATAATAATAATAATAATAATAATAATAATATTTACAGAATATAATAGTAATATTTACATAATATAAAACATATTTACATAAAAAAAATCAATTAAATTAAAAACAAAGGGAGTTTGAAATATGGACAGGGGGTGTATGGAGAGAGGTGTGGTCAGGAATCACTTGGCTGATAGCAAGATATAACAAGTTTCAAACCCGGCCCATAAATAATAATAAATAAATAAACAAAATGTTAGGGGAATAAACAGCCTCAACGGATAGCCAGAGTCAGTAGCCACACAAATGGTGTTTTCCAAATATAACACGCTTCAATTCAAGCGAAGCAAAAAGCAAACCACAAAACGGACACGCCCGCATCGGAACGGCGGAAAGCAGCAAATCCACGGCAAGGTAATGACGTCACCAACCTCACAATCCTTCAACTGAGTCCGCTCGAAGTCTCTCTGCTTCAGATTCCATTCGTGATCCTATTTCACTCTTGATCTCTGTTGTTTTATGCTTTCGGATTCGTTTTTTTTTTCTGGTTTGGGTTCTGGGTTGACGAGGAAGACGATGCATTTGTGGTGTTGAAGGTTTATGATTGTCGAACTGTTGAGAGTTTGGTGATGGAGGATGAGTTAGATTTTCATGGTGTTGAGTTGAAGGTTGATCTGGGTTGGAGAAGACTTACGGTGGATGAGGTTCGAAAGGGTTTCGATTGGGTTCTGTTGAAGGTTTAACGATGAAGATGAAAATGATGATGGATTTGTTGGTTGATTGATGAAGAATGAGAAAGTTGCGGTTTGAGTGTTGGTTGGTTTTTTTTGAAGAAATATGGGTTGAAGGTTAGCGAGATTGGAGGTGTTTACGATGGTTTGAGTTGAAGATGTTGATGTAGGTGAGTTCATGGAGGGGAGAGTCTTGTGGCTAGGGTTGTGTCTCATGTTGGGGAAGGTGAATAGTGGTTGGAGTACCCTATATAGGGCTGCCACGTGGCATGGTGGAGGGTTTGGTAATTGATGACAAAAAAAATTGACCCTAATTAACTAACTCTTAATCTAATTAAACTAAATATCCTAATAAAATAATAAATTAAAAAAACTATCCTAAAAGTAAATAAATATAATCTATACTAATTAACTAATGAAATAAATTAAACTAATTCTGACTATAAAATAAAATAATTCTATTAACACTAATTCTAAACTTAACTAATATTTATTTATATGAATCTAAATAATCTTAACTACTGTCAAAACAAAAATCCTAAAAAAACTAAACTAAATAAACAAATAAAATAAAATTTAAATTATTAAAATTTAACAAAATAAAATTTGACTATTAATAATAAAACAAATTAATCCTAATTTAATAATACTAATAAATACCATAAATCCTAATCAGCAAAAAATCTAAATAAATAATTAAAAAGAAAATAAAAATTTAAATAATAAATAGCAATTAACCCTAATCAAATAATCTATTCTAATTAAACTAAATATTCTAATAAAATAATAAATAAATAAATAAGCTAAAATCTCCAAATAACTCTAACTAATTCTAAAAAAAAAATTTAATAAAATTCAAGCAATACAAAATTCTATATAAGAACAAAATAAAACTCTATTTAGCTCCTAATAATAAAAATACACTAGAAATTATATTTAACCTAGAAGCTATTTCTAAACTATATAATTAAATCTATTTAAAATAAAAACTATTTCTAATAAAATTAAAAACTGTTAAAACTCTAGAATAAAAAATCAAAATCTACAAACTATTTAAATCCTAAAATATCTCTAACATTACTAACTTAATTCTAAAATCCTAAAATATCTCTAAAATTACTAACTTAATTCTAAAATCCCAAAATATCTCTAAAATTAAATCAAATCTAATTAATTCTAATATTAAAATAATTCTAAAAACAAATTAAATCTATGCTATAAAAATAATCTATTTCTATTCTAAATAAATAAAAAACTATTTCTAATAAAAATTCTAACTAAATTAAAAAATCTATTTAAAAACTATTAAAATAAAATCTATTCTAAAGAAATAAATAAATAACTATTCTAATTCTAAAAATATAATAAAACAAAATTCTACATCTAATTAAATTAAATAGGTGATAAAAATAAAAAAAGAACAAAATAGTAATATTTGCAAGGAAAAAGAGAAATTAAAAAGGATTGAAATATTTACGAAAATGCCCTTAGGCCACGTGTCGCGCTCCCATTAGGCAAAATAAATCAAGTTTTGAAAAACGCTCAAAGTGGACACGTGTCTAGACGGCATGAAATTAAGTAAAAAAAAGCAAAAATATTTACAAAAGCTGGCGGGCAAATTTAGGGTATGACAATGTTTACTCTAAATTATATGGTTCAATTGATGTTAACTAGGAATTTGTATTTTAAATTTAGTTTGTAGTTACAGTAGTTAGTAAATAAAATTATGTTGTTAACTTGTTGCTAATTTCAAGAATTATTATGAATCACATGAAATGATATTCCATGTTAGTATCAGCCTCAAATTGGATATGGCTATGTTAGTTTTAAAATTCTTCCGAAATCACTTAAATTAAAAATCTTTTATTTTGATTAATAACTATTTATATATACAATATGAATTTATTGTCTTTAAATTTTTGCCCAGGCTTCAAAAACTTTCTGGCTCCGCCACTGCCTCAGGATATGAATCAGATTCTGAATCTGATGATGACGCAGAAGAGGTAATGGCTAAACTTACCAAAGAAGAACTTATAAAAGTTTTAACAGAAGTTCTTAAAAGTTATAACAATATCAAACTCAAATACAAGAAGCTGAAAAGCAATTTTGAATCTGAGATTGATCTTCTGAAGAAGAACTTGTTGAGGAAAAAGAAATTAATCTGAAAATCAAAAATGACTTTGAAATAACTCAACAAGAATCTGAATCTAAGACTAAGTCATGTGAAAACATTTTAGAAAAATATGACTCTAGCTTTCAGAGATTTCTTACTAAGAGCATAGACAGAAGCAAGATGGCTTCTATGATCTATGGTGTTAGTGGAAACAACAGAAGAGGTATTGGATATGAATCTTCATCTGGAAGCAATCCAAAACCTGTTGACAAACTTTTCATCAAGAAGACACCTCTGTATTCTCAATTTAAATTTGGTCACTTAAATGACATTAAACACACAAGCTCTGAGAAGAATACTTATGTGTTTAAACCCAAGGCAAGTCAGAATAAACATTATGTTGAAAAATAGAAGTTTAGACAAACCTACAAACCAACTAACCCCAAAGGACCCAAGAAGATCTGGGTACCTAAAAACAAAATAATTCATGTTGCAGATGTTCTTAGCAGCAAGGTCAGGACACCAATCATGGTACCTGGACTCTGGATGCTCACGACACATGACAGGAGAAAAGTCTATGTTCCAAAGCCTGGAACTTAGATCTGGAGGTGACGTGAAGTTTGGAGGGAACCAGAAGGGCAAGATCATTAGATCTGGCACTATTGGAAATGGTAAACTTCCCTCTATTACTAATGTTTTACTTGTTGAAGGGTTAAAGCATAACTTATTGTCCATAAGTCAATTAAGTGACAATGGTTATGATATTACCTTTAATCAAAAATGTTATAAAGCTATTAGTCAAAAGGATGGCTCTATCCTATTTAGTGGTAAGAGGAAAAACAACATTTATAAAATAAATCTTTCAGAACTTAAAGTTCAAAATGTTAAATGCCTCTTGTCTGTTAATGAAGAGCAATGGGTCTGGCACAGAAGATTGGGACATATTAATATGAGACGTATATCTCAGATTAATAAACTTAATCTTGTCAGAGGACTCCCTAATCTGAAGTTCACTTCGGATGCTCTTTGTGAAGCATGCCAGAAAGGGAAGTTTTCAAAAACATCTTTCAAATCAAAAAATGTTGTTTCTACTTCTAAACCACTAGAATTACTTCATATTGATCTGTTTGGACCAGTGAAAACTGCATCCATCAGAGGCAAGAAGTATGGATTAGTCATTGTTGATGACTTTAGTAGATGGACATGAGTAAAATTCTTAAAACATAAGGATGAGTCACATTCTGTATTCTTTGACTTCTGCAAGCAAGTCCAGAATGAAAAGAATTTCAAAATTATAAAAGTCAGAAGTGATCATGGTGGTGAATTTGAAAATAAATACTTTGAAAAATATTTTTCTGAAAATGGCATTGCTCATGATTTTTCCTGTCCTAGAACTCCACAACAGAATGGGGTTGTAGAAAGGAAAAACATAACTTTGCAAGAAATGGCCAGAACCATGATCAATGAGACAAATCTGGCAAAACATTTTTGGGCAGAAGCAATCAACACAGCCTGTTACATTCAGAACAGAGTGTCTGTTAGACCTCTTCTGAAGAAGACTCCTTATGAACTGTGGAAGAACGAAAAGCCCAACATTTCATATTTTCATCCTTTTGGATGTATTTGCTATATGTTAAACACTAAGGAAAATTTGAGCAAGTTTGATTCCAAAGCACAGAAGTGTTTCATGCTTGGATATTCTGAACGCTCTAAAGGCTACAGAGTATACAACACTGAGACACAGATTGTGGAAGAATCCATTCATGTCAGATTTGATGATAAGCTTGGCTCTGAAAAGCCAAAGCAGGTTGATAACTCTGCAGATAGGGAAGTAGTCTTTATTGACTCTGAAGTTCCAGAAGCAGACAAAATTCAAGTAAAGGAACCAGAAGCAACTCCAGATGCTACTCCTTTAACTTCTCAGATGAATAATCTAAACATTTCTGAAGAGTCAACTATTAGAGGATCATCATCCAGAATTAAAGCTTCTCATCCAGAGGATGTCATTATTGGAAAGAAGGATGATCCCATCAGAACAAGATCCTTTCTAAGATCATCTGAATCATCACTATTTGGACTAGTGTCAGAAATTGAACCATCTTCTGTAGATGAAGCTCTGCAAGACAATGATTGGATTATTGCCATGCAAGAAGAGCTAAATCAATTCAGCAGAAATGATGTATGGGATCTAGTTCAGAGACCTCAAGGATTCAATATAATTGGTACAAAATGGGTCTTCAGAAATAAGCTAAATGAGAAAGGAGAAGTTGAGAGGAATAAGGCAAGGCTGGTTGCTCAAGGGTACAGTCAGCAAGAAGGTATTGATTACACTAAGACATATGCTCCAGTGGCAAGGTTAGAATCTATACGCCTTCTTATTTCCTTTGCTGCACAAAATAACATCACTCTGTATCAGATGGATGTTAAAAGTGCCTTTCTTAATGGTATTATAGAAGAAGAAGTTTATGTCCACCAACCTCCTGGTTTTGAAAATGAAAAATATCCAGATCATGTTTTCAAATTAAAGAAATCTCTATATGGTTTAAAACAAGCTCCCAGAGCTTGGTATGAGAGATTGAGCAATTTTCTTCTGGAGAAGAATTTCATCAGAGGCAAAGTGGATACAACACTCTTTTGTAAAACAATTAAGAAAGATCTTCTAATTTGCCAAATTTATGTAGATGATATTATTTTTGGATCAACAAATATTATGCTTGGAAAGGAGTTTGCTACATGTATGCAGGCAGAATTTGAAATGAGCATGATGAGAGAACTCAGATTCTTTCTAGGAATCCAAGTTAATCAAACTCCAGAGTGCACCTACATACATCAGACAAAGTATGTTAAAGAACTTCTGAAGAAATTCAACATGTCTGACAGCAAGCTGGCAAAGACTCCAATGCATCCTACTAGCTCACTTGGCAAGGAAGAGGTAAGTAAGAAAGTAGACCAGAAGCTCTACAGAGGTATGATTGGCTCTCTTCTTTATCTTACTGCTTCTAGACCTAACATATTGTTCAGTGTTTGTCTGTGTGCTAGATTCCAATCAAATCCTAGAGAATCACACTTGACAGCTGTCAAGAGGATTCTAAGGTATCTGAAAGGTACTTCTAATGTGGGTTTGTGTTACAGAAAATCTGATGATTTCAAATTAGTTGCATTCTGTGATGCTGACTACGCTGGAGACAGAGTGGAAAGAAAAAGTACTTCTGGAAGTTGTCAATTTCTAGGAAGAAATCTAATCTCATGGTACAGCAAGAAGCAACCCACAATTGCACTTTCAACCACAGAGGCTGAATACATTGCTGCTGCTGGATGTAGCACGCAGATGCTCTGGATGAAGAGTCAACTAGAAGATTATCAAATATTTGAAAGTAACATTTCTATCTTTTGTGATAATACTTCTGCTATATGTTTGTCCAAGAATCCCATTTTACATTCTAAGGCAAAACATATAGAAATTAAGCATCATTTCATCAGAGACTATGTTCAGAAGGGAATCATAAATTTAGCCTTTGTTGATACAGATCATCAATGGGCAGATATTTTTACAAAACCCCTTATTGAGGATAGATTCAATTTTATTCTGAAAAATATTGGTATGGATTTTTGTCCAGAATAATATTTATCAGAAGCAAATTTTTACAGATGCAAACATGCTTAATGCTCTGAAGTATTTCTTCTGATTGCTTATTTTATTCTGATCAATATTTCTTTAGAAGATCTGAACGTTGGCTAACGTTTCATTTCTTAAGAAAATTCAGAACACATGCAAGCAAACACGTGTCACACCAAATCTGAAGAGGTGGCGTGTACATAACTGAAGAGACGTTTGAGGTGAAGTTTGAATAGTGAGAATCTTGGTTTTCCCCCCAAAATTGTCAAAAGCAATTAATGTCTTGAAATGATTATTATTTTCTTCATTTAATGCTTGTTAAAACGTGCATATTTCTGACTGTTGATATGCCTAAGTGTTAGTATAAATACATGCCTTGTATTCACTTTCACACTTTTCACTCTCTCAGAAATTACATGCGTTTTCATCTCCTCTTTTCTCTGCATAAAAACCCTATACCTAAGCGTTTGACAAAGCATTCTTCAATGGCAACTTCATCATCAATAGCTGCTCAATTCCAATCTTCTATGGCTGCTGTAACTTCAGAAAACATGGGTGTTGCTCCTTATTCTCCTCCCAAAAGAACTCTTCTAACGCCTGTTGATAAATTGGAAGTTCTATGTGAATCTATGGTTGAGTTTGATTCTCTGGCAGAAAATGGGTTTGAGTTTCGTTCCATCATTGGAGCTCAAGGATGGGTTAAGTATTTTGATAGGCTCTTTGGACCAGTTTACCCTCTCCTTGTGAAAGAATTCTGGATCCATGCATCAGTTTACCCCAAGTTCATCTTATCTTCTGTGCTGGGAAAAGAAATTATTATCACAGAAGATCTGATAAGAAAATTAATAGGATATGAAGAAACAAATGGTGTTTCCCACTTGCCGGCTGGGCGTGTGGACATGGATGAGGTTTATGAAGAAGTAATGACTGCTGGTCAAGCTTCTAACAAATTCAAGGATCTGAAGCCTGACTACAAAATCTGGGCCAAGATCTTCATGGGATGCATCCACCACAGGAAGTCAACCAATTCTCCAGACTATATCAATAATGAACAGCTCTATTTCATGTATTTCCTTAGTCAGAGCACCAAGGTAGATCTTCCATACATTCTGTTTATGCATCTGTGGAACCATATCAATGCATCTAGAGAATATGTGAAAGAGAAAGGACAGAAGATCAGAACTTGGATCCCCTTTGGAAGGTTGATCTCAGATCTTCTTACTGAGAATGGTTTGGTAACTGCTCTGTACGCTGCTGGAGTTACAGAGGAATTAGAATTTATAATGGGAAAGCCTCTGAATGCTAAAAGTCTTCTGAGACTCAAAATTGTTGATGAACTCACAACAGCTCCCAAGAAGCTGAATGTGTTAGAATTGAATAAGAGGGTTCCTGTAGATGACTTTCCTTTATTCTTTGCTGAAGAACCCAGACATATAGTGGTTATGTATATTGATGAATGCAAGAAGGAAGGAAAACCTGTTCCTGCTAATGTGATTCAGCTAGCTAGACAACCACTACCAGATGCAGGAGAAGAAGAAGCACAACTCCAGAGGAAAAGGACTCAGCCTGTAGAAGAATTTGAACCTGCTCAGAAGAAGGTCAAGATTGCTGAGAAGCCAAAGAAGCTCTTGAAGAGAAAAGAATCTGAAGAAGTTGCTTATGTACCTACCAAGAGGATCAAAATAAAAGGTACTAAATCTTCTGTATCTTCTGCAAAACTTGTTATTAATGATTCTAATGTTAAGTCTGTTCCAAAACCACCTTCAACATAAACCACTTCTGTTACTGCTCCCAGCTCTATTTCTCCACAAAAACAATCACCTATTCCAACTCAAACAACAACACCAACAGTTTCTGTACCAAAACCATTTCAACCCAAAATTCATATCAAACAATTTGTTCCACGACCTCAACCATCAGAACAACAACCATCAGAACAACAACCATCAGATCAACAACAATCATCTGAACAACCAGAAAAACAAAAAGAATCTCAACCAGACAAACGGAGAAGACAAAGAGAGTGAGATCGAGAGAGGAGATAGTCGCAACAAGGAAGAACGCGACGGAGGTGGAAGGGCATGGGAGCGAGAGAGAGAGACGAAACCGAAGAATTGGGGGGGAATCGATTAGGGTTAGGGTTAGGGTTCCATGTTTTCCTGTTTGTGCTATTTAAATGTAATTTGGTCACCTGTACACACACACACACACCGTAGTTACGGTGAACCTCACACTATTATCATACAATCTCCAACGGATCATCGTCGTACGCACCACAACACTCCACACCGTGCACCCTTGCCAGTAAAACTCACAGGACCGCGCCCCACTTACACTAATCCCAGTTAATTAACATTAATCCACCCTTTAACTAACTTTAAATTTAATTAATTATTTCCTTAAGTATTTAATTAATATTTTTTTCTGAAAACATAAAACCTGTTTAATTCTAAATAACCTATTCCAACCTTTTAGTATTTCCTTAATTAACTTAATTCTTTTTTAATAAAATTAATCATAATCTTTTTATGCACAAATAATAATAATAATAATAATAATAGACCTTTTAATTTTAAAATCAACTTTCAACTTTTTTATAATAATTGAGAATTCCCTTTTAATAAACTCTTATATAATAAAAACTCTTTTCATAATTAATAATTAAGCAACTATTCTTTTTAAAATAAAAAAAAACTCACTCATGGCATTCCTTTTAAAAATAATAATCTTTTATAATAATCTTTATATTTATAATAAACAAATAAAACAATTTAACTATTTTAATAGAAATCCCTTTTATAAAAAAAATCTACTTCATTTAACTTAACTTTTAAAATCTATTTAATAATAATTAAAAACTCTTTTAAACTTAATTTAACCTTTAATAATAACAATTTTTATTTGAGAATAAACCTTTTCATTATTTAATAAGATAAAAATGGAACCTCTTAGATGTTTAGATCCTTTTTAAATCACACTCTAAAATTCAATTAACCGTCTAACTTTCTATTATAACACAAAGCTAATATAATCAAATACAAACTTTTTACTAAAATCAACTTCATCACTTAATACAACATTTTCTTAAACTAATCATATAAAATCAATCCCCTAAGATAAATCAAACCTCGCTCCGGTCCGTTCACACACTCACACACCTTAGCGCTTTCATGTGTACATGTATGCTTTACTTATTTGCCCTTTACTTTACAAGTAATTTACACTACAGTAATTTACTTTCCTCGCATCGCATTCCATCCAAAGGAAAAACCTACATATGAGTCAACACTTGTGTGTAGTGCATATCATTTGCATCATTCTCCCACATGATCCTTGATACCATTCAAGTCGATCTTTAAGATAGATCCTACCCCATAGGAAGGACCTTTATCTTTACAACATAGAAAAAACAAAACAACTCAATTCAAACATTCAAATATTCAAACACAATAGAAAAATAAGATGTTAATCATCTTACGCGAGATAGAATCTCCACCCCACAATAATACAATCAACATGTAGGGACTTTGCCTTAAGAGAGATAGAGGCGTACATCGTCGATCAATATCCGAGTACTTGGGCCCTTCTCTTAAGATGATGCAAAGACTATTTTCCTACACCTTGTGGCGGTTACATCTATCTTAAAATGATAACTCGTCTCTTCTCCTAAAATCAATCAATCAACTACCCTAAACCCGTAGGAACTTTGACCATAGTCAAAGAACTCCTCAAACCCTTAGGGGAACTACAAAATACTCTGATTCCACTCCCGTAAGGATATGTAGGCATAAGGTGCGACATCTTATCGAGTATACTTAGAAATAAATCCCTAGGTCTTTCAACCATTAAGCAGATAAACCATAACAGTAAACAAACATAAAACAAGAGGTTCCTGTAGAGTACTACAGAAACTTAGGATGCTAGTACCTTCCCTAAGTTTAACCAACCCCCGAACCTAAACTCTCTAAACCTTGCATTTGCATTGCATTGTGGGAATTTTGATCTTTATCCCTTCCTTTGGACAAATCAAAGTTCGGTTGCAAAATGAATTAAAGATTCAAACTAATCAATAGTTTGGTATCCGACTTTCACCGCAACAGTAGTCAGTTCTTGTCTGACTTATTTTGAACCCCAGTTCTCGCCTGGTAGTCAGTCCTCGTCCGACCTATTGTGAAGATTCCAGTTCTCGCCTGGTAGTCAGTTCTCGCCTGACCTTTCTTCAGATTCCAGTTCTCGTCTGACTTGCTTTGCAAATCCAGTTCTCGCCTGGTAATCAGTTCTCGTCTGACAGCTTAACCTTTGCCACCAGTTTCCATCTGGTAGCCTACCCTTGAATACTAGTTCCTGTCTAGTAATTCCCTTTTTTAAACCCATTCTTGTTGGTAACCAGAGACAAATCCAGTCACCATACGCCTGGTCATATCCCTAACCAAAAGCCCAACCGTACATGGCACACTCCATTTCTCGCCTGGAAAACCGTTTTGGAATCCAGTTCTCGCCTGGTAGTCAGTTCTCGTCTGACCTGTTTTGAGGATACCAGTTCTCGCCTGGTAGTCAGTTCTCGTCTGACCTTTCTCCAGAAACCAGTTCATGTCTGGTAAACAATGTTTTAAAGTCCAATTCTCTCCTGGTAAACACCAACTGTTCAAACCAGTTCTCGCCTGACCTATTTTTGAAGAACCCAGTTCTCGCCTGGTAGTCAGTCCTCGTCTTACCCTTTTTGAACCCAGTCCTCGTCTGTAGTCAGTTATCATCTGACTCGTTTGGTAGAAACCAGTTCTCGCCTAGTAGCCAGTTCTTGTCTTGTAGTCAGTTCTCGTCTGACCCTGTTCGCAGAAACCAGTTCTCGCCTGACACATTTTGATAGAAACCAGTTCTTGTCTGGTAGTCAGTTCTCGTCTGACCTTGCTTTAAGACCCAGTTCTCGCCTGGTAGTCAGCTCATGTCTGACATGTCTAACTCCAAATCCATGCCTTGTTTGGCTCATTCTTGCAAACTTCAGTTCTCGCCTGGTAGTCAGTTCTCGCCTGACCTTTCTTGATGAATCCAGTTCTCGCCTGGTAGCTAGTTCCCGTCTGACCTGTTTCGTATAAACTAGTTCTTGCCTAGTAGCCAGTTCTTGTCTGGTAGTCAGTTCTCATCTGACCCTGTTCGTGGAAACCAACTCTGGTCTGGTAGACGACCTTTGAATCCAGTTCTTGTCTGGTGGTCAGCTCTCGCCTGACCTTGTTTTAAACCCAGTTTTTTCCTGGTAGTCAGTTCTCGCCTAACCCTGTTTGTAGAAACTAGTTCTCGTCTTGGTTGACAGTCCTCGTCTGACCTATTTCGAAGATTCCAGTTCTCGCCTGGAAGTCAGTCCTCGTTTGACCTATAGCGAAGGTTCCAGTTCTTGTCTGGTAGTCATTTCTCGCCTGACCTGTTTTGTAGAACCCAGTTCACGCCTAGTAGTCCGTCCTCGTCTGACTTACTTTATAGACACCAGTTCTTGTCTGGTAGTCAGTTCTCGCCTGACCTATCTAATGCAGATTCAGGGTTTGTTTTCCCCAGTATAGGTCCAATCGTACTTGGCACACCCGGTTATCTCCAGCGGAGTTTTCTTGTGGTTAGGAGCTTCTCAACTTCGTGTTGAGTCGGCCTTCGGGTTTGATGCTCGCTTTTATTTAGCGAATGCCTGCTTCGGTCAGCAAAATATTAGCTTCGGTTGATCCGGCCTTCAGGTTCGATGCCTATTTTTATTTAACAGATGCCTGGCGGCGACGTCAGATGTTTGTCAGATATGGTTCAGCTATCTCCGGAGATTTCTGCGGTTGGCAAATTTCCGGGTTCTTTGGTATTCAACCGTCTTCTACCTTGATTGTTTGAAATTCGTTCACTTTTCACCCAGTCAGGTCCAAGTCGTTTGAATAGGGGCAGCTGTTGCACCCCAAAATTTGCCCAACCTTTTCTTTACTCGATTCATGTTTCATTTCATTTTCATGTCATTAACATTTGCATACCATTGTCCATTTACGGGGGATTAAGAGAGGTGTTCCTAGTAAGAGGAGATTGCCAAAGTTTCTAAGCCTAAGCAAGAGGTCTTATTCAAGCTGTCGAGAGTTTATCATCCTCAGAAGAAAGTTAAAAGTTCTTTGAAAAGGCAGATGAATAGTTGTGGTTTACCTCCTATCTTGGAGGCCATGTAGAAATCATCAGATGATGTTAAGTCCATAATTATGGATGGGGAACATTATATAAGCTCATTTGATATCTTGAAGGTCATTGAAAAGCTTGTTCAGGTCATTATATCATGTGCAAGGAGCCACAGTCAAAGATGGTGCAGTTAGGGTTTTCATCTGGTCAACCCTAAGTCAACAATGAATCTGAAGAAGATTAAGACTCAATTCCAAGTCTTTGTGATCATGGAATGTTGTGTTGAGATGTCTAAGATGATATTCCAAGATCAAATCAGGAAGAATCAAGAGTGTGAGAAGTTGCTATGCTAGGGTTTCTAAGCTTGTCAGTGTAAAATCCCCTATTCAGTGCCTAACTTCAAGACCACATATCTCAAGATACAAGTCTCATCTCATCTTGACCCCAACATGAAACTTGTAGAGCATGTTTCTAGATTTCTTTTGAGTACTAGAAATCATCCATTGGATTTCTAGAACTCAAGTTATGAAGCTGGCAAGTTACAGGTCATCAGATGAATATGATTTTGGTCAACAAACGTCAACCAACTTCCAAGACATTTTTGACCTAGAAGGATGTTTCTCCTCACTTTGACCCAAACATGAAAGTTTTTCCTTATGATCTTAGCTTTCCAAAAGTACTAGAAGTCTTTCATCTGATTTCTAGAACTCAAGATATGAAGCTTGCAAGGCAGGGGTATTTTGGGAAACTTTGATTATAGGCCATTTTGGATATAGGTCAATTTCACAACTTTGCACACCTCAAATGGAACTTTTTCCAACATCAAACTTGCTTCAAATAGCATTCTTTTCATCATCAAATCATCACTTATCATGGGTTTGGATTGGATTGGGAGAATGGTGAAGGAAAATTCATGGAAAAAGCCTTAAAAGTCATAAATCCAAATAAATTCATTTGGAACCAATTTCAATCAAGTGTGTGCATTTTTTGAGTCTACAAAACATACTAAGCAGGATGACAATTTCAGAATTGCAATTTGAGGTCATTTTCATGGTTAATTTCAAGGTAGCTTCACATTGAAGTAACACATCCAAATCTCATCATAAGATCAAATTAAGGAACAATCCTCATCCATTGGATCAGAATGCATCATGAGTAAGCTACCTGAGCCAATCTTCAAGCCAGTGAAGCTCTGTTTTGCGCATACTTGAAGCTTACAAAACCAAAATTTTGGATTTTCAATTGGATCTTCATGGGCTTTGATTGGGCTTTATTTGCATCTGGATTATTACATATAAACTCAGCATCATTCACAAACTCTCTGGATTAATTTTGGAGGGAAGTTGATCAAGAAATCAGTTGCAACAACTCAAGGAAAAATGAAAATCGAAGTCTACATTCCAAGCAATTTCAAGCAAAATTGAGGATACCTAAAGCTTCCTTGAAGATTGTAGAGTGTTTTTGGATCATTTGCTGCAAGATTCATCAAAGAATCAAGGTCCAATGGAGGTATTCCGTTAGGTAACTCATCCTTCCAAATTTCTCTTTGTGTAGGTAGTAATTACACGCCATTCTTGCATAGTCATGATCCACTAGCATTGTAGATGGATTCTGGTTAGGTTTGATGATTGTTTGTGATGAATCTTGAATCTTGATCCATCCTTGTTAGCTTGGGTTAGGCTTAATTATAGGAGAAAAATGGAAAAGAATATTGGAATCATGATCTACTAATTGAGACGAGTAGAATGGTGTTAAAAATCTTGAGTTTTGGTGAGGTTTAAGTTTGGGCACTGTAGCGTGCTAGAGGTTGAAGACAACCGGAGAAACCAGAGTCGCCGTCTGGCTTGTCGTCTCTGGCATCTATGTATTAGTCTAAAATGCTTACATGTCACGCCATGTCACCTCTGACTCTTTGACCTTCGCGTATCCAACGGCCATGATCCAACCTTAATGCCATTGACTAGTTGACTAGGCCATGTCATTTAATAAAACAAAGCGTTTTTCTCCATTCAGACTAAGTCTTGGACCTGGGCTTGCTATTTTATTCACCCACTCCACATTGAGCCCACTGATAATAACTGCATTTTATTGCTAATTGCCACGCTGTTTTTTCCATTTCTTTTCTTTTCCTTTCTTTTTCTATTTTGTAATCTGTTTCATTTTAATTCTTTTAAAATACTTCCAAATGGAATAAAAATACACAAAAATAGTTTTTGCACATTTTAGGATATAAATTGAATTTAGGAAATTTAATTTTTATTTTTCTGAATATTTTTCAATTAAAAAACAATATTTCATTTGGAAGTGTTTAAATTGAGTTAAAATTGATATCCTTGTTATTTTAATTTCATTTTGTGATGAAATGTTCATATATTTGCTTGATTTTTCTTATGCACATCCATGATGTATCAATTGATTTTTGTGATATTTTTCTCCCTGACTTTATCACCATTTGGTTAGGGTTTTGGTTGGGTTTTTAGGACCCCCGATTCACCCTTGTTTTTAGGGGTATGCCTTAGGGTTTGCCCTCTATTTGTATGGTTAGGTTTAGATTTTTTCCCCATAGTTTGGACCCCTGGTTCCCAACATCATAGGAGTCCTATAAGATTTTATTTGGTATTTTTAGGATTTGTATGCTATTTTTAGTGTATTTTACATTCTAGCCCATCCTTGCATGGTTTTCACCTTGATACATGAACTTGTTTGTGTTATATTTGGGTTTTGTGCAATGGTTGAGTCTCTAATCTCTGTGTATTCATGTCATATACATAATAAAGTGTTTTTATGTTCAATTTTGGGTTCTACTTGTGTTCCTAACTTGTTTAAGTTTGGCTTTCTTTTAGGCATTTCAAGTAGGGTTTTCATGATACATGTTTTGCTTTATCTTGTACATGAACTTGCAATTTCTTTTGATAATCTTGTATGCTTGCGGAGGTTTTCACCCCACACAATTTCCTCCCTTTGCTTGTATGCTATTTGCCCTTTTGTTCTCTTAATTGCATTGAAAGGTTGAGATGAGCTTGTGGAGGTTTTCACCCCACACAGTTTCCTCCCTTTGCTTGTGTGTTGCATTACATATACATTCATTCATATTCATATGTCATTTACTTAATGCTTTGTTATTTTTCTTCTTTTCTTAACATGTTCCCTTAGGAATTCTCACTTCCTTGATTAAGGATAGTGATGATAGCTGTTGCACCCTAAAATTTGCTCAACCTTATTCACTTGGTTTATGTTTCAATATCATTAGCATTTGCATATAGAGTCATGTACATAGCCTAACCATATGCATAGCATGAGCATAGCAAGTCATCCAGCAGGGGACCAATCATTATTCTCATCTCTATGAGCCTATCAAGAGGTTATTATTCTAATTCAATCCCATTCAAGTCATCAGAAAGAGTTTGAAAGCTATCAAGTCAATGGATCAAGCAAGTGTATCCATCTCCTAGCTGAGGGTATCTGAGGATCAACAAAGAAATTGTGAGCTGTGGGCTGAGCATGGAGAGTATGTGGACCTCATGGGAGACTTAGAAAGTCATTTGAAGAAGGAGACAAGTCATTGGTATGATCACAAGAATTGCAGTTGAAGACAGCCAACTAGGGTTTCATCTGGGGTCAACTCTAGGTCAACTCTAGGTCAATTGACTGATTGAAAGGCATTAAGGGCTATTGGAAATATGTGGGGTTCATCATTTGACATTTAAAGAAGGATATGTTGTTATGCTAAGAAGAAATCAAGAGAAATCAAGGAGAAGAGGAGTTTCTAAATTAGGGTTTCTGTGTAAAGTCCCCTAATTTAGGTCAAATTTCCAAGCCAGATAAGTAAAAATGCAAGCTTCAAATGGATCCTTGGCCAACATGAAACTTGTAGAGGATCTCAATACCTTTAATTTGAGTGGTGGAAAACATTAAGGAGATTTATAGAACTCAAGTTATGGTCCTTGCAAGTTACAGGTCATCTGAGGTATCTGAAATTTTGTTTGTGAAAGTGACTTGACTTCTAAGCTATTTTTACCCCTCAAGGAGATTTCAAATGAATTTCTGGTAAACATAAGAGTTGTTCCTCATTGTCTTAGCTTTCTATAATGGTATAGTATGCCTTCATATTATTTATGGAACTCTACTTATGGTCTTGGCAAGCAAAGGGTATTTTGGTCATCTGAGAATTACAGGTCATTTCAAGCCTATGCCCAAAACTCATATAAGGAAGCTTCAAATGGAAAACTTTACAACATCAAACTTGTTCCAAATGACATTTTGAGTCTATAAAGGTGACCATGAGAGATTGGAAAGGTTCATAGCACAAGGTTTCAAAATTGGTGGATTTAATGAATAAAAATGACCTAAAAAAATGAGATTTTTCATGTTTTGGCCAAATGAGGTGAAATTATAGGTCATTTTGAATGGAAAAATCATTTTGAGAACATTGGCTAAAGTAGAATTTTGAGCTTGGTTCAAGTTTTGAAAGTTATTCAAGGTTACTTGTAATGAAAGTTACATAAGCCAAATCCAAGGGAAATCATACATGAGAAGTTTCTCCAAGCTTCTAGGAGTTTCTAAATTCACCTATATATTGATATGAAGAGGTTCATGCAAGGGTTGGTGCTTCACATTACTCATAAACACAAGTTTCATACACTTTCTCTCATTGCAAAATCAATCCAAACTCTCTCAAATTCTCATCAATTTCCACAATCTTTGATCTGATCATCATCATCACCATCCAAGGATCATAATTCACACAATCATTTGGTAAATTGAAGGAGGATTCGAGCTGTGTAAGTTCACCATTCAAAGTGCAAGAATTTTGGAATTTGGAGATTCAAAGCCTTGGAGCACAATTGGTTGCATACAGAAATCATCATCAAGTTCTTGGATCATTTTCCAATCATTACAAGCCTTGGATCAGCACACTACATAGCTGTTTTCTTCACTTTGCACCAGGTATGTTTCTCATTCGAATTGGCTGTTTAGGTTAGGATTATTAGGTTTTGTTAGCATAGAAAGGTTAAGATAGGATAGATGATTAGTTTTGGTGAGTTTGAGGAAGTTTCATGGAGTTTGCCATAGGTGTACCAAATCTGTTAGGGTTTGTATCTCTTGGATTAAAGCACGAAAATCTTCATTGAATGGCTTGTTATGATCAGCATAAGATGTAGATGAGTTTAGGACAAGAATTGGTGAGAAATAAGAGGTTTGAGATCAGGTGTTAATGGTGGATCAGAACTGTTATTCTCTTCGAGTTGGTTTATTGAGTGAGTGTTAGGGAGAGTTATTGGCATGGCTGTGAAGAGGCAAGTTTATAGAGCAACTTTGCTCTTAGAGTCGAAGGAATCCATGGAGAGATGAGGGAGAACAGAGGAGGAGAAGTTCGTGCATGGCTATGGTTTTTCAGGGTTAGGGTTTACTCAAGGTTGAAGATGACTTGCAAGCCGTTTGATCTAGCTTTGACATTTGACTGGGAACTCAATCCAACGGACGCAATTGAATTGACAAAACGGAGGGAACTTCAAATGCTAAAACGCCCCGTTTCATTTATTCTGGCTGACTGGGCTTTGCATTCGCTTGCTTTTGACACCCCCGTTCCCAAGCCCAATTCCATTTACACTGAGAATGCTTGCTATTCGCACCGTTTTGGTTTTTTAATTTTTGTTGGCTTTCTGATTGATTCCTGGGCCTCACGTTCACTTACTATTCGCACCCTACTGCTTGGCCCAGTTCTCTCTTTTAACTGACTTTACTTGCTTTCTGCACCCTTTTCATATTAATTCATTTTATTTTATTTCAAAAAACATTAAATCTTTCAAAAATCATAACAAATTGTAAAATGCATATTTTCCATTGGTTGTTTTTGCATTCCTTTCTTAATTTTGTCAAGAAAATTGTCATACAAAAAAATTAATAGTTCATTTCATTTTTATATTTTTGGTATATTTTTCTTTAATTAGGTGTAAATAATATTTTGTTTGATACATGAATTTGGTGATTTTAGTTTGCATAGTTGCTTTAATATTTTTAATCCATTCTTTTTAGGTTGGTTAGTAGATAATGATAGCTTGTACATAAAATTTAGTTCCCATTTTTAGGACTTAATTTTAGGTGTTTAGTTTAGGTGTGAATAACATGAACAAAATTAGGGTTTGAGTGATGACTTAGGAGAATTGAATCATTTCCCTTAGGATTTAGAGACTGAAAGTTTGGGATATGGGACTATAGGGACTATGGGTAGTTATTAGATCCCTTAGAAATTATTAGGATTCCCCTACTGCTATTAGTATACTACTGTATTTGTTTGACTGTTGTGGTGTGCCCTCTCTGGGATTATTGTTTGTTTGTGTGGGTATTGGGATTGCTTGGGGATTGGCAGAGCTGAAGACTTGTGATGATGAAGCCATTGGAGATCCATAGCTTGAAGACCAACTTCCAGAGTTGAAGAGGAGATTCCTGCTAGCAGCTGTTGAGGAGACTAGGGTTTAGGAGCTAGGCAGGGCTCTAGATTAGAAAGCTTGTTTCTCAAACATGGAATGCTTTGTCCGCATCCATCCTTTCTCTATGATTCAAAGTCTCTTTCAAATACCCACCTCCTTCCTTTGGAAGGATCAGTGAATGTATTTGAAAGATAGAACTTTTGAGAGAAAACTGTCTGTTTAATGTTAACAGTTGATGAACCACCCTTGGTAGGTAATTGACCGGCTAACATTCATTCACTTCATCTTGTTGATTGATGTTCATCCTGGAGATTGGGACTGGAAGAAAAGCCATTGCAGATGGAAGATTGATGATCAAGACCTTGCTGGAAGGCTGTGGAGATGGAGATTGATGCTTGTAGCTGATTGGTGATGACCTGAAGTCAGATGTTGATGCAGAGCTGTTGTGGCTGTTTAGTTTTTAGCTGTTATTCATTTCTGATGTATTGATTGGTTTTCCCTGCCTGTATTGTTTGCTGTTTAACCTGCTGGGTTAGAAGTGAATTCTGTTCACTTTTGCCTATTGTTTTATAGGTTCGAGGTTGAGTGGGACTCCCTTGCCTCGCTTGTATTGCTGCATCCATGCATTTTACTGCTTTACTGTATATATCTGCTATTGTTTCTGTTTCCGTCTATTCCCTTAGGATCTCTGTTTCTCTCTACGCAAGAGAGGAGCATGATAGACACTAGGTCTTAACCCATGCATGATAACACTAGGTTAGTTCAATTCCCTTTGCAACCGTAGGTTAGAGTTCTGTCTCTTCTTCCTCAAAACAAACAGAAAAATACAATAAAATTTCAAACACAGTAAAAGACACTTCTTCCATAAAAGAATGTGAACTCATCAAAACGTCATTTTTTTTGTCCGCTTGGACCAGTAATCAGAAAAACCCTTTTTCAGAAGGAATAAAAACAATCAAGACAGACTTGTGTCGTACGTGGCCCGAACTACGTTTGCTCTGATCTTTCATGTTGTATGAAAGTACGTAGGCATAGGATGCGATATCCTAGCGAGAAACCTTCCCCTCCTTTCCCGTAGGTAGGCGAACTACGTTGACTATGATTTCTCGTTCCAGACGGGAATACGTAGGCATAAAGTGCGATACTTTGCCGAGTCATTTTATTTTCTTTTAACCCCTGACCTGTAGAGTAGATAGAATAACAATCCATACCCGAAAACAAGCGTGGATCCCGTCGAGTACGACGGACGTGAGGGGTGCTAATACCTTCCCCTTGCGTAACCGACTCCCGAATCCAGGTTTTGGTTGCGACGACCATACCTTTCCCGTGTTGTGCGAGGTTTACTCTGAGCGTTTCCTTTCCCTCCTTTGGGATAAATAACGCACGGTGGCGACTCTTCTGTTCAGCCGGCGCCGATTTTCACAGTAGCGACAATAGGCACTAGGTTGAATCCTTTTCATGATAACAAATATGATAGAATTCCCTTCTTAATCCCAACCTTAGGACCATGATGCATGACAACTCTAGGTTTTGATTCTAGTTTCCCCTTAGTTGTGTCCTCCCTTCTCTTTCTCATCTCAAAACAATTTCAAAATACTTAATAAAGGCTAATGAATATTGTACGTTACGAGCCTTAAGCACTTGGGAAATGGTGATTAAGGGGTTTCCCTTTAATGGCCAGAGTGTTTAGTATATCACCCTTTGGGTGATATGCGATGCATTCACTCCTAGGTCATAGTCTCTAGTGCAATATGAATTACAGACAATTCAAAAAACACTTCTTCTTAAAAGACACAAAAACAAATCATCAAACTTCTTTTGTCCTTTGGGACCTTTAATAATGGAAATCATTTTCATAAACAAGAGTGTTGTTAACTCTTAGTTCTACCGCAAACAGGTAATGCCTAAGTCCCCAATGGTCGATCTGCATACACCTAACTGCTAGAACTATTTGTTAACCCTACTCAGGTAAAAACAGTTGAACCAATCGGTGTTCTTATTTGCCCAAACTATGTTTGCTCTGATCTCTCATACCTGTTGAGAGTATGTAGGCACAAGACGCGATGTCTTGGCGAGCAACCTTTCCCCCCTTTCATCCATAGTTAGTCGAACTACGTTGACTCTGACTTTCCCATTGCACGAGGGAATACGTAGGCCCAGAGCGGCGATGCTCTGTCGAGTCACTTTTCTTTTCTTTCGTCCGAGACCTTTAGTTAGATAGTTTCAATCACCCTTTAGATAGACAACCAAGCGTGGATCCCGTCGAGTACAACGGACGTGAGGGGTGCTAATACCTTCCCCTTGCGTAACCGACTCCTGAACCCAAGATTTGGTTGCGATGACCAATCTTATCCCGTTTCGTCAGGTTTTCTCTAATCGTTTCCTTTCCCTCTCGTTGGGATAAATAACGAACGGTGGCGACGCTTCTGTTATTGCCGACCTCTTTTTTCACAATAGCGATAATAACTTATTCATAGATTCATTAAGAGAAAGAATACCTCAGTGATTTGCATTAGTTATGTACTAGTTATAGGTGACGTAGTCTCCCATGTTCAAATCCATCACTATAAGAAATAACGCTTTTCATGACGAGGCTTTCACCCCGAAAAATAGAAAACCAAGGTATAAAGCTAAGGCATGCTATTTTTTTATTATTTAAAAATATAAAAAAACATACATTTCCTCGGTTTTTCATAACACCGAAGTGAAAAAACAACTCAGTACAAGCTTCGATTCCCAACTATCAAAGTTTATGATTTTATTTGTTTATAAGTGTAAACAAAATGTTCTAACCCTTCAGTTTTCTATTTAACCGAGGTATAAAATAATAAGATTTTACTATAAAAGCACTCGTTAAACATATTTTACCCTAATCCTTACTAATATGAAACTGCCCCAAGCATCATTCTTTGGGATGAACAGCAAGACAGAAAAAATCTTCAATGTTCTTCTATCTTGAACAAAACATTTTTCACGCCCTTGTAATCTATTTCACATAATGGTGTTGCATTTCTTGGAATAACCCTCAATTAAAGAAGGGTACTCAGTTGATAGATAGCAAGTGAAGAAAATCATTATTGCTTCAAGTTAATTAAAGTAAGGTGCTTAACCAACAATGAAGGGTGCTCAATCTTTGAAAAGAGCTCAGTTGATAAATTGCAATTGCAGAAAATTATTCCTACTTTAAATTAAACAAAGAATTGAGTTTAACCAACAAAAAAGAGAACTCAACATTTAAAAAGTACTCCGTTGATATATTGCAAGTGTAGAAAATCATGCTTGTTGTTGCGGTGAGAATCGTGATACCAAGCTATTGATTAACTTGAATCTTAATTCTTAAATTCACAACCGGACTTTAATTTATCCAAAGGAAATGTCTAAAGAAAGAAATAACCTTTTGCGCGATGTAACAACAACGCTAAGAGATTCGGGGATCGGGGGTTGGTTATGCATAGGGTAGGTATTTCACATCCTAGACATCTGTAGTACTCTACAGGAACCTTTTGTTTGTTTGCATGCTAAGTTTGCTAGATGTTTTCTAAGGTTTGGGATTGGGTAAAAGGTGTAGGTTAAAACCTAATGATAGTTTCTAAGTTTGCTCGCAAAGACATCGCGTCCCCTGCCTACGTATCCTAACTAGGATAGAATCAGAGCAATCGTAGTTCACCTCACAAGGGATGAAGAACACTTGATTATGATCAAGGTTCAAAGGGCAACAAACATATCCATGCTTGTATAGAGTTTCACAAGACTTTCTAGATCTATGTTGAACTCTCAAGAAAGGGAAGTAAGTAATCATATCCATGACTCTTACATAGAGTTAACCAAACTCTATCCTAAAGTTCTACGTTGTGAGACCAATTGGTTCTATCCAGACCAAAAGGTGGGAGAAAGGGGGAAGGTTGCTCGTAAAGATATCGCATCTTATGCCTACGTGTTCTAATTATCCAATGAGAAATCAGAGCGGTCATAGTTCAGGCCCGAACTACAAAATAAGGATCTATTGGTTCTTTCCAGACCAAAAGAGGGTGAAGGTTCTATCCAGACCTATGAGTTTAAATCCTATTGGTTCTATCCAGACCAAAAGGAGGGGAAGGTTCTATCCAGACCTATGAGGGTATCCTATTGGTTCTATCCAGACCTAAAGGGGGAAGGTTCTATCCAGACCTATGATGTTTAAATCCTATTGGTTCTATCCAGACCAAAAGGAGGAGAAGGTTCTATCCAGACCTATGAGTGTAAATCCTATTGGTTCTATCCAGACCAAAAGGAGGGGAAGGTTCTATCCAGACCAATGAGTTTAATGAGCTATCTATGACCCAAGGGTCAATAGAGAGACTTTCCTTTGGAAGGGAAAAGATGACGCAACTTGGATGAGAACTAAAGAGTTCCATCACTTGGGGAAAGTAAACTTAACAAAGCATAAACATTCACACATGATGAATATAAGGGATATGGTTACAACCAAGAATGATCAAGCATATTATAATAAGCAAGGATCTAAATCAGGATGAATGGTTACAACCAAAGCAAGCATTTAAGATATTACAATATCAGGCAAAGATTTCAATCACGATAAATGGTCACAACCAAAGCAAGTATTACAATATTAATGATTTCAATTAAGACAGATGGTCACAACCAAGAACAAATCTTAACAAAGATGGGGAAACATCGTAACAAAGATGGAAAGGGATCTTAACAAAGGTTACAACATATCTTAACAAAGATTGGAAAAGATGAAAGTTACAACCGTGTAAACAAATCACAATTTGAAAGTAAACATGTTATAATTTCAAGATATATCAAGTGTAACAATAATATGTATTTGATGACAATCAAACACAAGTAAATTAGTTTAACCTCATAATTTAGGAGGAATGTAAGACAAGATTATGTTGACAACCAAAGGAGAGTACCCTAGCATATTAACTAACATGGGATGCAAGAAATCTCACAAGAAGAACAAGCATATTTAAAAGGAAATCACCAACAAGTAAGATGACGATCTCAAAAAAAGGGACAAATTTCCACATAGGCAAAAGATAACCCAATTAATAATAAAAAACAAAATTTTTACATCACGTGAAAGTAGACATTAAAACAAACACATTGCAAAAAGAATGGATCAAAAAGGGTGAAAAATGAGAGAGTTATGAATATTTGAAGATTCATATATTTTAATGTATAAAACAATATTAACAAGTAAAACTAAAAGAGAAAAAAGCAAGGGGTGGGAGTTGAACCCACGTCCTCCAGCCCAATACGCGCGTGCAAGGAAAAAAAGAAAAATGGGCAAAATGGTTGATCCTCCTCAGGGATCGAACCCAGGTCTAGGCTTTGCAAGGCGTGAAATGAATAAGTTGCTTACCACTGGGGTGGCTATACATCCGTCGATATAGCCACCCCCATAAATATATATGGCGTGGTCTTATGAATTTCTGGGCACAATGAAGCAAGAACAAGGCAATTTTCACAAATGCGTTTTGATATCAAACTCAACCAATTCTTAACCAAATCAAACAAACCTTAGATCAATCTTGGGTGTTTTTAAACAAGGAAAAAGATGGTCCAGGTAGAATTTTGAAAAGAGGCTTTGAAATGAAAACACGATGGTAGTTGCAAATTTGGATGAAAATGCATTTACAAAGCAAATGAACAAACCAGTCATGCTATGGTCAGGAAAAGGGCTCAAACACAATTCAAATATCATATGCAACAAGTTCATGCATTCAAACAAACTACTTATGAGTTGAAATTCCAACTGTCATGTGGAAATGAGATAAAAATCAAGACACTTGCAAGTGAGATAGTGAGATTATGAGACAGGCCAAAATAAAGTGAATGAATCACACAAACATCCTCAAAACAACATATAGAGTGTGTCTATACCTTAAGAAAGCTCACAAACAACATGGATTTAAAAAACATATGACAGCTGCAACTTTAGTGAGTGAAGTGCATTTTGATGATCATAAACTGGATCAGTGGAGGACAGTGTGATTAAACAGCATGAGCAATACATAAACATGATATTGAGAGTTTTCTAACAAGAAACTAATTCAAAACAACCCTGGTTCAAAAAGTGGCACATGAATTGCTATGATAAACATACAATGCAACAACATCCAAAACAAGCAAAAGGTGTAACAACTGACATGCTCTTGGCACAAATATGATACCTAGCATAAAAATGCCTATATCATTCATTTAAACACCAATTCCAATGCAAGTTTACAAACTTAGGACATAAAAGAGCACAAGTGTTTTTCAAAACAGTTTTGACAATTATGGTATGCAAACATGGTTCAGATGCAAAGAAGATCTCACATTGACAAACAACACATACACATCACAAATATAGAGAAGGATGAGTTATCACTCTGAGATTAAGCATACTGCAAGCATACAAGATTTTGGTATGTGGTCGTGACAGTTTTGGCTCAAAATGCAATTAAGTAGTGAAATGCAAATGTAGGTAATCTTAGACCAAATCAAACATCTATACACATTGGAATCAAACATATGAGTGAGTTACAACTCTAAAATCATGTATACACAAACAGAAAAAAACAACTTGAGTATGTTGTGGCAGATTTGGTGGATAAGTGTGATTTGGAAGGTGAAATGTGAAAACAAGCCAGGACAGCACAAGTGACCAATGTGCACACACCAGAAATGTCATCATGAAAGTGTTTTAGGTTCAAGTAAGAGCATGTATCAAGTAGAATGAAAATTGGTATATTGGTGCAAAAGTTAAAAAATCTGTCTAGGCATACATTCACCACAACAGGGCAATTTTAAAGCAGTGACTTATTTCATGAAAAAGAGGTTATACACACATTATGATGATGCTAACAGATAAGATGAAACTCAGAAAAGGAGTTAAACCTTTACCAAGACAGAAATTAGCATTTGAAGCTCATGTCATACAAGAACAACACTTTGAATATACAACAAGCCAAAACCATGACAGTTGGAAAAATTGGGATCATACACAAGTTTTAAATGGATAGACTAGTGGTTCAATGCATACAAATCATGTAAAAAATGCTTGAAACAGAAAGTGATATATTTGGTCTCATGATATTTTGAAGAAAAATGCAAGAGAGGCATGGTAAGGCAGCTTGAACATTTAGACAGATTTTGAGCACAACAACATCATGCACATTCTTGAAATAGGTAAATAAGTGAGTCTCTAAACATAGAGTCAAGCAAAAGTACACCAAGCCAAAAATGACATATTAAACCAAATTGGACAACAAAATCAAACATGTCTCACAAGACAGCCCTAATGACTAAGCTTCATCCACCAACACAAGCATTATGAACAAAATCAAACATTGACCAAAGACTTGAGGCATCAGGAATATCAAGTATAACCACTTAAGAACCACTTCAAAGCAATGATAGGCAAGACAAACATGAAATCATCAGAATGAAAACAAAAGGCCACATTGATTCACACATGATCAAGGGCAAGGGGGGATCTATGAGCAACTTACAAGTCATCTACATATCTCGCTAATGAGCTAGGTTTATAGTTCTAGGGCAAGCATATCACTTTTTCAAGGTTGGATCCTAAATCTACCAAATGACCAAAAACTCACACATAAGTATAAACATGATAATAAGGCACAAACTTGCAATCTATCATCTACATATCATTTACAAATGACAATATATTTGACAAAATAAGCATTATGATCATAAAACTAGGATTCTTGACAAAGAAGCACAATAGGGCAGCCATGGTATGTTTTCACACAAATCACCACAAAATGACAATACATGACAATGTATGATTTATAGATAGCTATAATATCACATACCTCTTGTTGACCAGCCTTGAACAAGCTAAAAAGCTTAGAAACCCAGAGATAATCCTTCCTTTGCAATGAGATGAAGCTTACTTCCTCTTGAAGCAACAAAACCAAACTTCAAGACAGTTGGAGTTAGGTGATTCCCAGTTGATTTTCAATGCTTTGGACAGTTGTAATATGACATATGTAAGGTGTGTGGATGGTTAGAACAACAAGAACAAGCCTATGCAAGAATTTGACAAGTTTTGAGTATGATGGTCAAACTTTCTTGGTGTGAAAGTTGACTTTTTGCAAAATGGTAATTTTGAGAGATTTGAGGGTATAAACACCTTCTATACCATATTTAGGGATTGTGTGGATGATTTTTAGAGGCTTGGAAATGATAGAACTGGTCTTGAGCAGAGTTTTGCTCAAGACAACTTTTTGGTGAAAATGGTGACTTTGAGATTTTTTGAAATTCTTGAGGAATGAGAGGAGAATGAGAGCTATGTTTTCTCCGTTTTTTTGAGATTTCTCTGGTGTACTTAAACTCATAGAAGAGGCCTCTATTTATAGCCAAACAAGAGTGAGGTCAACCTTGGTCTTTTACCACTTTTTGAGGGAGTTTTCATGAGATTTTCAAATGATTCTTGCAAGATCTTCTCCTATCAGCTCCAATGTTCAAAGGAGATCAGAAAACTCATGTGGAGATGGACATGAAGTGACTGAGATGATTTGTGAGGGTAGAGTAAGCCAGCTGCAACAGTCCTAGCATTAAAGTTTCTCTCTCCTTCTTACATTTGATTATTATATTGTCAAGTTGCAACAACTTGCTATGTTCACCAAAACCATCCTTTTTTCTGGTTTTCTTTCTATATATGCCTCACATTATCAGTTTGGATCAAGAATCAAGGGTTAAGAGTAGCTTAAGTTATGAAAATCCAATTTTGAGAATTCTTGACAAAGTGATTTCAAGTGTGACAGGCCCAACTTCTATGGTGCATAACTTCCTGCTCAAACATGCTATTGAGGAGTTCTACCACAATTTAGAAAGCTCTCAAGTAGCTCTATAACTTTCATGTTTTGGGAATTACCAAATTCTTGATGGAACTAGGTTGAAAAACCCTTCAAAGTTTCTGAAAAAACCACTTAAAAGCGCTAAATAACTTAGAATTTTTCTAAGTTATTTCCCCTTCAAAAATGAATTTTGCTATAACTCCAATTCTATGCATTTTTTAATCATATACCAATTTGAGGCTTTTGTAGGATTTTCCAAGAGCTTTCCAATGAGCTTTGAACCACTTCATTTGGATGTGTGGTTGAGGAGTTATGGTCTTGCCCCTTTCGAAACCCTAATTCCCGATTTTTGCAATCACTTCTTAACCCTTGATCCAATGGTCATGAAATTTTATGGGGAGGTGTAATATTATATAAGAAACATTTTTGATTCATACCTTGAAGTCAAATTCCTTATTGTTGAAGAGTTGACGTTTCGGTCAAACGTTCGATCAATCGGTGACTACCGAGTCGACTGTCGATGATCCGGACATCCTGAGGACTTGAAACTCTTTGAATGGACTTTACTAAGCCATAGGAGCTTAATGGATCAAAATACCACCATTGAAATACTCTTTAAACCAAAGTTCAAACTACAGTTGACTTTTCCTGATCGGAAAACCCTAATCGGGCGTCTTGAACTGCACTGTTCTCAATTTCCGGGTGACCACCTCAAATTGAATCCATACTTAATCCAATGTTGTATTCTTGATGATGTGGAGACTTATTTGAAGTTCAATCAATCCAAAACATTGATTGATCATACCACTGAAATCTCGATTTTGACGGTACGGAACCCTAATTCATCTGCATCTTAACAAAGATAAACTTGAAATGGGTTAAGGTTAGTTAATCAAATGAACATGATCCTACAATGATGATGAGGATCTAAGGGGTCAAAATTTGGGGTGCAACACTTGTTTCAAAAATATTTGTTTTAATGAAAATCCAACAAAATCTGGATATCACTGAACACTTGTTGTAAACAATGTTTTTTGATATTTTGTGTAAATAATGTATTTAAAAATAAAAAAGAAATAGTTACCTCAGTTTTCTTTAAAATTTAAAACCGAGGTGATAGTTAAAATAAAACCTCGGTTTTATAGTCAAACTGATGTGGTTAGTAACCACCATGCATTTATATCATGAGTTGTTATTACAGATCTCTAGGATGGAATGCAAGTGTAGAAAATAAAAATTCTCATTGAAAAACAGATCTCTAGCATCTTGCATGGGACCTGGACATGTAAACTAAATTTTCTGATTGAGAAACAGATTTATAATTTATTTTTAATATTTTGTATAAATAATGTATTAAAAAAAAATAGTTTATTCACCTTGGTTATCTTCTTGGCTGACGGGATAGTTAAGGTTTTTTTTACTATATGCACCATCCTTAACCAAATCTTTTAAATGTTTATCAACGCTCAAGAACCTGTCATTAGTTATCTGCGTGAAACCTAAGGGACATCCATTATAAAAGCATGCTACTATTGAAATTCTAACCTAAATGAAACGTGAAGCGCTTGAAACATAAAGACATTTTGAAAAGTTCTCTAAGATAGATTGCAAGAGCAGAAAAATACTTGGTTTTAAGATTTGTTTTCTTGAATATTTATCATGAGCACAAAATTATATATTTGAATATTCATTTTATTTATCTAACCCTTATT